>CM067272.1:9184777-10393020 GCA_033220335.2 Troides aeacus | reverse complement strand
CACCATATAGCCCGGACATAGCGCCAAGTGATTACCACCTGTTCCTGTCCATGGTGAACGCCCTTGGTGGTGTAAAGTTGAACTCAAAAGAGGCTTATGAAAAGTGGCTGTCCGAGTTCTTCGCAAATAAGGAGGGGGGCTTCTACGAGGGAGGTATTATGAAGTTGCCGTCTAGATGGATACAGATTATCGAACAAAACGGCGCATATTTGAACTAAATCCGATTACTGTAACACTTTTTATAAAGCATTGAATAAAGAGCAAAAAAGCGGAAGGGAGATATTTTCCAACCTTATATTACATTCATTTAACGATCTAGATATTCATTATTGTTAATCTGCATCTAATAATACATAACAAGTTTACTGAATACTATTAATGCATGAAATATTAATAAAATTTCCTACAATATAATAGCCTGTACTATTATTAGAGAACCTTAGCACTCGCATTAATTATAGTAAACTTATATCGCAATAAAAAAACAATGTCATGTTAATAAATATTTATTACTATGTTGGGACAAAGAATCAGAAACCATAACACAACTTTAGGCCTTCAGGATACAAAAATGCAAGAAAGACTATACCGTGGCCAAGTATGACCGTGCCCAGCAGTGGAATGACCTGAGTAAATTATAGGAACGAATTTAGTTCAGTTTCCAAAAAAAAAACGTCGTGAGAAGCTACTGAATGTAGGAGCGGAGGACCGATCGTAGTGGAGATCCTTGAGGGAGGCATTTTTTTGTGGGGAAATCCAGCATGGATACTTTCCCGCTGCTGGGGCAACGAAAAAATTATGCCAGACTCTTACTTGCTAAAACCCCACGGTTTCCTCGCTGCGTACACTACCCTAGTTCCGGTAATGTCGGCCTACTAAGGGCCCCAACATAACATGGGGCTTTTGATGTGGAAACTCAAGACACAGTGGTCTTATGTGGAAAATATATGCGCCTTCTTGAGGCTTAGATCACTGGAAAGCGGATTTCCTCATATCCGCCAGTTAAGGGTTGTTAGAGTGGTAATCAGTTCACGTCCGACCCCCGGGTCTTTGGCGACAAATGACGAAGTTAGAGACACTTTTGTTCACCTTCTTTGTTGCCTCCTTCGGCGACATTACTATTTCGCAAAAGACAACACACGTTCCATGACCTTTCGCTTTCTACCATTGACTTAACGAAGGCGGAAAGAGAAAGGTCGTTGCCCACAATAGCGAGAAGGTCTCGATGCAGTACTGTCCAAATCGGACATACTTCTAAAGAATGCTGCGTCAAGTCCCACCCGTCACCGCAGTGGTGGCGTATGGCCGTTGGTTCCCTTCTTATATGGTGCAGGTACTTTACGAAATAGCTATGCCCCGTTAGCACCAGCATCAGTCGAAACGTTAGTGCACCATGCCGCCTTTTTATCCAGTCTGGTCAACACTAGACACAGCATCAACAGTTCTGCTTACTGCCCTGGGATGGGCCAATCTCTCATTCCATCGTTCGAACAGTATCTGTCGAGCGTGAAACCTTCGCAAACCCCATTATCTTAGTGGGAGCTGCTCACCCCGAGTTTGTAATTCCAAGCGCCATTCATACATGGCCGCAAGGAACTTCGCTTCTAAATCCCATGAGACAGATCCTGCTAATAAACACGCAGTCTTATGTGAGATACCTCTTTGAGGTCTTCTGAGGTACGCAATAGTGTGTTCCGTCAGGGCTTGCGCCCATCCTTGGGGGAGGCCTATGTTCAGTAGTAGGAGATATCGAGCAGTTAATTAATTTTATGTGACCAAAAACAATATTTTCGCTAAACAAAAAAGTAGGCAAGAAGAACTTTTTAAAGATACAATTTTATTTAATATAAAAGAACTGCAAACGAGGAAATCTCTTATTAAAAGTATCTGTCCACTGCATTATACTTTAATCTCTGCTAGAATATTCTGCTGACACTAGCGTTACTCTTGGTTGCAGGATTCATAACAACTTGTAGTAGCCGTCGCAAATCATTTGTTATACTTAAAAATAAGTGTAAACATAGGTAAAGGAGCACACTAAAATCAGCCGATACTATAAGCAACAGATTAAAAATCAGTTTCATATATATTTAAAACAGCGCCATCTATTATAAGTAATAAATAACGTGAACGAAGCTTTACTAGCACGATTAGTAAACATGCAGAGTACATCATGATAAATAAAAAGATGTCGCAGCAACCTAAAAGAAAATAAAAGAGTATACAATGTATGAACATAAAGACATCACAAAATTTATTATATAACTTAAATTAAATCATTTAACAGATTCTTTAAAAAAACCTTTTTTTATTCTACGAAGCGACGATATAAGCAGGACGTTCACCTGATGGTAAGTGATACGCTTAACCATAACAACGTGGCGCTAATTAGAATACTCTGCATCACATTGTGCTCGTCTTGTGACTTAAGAATTTGAGTCTCAATACTCCAGTAATTTCTTTAGCTACAGCGCCCTTCAAACCGAAACAGAAATATTTAAACAGGACTGACAGAAACCCATCACCAGTTAAATATAATATTTAAATTCCGGAAGTCATAATTATCTGTCATAACCTTTCGAATCCATTATGTTTATTTTTTAAAAATTCGTATATGTCTTGCATCAACCTGATGGTAACATTTCAAGCTTTATTTAAGAAACTTTAGCAATGAAATCACTCGACTCAGTATTATTTGAAGAAAAACAAAGTGAATTATTTTATAACATTACCATTGATACCGCATTATTGGAGGATAAATATAATTTACAATACCATTGCATTACATAAACAGAGAGAAAAATGCTGTGTTATGACATAAGACCTGTTTCAAGTTCAAAATATTTCAATGGTACTATTCAAATATTTTACTGGTGGTAGTTCTGTCAGTAAAGTCACCAATCCGCATTGGGCCCTTGTGGTGACTATATCTCATCGTCCGCATATTGAGGGTAACCCTGTGCCTCAACAGTGGGGACGTAAATCGACTGTTGAAAAAAGGTTTCTGTTCCCAGAGACCGTCTAGTCAGGTACTATTGCAGCGCCTATTGCTGCTACCAAGCAATACTGTGTGCCTGTTTGAAGAGTGTTGTTGTGAAATTACTGGGGTAACGAGAATTATAATCTAATGTCTCCCTAGCGACGAGCGCAATGTTGTATTGTGTATAAGATTCTATCTATCGCCACATTGTTATGGACGAACGTATCATTTACCATCAGGTGAACGTTGCTCATCTCTTCGCTTCGTATTAAAAAAAATAATATTGTCCACCCACAAGGTCGAGCTTTTTATTATATTGTAAACAAATTATATTTACTCTTCAACAAGAGTTATCAGCAAATAATTGTGCATTTAAATACATAAAGAAGACCAAAAAATGGTTTGGTGAAGAGTGGAGCAGCATTTCGATGTTTTCGGTTAAAAAATGACACTGCACATTAAACGAAGATTGTTAACATATTTGTTAAATAAAATTTAAAATCCTTGTCTATGGAAGCACAAAATAACACATACAGTTTAACAAATAATATTTGTTTTCCTTATTATCAAAGTTTTACAAATGGTCTTCATAATATTAAGACTGGAATTTCACAGATTTGCGAGTTAATATTTATTTCGTACATAAGGTCGCAGGTTCTTGTTACTCATCCGATTCCGCGTTCAATGTTTATTCATAAACTAGCTTTTACCCACGTCTCCGCTCACTTAATTAATGATTTTGTAAACTAATTATTGTCAGCTACTTAAAACGTATTAATTAATTATACATATTAAAAGTTATTAGTTTAACTGCCTTTTTCTATATTTGACGGATAGGTTATGAATTAGGATAAGTGTTTAATTTCAAAATTGCATGCTCTTAACTATTCTTTCATTTATTTTGTTGAGGTAGTGAAATAATGAAATCAATATAAAGTTAACCGGTTGTCAGTAGATATTGTGACCAAATCCAAGCACAAAATAGTATGTAGAAATTAAACCACTCGCGTAGTATTTTTTATAAATATATTAATTCAGCCAATACAAAACCTTAACCACTCGTTCTCTTAATTCTTGCTCGTCGAACCACAACTCTCTACCGAGGTAATAACGACCGGTCATACCGGAAACCAATTCCTCTGCTCCAAAATTGACAAAATCATTCGACTAGTGATTTCTACTTTAAATCTTATTTAAATATTCTTAAAATCGACAACCATATTGTTCATGTAGATTTATAATTTTAAAGATTTGATTTAATAAAATAATTATAAGACCAATATCAACGTTAAATGGCAATAGTCAAATGCACAACTATAACGTTACACGTACATCTTCAATAATTAACATTGTAAAACAAACGTAATTTACATATTGATTAATTAATTGTGAAATCAATACAATGTTACTAAATTTAATTTCAGAAGGCTCTAAATAAAAGTTAACACCGATGTATCTAGTTCTTCAGTTATAAACAATTCATCACAAGGTGCCAGCTTCAGGTAAATGTCCATCTGGTCTAATCCTTTTGCTGTAAAAATATATGATTAAACGTCAAATTACACCATTTCACTAACCAACAGACAACAATGTTTACACCAGCTCAGGCAGTGAATTCTCACAACTTGGAACGAAACTTTTCGCCGTGTTGTTCGATCTTAACACTGTCGTTATTTAAGTAAAGGTAACATTTAAGATGAAGTAAAATCTTCAGTTTGAGGCGACCCAGAACCTACATAATCTCCGCCTGTATTAACTAGCAACCTCAAATAAATAAATTAGTAGTTTTTACGTTAAAAATATATAGTTCCACAATCAGGATTGGTTAATAAAATCAATGCAAACACGAGCGAAGCGGAGGGTAAAAGCTAAGAACAAATATAATTATAAACGATCACTCGTTACCCATTATATAAAAAAAATCCTAAAAATATTTAATTACCCTGTTTTGTTAAAGAGAATTGTATTTGACAAACATGTTTACGTCTAAACAGAGAATTACCCAAACGGTAATCAATCCATTTACTTCATTACGAATTGGAAACAAGAGTGGCGTAGTAAAAACAAAAGGAACTGTGACCCCTTGTTATCAGGGATACGAACGGCTGCTCCCCTCCGGCATATCATTCACTAGTCGTACGCAAAATGTGGAAGTGCTGTGTTATATTGTTTCCTCTCATATTACAGGGTTTTGGAAAAGGTATGTGTATTATCTAATCACATAGTTATCTTTCTAAACAGTGTTTTTTGTTGTATTTACAAAGGGATATGTTTAAATTCAAATTAAATCATTTGTCACTAGGTTACATAAAGTTGTATAGATATAATCAAGTGATGTTTATTTAATTATAATGGTACATTTAAGATTTTTTGTATGAAAATTACATAAATACAAACTCAAACTTTTAAAATATAGCAAAGGAAAATTTTAACTCTCATAGCTCATTTGATACTGGGCTCGTGGAGCCGGGTCCACGGCCTGTTTGAAAGAAAAAAAACAAGGTTTACGAATAGCTTTATACTATACTGGGTGTACCTCATAATCATGAAACATGCAGATAGTTTTATTTATAAATATGGTTCTTGATACAATACTCGGTATTAATATAGATGTGGTTATAAGTTGATATATGTGTGGTATTTTGTTGTAAACTCATTACTCATATATTTGAAGAATTTTTTTCATTCAAAGTTCACAATATCTACGTACTATAACGTAAGAAGTGATATTAGTGGCAAAGTAAAAGTTTACAACAAAGTAAAATAAAATTTAGAACAATGTGAGTATCAGATTGTATTATAAGATGTCTTTAACATTTCTATTTGCCATAACCTCAATCCACTGCTGAATTATTATTTCCTTATTTATTCTCACTAACTTATATTTTGTTGAAAATAAAGTTTTATAACGAAATATTATAACTATTATATTAATATTCACAGATGCGACATCGGATATCACCACCGAATCAAAACTTGCGGAAGGGGAGAAAAGGATGAGCGAGCAAATCCTGCAAATTCTAGAGCACTTCAAGAAACCTAATCCCGTGGGAATCCCTGGAGCGGAAATGCCCGAACCATACCCGGTCCCGGATATGAAACAGTCGCTGTCAGTCGGCACCTTGTACTTTAAAAACACAGCTGTGCACGGAATAAGCAAATTCAGAATTTTATATGTCAATGCAGAAATAGGAGCTATGGAGGTAAAGATTCTTTTAATCTTAAACTGTACTGATATACGCAAAAAATTATTTTTTTAGTCAACAAGGCCAGGGCTTGATGACGGTCCCACCTGATGTTAAGTGGTGATGTGGTGGCAAAGCGCAGTAAACCAGAAACAAATACTAGTTATAGGTCTCTGTTGGCGGAGACCGTATCGGTAGGTTCCCCCAAAGCCTACTTCTACCGTAGTGTATAGTAACTGTTCAAATCGGTAGCAGTCTGATTTAGCTTCTGAAATAAATGTTAATTAGACAGCAAATTGTCTTCTCGTTCTTATTTTTGTTATTAATAAATAATGTTAGTATAACCAAAAAGCCAAAGTAAGTTTTTGAAAATATGAACTAGAAGATTAAAAGTAAAATAACTGTGAAGCAAGTCTGAAAAATTTGCAACATGTTATTGGATTAAAATGTTATTTTAAAACCGTGAAAAATCCCGTAATCATAGTAAAAAGTAGATCCTCTCTTCGAAATGGTGACAGGTTTTGTGTTTTAGCTGTAATTTATATATTTCAGGTTAATGCTGGTCTGGCAATAGACAAACTACAAGCTCGAGGAAACTATACGCTATTGATGTGGTTGAACAAAGCTCAAGGACCATTTACTGTTGACATCAGTGGTCTCAAAGTAATAGCTAGAGCAAATCTCGGCGTAGAAAGAGATGGATCATTGGAAGCTCAAGACATAAACGTTGATTTGAGTTTCTCAAACATTGCTGTGAACTTTGAGAACATGGGTTTCTTTGGCAGCATTTTTCAAGGCGTCGTTAATTCAGTGGGCACTTTCCTTTTCGATTCAATAAAACCATATGTTCTTAAAGAGGCGTACACTAAAGCAAGGGCTGCAATTAATGCAAAATTGGATGCAGTCGCGGGTGATATGCAATTTCCTAATTCTATTTCCCCCCTCGATATGGTCATAGCTGATTTAAGGAAAAATGTCAGGGAAATGGAGTTAGACCCATACAAAGTCAAAGATTACAATACAACTGCTAGCATTTTTACAATCACATTGAACCAGACATGGTTAATAGGCATATCATCTTTCTACAGAGTTGGCAATATAACGCTAAAGTTAGAGAACAATACTGTTATAGCCGACTTTGAGATAGGAACACAAAAACTTCAAGGTATTACTCAATGGGAATTATCAGCGATTAGCGGTCTAATGTCAAGAGCGGGCACAGCCTCATTCTCAGTTGAATACATAAGTGGTAGAATAATACTAGCGCAGCCATTGGATACGAGGAAAAAGCCACAATTTCGAGATTTAAATCTCGAAGTCGGCAACATACAAGTTCGTTTCGATGGTGCAGGAACGCTGGATTACGTGGTCGAGTTTGCCGTGAATGTATTGCCAAATCTGCTTAGATATCAAATAATGGATGCAGTGGAAGGTCCTATCAAAGAAAGAATCCAACAAGAATTAAATAAAGTTAATGTAGAGGAGATGATTAAACAGGAATTGCCAAAAATTGATGAAATGCAAAAAAAAGGTTTTAAATTGTCAGCGCTTCGTGTTGCACAAACGAAAGAAGAAGCTTTCGATGAAGATGAATTCTTCAATTTTTAAGTACCTTTTCGATACTTTAGAAACCCTAATAGTATTTACCCAACTCTAATTAAATTAGACCTTTTTTGTTTAATAAAAATTGATAATAAAGTAATCATTAATTCCAGGTTAATTTTTTTTTTTGTAAATAATACTAGACAATAGGAATAACACCATTACCGTTAGCCCATGTCGGGTCAAATTTATTATTAATAAAAAAAATGGTTGAGCTACGAGTTCTCCGCAATCGCGATCATTAACCGATAAAATAACATAAAAAGTCGTCTGTATTTAAACCGGTACGTAACGGTGCAATCGAGATTCGAATCTGATGAAGGGACGCGACACTAACTGCATCTTGGAACTCAACCATGAGATTCTTGTTCATTTTTTTTAATTAAAATTAAGCGAGCAGACGAGCGGGACGTTCAACTGATAGTAAGTGATACGCCTGCTAAAAAAACGTAGCGCTAGTTATGATAATATACACAGCACTGAATTGCACTCATCGGCCCGATGTTGAATCTCGTTACTCCAGTAATTGCACTAGCTATAGCCCTCTTCTAACCGGATCACAGCAATGTTTGAACATTACTGCTTGGCGGTAGAAATAGGTACTGCGGTCGTACTTACCTAAATAGTCTCCGGCAACAGTCTTACTTAGTAGAGAATTTGTTCAGTGTTTTAATAAATAGTCATTGAAGTTAAGTGAGAACTTTTCGTTATGTTATAATATTAAAATGAATAATTAAAATTAGCATAATATTATGTTTAAACTATCGTAAAGAATCGATTTTTTTGTATGGATTTAACAAACTTTCCAGTTTTCAATGAGGTGGTAAGCAAATATAATAAAATATGCTATGCTAGTTGTTATAAAAATCACGTCATCAAAATTTCATGCAAATGTAATACATCCTTTTTTTTTAATCTATGACCAATGTGTTTTAATTATTCTTAAAAAAATCCTTTTGAAAATATTTAATACATCTTCTATGTAAAAACAAAACTAAATTGATACATAAATAATTGATCGAGTGTAATGATTTACTTGCGAACGTCTGTATGTAAATTATGAGTTACGATTTATTGTATTAGACGTTAATCTTTTTGACCTCACCTTATAATATTTTCATATTTGACACCAATAACAAATATTTACGATCCTCACCGGCAGACGTTGGTTGAACAATATAAACAAAATAAAATAATCAAAAACAGGCTTTGCTCGGTCACATCGCACGTTGGAAAGTGTGCAGAGCCTGCGAACCTTCACCATTGCTCCCGCCGAGGCAGCAAGCGTCGCACGCGCGCCCGCCTCAACTGATACCAGTGTCTCATCACTTCGCATTTTTAAATTTAGAATTAATTTGATTTTTTTTTATTTTCAACCAGTGTTAAATTTGAAAATGGGAACGTTTCACATTATATTCGTAATTATTGGCGCGCTGATAACATCGGGGACGTCGAATACGAGTAAGTGAATACATTTTCTTTAGAAGAAAGTAGACGGCCGACTGCGATTGGATTATTTGTGTCAAATTTATAGCAAGCCGTTTTTTATTTCCTTTTACCTGCCTGTAACCGTTACGTTTAATGTAAAATGGAAGATATAACAGAAATATTTTATGTCTTAATATAAATAATGCAAATATACAAACATATAATTGATTTTAACCGGTACTTTTTTTACCACACTTTATATATATATATGACGACGTATGAGTTTTTAGATACGATGTAAGATTTAATTTTATGTTGTATATTAGAAGTGAATGATAATTACAGAAACTTAGGTAAACTTAATTGGCCACAAGTTTCCTCTTAAACTTTAGTTTGAAGAGGGCAACTAAACAGGAATATGAATTTTTCTGGATAATACAATATTAGTCGAACCGTTACTTTCTTCTTACCGTCACATTAATCTTTATGTACATCAGACCAAAACTCCTGCTAATATTTCAAATAATATTTTATATATATGTTGATAACAAATCCGCATTGTGCCTTTTATCTGTTTAACAACAAAAGGTATATAATTTTAAGGATGATTAATCGAAACTGAAATATACTTCATTTTTATAATTAACACTCGCTTCTAAAATTTAATTTAAAATGAATCATTACAACGTGTGGACAAAAAAATATTGCATTTAAACATCTTTCTTGGACCTTCTTTTTAAAAGTCGTTTAGATAAACAGCATCCGCCATATACAAATAAACGCCATTCTCATCACTTGTTAACTGTCCCCACTAACCCGTCTTCTAATACGGAGTTTCCTGGTTCCATTTCATACATAATTTAGTTTGATGGCAATAGGGATTTTATGAACTCGCCGGGCGATTTTTGTGATATAATAGCATGGCTCTAGTTGTACAAGAACCAGAATTTTCTTGACAAGTAACCTTCTTTATATTTTTACGTGGGCATAATGCCTTTCCTTACCTATGCTCTCAATGGCGAAGACAGGTTATGGAGAATTTGAAATTAAACCATGATGTCCTTTCTTCGTCGCTTTGCGGCAAGTAAGTAATTTCGCATTCATGACCTTGGAGGGCAAGCTCATCGAGGTACTCCTTTTCTTGGGATAAAGAAAGCGAAATCATACCTCTTCCACTGTGCTGCAACGCTAAGTCCCGGGTGGTAAAGACAATGGCGATTCGCAATACCGTAGCTTCTCTCCTTCTACATCTCCCTAGTTACAATGGATAAGGCAGTCAGACAGCCTCTCTTATGGTTTTACTTAATAAAGCCAGGTCTACTGAATCCCATCGTCACGACAACGCGATAAAATAGTACGAGACTTGTATAAGAAATTATTAAAGATGATAATCTAGTAATATCAACACATTCATATTATTAATTTATTGGAAGCTTTGTATATGTTATTGTATAAATAGTTTTTATGTATTAAAGAGCTTTCTACAGAGGATATAAAATAAGAAAGGACTGACAAGAAGCGAGCGATAATTTGGAATTTATGTAAGCGATTATAACGTCTTTTTCCTTAAAGAAATCGCGTGAAAGTATATATGACTCATGATGTAAACTTTTAACATTACCACTTAAGAGTATACTACCATATCATATATTCTTGATATGTATGAGTTTTTTGTATATATACAAAAAAAAAATTTTAACACAGAACATGAAAAATGTACTACTGCTTCTCATGAAATGCCTATTCATAGATATATGGAGATAGTTTCTGTTTATAAGACATAAAAAAAACTCAAGGTACAATAAAAGGTCACTAAATTATGCCTTAAATATATGTTAATAAAATCCCAAATTTTATCCAATTTAGGGGTCGCGTATTGGAAATCCGCTATTTAATATTAAGCAGTTATAACGTGTCTAAGTTATATTATTATTCATACGTAATATAAACGACTTAAGTATGTTGATTTAAAACGTCGTATGTTATTACCACGTATTTACATTATCTAAATAAACACATTTTATTTTATTAATATCCTGTGGCCTCAAGATAGGGGCAAAGGGCGTACACGGTGATTCTGCATCGCGTTCGGTCTTTAACTTCATCCTTAATATCATTCCACGTCTTCCTGATCTTTCGCGTCGTCAGTTACTGTAAAAACACTAATATAACACAAAAAAAATATCGATTATCACTGAGTTTCCGGCGATAAAAGGATAACGAAGAAACTAAAATGTTTCTAGAATAGCAGTTTTAATAGACATGTAACATCCGACAAAGCACACGTCCAACGTGTAGGACAAATGATCTCCGCTCTTCTTTTTAAGAGTGTGAGGCCCAGCTGTGGGAGATATGTGGGCTGTTTACGATGTGACACATAGTATTGCATGCATTATATTATTTATTATATAAATACGGTGAATATGCGGAAGAGCGAGGAGAGTAGAAATGTAAAAACATGACGTCGAGTTACACAATTTCTCGCGTAGTTTAGCTAACGTCACAGATAATGATCTATGCAACTACCATTTGTTATTATAATAAGTTTAACAGTTAATTCGGAAAGATTGTTAATTTTAATTCTTACTTTAACTGTTCCTTTATTTTGTAACAAAATAATATTTTAATTATATTAATAATTATTAAGAAAGAAAATTTCTCCTCTTATCTATATATTATGAAGTACAGAAGTTGTTTACTTTCTTTACGTTAATTTTGTTACACTGTGTAAAAGTTATAAATGGTCATATATTGGTAAAATTATACATGTTATAATAGAGATTTTCTGATATAATAGAGGTTTTCTATTTGTTCTTTTTTTTTTAATTATTAGTTGAACTGTTTAAGTATGTGCGGAAATATTCCAACACTTCGCTTACTATGCAGTGAAAAGTATAAAAATGAAACAATGTTTTTTATGCATCATATAGTGATCTAACGTTCAGTAGCTCGTTTTAAAACTACTTACTACATATAGCATTAAATTAAATAGCATTTATAGCATAAACCCTGATGTACACCGAACTTTACTCTTGTGGGTATCAAAAGTTTGAAACTACAATACAGTTCTATTGATTCGATAGAAAAGTTTAAAAATATGTGAATGTTTGTCTCACTCGCAATGTCGTTGGCAAGTGTATACCATAGCCCAGAAATAAACTTAACTAAAGTTACTCAACCTAACTTAAAAACAAACAAAAAAAAGAGCAAAATGGAAATAAGAAGAGACGCTCAATTATACCTGTACTAACTTTTTTTTTTATACTACTTATTCTTTAAGACTTATGTAACTTAATAATAAAGTCATGACTTATATAAAACTCAACTTCAATAGCTTAAGAACAACTGACGTTACGAAATTAACCTAAGAGGGGAGAAGAACGCTTTTTATGTAACTTGTATTTGATAACCATGTGGGCATAGTGCTTTTCTAATTAAACAGTCTAGTTATTGACTATAATTTCTTAGTAAAAAATGATGTAGGGTTTTATAGTAAAGTGTACTTGTCTAGAACATCATTGAATATCTGGAAACACTGGCGCCGGAAGTACCGTCAAGTCATTAAATGTTCGCATAATGAAGAGATGCATTTTTTCTCACATTAATACCGAACTCGATATTTATGTTGTTGTGTAAATTTATTACTTGATATTACTTAGGACAATAAGTGAAACAAATTATTAAGCAACGATGTATGTCTTATATTATACACTAGTAGTAAGTCGCTATAGATGGAGACCTTCGGTTTCGAAAGACTTCGACTGTGTGTCAAACAGCCAAAACGCAAAAGCAGCCAAACAGTAGTGTGAAACTATTGTTGTGTTCCGGTTAGAAGGGTGCTTTACCTAGTGAAATTACCTGGGGTAACGAGACAACATCATATGTAACAAAACGTGCATAGTTTAGAGCGGTGCATACGTTAATAGCGTCACCATGCGAGTGCGTACACAAGATATTTACCTGACAGTAAGTCGTAACTCACCATCAGGTAAATGTCATGCTCGTCTAGTCGTTCCGAGGAATCAAATAGTGTGTGAATTAATTATAAAAAAAGATATTCCAATAAATCCTCACAACCCGTACGCGAGCTGCATGAGAACGTCTTCATTATCCTTTCCTTTTTCCTGTAACTTTTTTTATTTGTCATTTATTATCGAATAACAATTAGGATTTACGTCATTTACGTACACAGAACTTATTAAACTGTGAAACTTAATGCGTGACTTTACTTCTAAACACATAAGGACATAGTCACTGAAATATTTATAAAACACCGAGTACAATAATTCCTATAATCTACTATAAATAAAACGGCTAAGGATATTGTTAGATTTGAGATGGTTATATCAAAAATGCAGATATATAAATCTACTCATTAGTCTAAAAATATATTATAACAGTTAGTTAATTATAAACTAATTGGATACTTTAAAACGATATGGTCGGTTTTTATCGCTAACTTCGTCAGTGTAGAGTGAACGGTATCTTAGCTGTATGTTCGAGTTTCGCGGACAAGGTCCTGCACTCGTCGGTCAATGACTTACTTTTATGATTTTTTTTTATTATTATAAAACCCGTTCGCTGTATATTTAACCGTAATAATGAAGCTCACCGCAATATCGATAAGTTTTGATTAAAGTTTTTTCGAAATTCCTTTGAATTTGTTTTAACTTCCTCCAATCTTTTCATTTAGAATAGATACCGTTGCGATTTAAATTCTAAGTAATTTCTAACACATCGCAGCTTTCGTTAAGTGTTTTTGAGAAGCATTTAAGAATGTCTATCTCGATAAGCTACAACCGCATAATGATACATCATTACATAGGCATCAAGATTAATTGCAATAGCCGCTTAATATGTTAGTGACAACGTAAAAACATGTCATAAAACAAACAATCACACTAATGAGCCTTAAGCCGTACATATATCAGCTGTAACATTCTTAATCACATATTGTTGTCATAGGAAATGTTCCCATACAATCGTACGTAGTGACCGCAATGCTTCCCCATACCTCTCATTGTTAGAGCCTATCTGTACATCTTTATTGTTTCATCGGCGATCAATGCCGCTTCACGACTACCTACCTACCGTTAGCTGTGGCCCGACTGCATACTAATAGCTTATCAGTTATTTTATAAATGAAAGCTGTACTAAGCGACTGGAGCTAATATCACGCCTTCGTGACATTAGTCAAGACGCTTAGTACGGCTTTCATTTATAAAGTGCTTACAAATGGATTTATTATTAGCTATAACATTTACAGAGTTCCGCACATTAAAATATGAGAGCCACATTATAGAGTAATAAAACTATCATCTTGGATATAGTCTCTTATCGTTGTTATTAGTTAAGGTCAAGTTTGAACCCATGGTCGTTTAAAAAATATGTATTATTATAAAAAAAACACTTGTTCTAACTACTAATAGAAAATCGCTTCTGATTCGTCAATGCTTTATACCATAGACAAAGATTAGTCATATTTTTATTGTTCAATTCATTGCCTAAAGTGATAAATATGCTAATGTAATAATTGTGGTCATGCATATTGTTTTTTTTTTTTATTTAATAGTGTATGGTGAAAGTGCTGATTTCTATTAGTTAATCGGTATGATTCAGCAATAGATGTTCTTCGATGACTTTACTTTCATATATATTTTTTTTATAAAATATGCAGAGAATACATGTTTAATTGAACCATGATTCATTGTACTTTTAGTGCATAAGCCCATCCTAAAACCTTGAACAAAGCTGTCAAAGCTTTTATATGATATAATAATTAAAACCATCCTACCTTTGGTACATACATTAGAACTATAGATATGTTGCTTAACAAATTAGCAGTTACAGTTTAAAATGACATTGATCTATTAAATATATAGGGTCTTTTATTTACTGCGTAAATTAACGGAAACTTCTACTTTTGCTGCGAAACGTAAGTTTATAGAAAGTAAACACTAGTTTCTCTTATTAATTAATTAAAGAACATTTTTTATATACCAGAATGTGTTTTTCTAAACATTGAATCGTTTTCAAATGCCATCCAAACTCCATCAATCAACTGGAAGACAGACCATATTCCCATTACTGTAACACGCTTACAGATAGCGGTACTGAATCAGAAATCACTATGTACTTCATAATCATTGCTAACTCTATTTCCAGGGTAATAATATATATTGTGAGCATAGACCGAGCCTATCAAAGATCATAATAAATATTTTATGTGTAATTTTTCTTAACCAGGCATGTTCGGCGAACGCTGCTCCCGCCAGGACCCCAACGTGGACGCGTGTCTACTGCGCAGCTTCAACTCCCTCGTAGAGTACCTGAAAGGCGGAGCACCGGAACTTGGCATTGATGAGGTAGCGTCTGAAAAAAACATTTAATAAAATTGATATACTAATATTTGAAACAAGAAATTATTTATATCTTTAAGAATTTTAGTAAGAACTGTTCAAAAAGTATATCATCCCGTTTTTGTTTAAAAAAGACTTAAAGGTACGTACTACTTGAACTATTTCTGCCGCCGTCTAGCTAGTGAAATTACTAGGGTAACGAGACTTAACATCATGTCTCAAGACGAGCGTCATATGATGCTGTGTATATCATCCTAACTAGCGCTACGTTGTTTTGAGCAGGCATCATCATCAAGCATCATTTACTGGCAGGGGAACATCCAGCTCGTTCGTCCCTACGCTGTTTAGAAAAAAAACACTCAAATATGCGATAGTGAAATTTACTGATTTGTAGATTTACAGAAGATATACTATGTAGAATCACCGCCAAACAGTAGTATGTAAACATTACAGTGTTCCGTTCTAGCTGCTAGAATACTGGAATTATTGTTATAAGTGTAGCCCAAAGTAAAACGTAGACCTTTTTTTTGATGAATACAACACTTACTATCACTGCTTTATCGACAATAAGCTTACATTTAGTTTCCATTTTATATCGTTATCATTATATCAACCGTTGGATGCCCATTGTAAATTTTAGATGATAAACACCAATAAAACAGCAGAAATTGCTCACTCAGGAATTAATGTCAAATTTATCATAAGACCAATGTCTCCGTAGTAAATCTGTGTGTGTAGTTTGAGATTTTGTCACTAAGAAGTCAGGTTATTTGATGATATTTAGGTTAATAACTAAATACACATAGCCGATACCGTTGCTTTTTATTTGCAGGCCGATAGCATAGTTATCGACGAGTTATCCATCGCTTTAGGCAACGGACCAGATGGATACAGAGCCACATTCAAAGACATCCATGCCAGCGGTGTCAACAATATGACCATCACCAACGTCAGGTAAATGTACACATAGGCCAGAAATTTCTTCTTATTCACTTTTATAGGACGATATTAATTCTTTAATAGATGAAGTTTAGTTGAATCAGTCGATATTTTAGAATTGAAGAAAAATCTCGCATGTTCTCATCGTGTTTCTATCTATGTTGGGAAACATGTGTTTTTTTATCGTAAGTAGCTATAATTAATGTTAATCAAGAGATATCCGTTAATTGATTTCGTTTAAGGTTAAAAAGATGGAGAAGGGCTTATTTATCGTAATTTCTATAATGTGATAGAAAATTATAATCAGTCGATCCTACATTTGTGTCATTGCTAGCTTTATTGCTTGAAAAAATAACATAGATTAGGGGAAAATATAGATATAGGGATTTATATTTGTGAAAGGATCTATTGTTTCCAATAATATATCATCGTTAATTATACAATCATTGTGAACATCTGTGAATACGTCAACAATGTAGCGAAGCTCTATAATTTGCTCGATCAAACTGCTGAATGGATTTCCGGTAAACATAAATTATACACATAAGTTGTGGTACACAATACTAATGAACAAGATATATATTTTTTATTAATGATTATTGTTGAAGTCATATGTAAAAGCAATATGTATAACATTATATCAATGTTTTCTATTATATTTGTTATGAATGTTTTTAAACTATTAGGGGGACCGGAAAGTAATGTCGTTTTCTTACGCTAAATACAAACACATACATTTTTAACGAGTCTTTATTTTTAATCAATTATGTATTCCCCATCATTGTCAATAACCTTTTGCCATCTAGTGAGTAAATTTTCAATCCCTGATCGATAAAAATTAATTGGTTTTTCGGCAAAATATCTAGAGATGGCATTTTGGATATCATCCAAATTTGCAAATGTTTTGCCACTTAAAAAGTGTTGCAGCGCTCGGAATAAGTGGAAATCCGATGGTGCAACATCGGGCGAATATGGTGGATGAGGCAGCACCTCCCACCCCAATTCATTAATTTTTTCTAGAGTTCGCCTTGCGCGGTGCGGTCTTGCATTGTCATGTTGGAGAATGACGCCTTTTCGGTTGACAATCGCTGGCCACTTTTCAATTAAAGATTGATTGACTCGCTGCAATTGTTCGCTGTAGAGGTCTGCCGTAACAGTTTCTCCAGGTTTCAGTAATTCAAAATGAACAATGCCGCGAATACTCCACCAAACACACAAAAGCGCTTTTTTGGGGTGTAAACCTGGCTTAGCAGTACTCCGAGGGATTTCATTTGGAGAGAGCCACTGCCTTTTGCGTTTTGGGTTATCATACAGGACCCATTTCTCATCTCCTGTGATCAAGCGATCAAAAAACGCTTCTGTGTTGTGTCGTTGAAGCAATAAGTTGCATGTGATTGATCGGTTAGCCTTATTCTGTTCGGACAGATTATGCGGGACCCAAACACCTGCTCTGCTTACTTTTCCAATCTGCTTCAAATGTTCTTGGATGGTCGACCAAGGTTTGTTGAGACTGTTTGACAATTCCTCGATCGTCTGACACGGATTTGCTTCCACTTCCGCCCTTAACACGTCGTTGTCTAACGCTGATGGTCTTCCTGATCGATACGAGTCGGAAAGATCAAAATTACCCGATTTGAACTTGGAAAACCACCTTTGGCATTTACGAATGTCCAGTGCATTTGGATAAACATCGCAAATGTTTTTGGTAGCAACTGTTGCGTTATTTCCCTTGCGAAACTCAAAGAGCATGCAATGCCGGATGTGTACCTCTTCTGGTATTTGGCTGGCCATTTTACCCAAAATTACAAAAAAAAATTGTAATTCAATTGTCTATAAGTAAAGAAATCACTATAACCTCACAATGTCTTTGGTACGCCTCTGAACAAAACAATGAGCTGACAAATGACAATCAAGTATTGGCATGCGCAGAAACGACATTACTTTCCGGTCCCCCTAATAGTTAATGGTTAACAAATGGATTTTCTTCCAATCTAATGTAAGCAAACATAAAAGGGTTTTAAATCGAAGGGCGCTAAAGCTTGTACATAATTTTCTAATACGATATTTCTTCTGGCTAGAGTATTTATATTCACTATAAACTATCATCATATACCCAAAAAAACTTTAAACAATGAAATTTGTAACAATACATACATCATAATTAATTGTGATCATAGTACCATTTATTTAATACGAAGAGTGGTCAAAAAGTAATAAATAATGAGTATGTAATGTGAGAGCCATGTTTAAAAACCTTTCGACATAGTCTCCTAACAAGTAGATATACTTAATCCACCTCTCTTATAAACCTCAATAATCTTGATCTTAAACCTCTCAAAATGCTTCCTTATTGTTAAGAACAATTCTTTGGGAAACAAATGGTTAAAAATTTATTTACTTATTGCTAATAAGACACTAATTTTCTCATACTTATTTTTAACTCTAACCCTAATTTGTAATTCGACTCGTAGTGAAATTGTTATGGAGAGGCGAACACTTAAAACCAAATATAAGTTTCAAGATAAACAAACGGCCAAAAGCTTTATTGTTGAGAGACAATAATTGTTTACAAATAAATATTTAATATATTGCAATGAAAATATGACTCCTCTCAGTGGAATTTTCGATTCTTTCTTCCTTAATGCATATTCTACTCACGGAGCTGATGACACAGGTCGAATGTCTCGATAAATATTCATCTCCCTTATACGATGGATGTCTAAACAGACAATGCGGTAACTCATAATTATTGGCACTGAAATAATATTTACTACAAAGAATACTTTTAACAAAGACTATCACTGTATGTTTGGTGTATTTACTGTTTGCTTTATTGTCTCTCTTGATGTCATCGGTGTTATTCCATTCATTTATCCATTCGTCCTCAAATGAAAAATTTGTGTAATACTATGTCAGTAAAATATGAGAATTTGTCTTTGCACTACATATGTTTAGATGCTCATTACTCTATTATCTTACTGTGGGCCTTGTCCGCAAGCTTAAGATTGCTGAGAGGGCGATGGAGCGAGCTATGCTCGGAGATCCGCAGGAGAACCAAGGTCACCGACATAGCTCGCAGAACCGACGGCCGTTGGGGCAGAAAGGTTCTCGAGTGGCGGCCACGTACCGGAAGACGTAGCGTGGGCAGACCCCCCACAAGGTGGACCGACGACCTGGTCAAGGTCGCTGGCAACCATTGGATGCGGGTGGCCCAGGACCGGTCTGAGTGGAAAACTTTGGGGGAGGCCTTTGTCCAGCAGTGGACGTCTTTCGGCTGATTGGACTGGATTGGACTCTATTATAATACAACCTTATGAACATAGGCTTTTCCCAGAGGTTCTCAATATCGGATTCACGTAGCAGGATTTGAGCCATTTCCCACCACGCTGGAGCAATGTGAGTTGGTAGGAGCCAGAGCTTCGTTTGTTGATTAGCAGGGTGCACTACAAGCAGATGAGGTTGGCTTGAATACCATGAGCTGTTGTGCGGGAACCCGTACACCCCTGTATATATTACTACGATATACAAACTACATTATGATAAATAATAGTTTTTTTTTTTGGTGTAATCAAAATTCATTTCCTTACTGTACTCTATAATATTTTTGTTATATCAAATTGATAAGGTTCAGAATTGTCTAAAAACTTTAAGACGAACGTTAACGCAACTTGAAGAATGAAAGTTATTGTTTAAAAAAAAACCTCTGATTATTTCAACTGTGTTTATATATTTTTTCCTATTATTCTCTTATTTCTCATATTCTTAATACCTTTTGCTAGCGACTGTAATATTCAAACATACTTTTAACATTTCCATTAAATATATCCTATAACATTTCCTCACAACATTCACATGTGGCTTATGTTTATAATAGAAGGCAAGAGATACACAGCAATAGCATCTTTCTTGAAGAATAATTTTGATTGCAGATCGGACTTGGACACTCATCAATTCCAGCTGACTCTGTACGGCCCTCACATCAGCGCGCGCGCACGTTACCGTTCCTCTGGAGTGCTGTTGCTCGTACGCGCATCAGGTGGTGGTGACTACTGGGGCGAATACGGTAACTGTTCCATTATAAAAACTGACCTTACTGGTGTTGTCTCCGTCATCAAAAACTGTTTAGGTAGGTACCACCGTAGCGCCAATTTCTGCCGCCAATCAGTAGTGTGCAGGACTTACCGTGTTCCGGGTTGAAGGAAGTTGTAGCTAGTGAAAATCCTGTAATAACGATACGTAGCATCATGTCTCAAGGCAACAAGCGCAATGTGATGTAGTGTATATCATTCTACCTATCTTTACATAGTTATGGGTGGGCGTATCACCTACCAACAGGTGAAAGTCTGGCTCGTCTAGTCGCGTCGTTGAATTAAACCAAAGACAAATTTTAATATAAGCTAGATAAAATTTTAATTTGAATCCTTATACTGGCATTGTACAGATTATCAAGATCCATATAATTAAGAATCCTTTAAAAACATTGTAAAGTACACATATTGTAATTTAATAATGAACCTTTAAAATACTGATAACACACAGCAAAAAACAAAGGTTATTCATAAAAAAAACATTGACAGGATATAAATATTTCCATGAGAAATATAAATAATCCTTATTGACATTCTTTCCGCAGCTCACAAATATGTAAACACGTACCAAAACAAATATTTTGCATTTAAACCTCAATGAAAAAAAATCTTGGTACCGAAATAAGTCTGGTTCGCAGGAATTCGGATTTTTTAATACAATAATTGAAGCACGTCAACATCCGTTTAGACATAAGACGTTGAGTCTCGTTACCCCAATAATTTCACTTGTCACAGCGCCCTTCAAACTGGAACACAGTAATGTTTGTACACTAATGTTTGGCGGCATAAGTAGGAGATGCGGTGGTACCAACCTAGACGGTCTACTGCAACAGAGACCTACAACCAGTACTTGCTTCTGGACTTGTGCACTCTCATCACCACTTAACATCAGGTGCGATCGTCGTCGAGCCTTAGCCTTGTTAAGTAAAAAAAAATACTTACCAGTAAATCTCAGCTCAAAAACCAAATCTACGTTAAATTAATTAGTAAGAATTAACTTAAATCTTATCCCTGTTTAACCATAGACAAGAGGTTCTTAATGGGTTTTGTATCGATTGTCTTTTCAGACGGTGTAAAGGCAAAAGTATACTTCCGCGGGACACCGTACACACGCAACAAGCGAACTTACCTCAAACTTCAGCAGCTGAAGTTGGACTTCTCCGTGAGGGACATCCAGATGGGCGTTGAGAACTTGCAGAACAGCAACTCTGTATTACGTTAGTATCAATCGTTTACCATAAATCATCATCCATTAGATAGCCTTAAGAGTGGTACAATACATGTAGCAATTTGTGATGGAAACTCTTCCTAAAACATTCCCATCGCAAAGTAAGCATTTAATCGATTCAACACAAGGGTAGTTTATTTATATATATCGGAACTTTGAACAAAGCTGAATTGTTTAAGGTATAAACTTAAAAACTTGAACTTAAAGGTTTAAATTTTAAGTCTACCTTCAACGTACTACATAATTTTCAGTTACCAACAAGATATTAACGATAATGCTATTTATAATAACAAATGAGGGGGACAATTGACATGTCTTTCAACATATTAAAACTTTATTTAGTTTTTTTTTATTATTTTCTATATATAACAACGCTTCACCTTATAATAATGCGGTAAAGATTTCTCTGTACTTTACCACAATTAGTTACACGCAGACAGGATAGGAGTCATTAAAATTGTTTTAACAAGCAATATATACATAGCAATGATTAGATAATTAAAGCTATAATGATAATCGAAGACTGTTTGATTACATATATAAAGATATATATTTCTTAATTTGAATAAGAAACCTCACAGGCTTTGATTTATTTAAAGTATCAATATTATTTAATAAACTTAACGTCATTAATTTTTAACTATACATATTATAACTGTACTTACTATACATATTGTTACTGGGTGTTAGGAGACCGCTTTGGAAAACGAAGACAGCCGATAGTACTAATGACACCTTTGATGATGGAACGGAAAAAAAATTTATACTGATAAAAAAAATCATATTTTTAAAACGTTTTATTAACATTACTTAGATTCCATCATGTTAGTACAGCTAAGTGAAACTATAGTTTCATAAAAAATACTGTTCAAATATTGTTCAAATTGAAACCAAGTCACACATCTCGAGTTCCCGCCGCGCCCGTACGTTCATTTCCTCTTCAGTCTCCTAACATCCATTATATATAATTTAAACAAAATATGAATAAGATCAATACAGTAAGGAAATGACAAACAGAGAGAGAGAGAGAGAGAGAAAGAGAGCAATCGATCGACAATTACTTCTTGATTGAAGTAAGAAACCACAAAAGAAACAGAAGATAAATGTAATGTGCTTTGAATATTTCTCGCTTTCTTCTTCTTCGTATATTTGGAGAATGTTAAAGTGCAGTAGTATTCAGCATTAAGACTAGTC
This sequence comes from Troides aeacus, assembly GCA_033220335.2. NCBI lineage: Eukaryota > Metazoa > Arthropoda > Insecta > Lepidoptera > Papilionidae > Troides > Troides aeacus. The sequence continues at coordinate 10,370,017 of CM067272.1, read as the reverse complement.
TTAAACATCAGTAGTAGTGTGCATGCCACAAATTACAGCACAAAGAGGAGACGAAGGAAAGGAAAACTACGTACACAGTTTACATCTCATTCTCTCGCAACCTAAGTCCTATTAACGTCTTTTCTTCGTTACACTTTTTCGTTTCATAAAATCCAATTGACATCATCCCATAAAAAATGTTTATTAGAAAATTAACAGAAATCGTGAGAAAACTTCTAAAACATATATTTTTTTTAACAACAGAAGCTGCTTTGAATTTATTCATCAACACCAACGCCCAAGAGCTTCTCAAGGAGATGAAGCCCGAGTTGAAACGAGACCTGGCCGGAAAGATGTCGCACTTCCTGGAACAGATCCTCGACCAAATACCATACGACGACTGGATTTCTGATTAATATAAATTAATTTGCATTGAATTTTAAAATAATATCATCATAATCATTTTTAAACAAAGTATTCAATACATATTTACTTAAGTAGATAAAGCAACTTGAAATAGAAAGAATCTAGGAGCAAATTATTTATAAAACTAGTTGTTTCTTTATAATCAGATATGTTATAAAATTCTGTTTATATCCTTTAGGAAACTGTTTCGCACCCTAAACCGTATTTATTAGAAATATTACTTTGATCCAGTGTACAAATACTTATAACGATATAAGTAGATAATATCTTTTATAACTTTAGCCTAACTTTATGGCGTAAGCGAGTTGTGTCTATTTATAAGTAATTTATTTTCTACAAACTTGATAAGCTGTTTACAATAAATGTAATGATTTTTATTTTGGTGTAAGGCAAATAATGTATAAGGGTTATGTCAAAATTATTCACATAATCAATAAATACTTAATGATATTGTGTATTTAATTCAAAAACCATTAGTATACATAGCCTTGATAATTTGTTGATTTTTTAACTTTTTCTGTAGTACAGCAGCTAACCATTGGCCTAGTATCACTGATAATCTTGGTTCCATTCTTTTTTGGCCACGGAAATGGATACTTGTGTTTTTATGTCTAATTACCACCCCATATAAATAATAAATAAATAGCTTTCATTGATATGCTACATTTCAATACCAATACCTTACTACAGACAATTTCCTGTCGTATTTTGAGTTTAATACAATGGTTTCCTTTACTTATATTTTAATTATTTTATTTACGTTTTATTTTTGTACGCAATGTCAGTGTAGTGTGATTAGTTAGTAGTAAGGACTGCTCAAGGCGATAAAAGCCTCCTTCATGTTCATCAACTGATTCCCGTCTCTTCTTTTAGCTAAAAGATCTCTAGCTAATGATCCCCGTTTATTTTTGCTTAAAAATCTAAACCCACTTCGAAGTACAGCTAAATTTTAATAATAGCAATACAATACTAAATAATTTCATAATAGAGTCTATCGTTTTAATAATAAATGAAAAAATGGACCGAAAAGATGAAGAAATCTATATTCTCATGACCAACATCCAATATCCGGATATCCGGATTTCGAAGCGAACATGATATCCATTAAACAAAATCTAAGAAAAACTAAAAATTCTTCAAAACATGTTATGACAATATTTTACTGTTTTGTATGAAAATAGAGGTTACAATTTTTTAAAAAGTAATCTTTAACAATCATAGTCATAAATATTACTACGTTTGCTGTTGTGGCACATGCTGACGACTGTACAGTTTCATCCAGTTTTCTTGTATTATATAAATCTTCTATTAACTCATTGTTACTTAGTATTATCTAATTCAAAGAAATGTTTATATCCATTCACTTTTTCATCATACGCATTCATCACAAATGCAATCTTACATCTACATCGCAGTTACATAATGTCACCCTATATAAATCAAGTTATGTAACGACGATACCTGCTAGACTTAAATGGCAATGGGTAAGGTAAGTCTCTCGTAAAACCGAAGGTTGATGATGAGGAGCAGTTCGAGAGTAGCGGCCGAGCATAAGTCGATATAGTACTTGATCTTCCACGAGGTGGATCGACCATCTGGTTACAGATGCGGAAAGCTGCTGGATATAGCTTGTGTGGCTAGTGCACAGTTTAGCGGATTACGTTGATAATAAGGAAACACAAACATAGTAATTAAACTTATTAACAATGATGTATGTAAGAGCAACGTTTTTTATATATTCTACGAAGGGACGAAACGCGCGGGATGTTCACCTGATGGTAAATTATACGCTTGCCCATAACGTGGTGCTGGTTACGATGATATACATAGCACCAAGTCTCGTTAATCCTGTTACTGCAGCTCTTAAATTGGAACAGTAATATTTGCACACTACTGTTTACCCGTAAAATTAGTGTGGAGACGACTGAACCAAACTATAATGTCTCCAACGATAGAGAATCATCACCAGTTTAATATAGTATATTCGTAACAGTAGTTAACTATAAGTTTATGTACGATAATTATAAATTCTAATAACGACCAGTTTCAATGCCGTGTTAAAATTATGAATGAGAATTCACAAGTGTTGTAACGTAATTTTAAGTGTAATCATGTGAACTTGGCGATTGCACAAAACTTCACACTTATTCTATTGCACAAGCAAGAATATACCTTTATAGTTCTTTATCTTCAGTCTATAGGTATGAATAAATATATAAAGTTCGTACAAGTCTTCATTTTAATAACATCAATATACAAATTTGAATAATGGTTTTCAATAATGTCTGACGAAACCTAAAACAAATTCTTAGTACTGTGTTTAAAGTAAGTTCAACTAATACCTTTCATTGCATTCTTATATACAAATGTATTATAAGTGATCTTTACATCCAAAAACAGAAATCCCTTTAACTTCTTTAAATAGAACCTTAATCTACTTCTAAATAAGATTTGTAACTGTATTCTAAAATCCTTTTTTTTTATTCAACTAAGCGATGAGATAAGCGGGACGTTCACCATCACATGATGATTGCTACTTCTGCTCTTAACAACGTGGCGCTAGTTAGGATGGCAAATAAATAACACGGCACTGTTACCCCAGTAGTTACACTAGCTACAAATGCCTTCAATCCGGAACACAGTAATGTTTGCACACTGTTTGGCTATTAAAACCAAAGCTGCGGTGGTACCTACATGGTTTCCGGCTACGGAGACCTAGATGGTATGTACTAGGTACCAATGAAAAGGATAGAAAAGGAGAAAGTAAATTTAAACCACATGGCTTTTTCTTTTCAACGTACTTTACAACATAATGAAAGTATATATGTATATATATAGTATCAGGTGTACGTAACCTTGACCTATACAATTCAGCATAATGAATTTATGTGGAAACTGGTGGTAGTTAATAAGCAACGAGATCAGTGTAGATGTTATGAAAGATCATCTTACAATATTTGTTACACAAGAACTTCTTACATAATGTACAAAAGTTATTTCAGTAATGATTGTTATCGTAGAATTACGTTTTTACCGACAAATCAAATGAATAAACTTTTTAGGTATGAATATATTTAAAAAAATATCCTAAGCTTTATGACCTAAGTTTGGCCTGACTACCTCATTCATCATAGACCCAAACATGCAAACCTTGTTTACTTCACTCCAAAGATACATACGGCTTGGAAACTTTACACGGATAAATCTTAATATTTTCTACTCAAACGTTTACATTTTACTTTGTATTGATCAATTTCTTTAGTCCTCAAATAAACAAAGCCTAAAAATCGGCACCATCCAAATAAGAGGATATCATCATCGTCTGTCATCCACAGCTGGACATAGGCCTCTCCCAAAGATTTACACACCAATCAGTCCTACGCTGCCCGCATCTAACGAGTTCCCGCCACGTTCACACAATATGTATAGCTTCCGGCACTAAGGGCTGTGATTTATTGGGATTCATTTGAGGGGTTATGAGCCATTTTCCACCACGCATGCCCAATCCGAGTTGATGGGAACAAGAGTCTCGTTTGTTGATTAGCAAGATGCACCACGAGCAGGTGAAGTTCGCTTGGGTCCCGTGAGTTGTGCGGGACCTCTAACACCCCATTAAGAGAGATGCGTGTAATAATTTCGTAATGAAAATCCTCTTCATTATCAAATACACTTCGATTTGATAAAAACATTAATCCAAATGATTGCAGCTGAATTTAAATAAAAATCAAATAACAAACAATTCTGTATACACATTTCGTCACATTATTTCGTTCAAGAACAAATTTATAAAGTCACCGAGTTAAAAGAGCCGGTTGTGAGTCCGTGGCCTGCTGCTGTCGCAACTCCTCGCAGTACCATGGTAGGGGGGTCTTTCGCATGCAGCCGAGATGTTGACCAACCCAGTGATCTCAGAGCGCAGTAACAATCCGACGACGACTACATTCTTAACTTTATATTTCTTTAAACTATTCACATCCATATTATGCCAATTTATGCATGTTAGTTATAAGAAATAGTACTTTAAATATTCCTTAAAAGCTATAAATAATCAACATCAGTGTAATTGTTCATTCAGTATAAAATGCATTTGTTTAAATACATAGTTTGTATATGTGTCGTACTTTTGAGCTGTTTACAAATGACCAGAACTGCCGGAGAGGAAAAAGATATAAGTAAGTGTATATTTAATATCAGTAAATGTTTTAATTGTCAAAATTAAAAAAAGACCTAAATAGATTTTTATAGATTGTCATCTCCTTAATAATTGTAGTAATTGTTGTAATTTGGTAAAATCTTTGGAAAATGGTTACGTAAAGTCTTTCGGGGCATGTATATCTAAAACATAAATGGAGACCTACGTCTACTATTCTAAGATGTATATACTACTAGCTGTTTCCCACCCGCTGGCTGCTAAAATTTTATTTGGAATTTACACTTGAAATTTATCAGAAAAATTCTCACCTGGCAGGAACCCGCCGCCCTCAGAGCTCTTTCCTGTTATTAACACCCGTGCAACTCTCTTTGGGGATGGAATTTTGTAAAATAATTAGCCGGCTTCTATATGTCTCTACCAAATTTGGAGTGTTTACATCTAATAGTTTCGTTGATCTTGTGATGAGACAATAAAACACTGGATATCTCCTATATATAAAAATAGTAATATTTATATCCATGCATTGGCAAAGTCAATTCTTTACTTTATATATTTTCTTTCATATATTTTATGAATTTGTAGAATTCTTCGTTATGTATGGCCTTCCTAAAAATTAGTATATAAAAGTTAGTCATTAAGACATACGTTACTTGACCTAATATAATTAAGTGCATCTATTCATAACGCAACAGCCATAAAGTCAAATGCGTATTAAATTACGATGACCTCGATGACCATTGACACAGTAACCACCATAGTAATGGCATTTCGCAATTAATATGTAGTTCATTAATGGTATATCTCTCTTAAACTCTTCCATGAATTCCTCCTGACCGTCGGCAACGGTGGTATTTATTAGTTCAAGGTCAAAGGTGGTATTATTACAGCATACATAAAATTACTATTCAATACTACCAGATGCATTGGTTTACCACCGCAGCTCCTATTACTAAGGAAAACAGTATGTATATACATTACTGTGTTCCGGTTTGAAGGTCGATGTATCTAGAGAAATAACTGCGGTAATAAGACTAAACATCTTGTGTCTGAAAACGACGAGGACAATAGTGCAGTGTGTATATTACTAGTGCTTCTGGAGACAGTCTAGGTAGGTACCACCGTAACGCCTATTTCTGCTGCTAATCAGTGGTATATGAACATTCCTGTGTTCCGTTTTGAAAGGCGCTGTAGCTAGTTTAATTATTAGGGTAAGAAGACTCAACATCTTATGTCTCAAGGCCACGAGCACAATATGAGGCAGTATATATAATACTAACTACGTACAATATTTTTGGGGCGTGCGTATTTCTTACCAAAAGTCAGTTATTTAAACAGAGGGTTCTTGATAGTATAGTAAGATATTAAAAACATGAATATGTGAGTGTAATTAGTAGTTTTAAGTTTTGTTTAAGTCTTGAAGGATTTACTTATTACAATACTTCAATTAATATAGATGCCCGTAGATCTTTTACAATAATTGTAAATAACTAGTGATCATCATGAGCACTTACGCATTCGTGATGTGTGAGGAACTAGATGTATAGTTGCATACTCCTCGAACAAACGATTATGGAAAATTTTGAATTTATCAGCATCGTGAGTTTCTATTATAAAATATTTCCACATTCTTGTTATAGGTACTTAGGACTTATATTAAACCTGTGTGGACTTCCCAAAGAACTCATGATTTATTATTATTGTTTATCAGAAATTACATCATTTTCAATGAATATAATGTATTTCTTATCACACTGTTTAATTGTCGATTTCGAAATATATTTTTTTTTTGTTTTAAGTAAATTTATTCGTTAAACTTTTAAAACCTATGTTATACACTATGTGAATAATTATATATATCTACTTGTGATACAAATCTGATATAGTTTTTATATGAATTATTATAAATTAATTGAAGTTAAAGTCAACTTAGTTTTCTAGAAAAAAATATTTCGATGTTAATATTTAAATATGCAAAACCACTTAACGCAATCAATGAATGTTGCATATAGTTGTGAATGTATTAAAATGAAGTTTTGCAATGACTGTGTTGGTTAACTTACGTTTACCGTCATTAAAGTAACTTAGCTCTTAAACAAATGCTGTGCCTCGGTAAAGTATTTCATTTTAAGTTTTATATAAAATTAATCATCAGCCTTGTTGATTTTATTCAAAATATTGAATGGACATTATAATTTCACCGGGTCCGGTTTGAAGAGCGCTGTATTTACTGAAATCCGGTATAGAAATTTAACATCTTGTCTCACTATTCGGTAATATATTTATCATTCTAACGTGTAGTTATGAGCGATCTCATCAATTATCTTTCTATATTCCATATCACAACGCACCATCACAAAGAAGACCGCTTTTCCTGAGCCGTGTTTAACAAAATTCTGAGTGAGAGGCACCTGTGATACATGAAATCCCGGAATCCTTCTAATAAAACACCGTAGAAGACAGTCAAAACAATTTTAATACCTGAATATCCTTCCTTCAGAAGCAGGGTACCATATAAAAAAAATTCCCATCACCAAAACAAAGAGGAGGCGATTAAAAATAACATGTTATTAAGATTAGATAAAATAAGAATAAACTATTGCGGATCTCGAATTATACATACATATCACGCCTCATTCCCACGGGGTAGGCAGACACCACCTCTCTCCACTTGCTACGATCCTGGCACACCCCTCTCGCTTCCTCCACTTTCATTAGCGTCTTCATGCATTCGAATACTCTTGACCCGGCCTTTCTTTAGGATATCTTTGATTTGATCGGAATATATCCGCCTAGGTCGACCTGCACCGATTTGTCCAATCATTCTTACCTTGTATGCCTCTTTCATTAATCTTCTTTCATCTATTCTTTCAACATAGCCGAACCATCTAAGCATTCCTTTCTCTATCTTTGTCACTGCACTTTCAACCACGCCGCACCGCTCCTTTATCACACTGTTCCTTATTTATCTATTAAAAAATATTTTAATAATTATACTTATTAAGATTTCCATTTATTTCAGAAAAAATATTTTCGCCATGCAAAAAAAGGTTACCCGACTTCGATCAATGCATAAAGCGAGCCTTCAACAAGCTGAAGCCGTACTTCAAACGAGGTAAAAGTCTTTTTCCTGAAATTATTACTTACATCCCATTGGTTTCTAGAAGATAATAGAGTGGATAAAAGTCTAAATTATCAGATGTTTTCACAACAACAGTATTAATTCAATTGTAGATAAATTAATTAGCGAGTGAATGAAGTTCCGAATTAAGACACGCATATATACAAATTAAATTATACCGTGACAACTCAATTTGTAAGGAACTATTATTATTATGCGATGTACGTCTAGAAGTACAGGTTCGATTACCACTAAATTTGAGCTCCGATGAACGAAAACATCTTGACGTAATCAACATGTTCCAAGAACAAGAGCTTCTGTGTACATCTTTTATTTTAACAACTACGATTACTTTTAAAGAAAAGTTCCAAGAGAGTAGTGTTACTCAGTAATACTATATAAATATTTACACTAATAACTAATTTAAATTAAAGTAGCTCGCTGGCCTAATGGTTAGAGCGTGCGGCTTTCATTCTGAAGGTCGCGGGTTCAAACCTCGGCATGTACCAATGACTTAATATTTAAGTTATGTACATTTGTGAACTTTAGTTACAACAGCAAGATACAAAAACGGTGAAGGAAAACATCGTGAGGAAACCCGCACACTGATATCATCTTTGTGTGTGTGTGTGTGTGGTGGTCCCAATAAAGTGGCAACAGGCTCGCCCCCTGTTACTTTTTTTTTTTTTTTTATATTGTCACGCCTGTTACACTGGACCTAATCTGACCACATCTGGCGAAACGTGGGTGGTTTATTCACCTCTGCCTACCCCTACTGGGAAAAAGGCGTGACAATATAAAAAAAAAAATAATAACTAATTATAATAAAAAAATCTTAATACGGTAATTAACAAATCTACTTTCATATATTTTGTTAACGTACGAGAAAATACGACTATATAAATTTTTTGGGCAACGTCACTCAGTCGTGCGGCGGATCTTGTCTTAGGCTCTAGGCCAAGCGTTAACGTTGGTGTACCTGACATTTGCAAGAAAATGTCCTGAGTCCCAGCAGTGGGAAAAATAAGAGGGCTGTTGAAGTGTACCATTAACATCTCGACTCGGTATTTCAGTAGAGTACATAAAGTTATGTTTTTAGTTTAAAGGAAGATGTCAAAAACATTTACTTGCGTGGACTCATCATCATGCATTCAAAGTTGAAACTGTTTTTAGGTATACCAGCCATGGGAGTCGCGCCCTTCGACCCTCACTTCGCCCCGGAGGTGAGACAAACGCGCTCCATCGGCGGCCTTGGCTACAAGCTCACGCTGCGCAACGTCTACGAGAGGGGATGGAGCCAGTCCACAGTTACAAAATATAAGTAAATAAATCCACACCAACATTAAAAATGCAAAACTCTATGTTAATGTTATCACTTTTTTATACAAATAAGCGACGAGACAAAGGAGACGTTCACCTGATGGTAAGTGATACACCTACTCATAATAAAACAGCCGTAGTTACGATGATATACACTACACCACATTTCGCTCTTTGCCTTGAGACATAAGATGTTGAATCTCGTTATCTCAGTAATTACACTAACTACAGCGCCATTGAAACCGGAACCGTTGTTTGCATATTACTGTTTATCGGCAGAAATAGGCGATGCGGTTAACTAGACCGTCTTCGACCACAGAAACCTACCACGAGTAAAACACATCATAGATAAATTTTAGTTTCGGAACCCCGAATTAAGCTACTTTTTGCCGCTTATTAAAGAGCGTTTAATGTATGAAAATTAATTATAAAAAAAAAATTCCGGCCTATACTAATTGGTGTGAAATTTAGGATGTTTTTTTCCTCCACGAACTACATAGTGTATGATCCTCTTGCAAAGGAAGCTACAGATACGATTAGTCTTCTAGTAGTTCTTTAAGCTTTCCTCGATTCTCTAATCACCTTACACACTTTAGTGTTACGAATTTAATTGCTAATTGTTATGTTTAAGATTTTTTTTTTTTGTTTTATCGAGTTCACTGTAGTACAAATATATATATTTATTTTGTTTACAATAAAATTGAATAACATTATCTTAGAAATGGTTTTTCGTGATTTCAGAACCGACTCAGCTAACCAGCGTATCATCTACTCGCAATATTTCCCGGAGAAATGGTTAGTTGGAGACTACGACTTTCAGGTATATATTTTATTCAAATTGTCATACTCTATTGCTATTCTTCTTCCTCCTGCCTTTTTTCCAGCTATATGACGTCGGGACAGTAGGTACTACTCTTCCATATCCCTCTATCAGCCGTCATATCTGAATTCACACACTTACACATGTCATCTTTTACACAATCCATTCTCACTTTCTTCGGTCTTCCTCTACCCTTATAACCATCCACATTTATTTTCATTAATTTCTTTGTTATATTGCTATCATCCCTCCGGATGTGCCCGTATCTCGCTAACCTCTTGCTCCTCAATTTCTCTGTCAATGAAATAACTTTCAGACTTCCTCTAATATACTTATTCTTAGTTTTATCTATCTTCGTCACAACAAACATCCATCTTATCATTCGCATCTCGGCTACATGTAATCTCCTTTCATCTGAACCTTTAGTGACCTAACACTCAGCTCCATACAATATGACAGGTCTTACGCCCGACTAGTAGATGTGTATCTTAAGCTACGTGTCTTATTCTATTGCTATTAAGCTATCGAAACAATTGTCTTTCAATTGTTTTTCAAAATTTTGAATAAATTGAAAATTCTGCACCTTTGCAAACTCATGTTACCAAAATGAGAGTGTTACAGATTAAAAATACCTTACCAAATTAAAGCGGTATAAAAGGTATTATACAAATGTAAGTTTTTAATAATAATGTTCTCAAAAACATCGATTTCAAATTTTATATGGTAGTTTAAAAACTAACATTAGATAAAAAATTATGATTTTATAATATTATATATATATATATATATACATATGAAAAAGGTTTTCTGTTTGCCAATTACGTCAAAACTAGTGATCGTATCGACATGGGAACATGAGTATTCGATGCAGAATGATCCGTATATGGTTATAGGTTATTTATTTTTGGGATTTCATAAATCCTTACCGTTTTATTTCTAATTAACTTTTATAGACATGTTAATTTGGTATTATTTATGCGGTTGCTATAGTGACGATTGCTCTAGACAGTCATTTGCGGTTGCGATTGCTCTCAAGGAATATTTTAGACAATTTGAAGTCTAATATTATATAATATTACGGCCTGCAAAGCGTTGGGGACCAGCTACTATTATAATAAAATGCAAATATCAATGTATTTACCAATAACATGATGCGTGATGCAACCTGCCTTTTGAAAGTAGACTCCACACATTCTACCATTATAAAAATCGTGCCAAGGCAAATGTTTACATGAGATGAACAATTATATTTACACAGATATATTCTTTCTTTTTAATGAAATTTCGAAGTAATGGATTTACTACATTTCAAATTATTGGCCAATAACCAGACTAGTCTTTGTAAGTGATAAACTTACTTCAATTAATAGCTTTAACTATTATACTTTTTCTCCAATCTCTCTAACCGTCTTAAGGTTTATTTCATAAAAATATTTTAAATCTTACTTATTTTGTGGACACCAGGCTGTGAAGATAGAAATAACCTCTCCTTTCCATATCTCACGTTGTTCATTTGCAATAAAAGGCATTATATACATACATATATTTTTTATACTAAACATTTTCGTTTCTTTCACTGCTCAAGTAAAGCTACTATATTACATTGTTAAAATTTTGATGTTACGTTGGATTCAATTGCAGGGCGACGCATTCGGTTTAGGAATGCTTCGGTCCGGCCGATGGAACCTGACGCTGCGCGACTACTCACAGACGACACGCATCAAACGCAACGGCAGCGGCGTCGACGTTCAAGTTGAGGTGGATCACATCGGCGACATGGATATTCACGTTGGAAACCTACTCCGTGGAAGAAGCGTGTTAGGTATGCATCTTATATAACACGGTATTCTATTGATAAGAATCGAATTTGCGATCTTAACGATGTGTTCACAACCTAAGCCCATAAATAGTGACTGGACGTAACACCCGCCTAATAAAAAATGCCGACTTTCCTTAAGTTACAGCATTTTAAGGATGGGTGTCCTTATTATCTAAACATTCCTGGAGCGGATGGCAAATAAATTGGTCTGTTAATATCACAGCACTGGCAACGTTTCAGCCAAAGAAATTTTAGGTACAAATCCTACATAACCCATATAAAACTTACTGGTGGTGGGTGTGCGTTGTCTATTTCTGCCGCCAAACAGTAGTGAGCAAACATTACTGTGTGCGAGTAGGATAGATGACAGGATATAATAATATCTGTATAGGATTTGTAAACACAAAAAAAACTCGTAAAAACTAACCATTTTAAAGTACGGTAATGAAATTAATAATTACTGTTGTGACTTGTAACAGAGTTCGTAGTTTAATATTTTTTTTTTATTATTGTATAGACTAGCGCTTGACTACGATCCCACCTGATGGTAAGCGGCGATGTAGTTTGGTGGTAAAGCGCTCTAGTCTAGAAGTAGCCTATTCATTGTTCTCTTAAAGATCCCCACGTCATAACTGAAGAAGTATTTTAATATAAAAAAAAATCTAAAATACGAGTAATCTAAAAATTGTTTGTTTCAGAACAAATGCTCGATCGCATGATAAACGCATCCTGGAAACCAGGTTTCGCTGTCATTCGGCCGCTGATCAACGACCTCGTCAGCACCGCTTTTACCGACATCTGGAGCAAATCATTCGGAAACTTCCCTATTGATGACTTCATACGCAATTAGTGTCTCTCGCAACATCATTTTAGTTTAATTAATTGTACAGTATACTTAGTTTAGTTAAAGTTATTACCATTGTTTTCGGTAAAAATTTCAGTTCCATTGAAACTATATTATTACACGTTTTAATCATCGAGCAATATTTTAATCCTCAACCAAAGTTAACATGCCATTTAAGATGTTAAGTTTTACAATAGGGGGATGTTGCCTTAAGGGGTATTGTATTAATAAGAACCAATGTTTTGACAAATATAACTATACAATTTGTTAATAATAAAACTAGTCTCATAAAATATAAGGATAACTTTTCGTTTTATTTTTTATCGTAATATATTTAGATACAACAAAAATATTTGGTGGCAGCTTTTTCAATCCCGCCTGCCTAGCTACCACCCCCATATGTTTAATCTGCTGCTGTAACAGCATTGCTGTACTTCAGCTGTCATCAATATTTGGCTGCCAGAATATTCAGAGCGATAGGCTTCAACATTTAAGGTTTCCGTTGTCATATAAGAACATGTGCAATTGAAGTAAAGTGTTAGCCCATTCATTGAAGAAAAAGGTAGTATTTAATAATTCTAAGTTTTTCAGATCGGGAGATTTGGATAATAAAAAAGCATACATGTATTACATATCTCAATATTATATTTATTAAAAAATATAACCTAACTATATATATGACTTTATATTTAAATTCAATCAACAAATAACTTGCACGTTCATCGAAAGTGGAATAATCAACCTCAGTCTTCCAACACAAATCAATACAAACCGAACAGGCCCCGCGCCAACAACAAATGGGCGCAACGAGCGTACCTTCACCGCCGACCGATCACACCATAAATACATTATATTATAACATTGCACCTTCATATTTTTTTTTTCACATTATAGAAAGATTTTACACAGAAGAAAAACTTAGCGTCAAAAAATCTCTAAACGAATATTTTTTTTCCATTCAGCTCAATTATAGCACTAAATAGAAAGTAACGTTTACAACCTGTTCTGCAGGCGACATTCGCATCATCAGAGACAAACTATTATTTACAAAATAAGTACACGAACAGTGAGAAGGTGAAATTATAACAATTACATCCCGCGTCAGACGTCAAAAGCAAGGCGAAACAACTAATACTTTGTGCTAAAAGCCACCCCGACACAGCTCTGCAACCTGTACGTAATACAACCATGGAGACAACAAACACGTAATAGGACTGCGTGCATCGTCTGAACTGGAACGCGCTCTACATTAGGACCCTGTGGACCGCCGGGACGACGTACCGACAAAAATCGTTGTAAGTTTCCTTTATACAATGACTGCTCTGTGTAGCCCACTTACAATCTTGTGTTATTGCTATATTAAATTAAATCGGACAAACATCAGCGTTCAGGACGCCACGTCCAAAACATACCGCTTAACCATAAACGGGATAGTGGCAATTGAAAAAAAAAATCGCTTTAATACCGCAATAACACACGTTTTAAGTGAACCGTTTTATATGCTATGATTAAGCGTAACAATATTAAGGGTTTATTTTTTCTCTTACATTATTTTATAAAATAGTCGCCGTAGGACTCATTCCTGTCATATTATACATCACCTGAATTTTAACCAAACTATACACTTCCGGCACCGATTCGTAAGCATCTTTACCTTTGTCATTAGTTAACAAAAAAAAAAATATATCAACGATATGAATCTGGCTTGCATCTGATCCAGTCAAGTTCGTCAATGTGTATTATAGTTCCACAGGAGTTAAATCAAAAATTATGTATAAAAATTAGTCTTTGCAAATAATTTTAAGTTTTAATTTATATAAGTCTTTACAATTATGTACAATGATAGTAGGAATTATAGTAAGATGTATATAACAAAAAAAAAAGTACCAACCATATTGTGAAACAGAATACCAAATATATCCGATGGAAATGGCAATACCCTAACTTAATAATGAGATGGATTCTCTTCAATTTTGTACTTCCTTTTCTCGTACATTTGGCCCCTGAATTTGTTTTACAAATCAATACAATTTCAAATTATAACCATAAAACGCCTCTATGGAGAGTTGCAAACCTCACGCGGAGATGATTGAATGAAAATGATTAATGCAACTTCCATAGCTAACTTTCTGATTGTCAAACTTAAAAATGATAATTGGATAAGCAATGAAAAAAGCAAAATTTATCAATAAACAATATCAAACACAGTATGCTTGACGATGCTTGCATTTTGATAACTAAATCGAAAATATTTATATATCGTCCACTAACCACAAAATTAAACTTAATCAATCTTGACGTCGTATCAAAATATACTCAAAATTCATTGCATAAAGTTTTATAAGAAATACTTACAGTATCGAATGAGTAAATCAAAAAATAAAATAAAAATCACCGATTTCATAAAATTCATAAATAACAAAAAAATTTGATACTTAAAGTGTCTGGCGGGATTTTTAACGTAGAGAACACAAAGCGTTTTCGTGTGAAGGACACAAACATAGCGTTACCTAAAAAAGAAAACCAAAACAAATGGTTCAGATAGTGAAGATCATAAAATTGCATCCGGTTCCGCCTATGCCTCTGTATACACCACATCGCGTCTGACCCGTATATCAAACTGCTCCCACGTGCTTTCAAATTAAATCTAACATTAAATGTATATTGATATGCACTTATAATAAGGTTCCTTTTTACAATGAAATTTGTGCTGTACACTGCGAGGGGAGGTTGCGGCGCGCGACCCCCTCACCCTCACTCTCACCTTACCCCTGCCCCTGCCCTGACGGCGATGTACTTACATTACAATACAATACAATACGGACCTACGAGACGGTTTCACTTTTGCATTTTGTACTTACAACACATAGCTGAGAAACAATAAGAACAGCGGGGTCGCGCGTCTCCATCCCGTCCCTGTCCCCGCCGGATGATATATACAATGACAGGGTGGACTGAGAAACATGCCTAAACAAACACCAAACTCGACAGGATCAATAATATATTTGGCAAACGACTTAATTATCAAGCCGTATGCATTGTAGCTTCCTCTAGATTGAATGAAGAAATTAATCAAAACTGTCTCGAGGAAGGCTGTAGTCATTTCAATAAACTAGGTTTAAAAAACAATCTAGTGCTGTATGTATTTTGATAGCGATTATAATACAGAATTAAGAAAAATAATATATAAATAAAAATCTGAACTTCTCACGAGGAAGCCACGATGCGGGGTCGTAACAAAACTAATACATTTTATAACCCATCGCTAATGAACCGGCTATAAAAAGTCTGGACATCTCAGTCGAGGAACGCAAGAGTTATCATAAAATTCTCCTAAAAACCGGCCACAACGAGTATTAAAACTCCTATTTACAGATGGGAGAGGTCCCTACTTTTATTCACGGTTCATTAGGTCGACACTAAAACTGGGGGCACTAGGAGCTAGCTTTACAAGTAAAATTGAAGGCCGCTAAGATATCACCGTTCAATACATACACGTAATATGTACAGACACACAAACACACGCACATACACACACGGCCCGTCGCGGCCCGTCTTTGAGCGGAGTATGTACAGTGGGCGCGTCCCTTTCCAAAACTAACTCATAGTTCAAACCCGAGCCAGCGACAATACTGCGTCACATTCCGAAATGCGCCGGGATCTACACAAAACACAGTTTCTATTTACTTTATTCTGCTTAAACAAACCTCATCATTAGGATTAAGATTTATGCATTTTACTAACATAGAAAATAAATTACTAATTTATTGCCACATTTCAATCAGCAAGTCTTTTGGTGTTTAAATTTTAATAGATAAAAAGGCCACCATAAAATAACATCGAATCGATTGTATCGCGTATATACTTCTAACGGAAAGTATACAAACACTGTGCCTCTGCAATATTGAAACATATTTAGTGATAATTAGAACTAATCTTTTCTACGGATGGTACATGAACCTGAGGCTGAATATCACAAAGTAATATATATAAACAGATGAAATAAAAAAATCCGACTCGTATAAAAATGTAGAAAACATTGCAATCTCTATCTACATATATAATATGTATTTACTTTCCAATGTGTTGATAATTGGCTTTCTAATTCTTACAGCGTTATTTATACATTTTTGTCTCTGTTATTTTGTACTACATTAACGCACTGTACGTTTCATTAATTAATGCAACATGTGTATTTGGTGAGCCTGCAACATAAAATTATTACAAATTGTAACTGATTGCAACGCAGATCGATAAAGACAAATAATACCGAGAGCCAACTGAAAATCATTTTTTAAAATCAACTTTGATGTACATTAGCTGATAACATTAAAAAAGAAAAACTTTTGCCCCATTCAACTCAATATCGAGCAGTTCTTAAGAGTTCTACATTGTTGTAAAGAATTCTAGTAGAATATTGTGATAAAGCTTTATAGTTAAGATTGAAAACACAAATTTGAATTGATCACATTTGGACAATAACACAACATTTAACTGTTGTATGCGCATTCCGAACGTATAATGTTCAATATTTGCCGTTCCATTTTTAGTCCTACCTCGGGTCCCAGCAATCCGCCGATAACACAGCACCACATCAACACTAGCACTGTCATTCCCGCTAGAATTCAAAGTCAAAGAGTTCCGAGAGACCCTCGTCATGGTCGAGGCAGAAGCCGTAGTCTGTGCCCGACATGGGCGGCTCCAATGCGAGGAAAGGCTCCAAAGGTTCTGCAAACAAAACGATGGTCTCTACTAAAACATATACAAATATATTTAACACGCATACATAAAAAACAACGACAAAAACTTTCCTTAGGACTAACCTCCAAACCTTCGGACCTAAAAAATTGTAATATTTTTCCGTTTTTCGACAAAGTGACGAGACGACCGAGACGTTCCCTTAATCGTAAGTAATACGTTAACACAACAATGTGGCGCTAGTTAGGACGATATATACTGCACCACATTACGCTCGTCGCTCGGGAGACATTAGATAACTTTCGTTACCCCAGTAATTTCATTAGCTACACCACCCTTCTAATCGGAATACAGTAATGTTTGCACACCACTGCTCGGCGGCAGAATAAGGAGGTTCGGTGGTAAATAAGACCTATCATCAGTAAAATATTGAATATATCACAGAGAGCCTTTTTATATCTAATTTGTATAAACTTATGTACTGTTAAACTTATTTTTTATATATTGATTGTTGTTGTCAAATAAGTGTATATGATTCAATATACCTGCCATTAGGAGGACATGTTGTCTTAAGATTAATACCTAATGTGAATTGAAATAAAAAATAGCATATATTATATCAACAAACAGTACAAAATCACGAAGAGTTCAATGTAAACAAATGCATGAAAAATATATTTTTAGTAATAACTTCATGCTTATTCTAAAATTTGTCCTCGAAAAAATATAAAATCGAAATCATTAAAATAAACTTACGCTTTGTACACATTAATATATTATTGTTAACATTTAAATAAAATCCTAGGTATTTAACAATTAAATGTGAAGTAAACGTATTTACACTAATACTCTAATTCTTAATAATTTTACAGACATTTTATTTATAGCATACACTAAAACCGGACTCAATTATTGAATCGCCACTGTTACATTAATCGTAGCTGATTAAAATTATGTTTTCAACTATCTGTACAAACACAGACAGACAAAAAGGCAAGCATTCGATAGGCAAAGCTATTTTGTACCTAACGAAAAAACAAAAAGCATAACTTGTCAGTAAAAAAACGTTAATATCGTTTTGCAGTATTCAAGTGAATTGTTATATATAATTCCGCTCATCAATATTATATGCTGTACAATTTGAATCGAAAATTCCGTCTCCATACGGTATTTAATTGATACAGTTAAATGGTTAAATCATTAAAAGAAGTCGTTAAAATTAAAAACAAATGTATCCGTTGCCGTAAGTACAAAAAATAGTACATTTGCGACATGATGATGATGATGTAGAAAACAATATGGAGACGATATTTTACGAGTGAACAAAACAAATAGACGGAACACTGTCAGTAGTGCAGGACGCTGTTAGAGAATGGTTGCGTTGTTACGGTCGATGGTGGCATTAACGGTGGTATTAGTAGATGAGTTGGCTGTTAGTGGAGACCGCCGTGAGCTGAATCCCATGGTGCTACACGCAAGCACTGGAGCCGCACGGGAAACAGCTCGCGACGCGTCCCCTCGCTCCCCACAATCCAAATCCCATACATCCCATTATCCCAATCCCCCACACTTTTGCTCAATGCCCGAACCACATCACACCCAATTATCCCGAAAATATATATACAATGAAAATGGGGGAAATGTGATTGACGTGAAATAATTTAGAAAAGCGAGTGATCAAGATTTGTAAAAAGAAAATAGTAGTCTGTTAATTTTTGACAGGCAACTATAGTCAAGGTGAAATGTTTTGAGTAGTTATGAAGTGAGATAGTAACATAGTTATATATTTTCGTGTGCGATATATGGTGGTGGATGGAATATGTTTTTGTGCTTTTGCAGACATCATTTTAGTTGAGTATGTAAGAATTAATAAGAGTTGCAATAATGAATGTTGCAAGCAGAAATAAATGTGCACATGTCAATATAAACCAGCGCTTATAAAACTACACTCCAATATATTTTTTAAACTAATAATAAATCAATTATTCCATGATGCACTTCTCTGCTTACAAATTATCATAACATAGTTATTGACATTAAAAGAAAACCGCAGTTACAATCATAACTACATCCACAATACAATACTTATGTGAAATCTTTAACATTATCAAAAGTACTATAATTGTTACAACATACATTCTGCATTTTGGCAGAAACAAAAAGTTAAAATTTAAAAACTTTAAAAATTTACTCAAGAAAACAGTGTAACAAAGAAAAATCGTATCATTTATAAGTTTCGACAATACTCAAATAAATACACAAAAAAACAAAGCCCGGTGAAATGCTTGAGACAGGGACACATTGTACATAAGAAATTCATGAAATAAAAAAGAAATTTCTGAAATATATAGTGCAGAAATAGTTAATTTTTTTTATTATTTTAACAGCACTATTTTCACCCGATGGTAATATATACGCCCTCATCATAATGTAGGGCCAGTGAAGATGATAAACACAGCATCACATACCGCTCGTCGCCTTTAGATACAAGAAATTAAGTCTCATTACCCCAGAAATTTTACAAGCTACAACGCCCTTTAAACGAGAACACAGTAAAGTTTTTACACTACTGTTTGTGGGCAAAAATAAGTACTGGAGTAATTCCCATGTACACGGCCTCAGGAATCTAAGACCTACCCGCCAAAAGTAACGACCAGTGTACGCGCCATCGATAGTAAAGCAAGGTGCCGTCTCAAGCACCTCCCCGGCGTCACAATAGACATGTTAGTACGAGGAAACCGTTATGAGCATGAAGTGTGAGTGGATGATCGAGTGGACAACACCAAAAAGCATGCAACCGGCGGGCGTGTGCGGCGTCGGTCGGCGGCACCTCTTCAGCTAGCCGAGCGCGCGCGCCGTGTAGCTAGAACTCTGACTGTGATGTGACGGTAACACACAGGTCCCAGTCCGAGTCCTAGCCACAAGACGCGGGTAACCCCCTCACTCTTCTATAGAAACTGATGCTACTACTTTCAACACCTGTAGGAGAACTACGCCTTCGCTTACAATGTTCACACTTGCAAAAATTTTACAGAGAAAAATATTAAACATCGATATATTTATATATATACTTTTTTAATTTACATAACCTTGTGTTTGATAATGATAATATTAATATTAATGCATTTTTCAGTCTAGAGAAGTAGTTATTTATAATCATTATATACATGACGAAAATGATACACAATCATTGAATTTTCCTTCACCAATATGATCAGCAGTAAATATAAAAGCGTTTCGATTAAGATCTAAAATATTCTCAGTAAAAATGAATGTAAATCTATTTCATGGTTTATTTTTTCACAAATGGTATAGTTTAAACGTTTGCTATCATTGCATTACTTTTAACTTTATTGTCTTATCATGAAATATATTAATATCAGGATTTTCAGGCCTGTTTACAAATGGTAATATACCTATTTTCATGCAATACTTCTAACATGAAATCTATTTACTTATAGTAAAACAAAGTAAATAAAGTTGGCCTCGTAAGTAAAAAAAAATTACTAAACCATAATATTTAACTAAATTACATTCATGCTTCACTAGGAATATAACAGATCCAATGAGATCAGATTATTGTTGAAAAGTCCAAGTTATAACAAAGGGCATAATATGGGAGCAAGAATTTCATACCTGATTCCTGGTCTTCAGTCTGCATCTGGAAGCGACCACCGCCCATGATGGGTGCAAAGTCGTCGCTGTCTGCTATCAGAGCGTTACGGAGACGGCCGCGGGCGCTACCAACTGCAACGTGCACGTTATATCTTTACTAACCATTTCCGTATCATATAATCTAAATTTGTGAGTGAACCAAAAATTGTTTGTATATTTATATGTGACATGGAACTCACTGTCTGGCGTGGATAGAAATGTAGGCGAATGAGTGTTGTTTGTTGTGGACGTGGGCCGCAATGGGGTTGAGAGCGTCACGCCTAGCGTCGTCCCGAGCGTCGAGCCGGGCGTCGTACCGAGCGTAGTGCTTAGCGTCGCACCGAGCGACGCGGCCAGTGGCAATGTCGGGTCCGTCACGCACGGCGTGCGGACCACCAGGCTGCGAGATCCGTGAGCGGAGTCATCCGGCTCCCGTTTTATTGGTGTTCTGAAATAAGATATACGACGTGAAAACAATACTTTGACGTTAGGTATTACCAATTACAATAAGCGTCGAGATCTTTGTGAGAACCATGCGTGCAGCAGTACGCATTTATTGACTTCATCAAATGCTGATAGCCATACCTAAAATATATACATGATGGAGATAAAACGCATAATGATTGCTTTATAAAAAGGTAGTACAGTAAAATAGTGACAAGTTTTAAAAGAAAGGACCCTCAACACATTTTTAACAGTATCCATGAAGTAATGGCTAAGGGTCTGCCCATGTAACACAGGTTCCCTATTTCGTATTTGGAGCAACATGTGACATTTGGTTGATGGAAGCTTTGTGTCGATCTTGTCTGGCCAAGTACCATTCATTCACATATTGTAAATCTTGCGTAATAGTATTATGATCAGACTGTCAACATTAGAAAAGCGGAATATTGATGACAGGCCACATTTCTTCATTTATCTATTTTGTTATCAACTTGTACATTATACAAAAACTATTGATCTGTATCTATACTAACGTGAAGTCTGCCGTTATAGAACTGGAAGGCAGAGCCTGCAGATGCGCTATGAGCGGCGCTAATAACGCCTTGTTGTCCTCCAACAGAGGATCCGACGGCAACATACCTGCTGTTAAACAAATTTGAATACAATCATACAATTGAAAACAAGAACCTTTTGCTCCATGTTAGAACAATATTAGCTGAGAAACAACTTTGGACAGTCGTCTTCTTCTGATGCAGTTATTTTAACATTTAATCATTGTCAAGTGCACTAACTTCTCTTTCACAGTTCCAGCAGAAATAGTTGGACATACGAAACAGCTCAAAGGTTTTCATAAAATTTCTTATTCTGTATCTATATGCGATACTCATCAAAGTGCATTAATGTATTGTGCATATATTTTATAATTGGTTTTTGCAATATTTTTTTGTAATCATCCTTTTCATTGTAATTTATAATACATTTATCTTTTTGATTTGGGTTAGAGTTCACTGTTAACAGTGTCTTCATTATCTACTAGTGAAATAGCTCTCGTCTTTGTTGCAAATTATGTAATCTTTTTTTTTTATAATAACCGAGTTGTACTTTATATATAAACAACAAAGAAATGTTTATTGCAAGATTTTGATATTCAATTGTTTACATATAAGAGACCTACATGAATGGGGAGAAGAAGGTCGCTCTTTCGGACAGAGGTAGACTTCGATTTCTCCGGACATTGACTTCAAATGTATCATGTAGCCTTTCTCGTCGGGATGAGGTACCTGTAAAAATAATCCTATTGCCTTCACTGATTTTTTACCTTACTGAACGAAATACTACAATTTCTTTATCTCTTTAAACTTTTAGAGTACTATTCCAAGATGAACAGCGGACTAAAACTTCATTTCATGAAACGATCACATCAACGGATCTAACAAATTTATTACAATTATTGGATATTTTTTAACAGGAAAAGAGTTTCCATTGACATAGAGAGACAGATTTTCCATTACATCGAATGATAAATGAAATAATAAGAAAACGTGTAATAAACGTTTGTCCGATTATTAAAACTCACACTAAGTCTGGTATCCGGCGGAGCTTTGATTGGTATGACAGTTTGATTCCTAAAGTCATCAATGGAGCGCAGGTCGGCGTAGGTGATGTACGCGAGCGCGCCGTGGTCGGCGGAGAGTCGCGCGAGTGCGTGCTCCGCGACCGCGACCGCGCGCGACACCCGCGCCTCGCGCACGCCCAGCGCGCGCACCTCGCGGCGCAGCCGGCGAGCGCGCGCCTCCTCGCCAGCGCCGCCGCCAACGCCTGCGCGCACGCACCCGGAAAACGATACACTTACCTCACAGTTCTGAACACACCGTTTACATATATAAACAAGCGTGGAACTAACCACCTCGGTACATCACAGCGCTTATGACATTAAAAAAGGACAAAGCTGAAGGAGAGGCGGGCGCTGTGCTGTACACGCTCAACGTGGTCGCAGGGTCTATTGATTTGCTTCCTTGCTCATTGAACACAGACTGTATAATATCCTTAGTTTTTTAAAATATTTTTATTTTAATTTTATTATTTATATTTATTAACATGTGTTAAGTTTGAGAACGCATGGTTTTATTTAATTTATATGTTCATATTGTATTACTTATTTACCATCCACACCACATTAAGGGTATACTGTCGGTGGTGGTAGGGTAGAGTGGGTAGGGTATGTTTTATAAATAAAATTGAAAAAAAATCCTTATAAGCCCATAATTATTCCTGTACATTTCAGGAATAGTAATAATTAAGTGAAATTTCTCTTTAGTTAAAAAGATTGCAGCCTACGTGTAGAGGACGGCACTGCTGCTGAAAAAATATACATACGATATTGTATATATATTTTTGATAAGCAATAATTTTAAGTAACCTATAAGATAAACGTACACACGTGTAATTGCAGTGATAATAGTACAGTTTTTAGTAGTCAACTAAAGCCGACGCTCGTACCGAAGTAGTTAATTGACAACTAAACACACTAACAGAAACATTAACATGACATTTATATGCTATCCGCAACATCAGCCACCTGTGACTGACAGCACACAACATGAAATAGAATTGAATAATTTACTTTTACCTAAAAGGAATTATTGAAAATTTACAACTACATGATTTTTTTTTACAATAAAACGAAAGACGATCGGTACGTTCACTGATGATAAGTGATACACCAGTTCATAACACGGCGCTATTAAGGGTATTGCGTTCGTCGCCTTCTGACAAGATGTCAAGTCTCATTTCCCCAGTAATTTCAATAACTGCAACTTCCTTCAATCCGGAACACAATAATGTTTGCACACTACTGTTTGACGGCGGAAGATCTCCGGCAACAGAGACCTACCAACAGTAAAAGCTGTAATTACAGGATTTATTATTTTCTATTGCATTGTTCTATCTTTATGATTTAGCATTTTTATAATAACATAAGGATGTATGCATATAGACGCATCGTTTTCTAAACATAAATATCTTCTACCGCGATGAGAATCATTGTCCCTTACTATGCCATGGCTTCTAAACGGCGCGCGCGTGGCCTGGATAAGACTTCCGCTCAACGTATTAATAAAATTAAATAACTATTTAGGCACAAGCAGTATAGCCATACAAGTCTCGATTAAAAAAAACATTGCGCTCTTTAATAACCGTTTTCGTTGCTCAGATTTTTACCACTTGCACCACACAGGTCTTATATAATTAAAATATAGCCATCTTCCTATTTACCACAGTATTTTAAAGAACTTTTACAAAAGCAAGTTCTGCGTGGTGGGAAATGGCCTAAATTCTCCCATTTCAACCTACAAAAGAGGGGCCCGTGCCCGGAGTACCCGAGACCATGCTGACTGTGATGGACGTTGGCAAGGCGCCGGAACCAAGGGAGCGTAAGACCGATGGACGTGAAGATCTTTAAGGGAGTCTTATGCTCCAGCAATAGACATCTATCGGCTGATGATGATGATAAGATCGCTCTTGAATGTAATTTCCTAGACATACATGAATTATTACTGTGTTCCAATTTGAAGGGCGGTGTAGTAGCTAGTGAACTTATTGGCCTAACTCGACATTCGACGTCTTAAGTCTGAAAGGCGACGAGCACGATGCGGTGTTGTGTATATCATCCTAATTAGCGCTGCATTGTTATGAGCACGGACGTCACTTACCATCAGGTGATCGTCTCGCTCGCCTCGTCGCTTCGTCGAATAATAATAATAATAATAAAAACACGCTTTCTAATCGGCCTTATTCTCACAATATCGTGTAAATATTGAGGTCATTTGTTAGTCCGTTGTTTAGTGCATAATAACTATTAATCTAATAGCCTGATTAGTAACACCTTTCTCCGAAAAGCTTTGATTTAATATTCGCGTCGTATGTTCAATTTTTTAAACCTTCACGCCCACAGCAGAGGGAATTAAAGGACGATAAAGAATTGGCATATAACAAACAACTTCATGTTTACTAAAGCAAGTGTTACGTTCTCAGAAATGTTTATAACCTCGATAGTTTAAGAACTATTTAAGTCACGGCTTTAATGAAACAATTAAGTATCAGTAAGTATTGCAACAGGCGAGCTCGGTGAAACGAAATAGCTAAACAGTAAACGCTATTGTACGAAAGCATTCATTGAAGACGCGGAATCCATTTGTGCTAAATAATACTCATGGTGATTTCATGGGACGTTTAAACGAACAGTCCCGACGGTATAATGCACAAGGTGCTTTTAAAATAAACTCTTTTTTATTATAAACAACCAAAATGTACACCTACCATTACCTAAAATAGTTTGTTTTACATAAGGCGAGAAACTACAATTTCACACACACTATAGATTCTATTACACCATTAGCCATAGTTAAACCAGTTTACATTATAATAAAATAAACATTAACGTGGGAAAGTTAAATGCATAACGCTGGTACAGCGAACGTACCGGCTTTATTTAAAGTTACCCTGTAACAGATGGCGCCAACCCCATCACCACAAGTACAGACTAGTGCACCAGCATCGTGCTGTTACTTAGTAGATACCACACGCGACTCGACTTATGCGTAAACAACGAAAGACGCAATTAGATATTAATCTAACAAATATAATAATTAATAAAAGCAACCATCTTTAAATGCCATGAAAAATTTATTAGAAATTATTATAGAAATATTTCAAGCGACTGTCAAATATATCTATACATGTTTATGTATACACTAGCTGACCTCCGCCCTCTTTGCTGGCAGTAATATAAAATGAGACTTTTTACAACAACCGTTACTATAGCAACCGCAAAAATAATAGTAAATTCAAATGTTTATCAAAGTTAATTAGAAATAAAATGATGATGGATCTGTGAAATACAATAAATAGCCTGTAACTACAAATCATTCCGCGTCGAATGGTTATGTGCCCATGTCGATACGTTAAAAACCCATTTTCATTATATATATAAATACAAGAGATATCCACCTATGTAGAGACTCATCAGAACATTTTTGAAACCAAAAGACCTAGAGACTAGAAATTTGGTAGGAATATTACCTTTACCGAGCATAAGTCAACTAAGAACGGATTTTACAAAATTATTTCCCCAAAGAAAATTGTGAAGGTCAGCCATCAAAGTGGGGAACAGCTGGTATTCAAATAAAATTAGTACTTTGCAATAGGGATGGTAAGCTATGTAGTTATTGGTGGTAGGTCTCTATACCGTCTAGATAGGTACAACCGTTGCGCCTATCCGCAGCCAAACAGTACTGTGCATACATTACTGTGTTCCTGTTTGAAAGCCGCTGTAGCTAGTGAAATAACTGAGGTAACGACGAGACTTATTTTAAGTCTCAAAGCGACAAGGACAATGTAATGCTGTGTACATCATTCTATTAGGGGGACCGGAAAGTAATGTCGTTTCTGCGCATGCCAATACTTGATTGTCATTTGTCAGCTCATTGTTTTGTTCAGAGGCGTACCAAAGACATTGTGAGGTTATAGTGATTTCTTTACTTATAGACAATTGAATTACAATTTTTTTTTGTAATTTTGGGTAAAATGGCCAGCCAAATACCAGAAGAGGTACACATCCGGCATTGCATGCTCTTTGAGTTTCGCAAGGGAAATAACGCAACAGTTGCTACCAAAAACATTTGCGATGTTTATCCAAATGCACTGGACATTCGTAAATGCCAAAGGTGGTTTTCCAAGTTCAAATCGGGTAATTTTGATCTTTCCGACTCGTATCGATCAGGAAGACCATCAGCGTTAGACAACGACGTGTTAAGGGCGGAAGTGGAAGCAAATCCGTGTCAGACGATCGAGGAATTGTCAAACAGTCTCAACAAACCTTGGTCGACCATCCAAGAACATTTGAAGCAGATTGGAAAAGTAAGCAGAGCAGGTGTTTGGGTCCCGCATAATCTGTCCGAACAGAATAAGGCTAACCGATCAATCACATGCAACTTATTGCTTCAACGACACAACACAGAAGCGTTTTTTGATCGCTTGATCACAGGAGATGAGAAATGGGTCCTGTATGATAACCCAAAACGCGAAAGGCAGTGGCTCTCTCCAAATGAAATCCCTCGGAGTACTGCTAAGCCAGGTTTACACCCCAAAAAAGCGCTTTTGTGTGTTTGGTGGAGTATTCGCGGCATTGTTCATTTTGAATTACTGAAACCTGGAGAAACTGTTACTGCAGACCTATACAGCGAACAATTGCAGCGAGTCAATCAATCTTTAATTGAAAAGTGGCCAGCGATTGTCAACCGAAAAGGCGTCATTCTCCAACATGACAATGCAAGACCGCACTGCGCAAGGCGAACTCTAGAAAAAATTAATGAATTGGGGTGGGAGGTGCTGCCTCATCCACCATATTCGCCCGATGTTGCACCATCGGATTTCCACTTATTCCGAGCGCTGCAACACTTTTTAAGTGGCAAAACATTTGCAAATTTGGATGATATCCAAAATGCCATCTCTAGATATTTTGCCGAAAAACCAATTAATTTTTATCGATCAGGGATTGAAAATTTACTCACTAGATGGCAAAAGGTTATTGACAATGATGGGGAATACATCATTGATTAAAAATAAAGACTCGTTAAAAATGTATCTGTTTGTATTTAGCGTAAGAAAACGACATTACTTTCCGGTCCCCCTATTACCTAACGTCACATGTCTTCCAGGTAACAACAACACATCAGGTCTTAATTCTTATTTTTTTACCTACAAGCGAAGAGACACGAGCAGGATGTTCTCTTGATGGTAAGTGATAGGCTGTGATAGTGGCACTAGAAACGACGATTTACACTATACCACATTGCCACTCTTCGCCTTAAGATATAAGATGTAGTCACGCTCACGCAGTAATTTTACTTGCTACAGCGCACTTCGAACCCGAATCGAGTATTTTTTTTTTATTTGACTAAGAGATGAGACGAGCGTGACCTTCACTTGAACTGAACTTGACTGGTAAGCGATACACCCGCCCATGACGCGGCGCCAGTTAAGGTGATATACACAGCATCACATTCTGCTCGTCGCTTTAATACATAATAATGAAGACAATAATGAAGAGAGTAATGCATGAACACTACAGTTTAAAGCAATAAACCCTATGATAGTCGTAACTACCTATACGATTTCTAGACTTCGTTTTTTATAATAAAGTTATATGTGTAAGTGAATCGCCGTTGCAGCCGCTTATGTTGTTCGCCTGCCCATAACTACCTGACGCTAGTTAGGTATACACTGCATCATATTGTGCTCGTCATCTTGAGACACAAGATGGAAAGTCGCCTTACCGCAGTAATTTACTTTAACTATATATATCCTAAAGTTTATTAAATACTAACCTAACTGAAATCGCATCATTATTGTTATAAGCTCAGTAATAGATATATTGGGGACACTTACCACACTTCCATTGTATATTATTTTTCGATCTCTTCTCTAAAATTCCTATACCCTCTAAAACATTAGTAATATCGTATATGCGGCGCTTTTGGACCGAAAGCTGTTCCGCCGCAATGTTCAAGTCGAGCACCCCATTCGGCGATGACTTTAGAAGCGCAACGAACTTTTTTGTGAGTAGACCTAACGATGTATCAAACCTGAAACAACAAGCCAGATACTAACGTCAAAATTAACTACGAACTCAGCATTAACTAGCAAAGGAATCAAATGTATGTATACAAAATTAAATTATTGTTACAACTATTATATTTCATATGTAAAATATGGGCTAGTCCTTAAACTATTGAATTAACTGTAAATTAGAAACCCCTACACCTTTTATGAATATGCCTTTTATGAATATGGTCTTTTTTGTATAATTATTTCTTATCATTTCTGTCTATAGAATAAAATTACCTACCTCGATGAAAAATATTGTACCTGGAGCGTTCTGTGTATTTTTTCATAGAACTGGACGGTCGGCTGTAGGGCGTGAGCACTTTGACGCGCTTCTGTTTGGGAGTTTTAAAGTCTGCCTTCATTGGCACCACGTGCCCCTGACTCCCTGAACTGCTTTCGCTTAGATTTAATCTTCTTTTCACCGCCTGAACAAATGTATTATTGTTTATTCTTTATCAATACTTTAATAACAATAAACAAAAATTGTGAAACTCATTAATAAATTTCAATTGAACAAGATAAATACTACATTAAACATTAACGTCCTAAATCTCCTGTAATCACACCATAAAGGCGTAGTATTGTGTAGAAGGACACAGAAAAGCGCAAAGCGGTTTCTTATTTAAACATATAATTTAATTATATGTGTAATTTATTTATATTTTGTGATTAAATATAATCCCATTCACTGTCGGCCCAAGTTCTGGCCTTGGTTGAACCAAAACTTTGACTACCGTAAGGCTAGAGGCTTCGCAGCTACACCCTGTGCACACTTGTTATCGATCTCAGTATTCGCGGCCTGTGCGTTAGGCGTTAGGATGATTTTTGTTTATAAGCTCGTGCATATACACCCAAGATTCAAGTAAGTTTATAAGTGAAGTGGATCTAAATGCAATACGAGGGATCCATCAAAACTAAACCAAATTTCCAATGATAGGAAATACTGTAAGCCAACAACATCACCCAATCGGCACTTGGGCAATGTGGCGGTTTGATAACCTTGACTCCTTGTGAGAGAAGACTCCAAGCCTCAGCATTACGATCAATAACAGTTTACCTTATTAAAACTGAACTTTGATTTATCCGTTTT
Organism: Troides aeacus; assembly: GCA_033220335.2. Taxonomy (NCBI): domain Eukaryota; kingdom Metazoa; phylum Arthropoda; class Insecta; order Lepidoptera; family Papilionidae; genus Troides; species Troides aeacus. The sequence goes on along the minus strand of CM067272.1, from coordinate 10,339,987 downwards.
CCAATATAAGCACTAAGTATATTCAAATAATACGAACCGTATAGTAAATAAGTTACTAAGGTTTGTTTTGTAAGGGCCTCACATGTTTAGAAGTAATAAAAATATAATTATTAGTATAAGATATACTTTTTATTAAGTTACTGTATAATAAAGGTCTTTTTAATAATTTGAAATTAATTCGATTATAAATCTCACATCGTATTTTTTTGTACTTTGGTCGATTGAAATTATCAGTCGGTGATATAAATACTAAGTGGGATACATCGCAAACAAGAGGAAGTAAAGATAACTTTCCAATTTTGTTAGATTTAATAACATCATTAAGACCTCTCCCAAATACTACGCGGTAACAAGGAATTCTCATAAAATAAACATCATCCCACTCCTATCATAGATTAAGTGAAAATGGTTAAAAACAAGTTTTGGAAAAGGATTCCTGATAAAAGTTAAAACAACGATGACTGTTTATCTTAATTTACATAGACGGCGTTAATATTTTCCTAAATTTACGCAAAATGTTTCTTGTTACATGTTTCTCGATACAAAGTGAAATAAATACGATAAAATTGAAAGAACTGTTGAACAAGTTTTAAATAATCAAGCATTTCTGATATATCAAAATTTTAAATATAACACGTATATGAAAATGTTCGAAATATAATACAATATAAAACACGTAAAGCCGGAGAGAACAATGAGGCATGCACTGAAACCATACACGAACACGATGCCTGGAGAACGAACATATAATACCGATAGTATTCAAGAAATAAAAATAAAACGATTTAATACGAACTACCATACTAATATAAAAAGTCAAATATATACTCTGCGGTTCCGTAGAGCTTTGCATTTAATTCAAACACAAAATGCGTTTAAAAATGTACAAAGAAAAATTTTTCTGCCTTAATTGAATGAGCTACTTACTTTAATAATTATGTGTGTGCCATTATTACGAGTATCTTCTACATTCACTTGTGAACCTACAACAGCACATGTTGCTTTCGGATCCTCATTTTTATTTATATAAAAATGTATAGATAACAAACGATGCACCACAGTCCACGTATTCGTATTCAACTAAAGGTTAAACTATACTTAGATGTTATAATTTGGCGAAATTTAATTCGAGTGCGCGGAGATAGATGCACGAGACATTTTCAATGAGCCGATGCAACAAATTCAATTTCAAACGGCGCGACCGAAGCCCCCTTTAAGGAAGTGTGTGGGGAGGGTACCCAATGGCACAATGCACGACATAAATTAGAATCTACACAAAAGCCGCCGGAGCTCACGGAAGGGACCTCCGGCAAAAGAATGCCAATTCCTTATCTCAAAAAATTTGCTGTTATTATTAATAGTCGAACAAACCTCTCTATTGTTAATTCGCTGAATTGTGGGACCCGTAAGTCTTTACGCCCCATGTGTACCGGCGCTGGGCAAATCAGAGCAGATGCGTGTCAACCGGCTCGCATTAAGATCATCGACCCCCTCGTTTTCAATATTTGCTATTAACATAACTTTTACCCCTCCCGATTAGCATTAATTATTGATAGGTAAAAGATGTGACCGATGAATAGACATCCTAGATATAAGGTTAATAAAGAATAAAACTAACTGGGACCGATGTAATGGTTGTTCCGTCATTACGTTACCCAAGGGGTGAGTAACCCCTCGATTTAGAAGGATTGCAAAAAGCAGGGTGACGAGGGCATTGACTGGATTGCACAATGTACCTGGTCACATGACCCCCGGGATAAGCACATGGCGTCGCGCGGGCGATCAGTCTAAGAGCGACAAACTGCAGACATGTGTCGCGTAACACTGGCCGATGGATATTAACATTTTCCTCGAAAACGCCAAGTTTAAGGTTCAGGCAAATTGCTATGATTTTCGGTACAAAAAATTTAACATAACCAGCAGTAATTAGTCCTACCATCGTAAACGGATCGTGCCCACGCAAAAGACAATTTGGCTACCATTAATAATTACGTCAGTAGAAAGTCTGATGTCACTGTGACCTCTATTTACACTACTAGAATAAGGAACTGAAAATTAGGAATTATTAGAACAGGAAGACATTAATTAGTACATGCCCTACACACCAGCACTCGTTGTGAAATCCACATCACCACAACTCAATGTCAAAAAAAGTTAAGTCGAAGCATTTTGTATGAAATTGTTATGAAATTAAATAAATTGCAAATTTTATTATAAACAATCTCTCAAGTTCTTTAATGTTTAACCGTACAAGGAAATCTACAAGGCTAAAAAATACTTTACATACATGGTTAACATTTACAATAAATACACATTAAATATCAATCACCTAAACTAGTGCAATGCCAAATTATTTAAAAGATTATATCTATCCAAAATATATATAAGTTTTTTAATGACTATTATTGCTTATCATGTGATATGAAAGTTAGGCAACATATTTGTATCATATCAGCATATGTAACAAGGGGAAAGAAACTTAAAATGGAAACATTTTCATTTAATTTTTGATAATTCCATTCATATATACAATATACATACATAAATTATAAAATTTAAGAGGGAATGATTGAAATTATGTGAATTAAAGTATCTCACAACATTTAGAGATACCTCTGGTCTGTACTTATGTACCAGACAGTAAATGGTAAAATTTAAGTAAATTTTATGACCATAAACGTGTAACACTGACATTAGAGAACTTATTTTGGAATTATATTCATGATATATACAAGATCATGTCCACAGACAATCTTCATTCACTGCCAATAGCTATAAAATCTTTTAGGATCTTGTGATACTATGAAACACTTTAACAATTATTTCACAATTCATCAACCTTTGATAAGTCTTTGACCTCATTTGTGGTCAAAAATTTTGTGAAACTAGTGTTTTAGTTAATAAATGTCTCGGGTATTGGTAATCCAATAAAATAACCTAAAAACTATTCCAATCAAATATCATTTTGTCATTGGTTAATCTTTTTTATTTTAATGACTATTTAGAAAAATAATAGATTTAAAAATAAGCAATTTCAAGGGCTATAAAAAAGTTAAGATGTATTCCTGTAAAGGTCCCAAGTTTAGTTAATTTCCTTTTAGAATTTCAATACAATAATTCCTCCTATGCACCATTATCCTATAAATAACATTTATATATTATTAAAGAAATTAATTTGCATTCGTTGTAATGCTGAGGTTCATCTCAAAAGTTATCAAAATCCAATTTAAATGAGGGAACAAGTTATTCTAAAATAAATCATTAAATATTGTTCTGTTAAATAGAAAATAGTTAAGTTGGCTTAAGGCAATTGGAAATAATTATTTCACATAGACATATAATAAAATGAACAAAATTTTTAAGCATCTAGTATTGAAAGTATTGACTAATTTGTCAGAACTTTGCAATCTGATCCTGCACAAGTAGATGAATTTACACTTAGTATTCACTTGGCTTCTGATTAACAATATGTTGCTCTGTTGTACTATTATTATAAAACAATCTCAAGTGACTTGGCTTACTAAAGAAAAGTTTAGGAAGATTTGTACTCTGACATGTGATGTCTACTACTGAATACATCTTACATTATAACATTGTCACAAATTATAAAAGATGTATGATGATCAATGTATGCAAAACACATTAATGACAAATACTATAATTTAAATAATAGTTAAGAGGATAATGAAATAATTGTAGAAACTTACTTCGGACGTCTTTGGCGGTGCCGAGGGCGCCTCGCGCCTAATTTGGTGCTGTGGTGTGGCTCCATAGCCGTGGTCGAGGAGATGATAACTGATGGGCTGGTTGGGGCTGTCGTCCAGTAGCGTGGTGTGCGACGGAGACGCCCCGACGCGCACCACCACCTCTGCTTCGCCCTCCGCCTGCCCTCGCTTCACCCCCCTCGGCATCGCTGTTTTAAAAAGTAGCATATTGAGTACATTAATAATTGTGTATGATTATGAAGATGAGACGTAATCATCTCAATTAAATTAGTAAAGAGGTTAGGGGCGCCGCGCGCGCGGAAATCACAGGTGAGAAGCCTCCAAAGCGGAGTGGGTCGATATAAATTATAATAAGTTTTATATAATACACAAGGTCTAAAGCATTACCTACATGAGTCCAGTTTTGCTTACGTCACTTTTTCAACGACATTTTCCCAAAAATATCGACGACCTAGCGGTAATTCTCAACTTTAACCGCTCTAAAAATGATACGTACACTTACTAAAAAAATTAACAAAATACCCATTTAATAGATTTAATACTTACGAAAGGTGTAAGCGAACGATATCCGAATTGAGAACCATAAAACGACATTTAATGTTTTCGACGCAAACGCTACATTATCGAGTACTCAAAATAAAATGTCCGCCGCTTTGTTGGTCTCGAATGAACTCGTGGACATCGAGCCCAATAAATTTCAATTAAATGTCACAAATTATAGAACACATATTAAATTATTCACTGAAAACTTCACTAACGATGGAATACAAAATAATAAGTCTATTCCACATTTTATATTTATTAAATAAGAATCGTGAGCAATGAATGTAACGACGACAGGAAGCTTTTCAGAACATCTGGCTTGCAAGCGACGTAGCAGTGGCGCGAACTACGTGCGCAGGCGCGAAGCGGCCGACCAAGCAACCCCTAGCGGACGCCGATCTCCAAATTCCTCCCCTCGTTTGAGAAGCCATAAAAAATATAACGAATTTTTGAATTTTCGTTAAGCGACCGGTTTGTGTAGCGCGCTGCGCACGTTGACGAAAGATAGTAAAGAAAGCGCGGAATATTTAAAATATGTGCATAGTTCTATTTATTCTCCCATTCTCGAATACTTTCCTTGGAATGAATGATGTCTTATTCCTATCAGATATAACTATCTTACTATCTATTTAAATAAAAAGTTCAATTTATGTGCTATTTGCAATTCATCTGAATGCTAACAACTAAAACTTTAGTATATTTTAGATAAATGATATTTGATGTTCATGTGATTTGATTACAAATCTCTTACCATTTTTAATAAAGTAATTAGATGTTACAATAAAATAATATTGGAATACTTCAAACCAATTATAAATTTTTGTTGAAAAAAAATTAAGAGAAAACGTACAATTTGGCTTTCATTTGCATGAATATCATATAGATATGTTGTTGTATTTTATTTGATTTTCTCTTAGATCCTGCATTAATGTTAATATTTAACAGGAAGAAATATACTAATGTCCGTAGCATTATTGTTTAATTCATATAATAACAAAAATTATGTTATTTATACACCTGTTTTTACAGGTCTGCCTGATGTTTATAGTAATCACAATTTATTTTAAGTAACTTGATATATTTCAATTACTTATTGAATTGTTAACAGAGTTTGTTTCTCTCCTTTATACAAGTAACCACTAAAAACTAAATAGGTACCTTTTTCGCGTTTTTGACCACTGCTTTGTTAAACGATTTTTTTGAAAAGGAAATAATGAAAGCGCGAACATAACGGAAATGATTACATATAATAGATACTTTTCATAGACAATTTCGTATATCTCCGACAAACTGTCTATGCATGTTGCATAGATGATTAAATTTTTATTATGTAGAACAACCAGTATTCAAACTATTTTACTTTATTTTATAACATTTAACAAAATTTCGTATAAAATTTGTATACATAAAATCTTTTTAAATATTTTAGTAATCTTGCTACATTTATCTACCGTTTCCAAAATTTTATAATAATTTTTTTGGTAGAATATATGTCAACATAAGAGGATTTAAATTATAGGCGTCATATAAATTTGCCTTCGATATTTCTCGTCACATTATTTAGGATTTATAAATTAATTGATTTAAAATTAATTATTATACGGGATATCGAATATATGTTACTATTTTGTACTCATAAATTGTAATTGTATGTAATACGCAATAACTTGTTTTATCTATATATTGTTATATATATTGTTCTATCATTTATCATTTCGAAATTTAATTAATCATAACATTCCTCAAGTCACCTGTAACATCGTCACTAAAGATTCCTTTAAAAATATTCAAATCCTTCGAAAGATATGCCATAAATTACGTTAATAATTTTCCAACACAAATAAATAATTATTTTTGTTTAATTATTAATGAAATTATTTGTAATAATGAAAATGTATGTATTTACATCAATATGAATTAAAAAGGAAGTGGGTGTTAAGTATGCATGTGCACAAGAATTTATTTAACACCCATTACTCCTAATCCCCTCTTATTTGCAAACACTGGCAGTTCTTAATTTACTAAATTTTATACACATGTCTTCGATTCTATAACTGCCGCATATGGATACCGATTGACTGAAATCCCAAAGTCCCACATGAACACAGTTTCGTCCAGTTGCCGCAATAATTGTAATAAAATAATTTTTCTAAGTATTTTCATTCACAATAATAACTAACTATTTATATTGTTTTACATATTTGTGTAACCGCAAAGCTATTCTACGTTTTGAAAGTTTTTAATCCATGTACTCCTTAAACTTTGTTATTTAAGGCGACTCTGATTTTGATAAAACTATAAAAAGTTATTGCTTAATTTATATAATAGGATAAAATAATAAACGGGCATTAATTTAATGTTTTATTGGTCACGATACATTTGACATAAAATCGTCAAATGTTTAGGAATATTTTAGTTTAGTATTTTATAATTATTAGCGCGCATTAATACATAAAAATAGGTTCCTAGTCTATCATCAGCTAGTTATACAGCTTGTTAAATTGTATTCTACATGTCTAAATATCATGCCTATCTTCTTCTACATCCCATTCTACTACGAAAAGTATGTAACAATTTAATTTATTTCAGTTATAACCATTGCAGTCTTAATATTGTTCTTGGTGGTTTAATGTTAATATTATAAGAATGTCATCGGACATCATAATGATTTCTAACATGCTATTCTTTTTTTCAAATCTAATTTCTTCCGTTTTGTTGTTAAATGACATGCATCCCAATTGTTAACATTTTAGCGCATCTTTTTTTTTTTCATGATGTATCATAATGTTCCGCGGAAAATAAGTTTCTCTTATAAAGGAACCGTTGTGAGAATGAATAGTTTTCTGGCTATTTATAGTGTGCTTCTTCTTTGCATATAATTTATTTTTCTAGGCACTATTCCTAGACGAAAAGATAATATAAAACTTTTTAAAATAAAACCAAACTGTTATACTTTTTTAATATCTAGTTTGAACATTTTTTATACTATAATGGCGTTAAAGGTTTGTTTTTTTTTGGTAAATTATTACTTACCATCATGATAACGTGCTTTCTTCAAACTTTGGCGGTAAGATTGAGAAATTTAATTCGTGTTCATCTATTCTTTTTAACTGCTCGTATTTAAGACTGGTCCACGCCAAACAATGACAAATCATTTCTTCCGCTACTCTCGCCTATTAGGATCATGGTTTACAGGAATTTTGCTCTCCAGGATCCCACAATCTATGATATATAACTAGTACAAATATTATCATAAACGATATCTGCATGAAATTTACCGTCACTTGATTATTATTTGCATCATTATTCATCGCTTTGTGCTTGTTTTAAACAAAAACACTCTCAATATGATTTTCCTAATCACAAATATTGAATTTGTTTTTTAACTTCTTAATTGGATCCAGTGCTACGGTGGACCGGTAATATAGCAAAACTATACACGAATTGAAAAACGAAACAATAGTAAAATTATTGGTAAACTTAGAAATCTATAACTGCTGTAATGTATCAGAACTGTAGATACCTCGATCACCGGTTACTGACACCGAGTCATCCACACTACCCGCCTTTATTGTGATCTGTCCATTAGTGTCCATCGATCAGGAAGCCGCGTGCACTATTAAATGACAGTGTAATATTAACAATACATGTTCTATGTATAATTTATGCAAATTTAATATCTTCAAAGATTTTTTCAGATATCGATGAACAAATTCTCAATTAACACCTTAAAGGTTACCGGTATTCAGTTGAAAAATCGTCATATAAAAAATACACGTTAATATCTATGATAAATTAAACATTTTAGATTTTTCCGGTTTACGACTTGGGTGCAATAAGATGCGTATGTAAGCACAATTCTTTTTTAAATGACATGTTACTGCCTTCGTGTTTGTGGTACATATTTTTAATTGAAACTTGGTAGGTAAATAATAATCAGTTAGTAGTAAAAAATATATATTACATTTTCAAATGTCAATAATAACAAAAACTTCAAACTTGTTATCCTTAGGTTCATCAACGATTTGCATAGCGGAGTATGTAATAGCTTTCACCTCGGTCCCCTGCGGATGCTTACCGATCTCAAATTCTTCACCGTAACACTTGCACACTATCCGAAATTCCTCTGTATTAAATTCTGTTATAACTAATTTCTTACATATAAGGAAAGGCTCTGCTGAGAATAGAAACAACAGTTCATCAAGAAAGTGATAAAGCAAGCCCATCATATCGTCAGCATTCGCTTCAATTGTGTGCACCTCTTTAATCTGAACGTAGTCCATGTCAGTCATGTAGCTAAACATCGCCATGCCGCATTGCTCAAATGCTTCTTTCAGACTGTCGCCCCACGCATGTAACCTGGAAATAAACATTAATTACTCTTTTTTTATGAATAATTGCATATAACGAATATAAAACTGAACCGTTTTAAAAATATGATGATAATTTTAAGTACTTAGCATAATGAATATAACCTTATCATCAACTAAAAACAAAAGGATGATCTGGCCACGAAGATGAGTACAGTTTCCTCATGCCTTAATAAAAGAAAATGAGAATTCCGGATCCAGAAGAATTAACTAGTACATGGACTAATTTTCTTGATTTATTATTATAACAATTGGAAGACAGGTCTTTCAGCAGTTAATTGTGTGGCATAAAATCTTCATTGGTTCCACAAAAGAATATACAATGCAGTATTTCTAAGCAGGAAATTAAAAGGTATACCCTGATTTTATTTTATATAAAAATAAAATAATTTAAGTATCAGTAATTTCATACTATGAAGGTATAAAAGAACCTAAAAAGTAATGATCAATTTAAAGGAAAGAGCACATTCTTAATTCAGAAGAAAAGTTTTTATATAATTTCCTTGGTGCTGCAAATGTCCACAGTAAGTCACTTGTTCATTTCCCCAACTTCATGATAATATCTTAATCCTCAATCTATTTCCTTGTGTATTTTTATTTGAATGTTGACATACCAAAGGTCCAACATCTTATCAATCAATCAATTATAACTTATCTATCAAATAATTTAGAATATCAATTGTTACTTTTAATGTACTAATAAACAAATATGTTAAAAACAGTTCTCAAATCAACTCAAGGTTGACAAGTATAATTTAAGCTGAATAACCATGAGGAAATCCCTAATTAAATTTTTTTATCTTACGAGACTGTCTTTTGATTAGTATATTCACAATGTACACATACACACACTTCTGGAATGGTTAATGTTAATATAGCTTAGCAACAATCAGCAAAGCTTAAAATGCATATGTGTATATAGTTGAATAATAAAGGATATATCAATCCTAATTATTTGGCCAAACAGATTATCATAGATATAAAAACAATTCATTACTAATTTACTAGTGGAATATCCTACCAGAATATGATATTGGTGTGCCCTCAGTTAACACCTTTCTATCCAGCACAGTTATATAAAACTTTTATTATGAATTAGCTTAAAGCTGCCTGATGCGGAATAGGATGTTAATTTCTTAATGACTAATCATTTAACATTTTAAAAATTTTCGATTTAAAATTAAATATAACTGTGTAGTTTAAATAAAATTTAATGTATTTGAATTGTGTGTTAATGATAATATTAATGATGATAATAATTAATATTAAAATGAGAGATCCAAGCCTGTGTTTAAAATATCTGTCTAGAAATCCATAATTAAGATATATTACAACTAACTTAACTGCATCATAATGTGTAAAACATTGTTGTTGGCAATTTATAGTTGTCACATAATATGATAAATACATTAAACATTATCATAAACAAAAATAAATGATAATTCTATATGAAGTAGTACATTTGAGTACAATAAGTAAAATTTTCAAAATAACTGTTTTTAAACACAATTATTAATTCATAGTTTGACACAGATTTCTTTAGCTACATTTAAACTTGCTTTTATTACTGTAAGGTGTAGTGTCACAAGACGTTGGAAATAGATTAAAATTATAATTCTTCAATGGATTATTAAGTTAAGATTAAATTGCTTATACAGAATAAAATTAATAGTTTTTTTAGGGAGTTTAGACACTTTTAATAAAGGTTTCATGAAAATTGCATCACATTTTTGAATACCACTTCAATAACAAATGACTCATAATAAATTTCTCATTTTGACAAATATTTTTTATTAAATTAAGCAATGAGACAAGTGGTTTGTTCATCTGATAGTAAGTAATACAACTTCCCATCATAACGCGGCGCTTGTTAGGTGAGATAGACAGCACCAAGTTGCGTTCGTTGCCTGAAACGTCTCTTTGCCCCAGTAATTACACTAAGCACCCTTCAAACATAAAGACACCAATGTACGCACACTACTGTTTGAAGCCACGAATAGGAGCTGCGGTGGTACCTACCTAGACGATCTTTGTTAACAAAAACCTCCAATTAACGTTTATTACATACATAAGAATATTTAATTAAATACATTTCTAAATTTTACTTACTGCACATCTGCAGTGTGATCCAAATCTGAAAATATAAATATAACAGTTTTAATTATATAAAATTAACGTGACTATAATAAACGTGCCTTGAAATTTCCAAATTACTTACATTCATATTTTATTGGCGGTAAGATAAAATCATCTTTAATCAGCTCTCCTAACTCTGCATCCATTTTATATTACAATGTCTTGTGTTTTTTCTTTTATATTCGACTTACGATAATGCACCATTAATACATTTACAATACTTTATTTCTTTTAAAGAATATCAATGATACGAGAAAGCGACTAGACGCACATGCCTATAAGGGAATAAACATTATGAAACATTGAAGTGTCAATAACAAAAACAGCTGATCAACATCTTAGTTTTGCCAGAAGAAAATTATATAGAGAATTGTTACCAGTCCGAGTGGCAATTTTAATAAACAAAATTTAAATTAACAGAAAATTATGTACAGTAACCTAAGTAATTTAAAAAGACAGCAGACCAAATCTTCAAAAAACTATGAAATAAAATTTATGAAAAAATAATATTTAATTCTATTTATTAACTTTTTTTTCTATATATGATTATAATAAATTGACGTTAACTATCGATACAATTCCATTAATTGACCAATCTCTTGGGTTAATGGTGTTTCCTATTCGTTAATTGTACTTAAAAAATTATTGAATCCAATAATAATTATATAAACCCAACGACAGTGGAATACTACAGATTGCATCAAAAAATGTTATAATTAGGTGTTAGTTGTAGCCAGTGTACTGACGTACAATAAAAATTATAATTTTTTTATGAAGTTTAAATATTTTTTTACATATATACATACATATATATCACGCCTCATTGCCAGTGGGGTAGGTAGAGACCACCTCTCTCCACCTGCTACGATCCTGGCACGCCTCTCTCGCTTCCTCCACTTTCATAAGCGTCTTCATGCATGCTCGTCGGTTGCGAGTGCTTTAATATTTTTTTTTTGTCAACAAAACGTTTATTAGATAAAAGAAAAATCTTCGTCATAAAAATGTTCTCACAATTTGACGGCCTAACTTCATAAAAAAGATCTCATTATGAAAGTGGGATTTTACGAAATTCGTTACGTGATGTAGATTAATAAATTTTGTTACCATATTTTTATTATGTACATTGCCTACCAAGAGCATTAAAGTGTTATTAAACCTTGAAGATCTCTGCAAGAAATAGTTTAATTAAAATAATATAAACACTAAATTATTTAACTTATAATATTAACACTAAAGATTTTAGAAAACTTTACAATAAAGAAAGCTTAGGAATGATAAACATATCACAAATAAAACGATGACGCAGCTAATCCAAGATTATTACATAAAGTTCGAAATACAATATTACAAAATGTATATATATGTATATGTAGGCCTTTGTCCAGCAGTGGACGTCTTCCGGCTGATTGGATGGATGATGATGGATGAAAATGTATATTTTTCATTCATATATTTTTCGTTGCATATCTTTGTTTAATAAAATTGTAAATCTGTTTTTTTCTTTATTCAATGTATAGAACTATTAAACAAACTTCAGATAATGTGTGAATATTTTATACCAGTGGACATAAATACCTAGTCTTATAATATAGTAATAAATTTTTTATCACCAAGCCATACACGCCTATTGTTGGACATAGACCTTCTCCAAAGATCTCGACATCCATCGGTCCTGCGCTGCCCGCATCAAGCGAATTCCGATAGCTTTCACTGAATCGTCAGTTCACCTTGTGGGGAGCCTTCTAACACTACGTCTATAGATACACGGTCACTACTAGAGAATCTTACTGCCCCATCGGCCGTCAGTCGTATGCAGTAAATTTTCATATTCGGCTGCTATCTATATTTTTAAAAGAATAATTCATATTATAAAATAAATATCAAAACAGATTATTTGTTTAATCTAGTACTGTATTTGTCCTTTGCCTTTCCACTACAAAAAAATAAAGCTATATTAAACGTCAGATTTGCATTTTCTATTCTATTTTGGAATTGTTCCCTATATTCCAATTTTAAATTTGCATTTTCGAGTTTTTCCGCAGTAATTTTGTAGTCCTAGCTTCGGTTTGTCATATTCATTGAATTTATATTATGGATCCCATAGCAATTTTACAAAATAGAATTGAACAATTAGAAGCGAAATTAGGATTGGCACTTAGTAATCCTGCAGATGGACAAAAAGACGATTCTGCTACAGTAAATTTACTTAACGCTGCACAGTCAATCAACAATGCCACAGCAGGTCACGAAAAGCTTTCGGAAAGTATGCAAAGAGCAACGGAATTAAACAACTATACTGACCCTAACTTTGTTGAAAATGTAAGTATTATATAGTACACTTAAAATTGTATTCTTGTCCCAAAGATTTAATTCAATTTTTATTTTGTGTAGATGCAACAGAACGATATGAACATTCAAGAGGTTGTTGCTGGTGAACCTGTCATTAAACACCACTGCCACTGTATGCACCGTTGTAGACAGGTTTGTATTCTAATCATCATGCATTATAATTTTGTATCCTTAGTTTTTATATCTATAATTCTAGTTAATACTCAACTATGTGTAGATTTATGAAAGACAACTTATGAAAATTGAAATTGCTTACACTTGGCAATAAGTATCCAAGTACCATTGGATGCAGGTGGCCCAGGACCGTTCTGAGTGGAAATCTTTGGGAGAGGCCTTTGTCCAGCAGTGGACGTCTTCCGGCTGATTGGATTGGATTGATTGATTTTTACCATTTTACAGGTTATCAAATAAACAATGCATTCATTTTTGCACTTCGCTATTATATATTGAATATTAAATAAAACTTTGGTGGATGGCAAAGACATTAGACACTATCTAGATACAAATCATTTTCTGTTTAGAGAAACAACACCTACTCTGATGATTTATATATCAGGATTTGTCTAAATAATATATATAAACTAATTTAATTTTCTAGGCAGCCCCAGTGCTGGAATCAGAAGCTATTCAGCAAGTTCCAGAATTGCAAACTAGTGTAAACAAGATGCATGCAGCTGCTGTAGAAGTTAAAGCTGAAGCTGATGTGGTATTAATAATTTTCCTGCATTCTTTAGTATCTCGTAATAAATCCAGTTTATGTTATTAACAATATTATTGTATCATACTTTTAACACATAATGAAAACATTATAAATTATACTATAATTGAAATAACATATATACTTTATTCTAAAATGCAATGGGATAATATAATGCACTGGATAATGCTTGTCACCTTGAAGTATAACATGTTTCTACTCATTCACTAGCTACAGAGCTTGTTATTCTTTTTATTGGTGCAATTAAAAACTTAAAGCCTTCTGGTTTTGAGTTTTAAACTCTTATATCACAGAAAACAATTAAGTTTATTCCAGATTTAATATAAAAATTGTGTCATAGGTCTCCCAAGGAATACAAGAGTTGGCAGAGACTTGTGGCACTGCAGCATCTAATGCATCTGAACAGTTAGCTGAAGTTGCACAGAAAGTGGAACAAGTTGAAATGAAGCTGTTTCCTAAAAGAAGGAATGGGCTGGACTAATCAGAACTGCAAAATTATTCATATTTTTTTGTGATATTTTATTTTTTTTATTTGAGATGAAAATTATATAGTATTATTTATTGTAACACTTGTTTTATTTTCTAATATAGTGCACTATGCCTTTGAAACCATTACTAGATAATAATAAATAGCAAATAAGTATTCATTGATATTTATTTGGAGAGAGGTGGTCTCTGCCTACCCCGCTGGGCACGAGGCGTGATATATATATATATATATATGATATTTATTTTATTTATATATCTGAGACTATATAACATTTTTTAAAAATATTTTTGCCATTATTTTTTTAAATTTGTTAGGTATGTATTAAAATTTCAACACAATCCTATCTATTAACAGAGATTTATCGTCAAATCTCCCATAGAGTATAGTAAATAGTTTGTGGGAGGTCTTTATTGCTGGAGATCGTCCAGGTAGGTACTACAGCAGATCCTGTTCTCCCACTAAACGATAGGATATAAACATTATTATGATCAGGTTTGAAGGGCGTCGTAGCAAGTGAAATTACTGGGATGATGAGACTTAATATCTTATTCTGTATACCATCCTCACAAGCGCCACGTTGTTATGGACATGCGAACAATTACTACGAGGTGAATGTCCCGTTTGTCTCGTTGCTTCTTTGAAAAAAAAATAATACTCTATGATACGGAATGTTGTTTATTCTTTGGGTGTCAAGTCAATGTGTGACAGTGTCAAGGTGTCAAACAAAAATGGCAGACGCTACGATGGAAACGGCGCCTACTGATGAAAACGATGATAACTGGTTATACGGTGAATCCAGCACCGATCAAATTGAAAATGAGACGTCACAACATGTCGATAAAGAACGTCGGTCATCTGAATTGGCGATCGCAACTGCAGTGAGTTATTTAGTAGTTTATTTAGATAATGATTATAACCTAATATTTACTATTTAGATGTTAATAATACTTTTCGTCTTAGAATTTACTGTTTCATGTGTACAAATTCAGTTACTCTTAGTAATATAAAGTAAAAATATGCGCTGTTAAAAAAAACCAAAATAAGGTAATACTTGTTTAAATCTAGGTAGTTATACAAAATAATGCTACATAATAAATTATTATAAAAAACCCTGGGTAGTCAAATTTATAGACGATGTTCATGCATTTTCTGTTTCAATGGGCTTATAATTAAATTGTTACATTCCAGGATGGTGAAGATAGAGAACATGAAGAAAATGATGGAAATAATGAAGATTCTCAATTTAATGATGAACACTTTGCGGAGGTGGATAGGGATGAACAGAGACAAGGCAATGGTGATGAAGATAGTCAAGACAATGCAGATACTGATTCTGATGATAGTGATGATGTTAAAGTTACAATCGGTGAAATAAAATCAGGACCACAATATGCTAGTTTGAATATTAAAGTAAGTATGTTTGAAAGATACATGTTGTTAACATTTAAAGAACAAAAAAAACTAATTTACCCTTGAGTTACATATACATTTCCACCATATCATTACAGCATAATGATGCTGTAAGCTAATGTCAGTATAACAGTATAATGATACTGTTATACTGACATTAGCTTTCATAAATTAATCAATGATTCTAATGATTTCTGGAATTCTGGTAGTCTTTCATTTTCTGAGGGTTATAGCAGACTTGCAGTATTATTGTTCCTTATCAATTTTATACCATACATTAACATCTATATACATACTTTTACAAGTTTCAGAATCTTTCACTACAGCTTGATGATTCTTAAACAAGGTGACTGAGAAATGCATATTTTTATAGGGTACCTCTCAAAGATTCTTGAAAAATCTTGAGTTCAGAGTTGTGATGGCTCCTTGTAATAGGTCTACCAGAAAGTTCTGTCCGCTCCGGCTACAATCAGTTTCGTAAATGACAAAATTTCGTGGAATCATATTCCTGTGACACATATTTGGCTCTCTTTTGATCCCTAACAATGTTTACACATTTTCATTGCAGATGACCTAAAATGTAGTTCATTCTTGTTAGTATTAAGTGAGGCACGATTGTTTACCCAAGGCTACCGACAAAGTTCATTTACGCCACTGTATTTTGTATGAATTCCAACAAGGAAGAAATGAAAACAGAAGCATATAAAAATTTATTGAAAGTGTTTGGTGAAGGTACAGTTTCTGATAGAACATGCAGAAGATGTTCAATAGGAAGGACATCATACTGCTTCATGACAATGCCGGCCACATGCTGCTTTGCGGACTTGTCAGAAAGTCACAGAGCTAGGCTGGGAAATTCTGTTGCATCCACCATACTCCCCGGACCTAGCACCATCTGATTATCACTTGTTTCTGTCCTGACAAAATTTCTTGCAGAGCAAACAATTCAAGAATGAAGTAGATATCAGACAAGCACTGGTTCAATTTTTGGCCTCTAGAAATAAAACATTTTTTAAAAATGGGATATACAAATTGCCATCACGCTGGCAAGAAGTCATAAACAATGATGGCAATTATATTATTCAATAAAGTTTATCCAAAGTATGAAAAAATGTATTCCTTGGTTTCATTCTAAAACGGATAGAATTATCCAGTAGACCTAATATATGTGCTTTGTTACTAGGTCCTTTAAAAGTTGAAGAGAGGGGAGATCTATCCTTATACTCACTATGATTGAGTTTCTGAAGAACAAAAGTTTCATGAGTTGCTTTTATACAGTGAGATAGATATATGGCCTTCACTCTCCTTATGAGAAAAGGCTCGTTTTCCAAGTAGATATGATAGACAATTAGAGAGATGTAAAATTTTATTTCGAATTTTAGCGCGGGGTTGGTCTGGTTGCATCAGGAGTAACGGAAAAATCTCGCATGGGAACTATTACAGGAGGCAAGGTTACTCTCGAAGATCTTGATGGACCTGGTAGCATTAATGGAGTGCCTGCTTTAGAGTTTAACATGGATAGTATTGAAGATAAACCTTGGAATAAGCCTGGTGCTGATATATCTGGTAAGACATTAAATCCTTATTTCAAATACGATTTAAGTTTATAACATTGTTTATTCCATGAAAAAACAAGATGAGAATCAAGTTTCCCCCTATTATAGAATTGTAAATAACTCAAGGTACCTGAAAGTGTGATACAAAATTATATCACATTGATTATATTTCTTAAAAGTGCACCAACTCCGTGGTGGTTTTTTTTTGGGACTTATCCTCAAGGTATCAAATGTAAAACTATCAGAATAAAAATTTTTTTTTTGTCATTTACAAACAGCGTATTAAGAACTTGCTGCAATATTAAGAATTGATAATTCTGGTGATAACAAACAAGCCTTTTTATTTACAATGAACTAACACTTGAATGTAATTTTGCATGGTGTACCAATGAGGTTGTGGAGGATGAAATGCACAGTTGGAATGCCACAATACTGTTATGGCGACTAATTTACAATATGAGGGTAGGACCTTCCATATGGATCTAACAAAATATTACCACCAAACACCACAATATGTGATTCCGGAATCGGTTCAGAGGTCTTCATGTTAAAAGGAAGTTTCATCCCCTGTATAAATTATATCTGTTTCAATTTAACTTCATAACAATGGGATCGTCAAGCTTCTATTTTAAGGAGGCACCTTATGATTTTGAACATGAGAACCATACAGTACATAGTTATTTAATTAAGTAATAATTTGTTCATTTAGATTACTTTAACTATGGATTTAATGAGGTCACATGGAGCGCGTACTGCGAGCGACAGAGACGGTTGCGTGTGAGCGAGGCGGGCGTTGGTCTGCACGCGCCGCCACCGACACGCGCGCCCCCGCAGGAGTTACGTCGCAACACCGGTACTACTATACATTCTTAAAGAAATTTCGTTGAAAGTTACGCGCCACTCTCGCTTTAGAACGCGGCGCTACAGCTACACACACACCGCGTACATGAGATACACCCGCGATCAGGGTCAGTCCTCACCCCCCAGAGTGCTCGATACAGGCCGAGGTGGTCGGAGAACGGACCCCAGCCCGTCTTCGACGATCGAATACTATCGCGACAAAGCAAAAATCCACACTCAATGCGAAAATCCGCCGTCGCATCATTACACTCCAAGTAGTACATTGTTTTAAAAAAACAGACCATGGATCCGGCGCGGTATCAGATGAGCTATAAGAGTCGATAGACTCAAGCCCTCAACATCTTCATAAAACACACTGAACGTTATTTTATGTACATATAAACAAAAATCAATATAATTTTTTTTTTTATATTGTCACGCCTTTTTCCCAGTTGGGGTAGGCAGAGGTGAATGAACACCCACATTTCGCCAGATGTGATCAGATTAGGTCCCATGTAACAGGGGGCGAGCCTGTTGCCACTTTATTGGGACCACCACACACACACACACACAAAGATGATTTCAGTGTGCGTAGTTTCCTCACGATGTTTTCCTTGACCGTTTGTTTCTCACTGTTGTAACTAAAGTTCACAAAAGTTATAAAAAAAAGAAATGCTTGGTCTTGTTAACTAACTGGGATTTCAAGAAGAAAGAGATGTAGGCCTTCAGGTGTCTGTAAATCCGATGATAAAAGAGGAGTGATGGCGGAAACAAATCATATAGTTCTTACGCACACTCTTCAAATTGCATTTAATAGAATACTGATGGGCTGATTAGAATGATGGATAAATGTAATTCGAATGATATAACAAAGGAATATTTCCTGATAGTATTTTTTGTCAAAGGTCATCACAGTGGGTAACTTACAAACATTTAGGTATGTGTTAGGCCTTCTTTATGGGCAGGGAGGTATCACATACATGACTATATTGATAACAGGTTAATATTCTTCAATTTACAGCGCCTACGAGAAATGATGACAATTTACCACAACCAACATCAAATAATTATCAATCCAGAGAAAACACCATACAGGTATGATTTATATTGAGATTTATTTAAGAATTTACATAAAAAAAAATCATTTCTTTTATTTAAGCCAATGTTACATAATTGATAAAACTACTATTTTTTTTTTTTACTAACTCTTGACTACGATCCCATCTAATGGGGAACCGCGGTGTAGTCTTTGGTGGTAAAGCGCACTAGTCTAGAAGTAGCTTATTCTCTTAAAGATTCCCACGTCATTCCTGGAAGGAAATACTGACGCGGGCAGACTTCCAATCCTTCACCTCTTCGCATTAAGAAGATCCTATCCAAACGCTTCGTCTTGATTTGTGGGATCACGATAACGTAGGGATGAATGCCCGCGGTGTGTGTGTGACAGTGTGTCATCCGGTGGTAGAAGGGCAATTATGGAATCAAATCACGTGTTTCCTCGGCACACTCCCACATTATACAGACTTTCTCCCGTTTCTTTATTTAATTCACTATCCTAATCTTTGTACTACAAACGATAATTCATAAAGCTGGAGATACACTGTGATAACTATGACGGCGAGATAATCTGTTAGCTCAGTCGAGCAGATTCATCCATGAGTAATATTAATATAATGAGGTCTCGAAATCTGCCACCAAGGGTAAGCGATAATGGCATACAATATGGTGGCTCTGTAATCGGATCAATGACTTTAATGTTAAAAAGTGTTTCTGCTCTCTTACTGTTAATATACTTTTCGAAGGTGATGACTGCAGAGCGTCGAGAATACGGGCGCAGCGGTCACCTACGCGACACCGCCCCGCCGGACTACTTCGGCGTCCCACCCCCGGAGCATTACTATTCGCAAACTCATTCACATTCTTCCTATGACGAACCTTGGGGTAAATCCACTGTCTATAATTTAATTTTTATTTTACTAAGCGATGGGATATGCAGCCATGAGATAACGCAATGTGCGGTGAATAGCTTTTATAAGTTTATTTATATATATGCGAGTGTATGTAGCAGGTCATCAGGAGTCAACTGGCTGGGCGCCGAGCGATATCAAAGAGCTTACGCCGGGTCCTGTTACCATGGGCCCGCCGCCGGGCGCACCGCCTATAGCGCACCCGCCCGCGCCGTTCCCGCAGCCGTACCGCACTCACTCGCACCCGCACCCGCCGTACGAGCGGGAGAGAGACAGGGAGCGCGACCGAGAGCGCACACGCGACGACCGCGAGAGGGGCCGCGAGGACCGGGAGCGGCGCGACCGGGAGCGACGCGACGAGGTGACTGGAAAGGTAATCAAATGAATTTATACTTATTTATTTACACACATACAACAAATATCACATGTGTAAGAAGAGTGTGAATTCAGATATGACGGCTGATAGAGGGATATGGAAGAGAAGTGCATACTGTGCCGACCCCACATAGCTGGGAAAAGGGCAGGAGGAAGAAGACATACATTCATACATATTATTGTATAGTCGTAACCTAATGACAAATTACACGAAGCGAGATAGTAACGCTGTGAAACCTCTAATAACATTTTGCAAATGGATAATCATTCATTTTTTAACCTGATAGCATGTTCTCGCTCTACTCCACATTAGGCAAAAAGAAAAAAAGAATCTCTCTTATAATTAGCTAATAAAATTAATAGCATCATAGCGGCGTTGTTTTAAACAAACAAATGCAATTTGTAGAACATATTGTTGATAGATATTTTTAAGCACGAACCGAAGGTTTCGTACACCGTGTAAAATAAAATAAGATACAATAAAAACGTTTAACGCATACTTAACGATGAAATTACATTATAATTTTGACATGGGTTACGTTGAGCCATCGGTTGGTTGAGTTTTTAAAAAAACATCTCGGGGACCACTGTCCCATATGAAAATGTAGAGGAAACTAACTTTATTACTTTCGATTCACTTAATATACTATCGTTGTACAAAGCTTTATTGGCTACTTAAGATTAATGAACCATGTTTATGTTACCATATTTGAATACAATGGATACTCACCCTTATTACTCTATATCGGTTTCACTTGTTATATTACGATAATGTAACTGGTATCAGATAATTTAAAGAATTATTTATTATTGTTACATTTATCATATTATCCAATCCAATCCAATCCAATTAGCCGGAAGACGTCCACTGCTGGACAAAGGCCTCCCCCAGGACCGGTCTGAGTGGAAATCATATTATATTATACTTTTTTTTTTTTTTTATATTGTCACGCCTTTTTCCCAGTAGGGGTGTGATATCAGTGTGCGGGTTTCCTCACGATGTTTTCCTTCACCGTTTTTGTATCTCGCTGTTGTAACTAAAGTTCACAAATGTACATAACTTAAATTTTAAGTCATTGGCACATGTCGAGGTTTGAACCCGCAACCTTCGGAATGAAAGCCGCACGCTCTAACCATTAGGCCAGCGAGCTACTAGTATTATACTAGTAGGTTTATTTCTGAAGATTGTCTGAGTAAATACCACCGGCGTGTCGTAATATCAGCCGCCAGACATCACTCTGTCACTAGGGCGCTGCAGATAGTAAGATTATTAAGGTAGTGAGACTTAACTTCGTATTTGATGCAGTGTATATCATCTTAACCAAGTCTCAATTGTAATGGGCGAGCGTATGAATTATTTAACTATCACTTAAAGGAAGGTACGGCTCGTTTAATTCTATATTTTTCAGGATGAAAAGGACAGAGAAAGAGAAAAAGACCGTTCGCGATCTGTGAAACCGGAACGAGTTCGTGAAAAGTAAGTTAAATTTCTGTCTATGGGTAATAGTAGATATTTCAGGTTTGCCTGTAGGCACTTGAACAAAAGTGATGGTTGGAAGTGGGTGTAACTGAAATATACTATTACAGTCAATGATCTTATTTAAATATAGTAATTATATATGAATATATAAAGACAATATGCTGGTGGTAGGTCTCCGTTGCTGGAGCCCGTCTGAGTTGGTCCCACCGCAGCGCCTATTGCAGACAACAGAGTAGTTTGCAAACATTACTGTATTCTATTTTGAAGGATGTTGTAGCTAGGGAAATTAATGAGGTAACGAGAGTTGTCATTCAATGACTCCCTAGCGACGAGCGCAGTGTGATGTAGTGTATAACATACTATTTAGCGCTAAATTCTTAGGGCGAGTGTATCACTTACTATCAGGTGAACGTCCAGCTAGTCTCGTCGTTTAAACGTATAAATAAAAAAGAAACGTTTAAATCTCAAAAATATGGTGGTTCTAGAACCTGTGAACAGTGATTTTTATTTATACGAAACTGCAATATTTTCTCTGGTTGAATCTCCGCTGAAATTGAATTTAGGGTGAATGGTAACTCGTTCAAATTACGGCAGGGTTTGTGGACCTGTATTCTACCGACTCGCACGTGAATAGTCTCTATTATCTCCTTGAGAGACAGGTATGCTCAGGTCATTGAGGAACAGGAATGTTAGGGAGGAATATATTGAGAAATCAATAGACATACCGCTTTTTAGGATTTTGTTTAAATCATATCTCTTAGTGAGGAAAGGACTATGACGATGTTAGAAAAATAATTTTTACAAGTGACGTGTTTTTGTTCATTGTCAGATCCTACAGGCGAGATCGATCGCGGTCAAGATCTCGGCGCCACAAGTCGCGCTCTCGGTCGCCACGGCAACGCGAGCGCTCGCGCGACCGTTCCCGCGATCGCTCCAGGGACCGCGACCGGGACAGGGAGCGCTCGCGAGACCGCGACCGTGACCGCAACAAATCCAAGAACAAGGAGCCGAAAGACAAAGACGACGAGAAATAACTGTTGCTCCTCACCTCATAGATAAGGAAAAATACTTAGCGCCCGTTCACTGCAATCACTCGCGCGCATGCATTCCTCTACTGATTAAAACAAATGTTTGGGCTCCACTTTAATATAATTAAACATAATTACAAGTTATAATACATTAGTTTCATTTTATCTAAATCTACCGATATAACCGCAAATGTCATTACACAACTTTCGCGAAATCAGAAAGTAATAGGGAATATGCATGATTTTTATTGTTTTATTATCTATGAAGTTTTATATATATATATACTGTGATAAACAATCTTAAACTGTTCAAAAAATTATCAACTGACCTGGACACAGAACAACCGCAGTTTTGGCGCGCAGCATGTGCCTTCGTAGCAGACAATGGCGTCCCAACAAATCTCATAATTTAATACAAAGTGAAGCAATCGCTCTTAACATGTACTTTTAAGTCGAGCCAATGGCACCGGTCTTCAAGTTATCATATTACCAATGTTTTTGCGCCAGTATAAAAAAAAAATTCTATTTTTTAATACTGGCGCAAAAACTCATTACAATAAAAATATTGATAAAGGCATAATTGTGAATGTTAAACAAAAAATATTTGTTGTCAATATAAATCATAGGCATATTCCCTATTAAGTGTTAAAAAGTAAAAAAGAATCCCTACTTATGAGAACAATGTAATTTCAGTTTATTGACTATGCAGTAGTGCTTACAGTACAACTAGATCTAATAACTAGCAGACTACATTCAAGCAGAATTTCCTATAAACGTGTATTTCTTATATAACAAGGCTATCTTTGATATAAAAAAAATCAAAATCACCTACATATAAAATTCGTGTTAGCTTAACTAGGTCTAAGATTATAATCAAGGCGATGTCACTTTTAAGGTTCGTTGACCACGATATTTACTATTCAGTAAATATTTTAAACCTAATCAACCAGTTTTACAGGTTTCATTTTTATAGGAAGCCAAGATTAATGCCGGCAGCATTTCAAGTTTGTTATAGCTTTTGTGTTTACAAAAGGAAGCCTTCGACATGTTGGGCAACAGGATTACAAAAGAACTGTCTTTGTGGTTTCGTCGCGGCTCTTAATAGTAACAACCAGTTAATCCGTATAGAGTGTATTCTTCGGCAAAGGCGTTTGTTTAATATGTCAAACGTTTTTAATATAAAGAATGCATAGCTAAATTTATGTTACTTAAATAGGATATGCATGTGCTGTGAGATATTTTCCAAAAACTTTAGTAACATTAAACTGGTTAAGTAAACCGATTATTAACCGAAATGTCTAAAAACGAGGTTGTCTTAGTGCTTAGTGCTCGACTTTAACGGACGCCATATATTAAGTTGCGGGTTTCAATAAAAGACTGATACTTTGTAATATTATTACAGAAATGCTTTATTAATTAATGTCTAAAAAGATGGATCATCATATAAATGTTATCTAGTACAACCTACAAGACGGGGCGGCCTGAGCAGCGATCAGTCACACCTTTCTGCTCCAGGCGCCCAGCCTTATTCCATCACATACAGGTTTTACAAATCATTTTGTTAACATTTTTGTACAGCCATATACAATAATTTTATTTTCAATTACAATCTAGACGTAAAAAATCTGAGGTGTCGTAGGAAACTACGCTTCCTATAAAAATAATTACACAGGGGGAATGAGGAGCAGCTACGCTTGTGACGTGCAACCGGCAAGGCAGACCTCGGGACTACGACTATCAGTACAGGACTTTACAATCATCACTATAACCTAACACGACAACATAAGCATCGCCCACTCTACAGCGTCGCTCCGATCTCCTCGGAGCTTCCAACTAAATAACTTAAATTAGTTACATAAAAATATACAAAAATATCATTTTCACAAATTATAAAAGACAAACTATACAAACCCCGGCGCTAAACCATATTCGATAAAACGCTATGTACGATTTTATTAAAAAGCCGGTTTAAAACTTAAAACGAGAGCTCGACTTGAACAGCACAAAATAATAGCATTTCATAATCACGACTATAGTGCCGATTGTCTAGAACTGCCTGCGGCATCTCTTCACCACTCGGAAGATTCAAGGTCCCCTAGCCCAGCTAATAGTAAATCTACAACGAGCTAAATTACGGAAACGCCCGGGTACAAACATACCGCAGCCGCGCCATCGATTCATAAATTACACGAGAATGAGAGACGTTCAAATATTTATACATAGATTCATACGAACAACGAATAATACTAGAACACTTACGAGCTAGGAACGAACGCAGCGAACGCTAGGCCGCGGTGACGCGACGGCCGAGCACCGGGTCGGCGTCGACGCTGTACAACTATTGTTACAGTTTACCGTTTTAGTTACATCGTATCGTATAGTATCGTATCGTTCTGTACATCAGTCTGCCGCTACGTATGTACAGGCGCCGCGGCCCGCGCCGCCCGCACACCGCATCGCACCGCACCGCACTACACTACACCGCACCGCACCGCGCCGCACCGCACCCCGCATTACACTGCTGCACTTGCACTGCACTACTGCAACGTATATGCAACGCACACGCGCGCGTGAGGCCTGGCCCGAACGGCCCGCAACTACCGACTAACTAAACTAACTAAAAACAAACTCAAGCTTACGACGACACTTACAGTTCGGCCCGCGCAACTCTAATACTTAGTCAGATAGATTTGTATAGAGGCGGCGGCTGCGCGGTTGCGCGGCGAGCGGCGAGCGGCGCGCAGCGGCGGCCGGGCCGCGCGCTCTATAGTTACAAATGTACAATCGTTAATATTCACAAAATTTATAATAGGCGGGGTCACCCGCGCCGTCGCATCAGCCTAACTCCGCGGACGTTAATACTTTACACAGACTACAAAACCGGGTTGGGCGGCGGCGGCCCGATCGGGCCCAACTCGGGCGCCTTCATGAAGAACTTCTCCAGCTTAGCAATGATGTGCTTGCCATAGGTGTACTTGCGCAGAGACCCGATGTGCGGCCGGATCTTATGCATCAGCACTTTGCGTTGCGTCGGCTCCGCTACGTCGATCATTTTCTGCACCACATAATTGGCGAATTGATCCTTCATCATCACGTGAAGAGCGCTAGAATAGATATACAGATTACGTTAAAGCATATAAAAATTAAAGTGCATTAAAAACGAAAGCTGATGGTTATGTAATATTTATTATTTTGCTAAATAATATGAGAATGAAAATTATGGCTTGAAAACATCCGGAAATGACAAACTACACTTGAAATGAAGAGGACGTGTCACTTTATTTATTTGATAAAATAGTGGAGAACGCAAAATTACTTTTATTTAGATGTTTTTCTCTTTAGACACACCAAATAAAGAGACATTACTTACTTGTCGTTGAAGCCGCACAACTCATCGATTAGCAGCGCGCGCTCATTGCGCGTGGCATGCGTCACGCACTTCTCCACCACGTTGGAAGCGAACTTGTGCTGCGAGAGCTGTAATACCTTGCCGCGCACAGCCGCTACAAGCCGCGATCGGTCCTCCGCAGCACCGTGTTCCAGCACGTGCTGTACTACGTAGTTGCCATACTGGTCCTGCGAGCCAACAAGTTTAAAGGTCAATCGTCATACAAGACTAGTAATCATCATCGTGAGGTGCCGCCTTTTTCAAACTTATGTTGGAGGCCAGTTTAAGAAAATGATTCCCGTCTTCAGTCATTTTTTTAAGATGTAATTGTGTTGGTTAAGAACGGCCGACTCCTTTACACCGTCAAATTCTTTCATCTACTGTCAACCAAGACCACGTTCGAGTCCGAAAATTGAACACAAAGAATAGTCTGGCTGAAAATGTAACTCCTAAGTTTCCTTTACACCCCTACCACAAAATAATTTCAGTTTGTGCAATAGATGGATTGTGTTAATTTCTTCGTTGCATTTGTAATGGATTACTTTTAAGGTAAATATTGGTTATGATTAGGTCTGTATATTTATATTAATTTCTTTGAGTTATGTAAATAATTTTTATAGAAAGATAAATAATCCTTGTATTTTTAAGTTAGATCAGAAGATGAGGCCCTTTCACATACTTTAGGCTCCGTGGAAAATCAGGATTGTGGTTTTCTTTACACATGTTCACATCTTTTAAGTATTTTTTTGTAAAAATGTCTCGTTTATATATATTTACTTACTGCAAACGAATCGTGCACATTATATAGGTGAATACTATCCATAAAGTTACCGAGTCGCAGGTTGCGGTTGCGATTGCGGATGCCATTGCGGTTGCGACGAAGTAGTGAAGTACAACGTAGGTCACCTGAATGAGTTGGTCGGTGTGCGCGTGAAGCTCAGCAAGCACGGGCGCTGTCTGGTCGGGGGTGCAGTGCTCGAGGATGCGCTGTATAACGCGGCAGCCATAGGGGTGCGTAGAGAGCGCGTACACTTGCCCGGCGAACGCGTTAATGATGAACTGTAGCGCCGTCGGCTCCACGCATTCGATACACTTCTGCACCTGTACCACACACATGCAACAAAATGGTGAGTATTTATTATCTTAGCATATCACATATTATTATGCCAGAAACAAAATCAAGTACTGTATTATAATTAATATTTGCTTCAGACCATGTTTTTAAATTAAGTCGATAGGTGCAACACTTACTACATGATTTCCATTTTGATCCTTAACACACTTTAATACATGTCCATCTAATTCTCGCACGACTTCCTGCTGCTGTTCGGCTGGAATAGATTCAAGGGCTTTTTGTATCACCCGACATCCATACATTTGCAACGCCAATGCCAAAACATGCCCACGAACCTGTAAAGTTAAAACAAAAAAAATATCATTTTAAATTTAGTTACGCAATGGCGTATTTTTGAATATATATGATTCTAGCATAGAATATAAATTTACCTTTTGCGCCAATGTAGATTTCTGTTCAGTTGTTCCAAACTCGAAGAATTTCTGTATGACATAGTTTCCAAACACGTCAGTCATAAGGCTGTACGCAGCCCCGATAATTTCATTGAACACCATTTGCTTCTCTTGAACTGTCGCTCTTTCTAATTTTTGTTGGATAAATCTAAAAGTTCAAATGCTCGTGGTTAATATTTAAAAAAGTTATTTTTAATTATGAAAGCAGAATATTGCGCATAATGTATTGAATTATACAACATTACAAACTTTGCTAAAATATACTTTCATCATCGTCTTAACTGATGGACGTCAACTGCTAGATATGTCTCTTAATGGTTTATTAATTTCAATACATGTTCCAAGTAGTGCTCTCTTAATAAAAAAAAAACAGGTCGTGAATCCGGGTAGTCTATGAGCCCAGTATCAGATGAGCTGTATGAGTCAAAATGATTACCAAGCCGTTCAACATCAACAGATAATATAGAAAGAATACATGTTAATTTGACATTAATACATATTTATGCCTGTGTTCAGCAGTGGATAAGCTGAAATGATGATTATTTGAGTTTGAATCATAGGTGTGGGTGGGCTTCGTTTATTGTCATTTTGATTGTCACGTCGTTAAGATTGTGTCTTCAGAAATGTTTTAAACGCACCGTACCGCAGTATCACAGTAAATATAATATATAATACTGTGATACATTAAAATTCGCAGCAGTGAAGTAAATTATCGGCATTACTTATCAAAAATATTGTCACCCGTAATAAATACATAACCAGTTTCGCAACCGGTGCCATTTCAAGTATGAAAGTCAGTGTCGCGGAGGACACACGATGTTTGACAAAATTTTTATATATAATCTACATAAATACATGTGTACATTATGTATTATGTATGAGGCCTAGATTATCGAAACTATATCAACGTTCACAATATAACTGAGAGGCGTACGTCCTTTGCACTTTAATAACATTCAGCCGATGCGAGAGGCTAGTTATTTTTTTTGTGATAATTACTATGTTGCTAAAACTATGCTGTACCAACAAATTTTCAGATATATTAAAATGAGACGCAATGTATGGAAACCATCTGCAAGTGTGGCGGTTGTAGTTCTTATTGAACAATTGTATCCGGTGGAAGTGCAACACAGTCCATCCGACGCTCTAATGATGATATGTTAGTATAATGGTGGCTAATATTTGCGGTTCTTCAGCGCTGGGCATTTTGTGTTGTAGGAGGGTTTGAATATCCATCATAGTTTTGTATGTCATACTGATAGACTGACCGTCAACATTTTTATTATTTTCTCTCGTTTTATACGTTACGTAATGAATCGCACACGTTGGCCGCAAAAGTATTACTCGGAGTGAGCTTTAACCACAAGTTGACAATGGGCTCATTGTGAAAATGCTTTTTGTTCAGTTTTATATCAAATGCGTTTTTTTAAATGTTTCTGTTTTAGTACACCAATCAGTATAAAATATATGAAATCGCCTCCCGCCAAAGAACAACAACAGTCTAAAGCCTAAACACACAGTACCAAAAAGAAGATTAACCAGTCAGTTAACAAGGTAATACAGTGGTAATTATTTTGTTTCCAATTGTATTTTATTCTATTACTATTAGATGAAGATTTGTATTAGTTTTGTTATTCGCATTTTTTATCACAGAGAGTACAGTCGTTGAACTATCTGTAGATAAAGAGTAACTCAATACTTACAAATGTAACTAATGAGAAAATGGTACGATAGGTGGTCATGTATATATAATCGATCAATATATATATATACAAAGTTTTTGTATGTAAATTAATCGATTCATAAGAGAAATAATGATGAGTATTTTTAAAGGTTTTTCTCATTACGTAATTTACAGTATACATATTTTTAAGCGTTTGTTTTATCTGAGTTGTATGGTTTTAATGTAAATTGTCGGTTTGATATATAATTGTAACTCAAATCTTTCGTTCTTATAAGCTTAAGTACACAAAGATTTTCGTTTGCTTTTAGCCTTCATGTGAATTACTTTCAAAATAACGACTAGATCACGATCACGATGGTCAGTTTAAACCATTTTTGTCCATTAGAATATTGTATTCAATGTAAAAAAAAAACATTAACAGGATAAATTGATGCAATAACATGTCTTTTTGCGTTATTCTGGTGAGGCAAGCCAGACGCCAATGGACCGTTAAAAAACAGTTTCGTATCGAGCCGAGTATCGCGTGTTATCGAAACGTCCGCAGCAGAAGTTAACTCATCGGACAGTGGTGATTCGTAATCGCGAGGCGCTCTCGATTAGCGGGTATGTGTCGTCACCAAGTGATATTGCAAATTATCACACTGGACACTTAAACTTTTCCAACTTCTGACATATAACGATTATAAAAACATTGTTCATTGTTATTTTAATAAAATAATAATTAATGTTAAGTATGACAAACTTTGAATTTGCGCTGGTAAAGCCATTGAGAAAACAGTAAAACATCGAAACCAGATTGTACCATCGAACCAGATTATTGTTGTGTATAGTCAGACCAGTTTTGAACATTGATATAACAAGCAAGTATAAATTAACAAAAAAAAAAAAAAATGAAGATATATTCAAGTCTATAAATGTATTTCAGCACAAAAACAATAGGAAATACGCTGCATAATGCCGTCATAAAATACACAATTTTGTTAAAACAATATTGACAATACATTAAAATTACTACTTTGAGCAATCACTGTATGTAGAATATGTGTGACTATTCTATTCGGAAATGGATAACAATAGGCTGCAATGATAGTAATGGTAAATTCTTTACCTGGAACCGTGCTGATCCTGCGAGAACTCTACGATGTGGTTGGCGAGGTCGCGCAGCTGCAGGTTGGGGAATCGATTGTTACGGAAGTCTTCCAAGAGACGCGAGCGGCCAGCCGATGGCTTGTCGCTGACGAGTGCTCCAACACCGACTCCGGCCACGGCGCTCACGTTGCCAACACCGCCTACTCCGCCAACTCCGCCGACACCGCTGTTCACTAGTTCTGGAGGCAAAACTAAAATGTTATTGGAACTGAAAGCACATATTACCTTTGGTGCTAAACCCGCTGGAGAAGATCCAGATAGTTTCTCTTTTTCTGCTGCAACACAGTAGTGTGAAAACATTACTGTGTTCAGGACTAAAAAGTAGGCGAGTAGCTAATGACATTATTGAGAGTAAAACGATACATTAATCCGTACTTATAAAGAAGAATAAAGAATATTTGTACGTATTTGATCAACAAAGCAACTGGACAAACCTGAGATGTTTCCAACTCCACTTAACTTGCTCAGTAACGACGAAGACGAGCTGAACATACCATTGGTAGTGAGCCCCTGCGCTAAACTGTTGACGGCTCTGCAAAGAAAAAATATCCAATTAATAGTGGAAGGTAATTTACGTACATTATCTGCAATATATTTACCACATTATTTATTGATAATATAAGTCATGCCTTGGCTAATTCTAAAGACAGGATGCTGTACAATTAATTAGAAAGACTAAAAAATTTACAAATAAGCATATTTACAATTTCACAAACCTCTTACAGTTTTCACATGTCCAATATAACAAGTGCGATTTTATTAGTAATATTTATTGAAACTACTAGCTGTTCCCCGTCCGCTTTGCTGGCCCGTAACACTTCCGCGTTTCCCATTGGGGAAGGAATTTTGTAAAGATTCATTCTTAGCTGACCTTAAGTGGCAGAAGCATTATCTACCAAATTTAGATTTTTTACGTCTAATTATTTGTTGTTCTCGTTAAGAGTCAATCGATATCTCCTATATTTATATAAAGTCGTCAGTAAATTTAAATTTTGCCTTTTGGTAGTAAAACAAAAATTCGCGCGCATTGTTAAAGTTCAATGACATTTTCTCGACGTTGTTGGGCAACTTTTCAGCATTAGGCGGACGGTAACAAATGTGACGACATATTAATGTTGATGGGTGTTTATTAATATTTAATACAAATTTGAAAACGTTAAAGTGAAAATATTAACCACACCATTATCCATTTATGATTTTTCTAGATGTAATTTAGAAATGTCATAAAAGTAAATAAGCAGATCACAAAAAAAATTACATACGAGTTAAATAACAGTAGAATATAGGGTTTCCAATATGGAACTCATATCTATAAATAGTTTTTATGAGTTACATATGCGAAATTTCTTGGTAGGCAGCTCAAGAAATGGTTTGATGACAAAGTAGTGGACCGGGTTTAAATACTATCAGTTAAAAAGAATAGCTGAGGATTGAATTGGTTTTCTCAATCTGATTACCAAACTTGTTTGAAGACGGCACCTAATGATCATGATGATGATGTGAAATTTCATCGTGAAAAACAATGTAGACACCTATTAAGTAGCGATACAATCTATCAAATGGTTTTACTATTCATTGTTTACATAAACAGAGTGCACCACTTCAACAAGTTATTATATCATAAGACTGCTTATAATCTGAAACTTGAATTATTTTTTTTTTTTTTTTACAGAAATTACTGTTCTGTAAACTAGACCCAAAACACCATTGCGTTACAACAGAAAAGATCGTCTACTCGTTTCTTCAAGCGCCATCGCGAACTATTATACGCGGAGTGCTGTAACATCAGCAGCGTTCCTGTTTGATATGCATGTAGGAGATAGGATAGATAGATAAAAGAAAGGGAGCTACAGGAGGTGGTATAATTGGAAACATCCCAAACACTGGTTATCCGCATGGGAAGAAATATTACACTCTCTTAGTTATTTGTTTGTGTTTGCTGCGCGCGTGTTCTGTGGGTACCTGTACTTGGCGGTCTCGGCGCCCGGCGCGGCGGACACCGGTCTAAGACCGACGGGGCCGAGCGCCAGCGGTGGCGAGAGCGGCGACGGTCCCCACTTGCGCGCGTACTCCTGCAGCGCGGCCGCCGGCCCGCCGCCGCCGAACTCGAGCGAGTCGCGCCGCGCCGCCACACCACCGCCTGCAACAATACAACCCTGACCGATGCCAACGTGCACGGCACACACGCACGCCACGCACGCACGCACGCACGCACACGCCGAGACACACGCACAGTACATCTCTACGCGACGGTATTTACAAAAATCACGTGCACTACACAATATTCCAAGTTGCGGCAATCGTCAATATTAGCATACTGTACAATATTTACACATGACATTACATAATACATTTACAATAAAACTAATAATTATTTATACTTGTAAAAGAACAAAGTCGGTACGAACAAAATAAATAAAAAATGTATTCTTCTGTTACCCTCTCCTACTTTTGCATCCGATTTGTTAAATAAAAAAAAATCTATTATTAGTTATTAAAAAAACTGCTATACTAATTAAGGTTAACTAAGTTAATTGAAATTTTAAATTTACAAGCCAACAAACATTTCTTACATTTATACAAAAGCTATATAATTTATCTCCCAAAAAAATTTCAAACTAAAACTTTTTATTGAAGATAAAACGACACAACACACGGATTTAAAAGAAAACTTGGTTTCTAACGACTCGAGTTTAACTGGTAAATTTACTATGAGAACAAGATGAATCCCCTCTTGATTATAACTAGGATACGATGTTTTTACATACCCCTATTGATTGACTGACACGTTCATGTAGAAAGAGACGCTTATCTGCGAACGTCACAACGATCGCAGTACGACAAACGTGTACCTTTTTCGAGTGAAAGGAGATTTAACTTTCCCTTGGGACTATATTCTGGTTATATTCATATTTATGAACTTTTACTTTATGACATTACTATCTACCCTCGTGAGAAGTTAGCGAGCGATATGTACTCCGGCTTTTTTTTAATCATATTGAATTTAAATTACAACAATACATTCAAGACGAAGTAATCAACATATATAAAGTATTTGTATGTGTGTTCTTAATATATATAGACTGAACTTATCTATGAAAACTATTTACAAATATTGAAACCCAATTAAAGAATTGTTACCTTATACAGTAATAATTAAAAACTATGTAACGGCGAGAGATTTAATAAAAAAAATACAGAAAATTAAAAATTATTTGGGATAAACTGTTCTTAGTACATTTTAATGTATAAAATGTATTTCGTTTAAACAGTACTAAACTGCCAAAATTTTGAAAAATATATGTTTAATTAATAACCACAATAATGTGTATACGATAGGGTAGGTATATGTGGGTGAGTGGATAGGTGCATAATTACGAATAAACCATTAGGCCGTCAGATCGCGCTCCGGCTGCAAATTCTTGGAAAACGTATACTTGGTAGACTGCGGAAGAAATGGTTTGACGATATAAAGCAGTGAATAGGGCTTTAATACCATTCATCCATAAAAAATAGCTGAGGATCGAATTGGTTTTCTCAATCTGATCGCCAAACTTCAGTTTGAAGAGGGCACCTAATGATGATGATGATGTATTATTGTTTCGTGTGCGTGTGTATGTGTGTTGTGCAAGTGATGCTCACCAGGCTGTTGAGGCTGCGGCTGGGGCTGCTGCGCGGCGGGCGGGGCGGGCGTTGCGGCCGCGTGCGCGGGCGGGTACTGGCGCGGCGCCAGGACGCCGCCAGGTGACACCAGACGAAGTGGCGTGCCGTTACGTCCGCCCATAACAAGTGAGCTCGGGTCGTAATATGGTATCACGTACTGGCCCTGCCCGTTCACCTGCTGCTCTCCTTGTTGAGGCGTTAGCGGTCGCCGCGACTGCTGTGCCTGCTGCTGCGCAGGCTGCGCAACAATACCTGGGTATACACCCCAGGGAGCAACGCCGTAATAAGGGGGTACTCCTGCGATCAAAGCGCTAACATACGGCGTACCCTCCTGGCCAGCATTTATCACATAAGGAGCTTGAGTAAAAGCTTGCTGTGCAGCCAACTGTTGTTGCAATTGGAACTGTTGCTGTTGCTGCTGTTGAAGTAACTGCAGTTGAGCGGCCGCCGCTTGCCCTCCCGCAGCCGCCGCTTGTTGGGATCGGAATAATTGCTGCAACAAGGAAACAGAAACTTAGTATTTTAATCATATAATTAATATCATAGTTCAACATTTTGAAAAATAATGACCATCGAATTGATAATAATAATTGATATTTAGGAAATAAAATAAACACACAAATAGCCATAAAGTAAATATGTATGACACGATTTTATTATTACACAATTTAACCCGGTGTCATACAATTTGTAAAACGTTGCGGGCGATATAATTTGTGGCGATGATACACGTTTAACAACAATCGACAACATATTAACGTTCAATATAATCTTTACAATTTTATTATTCAACCGAAAAGAAGAGCCACATTGTGCGCGCCCGAGAAAACTGCGTTTAATTAATAACACAACACACGCAGCCCTATCGCCTCGTGTTTATATCCGAGAGAGCGCGCGCGCGCGCCGCCCGGGGGCGAGCTCCCCGTAAAGAGCGCTAATTAACACAATCGTTGAAAAAAGTTAATAACAGGCCGCCTTGCTGTCATACACACTTGCTGCAGCCAGCATCGAAACGCTACCCACTGCGAAAGCTTCTTTGACTGTTGCATAAAAAAAGTTACTTTTTCTGTAATAAACGATTTCCCTCACAACAATTTATTAACGGACCGACTTGTTGAAATGCAATTACGTCCTAGGTTACCTGCTTAATATTATGAAGTAACGTAAACCTACTACATTTCCCATTTTAAAAGGAGGTTCAAATTTTCCTTTAATAATATCTCTGCGTTCAATACAGATATATCGATGTACATGGAATAATAAAATTGCGTAAAACAACATTTGTAATTACATCCACATATACGCTGGGGGTAATGTCAACGAATGCTCTTTCACTGCAAGTTGCGAACGAACGGAATTAATCAAAAACATTGTTTAAATATAAACATTTTTTTTTAAGCGACGAAGCGATGAGAGGAGCACGACTTTCACATGATTGTAAGTGATACGCTTGCCCATAACAACGTGGCACTTCTTAGGATGTTATACCCTGCACCACGTTCTACTCGTCACCAAGATACTGTCTCGTTACCTCGACATTTACACTAGTTAGCTACAGCGTCCTTCAAACCGGAACATACTAAATGCTCGCACAGACGGCAGTTGTAAGCGCCGCGGTGATGCCTACCTAGAACGTCTCCGGCAGAGAGACCGACCTTGCCACCAGTAAAATGATTTTGAACATGTTATACATGACATACATGTTGTATACAAGAAGAGTACCCCAAAAAGGTTGAATTTATTTTGTATTTGATTACTTTAGATATTTTTGGGCACAGGTATTTTCAATGAAGTGGGTGAATCACAGCGGTGTGAGAGCACACATTATATGACTGTGATGTCATCGAGATCGCCCGGGCTCCATTTACCTGTTGAGAGGAGATTACTTGGCTGCGATCCAGCGAGCAGAGCGTGCGCTGCCACTGTAAACAGCGGAACATTCAGCACTCACACAACTACTGTTCCCACCGTCTCGTCTCCTGATACTACCGCATGACTACCTACCTACCTGCTTACTCAATAGTTTGGAACCGATTTAGATTAGATACGAATTCTGTAGCAAGACCTTGAATCATATTTATTTATTTTGCATGTCAATGCCAAATGTTTAGAGAAACATTTTCAGGGGCAAATTTTAAAGAATGAATATGTATGGGCGAATATTTTAAAAACAAGTATTACTTTTAGATAATGACATATAAATCAGGTACTAACATTAGGCATGATAAAAAAGTTAATGGTAAAACGGTAGGTTTTTGAGAAGCTATGTAATTTAACAGGGTTTATATATTATTTCAATTTAATACATTGCCATATACGAATTCGATTGAAATTGGTAGCGACATCATCAACAAACCACTGCTGATGTTTAGGATTACTTTTTTTAAAAACTGCAAAGCAACGAGACGAGCGAGACGTTCACTTTATGGTAAGTAATACGCCTGCCTCTAACAACGTGGTGCTAGTGAGGATGACATACAATGTACTACATTACGCTTGTCTTGTTAAGACGTAAGGATACGAGATATCGGCAATTTCACTAGCTACGGCGCCCTTCAAATCGGAACACATTAATGTCAGCACACTAATGTTTAACAGCAGAAGTAGTCGTTAGTACCTAGGTTAACCGGTCTCTGGCAACAGAGACCTATCAGTAAGTATTGCGGTTCAGATCTGTACAGGGGAAAGGGTGCATATAAATGTACAAATTAAATGTTGCATTTTGTATGAGTTTTCGAAAAAAAAAAAAACAATACTAGGGGATTACTTTTTTAAATTTCCTTTAAATTCAAGTAGTTTTTAGTTTGAACAGAAAGAGTATGGAACGGTGGTGGGGAAGAGAGATAGAGATAGATAGAGTTATACAGAGAGGCTGAAAACAGATGGCACGCAATGTGGGTCGTAATTTTAATTAAGACGTTTCTATATTCAGTGGAGCAGGCAGGCAGGCTCCTTATATTTTTCATTAGCTAATTGACACGAAATGATTATATCGCGTGGTAACTTTGCGGGGCTTATCGAAAGCGCGAGCGCGGCGGGCCGGGTGGGCGCGTTTGATCTCGGGGCGCGAAACGCCTCCTGATGCTGCGCGCCAATTTAATTCATCTCTGGGCGGTGTAATTGAGCAGCGCGGGTGGTGTGCACGTGCACGTGCGCCGGGCGTAGCAACTTGACCGCAACAAAATTAAGTCGCTCGTGTCGCCCGCCCGTGTTGCCCACAAGGCGGCGGCGGCGGCGGCGGCGTCGGCGGCGGGAGAAACGTCTCGCATTCAATTAGACGTTCAGTAATCCGGCTGCGGCGAGCTTCGATACCAATTACGGGGTTATTAGTGACGGTGGCGCGCTCGTGCTTTGCTATGCTCTGATCAACCCCGCCCGGGTCATCCGTGATGTTGTTACTTTCCTTTATAATAGATATTCTATATATAAATCTAATGTTGTATTTATTTATTAATACTTATCGCGTATATTTTTATTTATTGACAAGCTCCGTACACATTAATTATTCGAACAAAGTTCGTACACGTGCAAACACAATATAAGAGTGACAATATAAAAATAGATTCTATTTCTACAATTTCTATATTGTGTTCTCATGCTGTGTCATTTAGCGTGTGAGACATCTCCTTGTCAGGGAGCAGGCGACGGTAGCAGAGGATGTTATTTATTATTTACGAGGACGGTGACGAAAGAGCGAACACGGCGGCGCTCCCGCGAGGATCGCTCGCCCGAGGCGTCGACAAACAAATTACGCGACAAAGCAATCAATTATAAGGACAAGAACGTAGCCATGCCCCTTGAATCGAACGCTACGTCAACAAGAAGCTTTTAACGGTCTCGAGGTGGCGTATCGAGGTTCTTGCAGACGATCCCTGGCACTTGCGCATTTACCTTCTTTTAGAACAAAATTGTTTGCCTAACAGAATGGAACGTAGTAAATTGAGAGAAAAACATTTTAGACGGCAGCGAATTAGATTGTCGATCGAGAACAAAAGCTAATTTGGGGTGAATCGGAGTCGACGAGGTCGGGAGTCGCAATGAGATTACAGGGATACCCGCGGCGGGCGAGCGCCTTGTCGCCACCGCGGCCGACGTATCTAGAGCTAACGAGTTTATCTGCCCCGCGGGCTGCCACACCGACGACGACGACGACGCTCATCTCCTTTGCCATCAGACGATAAATGTAATCATTTCCAACGTAATAATTTTTTTGAAAACTGATCTAGAATCACTTTACCACATTACATTTATTCCTTTTCGTTTGGTGTTTAATGACAAAGTTCGTCTTATGTAATATAATTATTTTTGTCCGATATTAAAACCTTAACCTATTCGTATATAAACGTTAAAAAAATTGTGATATGCACATAGTCACAATGTACAATGTGTGGTAGGTACATAGTAGATCACAGTTTTTATATAATATTTTTGATTGGATACCTACGACGCCAGTAAGCGGTTACAAGATTTTCATGAAAAGGTGGTAAAGGGCGAGGGCGGATCCCTGTTGGGCGGAGCGTAGACACGCCCACATCGCCCACGCCCTGTCAGCAATACAACTAGAAATTGTAATTGCGAAAAGTTTAAAAAATTAGATAATGAAGCTCAAGGCAATTGTAAAAAAGTAGATTGATATATAGTAGGAAGGTTCAAATAAAATGAGTATGACAACTTTTTATTTTCTTTCAAAAAACTTAAAGCACAGAAGATATATCATCTTCATCCGCATTCATTCAGCGTGTTGCCATAAAGGCCGATGACACATTGAAATTAAGCTATAATAGTCACACACACTCACAAGAATTGGCGACCCGTGCTTCAACTCCATTTAATGTTAGTTTAATGAGGTGGGATAATGGTATAATTATTTTCTAATGCCAATGTCTGAGAACTAAGTAATGTAACAGCGCAGGGTGTAATTATGAAAAGACGATTTTTCTCTAAACAATTAATTTTGTACGCAAACCGCTTCTCGATCTCGTACCTGTAGTTAATAAGCATAATGATATTTTTTTCATACAGCAATCAAAAATGAGTTTGTATTGCGAACTATAGTCATTCATATTGTATAGCCAAAAAGATTATTATTTTTCGTTTTATGGAAAACAATTACGCGGTACATCATAAAGTTTTACAACATCTCTCGCTGAGACAGTTTTATAACGTTTAGGTCGTATACATTCACACACAATACTATATTTGAATTTGTTCAGGCCAAAATCAATTATTTATAAATATGAACACAAATTATTTATTGATGAAGTTAATAATGTCGTTATATAAAATTCCTGAAGTAGTTTTGGATTTCATGTAAAATGCAGTATAATAATTTTAATTGTTAAACCTTAAAACAGCAAAATGAGTGGTGATTAAGTTAACTCAAAGTTTTTTTTTCTAATTATTAACATTATTATAACATAATAATAGACATGCACAATAGAATATGGCGTAATGATGCGACGACGATGTATCATTAATAAACAACAAGTGATTAATTATTGATTTTGATGATAATAAGAATGAAATGCAAATATGGAAAACAGACACTAAGAGATTACATTGTCAGTGCAGTATGAACAAGGTAACAAACAGATCAAAATGTTCGTTTCTGATTAAATAGATAAGCTTCGAAAAAACATAACGGGATGCGAAACATACGTTGTTTGTGTTGAGATGCAGTGTAAATACAATCCATAGAAAGTATAAAAAAAAGCTATGTAAGTTATGTTGGTGGAGTTGGTATGTATTGGTTGTGTGGGGGTGTGGGCCGGTGTGCGCGCGCGGGGGCGAAGCCGGACGATGCTTTTATCAAAATTAGCAGGCGCGCCCGCGCCGCACCCCTCTCGTAAAACACCACCGTCATCACCGTACCCGGGTGCCGCACCTAGCCGTCACTCCCTCGCAACTTATACTTCTGCGACTCGCGGTTTATAGCTCAATCGAAATATAGCTTCCATTGATATCTCATATCATTGGAACACCTATCCACTGACCGAATTTTTTTTGGATTTTACACTTTTAAAATCAGTAATTACATTTTTTATTTAAACAATATAATTAAAATCAATAAGTATAAAAATTATTTAGAAATAAAAAATAATAATTCTAATTTTCTCTATAATAATGCATTTAGTATTGATCATAATTGGAATCATCCCTTTCATATTAAATACATGAAAAGATTATTTTTAAAAAATAGTTACAAACTACAGTTAAGAGTTTTGTACAATAGTATTTTCCTGACAACTAGAATACGAATATCTATAAAAATTTTTGGTACATTTATCATAACGTTGACTAAAACCTATATAGAAAATAGTTCTAGTTATAAGTACCGTAAATATTTCAACGTACGCAAATAAGGATAAAACGGACGAGGGATTACATAAAGCGGCAAAGACATTGCCCGTCACTACTGCTTCTTGAATATCAAATAAGTGTAACACTCGGAAGCCGAAAAGAACTGTTAGGATTTATAGGGATCTGTTATGTCCATAAATAACTCTACATAAAAGCAAAATATCAAATGCAGCGAATACCGTATACGTTATGGATAAAAGTACAAATATAATGCGCAATAATAATATATATAAATTAGCACAATCAAATGAGCCAAATGTATCTGTGGTGACACGTATTGAACGGTAATTGTTTTTGTTGTACAGTGAAAACATACCTGTTGCACAATAAGTTGGTCAAACGGCCGAAGCGACTCTAATAGTGCACACCGAACACACATGTAGATCATTACCTTACGATCTGTATGCGAGTTAGCTCACACCGCCAAGTGATAGTGACTCAATCGGAACATGAAAACAGCTCTTTATTTCTAGAACTAAACACCACTCTCTATTACACGTAAGTAATGCAAACCTATGATCAATTGATTTGTATCATTACAACTTTTAGAGCTGTGCTATAATAATTGTGGTGATTATAAACGTTAATTATAACTCGGAAACTAATGAAATAAATTGTGGTCTCCAAATAGAACATTTTTATGGTATAAGAACTCTACAAATAGCCTACCACCCGATATCCAAAACATGGTTGCATTTTCGGGATTACTCCGAGCAGAGCTAAAAAGATGGCTCATTATTGCTAACCAGCGCGGACGTGTCTCGCGCTAAAGCTACGCGACGACAACTGTATTAACCAGATAAACCTTACTGGTTTTCGTATAATGGTTGTTGTATTTTTTTAAATGAATTAAAAAAATAAATAAAATTAAATTAAAATTGATGAAATTAATCATTCTTAAAATTGCTCTTCACAGTGAAGGCGCGCGCATATTTGATATCCGTTACTCACATCTTCATAATAAGAGTAATATAATGGCACATATCCAAGTCTTCAAGCAGGTGAATGAGATAATATTATAAAAGGAATGGACTTGAAAACATTAATACTTTGCAGATTTCTTTCGTTTCTGACACATTACATCGTAAAAATTTTATCATGTTTCGAAAATTATTAACCCATCAGTGAAATTATCTATTAAGTTCGGTTAAACGATTCTTATGGTGAAATGCTGCAGTACAACCTCGTGACGAGTAGAACAAAGAGGAAATAAAAATATTGAACGTGCAGAAACCTATTTGCATATGGGCTAATTTTTCAGGTAAACGGTCTAATGATTTCAGATGTTGGCTTTCTGCACCATGCCAAATATAATAATACTTTAATTAGCGCCGTTATATATTAATTCATTAATTTGTTATACCTTGTCGTTTTCCTTTACCTACGTGTTAAATGTAAGGAGATGCATGAATACAATGGCCCGTCGAAACAAAAAAAAGGAAATGAAACATTAAGGATGCGAAGGTGGTGAAAATATGAATATATTACGCTGCAATACAAGCGAAGTAATTGTACGCACGCAAGTAACTGGGACTTTGCGCCGTAACGCAATATTATTCCATTCGTGAAACCAATATTTCATATCCCACCACATTGTATGTTTTAATTTAAAGGCAATTTTCTAAATAATAAACGATGTTTATAATAAATGTAAGTGGTACGATGTTACACCGGAAGCGGTGGTAGCTCAGTTTGGATGGTCGCTAATGGTACCCCGCCTATTAGACACGCGAGTGAAAGAAACGGACACTTGCGACATCCGTCAACCAGTACATAGCCAATGTGGATGTGGACAAATAATCGTGTTCTCGTAAGAGAACATTCTTAGTAAAGAAAATAATAAAAAAAAATATTGAGTAAACATATAAAATATTCACAAAAGTTATTTTTTATTTTCTTCTTCATTACTATCACTCTTGACAGAGTGGTCGTGATCATCCTTTCAGGTGTTGATCGCAAGCTTTACAACACATCGCCGTATTCCTCCTTAATGGCCGCCTTCCTAGACCATTCATATAGTGGTAACGATGGTGAGCCATGTACTGCCGTCTTTATCTGGTCAGTCCATCTCTCATAGACGTTGTTTCTCGTGGCATGGTACCTTCAACCTTTCCCTGGACCACAAGACGCTCAATAACTACTATAGTATTTTTTTAATTTAGGACGATTGCAATTAATTATAAGTATGAAATATTTTTATGAAATAGTACTGCCAGTTGAATAAAACTCCGTGAAACATTGGCTAAATCCGCTTGCTATGTAACTTAAAGTTCCGCATTCAGTGGATATTGTATTGTGCTCAGGTTTTTTTGAACACATCAGGTTGTTGTGCGTAGTTGTGTTTCAACAGTCTACTGCGCTTAAGAACCATGGTATTCAGGGTGAAATCGCCTCAACATCTTCGGCCTCGTTGTCACTAAGCATTACATTAAATCGAGGTCAAGTGTTGGCCCATTGTCGACATAAAAAAACTACCCAGTTGATTTTTATGAAACAGTAACGGCACACAAATCTCATTCTCGCATGTGTTTAATACTTTTACTGTATATGGTGTATAACGGTTTACTTTCTCTTACGTGTGGGAATTTTCTTACGTTTATAAACAGTAAGCTCTATTCCAAACTAGCTCTTGGTGTACACCGAGAGAATTCCTCGTGTGTCTGTCTACACTAAACTTGAAAACTTGTTTCTGCATTAATTAATATTTACCTAGTGATTATGTAGTCATTGAAATAAGTACTTTGTTGCGGTGACAATGTGTAACTAAATCTATTGTCATCAATCTCGTTCCGTGTATGTTGTAAGAGTTGAATAAATTCAGTCTTGTATGTTTATTGTGACAGTTAAATAAGTTTCAATATACTAAAAACGATTTAAATATTCAGAACAGTCCAATAAAAGAACATTAAACTACTATTTGAATCACTTCACACAATAATGCCTATAGCAAAATATTATGTCAAATTAAAGAAATAAAAATAAGCCCCCTTTGCGAATAAAAAAAACGGACAAATTAGAGATTAGATTCAGATATATTGCCAGATATAAATGTGTTTAGTCGAAAATGTTTGCTACATTACAGTAGCATTTTGAAAAAATTTATTTCGATCTGTCATTCAATAGCTAAACTGCTAAAGGCCAAAAGTGATGTATTACCAATTTTCACACAACGTTAGTGATGATTCATTAAGGAAAATAAATCGCAATAAATTAATATCTAAGGTATTGTATGATTGATACGACTGAATTGATTAACTAAGACTAACGCAACAAGTATTTTTTAGTAAACATCGGTGAATCAATCTAACAGTACAATTAATAAAACAGCTAACTTTTTACTTCGCGGCTGGCTAAGACCGACAACCTCTAACGGTACTATGATCTCATTTTGTCGGATGTAAAAGATAGTCGTCGTCACGTTATATTGAGGAAATATATAACGTTTGCTTAGTGTTTGGTAATTTACCGTATAATATCACTGATAATGTTTTTTGGATCTGCAATAAGGACCTCAAAAACGAGTTAGTGTGGTGGAGACAGCGAGATGGGCGAGGTGAATGTACGTACGAAGTGTGCCACGCGCCGGA
This sequence comes from Troides aeacus, assembly GCA_033220335.2. Classification (NCBI taxonomy): domain Eukaryota; kingdom Metazoa; phylum Arthropoda; class Insecta; order Lepidoptera; family Papilionidae; genus Troides; species Troides aeacus. The sequence continues at coordinate 10,295,642 of CM067272.1, read as the reverse complement.
GAAATACTTCGGAGTGGATACCGTTAGTGGAACGCGGTCAGGCGTCAGGCCGGCAGCGGTACCGGTGTTCGTGTCTACAATACAACAACCGCCCTCTCGCCCTCGCAACCTCACCGCGGATATTAGTGAAAAAATAAGTAACTCGAACGGAAAATACCGTCGATGAAAACATTGCTTGTTTTTTTTTAAAAAGCAATTGTTTATGAAAATCCCCCTTACAGTGAGTGAATGCAGCTCTTCCGAGCGTGGTAATCGGAGCGTTTCTAATACCCACGCGCTTTGACTCGGTTTCACCGCACGCTTCTTGCCTCCGTTCTTATTTATTCGTTTTGCGAAATCGTTTGAAATGTGATAACGTTCTGTACAATTCTGAAGTTCTCACAAAAGTTCACACGGACTTCTTACAATACTAGTCAGACGGTTATCGAATTCCACCGATTACTATCGAGAGATCGAAAAACAATATCGATTTACACGGAAGGAGGAAATTGTAATCGACAGCAAACTTGTGCAGATGTAGGAAGCGAAGTTATGTTAATGGCTATGCGCTAAAGCGGACAAATGAATATTTTTCATGATAATTATGTTGAATGCGGCAGGTAAGGCGTGAATCCGCGATGCGGCAGGCACAACGATTTGCATCACAAATGCGGGTGGCGGGCACGGCGGGCACGGAGCCGCGCGCGCGCGCGCGCCCTTCCTCCGAGCGCGACCGGCCGGCCGGCCACCCGTATCAGACAATGTCACAATCAACACCCCGTTGGTCGCTTTTTGGTTATCATGTGATTGCCGATTGTGGTACAAAGTAATCGTTGTCGACATTTATTTGCTCATATACCATTTGCCGCACTAATTTATAACGCTTAAGACGATAAAGCCTGTAGACTAGCAAATATATATCCGCCGACTGCGATAATCGTAACGTACATTAGGAAGTCACATCATCTAAAATAGTAGTTCGTACTGGAAGAGGATAGGTAACGCGAATAAAAGCGGCCGAGTTGAGAGGCAATGAATTAATAAAGAACTTCCCCCGCGACGCGTGATGACGGCCGACAAGGGTAGCGCATTAGACTTGAACGGGAAAAAACGAAAATCTCCATCTAATTATCGTCTGCTACTTTTTGAAGTTTTGACAAATTGATAACTTTACACTTAAGAAACATTTGTTTATAGACGACATATTATTATTTGTATTATTATTATGTCTTGCACATTTCGAGCTATAATTAAACAATCGTTTTGTAACAAATAAACGAGATTCTCAAATATAAATATATACCTTCGCGGTGCATTTTTTGCAAGTGTGGGCATTTTTATAGTAAGACAGTGATTATGAAATAATATTTCTTTTAATTAATGTCAAGAAACCGTAGTATAGCCTATTAAGTAAATTACTCAATAATGACGGCAACACGAAAATTAACTTCACTTCTTGTTACAAGTACACACCGTAAAAAACTATAAATATATGGTAAATCATCAAAACAATATTACCTCTCCCTTAGTATATTTACGAGTATCTAGTGTTACGAATACCACAAAGCAAGACAATCGCACTCATAAAAAATGAGGCTTCATTTGTAAAACCCAAGTCAGGATGTTATACGTTGAAATATTACGACTATTTCGCCTAAGCGATGCAATCAGACGCCGGATTTAGAGATTTTAGTTTGACCCAAAGCTATTTAGCGGTGGCCTCCTGATTGTTTATTGACCAAAACAATTGTTTTTTGATTACTTCATTGTGAATTTTGAGAAGTCATTAATATACTTTTTTGTGGACATTATACCAAGTATTTATAAATTACAAGACAATGGACGGAGTACGGGTTAAGCAAAATGGCGTGGTCCTATATTGAAATAAATCCCCTGCGGAATGACTCTGTTCGAAATTAACCGGGGTGCCGTAGGTGGTGTTAGGACGACGGAACGGGTGGTAAAACGGCTCTTAATTAAATCAAGTGACACGTCTCGTAGGTAACTTCAATCTCACGACCTCAATATGTAGTCGTGAATCAAGAGAACGCCCTGCTCTTTTCTGTGTCACTCCAAATCTACTAAAGTTGAGTTAACAGCTATAAATAAGGTTCTAAGAAATATAGAAAAAAGAATCATGTATAATAAGTTACCCATTACCTTCTCTCAATTTCTCAATTTTTTATATTTTAATATGCAATAGTGTAGAAGACATACATTCTGAACTAATCTAACTGCATAGGGTTTTTGGCAGAAACCAGTAGTGCAAACACCTAGTTTTATATAGCAGGCACAAAGATGACGTGAAATTTGACTTAATAAGCTTCCAGCTATGCGGGCACACGACTCGCCGACATTGTATGTTACATATAACGGCAAATTGTTAACTTGTATAGAAGACACATTACTAAGGTGGTTTTACTTCTGTTTTATAGTACATTTGCTTCAATATGTGCGCATCATACATTTATCGGCAGTATTATGACCACCAAACATTGAGTGACCAGTTATTTCTAATCACACTATAAACAAAACTGCTGATCTCAGTGATTATTTATACAGATATATTTTGTGTGAAGGGTATAGTACTTGACGTCTGGAATTACAAATTGTGTAGTGTTGTTAGCCGGCGCGAATTAAACCGGGCGAGCTGGAGAGAAGTAACAATAAAAATCGAAGTAGGCGCTGCGGTTCGGGGCGGCCGGGAGCAAGTTATGCAGCGGTTAGCGATCGCACTCATTATTTCCATAACGAGCTCACGACAACCGGCGCTCGCTCCCGGCTGTTCCCGGTCATAGCAATTAATTAACCGGCTAAACGATATCGTGTTTTACATTCTGATGTTTACCCAACTCTCTAGCCATAATGTCGCAGCAGCCCATCGGACAGTACGACCCGCGCCCCGAATTAATTAATAAAATATTAACACGGCGTACCACACTAAAAAATTTAAACAGTAATTATTGAGTTCGACTACGCTTCATACGACCACTGCATATAAATTGCTCATTTGCATAAGAAAAAGAGGATATAAAACGTAAACAGTGAAATTAATTTAAAATTATACTCAATTGTAAAACAATACAATTATTCAAAGTTATAGCCAATAAGTGACAGGTCAGCGTGAAGTACCTTGGTGGATTACTACGAATCTAAGTTCTGCCGCTAAGCAGCAGAGTAACACTTTTACTATATTTGAATGCTGTGCAAGAGTGTTTATTGTATTTGAGCTTTTACTAATGTTTTAAATATGTACTAATATTTTACAAAACTATCTAGGAATATTTTGGATGCAACAATTATATATATATATATATATATATTTGTTGCAAGTGTGAGTAATAAAATATGAAGTTAAACGCACGTGTTCTCGTGCTGAAAAGAATGTAAGACAATTTTTTTTTGTTATCGTTGCATAAATGATGCATTTTTACATTCAAAATGCAGCATGTTGTTAATACAAGGAGAGGTACTCATAGCAAAATCTTGCAGACATTTTGATATCGTCTATACCTCATGTCGTAACAGCTGGCAGGAGCTGTTACTTAAATTAGTTAACAATGACACATTTTGCTGGCAAACATACGGAGAAGACTTGTAAATAGACCAAACGCTATTCTTGAACCACCTCCGTCACACCGGTGAGCGTGTCGTACGCTGATTCACGCACACCTCAAGGTGATGTGTAACTGAAATGAGTACAGAATAAATCGAACGGAGGAGGACTCCGCCCACTACGTAAGTCTATACAATATATAGGCTATTTCCCATTAAGGGACTTTTATTTCAATTTTCATTTAAATTTACGATAACACATTACTATTACATTGGAAATTAAATAAAAAAAAAAAAAAAACGTTTTCGATTATTCAATGAGGACGTTGCATTTAAAGAAACACGTAAGAAAAGGCATGCACGTGCATCGGTCGCTCTTGCGAGTAAGGACACTGATCTCGAGATTGAGCTTGAACTTGAAAACAAAAGTTAAAAGACATAAATGTTATTATTGTAATTACTTTCAAAATACAAAACTGAAACATCATAAATTTTAAAGTAAAACATTTGTTGGGCAATCGTGACACGAGCATTATCTACGGAAAAATAATTTTCCAGCATGTCAGTATAGTAAACGTTGCCCGGAAATTGTAGGAAATTGCAAGAGAAAATGAATCCGACGGTTTGAGAGGTCCGGCTGAAGCGGAGCTTACCGAAGATAGGCATTTAGCTTTTACATAGCTAGGAATCAAAAATACTGTAACATTGAGAAAACATTGCTGAAAATGCACGTTCATCCATAACATTAATAAGATATGATGTTTAATAGAAAACAGAAGTTGTTCCGAGCTAAAATATTTTGAATACAAATATGGTGAATTTCGTTCTTAATGAAAACGGTTTGTCATTATACAATTAAGGAAAGCGTGAAGTGAACAAAAAATGAACTGTAAAAACGTAGAGCCTCCCATCAATCACAACAACAGAGCCCTCGGTTCCGGACGCCGCTCGGTCGAGCGAAACATTTCTTTGAATAATGAATATACAGGTGGTGGGTAGGTACCGTGCCCCGTAACTGGACGTGATATACGCCGTCGTCGGCCGCATGCATAATTTCACTTATTTTACGTGGTTAATTGTCGAAAATGACCGCCAGTGAAATACATTACAGTATTCCGACGCCAAAGCTGGTGGTGGTGGTGGTGGTTAATGTATTCTACAGCTCGTGTGCTCCGCCTTACCTCTGCATCACCACCACTCGGTCGTTATGTGTGCTTGTGTGGCGTGCCCATTTCCTCCAATTTCACAACAATATATATTATAACGCGATGATAAAATAATATATGTGGTCACGAACGTTTAATTAAAATAAAATACGTATTGACAAATAAAAAAGTCGTCCAGAAAGATCAGATGTCTACAGCGGTAATCGAGGTAATATCAAGTTTGTAAGCAAATCAGCTTTTTTTAAAATCAAGTGTACAAGCATCGTGGCACAACAAAGGAAATAAAAAGAGGCGAGTATACGAGCGCTTGCGGGATTCCCGAGGTCCTGGTTCGTCCTCATGTCTAATGTTTAAGCTACACATCTTAACAGCCAGTTTCATTTTATTATCAACATATACTTTTCTGCCAACACTTTCGTTCTGTTTGTAAAATACAATGTAAACTTTACTGTATACGGCACTAGTTAGTTTATTATTATAAATATGAGGTACGTATGGTGGTATCGATTGTTTATAAAAACGTTAATCTTTTAAAAGCTTTCAACGAATGGTTGGAAATATAGATTTAATTTGTGTAATGTGAATTTTCGTGCGATGAAAGGGGGTTCTCGGCTCGCACTCAAAAAGCTAAACGATACGACTAGACTAGAGATATCTATACAGGAAAGTTATTCCGGAGTGCAGCGATGAATGCGGAGAGATCGGGCACGCGATACGACGACCGCGACGGCCGGCCGACAGGTGGACTGCGCGTAAAGGCGGCCCGGCCCGTGCAATCGCGGATATACATCAGCCGGAAAACCGCTAACAGACATCTATATACCCACAACCCAATACTATAAAGCTTTTAGGATATATTTCTTTAATTCTGAAACGTACACCTTACACGCCTACTTCTAGCTCCTACTTCTGCCGCCCCATACAGTAATATGCCGTAGACCTTAATGTATTCCGCTTTGAAAGGCGATGTAGCTAATATTTGGAATAAAGATATTTAACATCATGTCTTATGTATCTATATGCATGTTTATATATATATCATAACTGGCGCCACGTTATAAGCGGGTTACCATCAGGTTTAGGTCTCACCCAACTTGTCACTGTCGAATAAAAACACTACTAACATTTACTTTTAACGATAATAAACGTTTATATATCTTTTTTTAAACACATTTCCGAATTTTAAATATTATCAACACGAAAAGGACGTTTTAGTTAGTAAAATTACTATAAAAAAAATGGTTTTGTTTGTGGACCAGCTAATGATATTGTTTAAATTCCGATATATAAGACATCAACGCCTCATCAATATGAATAAACCATTCAATAACGTCTTTGTATTATATTAGGATGAAATGTTGTTTTTGTTATTATTATATAATTAAACAAGTTTTTACTACACATTCCTACATTAACTAGGTATATATGTATGTGTACATATTAAGTATAAACGATTACCTCTACATGTTTGTTAACAATTCCGATATTGGCGGGAAGTTTCGGGTACGTATTCATTCTTACGAAATAACCTCCTGCCCTTGATTGAATCAAATAAATACGTAGTAAATATATTTTTTTATATTTTTTACAGACGTTAGTTAGTATAAGTTTACGAACAACTACAATTTGTAAGAAACACAAATAAATAAAATGTGTTGTCTATAACATCAAAACAATAGTTTTATGCTTATATGAATGTCTATGTGATAAATATACAAACAATTTACCCGTTTGTATATTTGTTTAGGATAATTTCCGAAACAACTGGAACGATTTTGAAGGAACCTCCGTTGAGCGGTAGCTATAATGGTTAGGCATATAAAGTCCGCTCAAAAAAAAAATCTTTAAAAATTATGAAAAAATCATATTTTTTTTCAATACAATCTTATGTCGCCAATTCCAGTAAATTTTTATTTTCGGTTTATGAAAGCATGCAAATGATATTCATTAAATCCAGTAATTTAACATCTTATAACATTAACATTAGATTACACCCACTAAATGATGCCGATCTGTTTTATCATTTTTACGCAAAAGAACGACAAATGAAACTTAAATTGCAATTACTCGTACACATGTCAACACATGTATGTACACATCAACAAGTTGCAATATTTCATAAAACATCTGCACTATAGGTAAAGAAATTATTGTTCAGATATATATTTATGTTACACTACATTTACATAAATATTGCAGCTTTTTTTTTTTTTTTTTTTTTTAATTTATTTATGCTGGAAGATCCCATTAGAATATTCTTTACCCCACACTGTTAATACAATTTGTTTCGTTATTATTATTCATTCTCTTACAATTTGTAACTTTAGGTCTTTCCCAGCGGCGGCTGCAGCGGTGACGGACGTGGTCACCGGCGATAGCCACTGATGCAAATTTATATATCGCTTTGGTAAAAGTTTAAGTGAAACATCCGCTTGTGCATAAGCCCGCTCAAGGCACGCGGCGGTCGCGCCGTCAAGGGCGAGGGCCGGCTCGAGCAGGGCGCCGCCACCCTCGAGCACCACCATGTTAGCGAAGGTACGGTCACTGAACGACAGTCACGGAACTACACACGCATCACTTCACTGGCGGGAGCGAGTGCGACTACATGTCGGGCGCATACACGTGACGCCCAGACGGCGAGAGTCGCGGAACTGCCGCGCCGCACACCTGCCGCCGCCGTCGCCGCGCCGCCGCCGCCGCCGCACCGCCACCCACCAGTCTCACCAACCTCTCTCTCCCCCCGCCCCAACCCCACCCCCCTCACTCGTCCACCACCACCCCTCCCCCCAGCCCTCGCACCCTGCAACGCCCACCGGCTCGTCAACAAACACCGTTGCTGCAGCGGTCGCCCTGCATCCATGGAATCCGACTTGCCTCTACTTTCGTTCCACTTTCAAGATCAAAATACAGGGCCAACTCCACCGACCAATATTTTTGGTAAAGCTTTTTTTTAATCATCTGTAGGAAATACAAAATCGTTAAAACCATTACTATTCAATTTAATAACTCTTATACAGTGAAATTACAGAAATAAATCATCACTTTCGTGTTTTACAAAAATTAATATAGGAGATATTATTACTGATAACTAGATTTTGATCAGTAGTTAATATCTGACGACAGATCGTTGAACAACTGTTAAGTTGGTCTTATATTCTGTTCATTATAGTTTTTTATCTACAAAATCGAAAATTGCTGTTTAACTCAATCTTTATAAGCCATTAATCCGGTATGTGTATAGACTGTTACAAATGTTTAACAAGTTTTTGTAAACAGTAGTAGGACGTACAGGAATGTGATAGAAAATTTTCACATAAAAAGACAAAAATAATAAAAGGAAAGGGAAAAATGTGTACGAGTCCAACTAGAATCCAATTTAAAACAATGTCCCCGAGAGGAATAAGTAGAAAAAAAATGATAAAACTTGTAAAGAGTGCGATTCCATCAATACGATAGAAAGTTTTGTGTCACTCATGGACTCGTAAACCAAAACGAATTCAGACAAAAATTTTTTTTATCGTGTTATAGCTTTATTATACAATTTAATCAATGGCAAACCGTTGTCTTTGTGCATGATCAGTAGTATGAGTAGCAGAAATTAATTTGCTATAAACGCTGGAATTAATAGATGTGAGACAATAAGCCACCCCCACTACCAACTTCTAGTCGGGAACCTAATGTTTCACAGCACGCAAGCCGCACGTCGTCGCACGTCGTCGCACCCCCGACCCCAAACGCGGACACCATTTTTATGTAACATTGTGTTAATAAATCGCAATGCTTCCTTATATTTGTTTATAAGTAGCTTTTATGGATATAATATTATTTTACATCTAAATGATACTCTAACCTTATGGTTAATTTTATTTATTAAAAAAAAATTGTGTAAAAAAACATAATTTATAAAAATTTGGGGGTTGTAATGAGAGAAAAAGAAATATAGAAACATCTTCGATATAATATACCACAGTAATTACTGCAAGCGACAGTTGTGAGAAGACGGAAAGGAATGCTGAATATGGATGATACATACACCACACTACTGGCAACAAAACGAAAAATCATTTACATTTTCGGCAATAACTTGTCCTTTACAGATATAGATCAACAAATTACATTTAGACGCAATAAAATTTTAAACTTAACAAGAACACCGTAATGAGAAGTGTGAAGTAAGAAAGCACATCAATAATTCAACAATTTGAAGGATTGTAAAAGGATTCTGCCAAGTACCTGTCAGTAGTCAAAACACAAATTATTAACTTTCCAATGTCGCCAAGGAAAACAGTATAATTAACGAACTTTTTAAAGCCCTTACGCTATAAAACGCAATGAAAATAATTTAGAGTATCATGTTTAATGTTTTCAGACTTTTTAATAATTTTTTCTTACTATTACGACTTTGTGCTCGAGGACCTCCTAAAGATTGTTGAATCGATTTAATAAAATAATATTTCACGTATGGGTAGTTCAATTAGATGTATATAAATTAAATGAAAGAATTATTAATAATTATTGATCCTATCAATTTCTATACATGTTGGTGAATTCATTATTGTATGCAAGTAAAATTTCAATGTTAACCAGCACCACACACACACACACACACACACGCATATCGTTCGAATTCATCGCATGGACTTTTGGTATTGAACGCGGAATGGTGATGTTGACAGGTTCAATTATTCACACGACATAACTCCGTCTGGCAGCGTCATCCACTTGCTGCCAAATTAAAAGTAAATAACGAAATCAAAACAAGCCGGCCCGAACTGCGAGACCCGCAAACCTTTTACCGCCTGTCAAGTAAACAACTGAAGCTAAAACACACTATCAATTTATCGACTCGCGACTGACTCTAATTGTCAATAGCGCGGTTAAAAGTTTGTAAAATTAACGTGAACCTTAGCCACTAACAACTTGGAAGCGTGCAAAATAAAAATGAGAAACAGATATTGATAAAGCGAACAGTATTGCACTGTTTGATGCGTACAATAAACGAGGCAAAACAGCTACAGCAAAAGCGCTACACTCAACGCAGAGCAATTTCGAAGAACAATGAACCAGGATGAATAGCGGCGCAAAGTAAAAAGTCTATTTACATCATATGCACATTTCCTACGGCGGGATATACACAAAACCGGAAAATTCAAAAATGTTGCACGGTAACCAGCTGTAGTGGACACGGTAGTTTTGTTAGATAAAACGTTTATAATGGATAACGGGATGCGGTCGGTACACGGTGCGAAGACGCTGCGGCATCATTAGTGACAACACGAGGTGCTATGCTATGCTGCTATACACACTATTACACGTCAGGTGAGACAGGGGGGACGGGACAGTAACGAGCGGCCCGCAGCGTCATCGTGGGGTAAGAAGAGTAGCCCCTCGCGGCGAAAATTGTCACAGCGAAGTGTGTCACGGGTCGTATCATTATTTCGACACGAATGTCGAAGCGACGACATTTAGCCGTTTGTTAGAATCACTGGAACAGAGTAGTCATTATTTGTGCACAGGTGTGAATAGCACCCGCAACTATAAACTTTACAATATGTTACGAGTAAAATACTCCAGAGATATAGAGCTTTTACAAAAAAAAAAAACAACAATCAAATGACGAGGAACAAAAAACTTTGTTGATGTATGTAAAGAATGATGTTAAAAGCTGTATTTATATAAAATATCAATTCTTTTTTCAGGAAGTTAATGACACTCAAGAAATACCCGATTCTTTATAATCAGACAAAAATTTCAATTGATGAATATTTTTAATAATCTCGCTACCACGCGATAACATAAATTTTGTTTATCTATTGCAATTTGGAATAAAATATAAGGAGATGCGATAAAAAAAATATTTACGCTTTAAATTATGAAGAAGTCATAATGTACTGAAATGGCCACTAACAGTAAGAAAAATAAACCTTTGAATACATATGAAAGTCTAGACGAACAATATTCAGTTGAATAACATGAAAACACATCGCTGACATTGAGTAATCAGAAATATACACACACATTTAATTTGTGACCATTAAAATAAAATCGCCCGCAGTGTTGTTTATTGACAATGTTCATCTCACGGTGAGATGATGAAATGTATCGGTTGATCGTTTTGTGTTTTCATCATTTACTGGTAGGTTTCTGTTGCTGGAAATCGTCTAGGTGGGTACAACTGCAGTTCCATTTCTGCCGCCAAGCAGTAGTGTGTAAACATTAGTGTCCCGCATTGAAGGGAGTTGAAGCAAATAAAATTACTGGGGTAACGAGACTTAACGTTGTAAGTCTCAAAGCGAGCAGCGCAATGTGCACTACATTGCGCTGCTCGTAACCTAATCCTAACTAGTACCACGTTGTTATAGGTGGCCGTATACCTTACCATCAGGTGAACTTCTCACTCGTCTTGTTGCTTCATTGTATGAAAAAAATGTATATAATGTTTATAAGACGTGACGAAAAAGTAAAAATGGAATGTAGGAAGCAATAGCCCCAGTGCAGAAGGCGAACAGCAAGCAACATGAGCTCTATCGCGGGTTGAACGTCCGAGCAGAGCATCAGAGCGTGGCACATACGGTATTACGACTCCATCTTTAATGAATCACTCTAATAATTGCAATACTCGTCAACACGTATTTCTTAGTAAAGCAATAACAACCAACATAACATACATTTTCGCACTTATCCTCCGAATGAATACTGGTAGTTCATCTTTCCATTAACGTGCCTTTAATTATAAACAATGATTTGTGTGTCTGTATAATACAGTCACGCTGATGAATTCTCATTTTATTAACAATAAGGTCGTCTGAGGCATCTCAGAGCAAGGACGACTAAACAGATTTGGGTGACAAAGCGTTTTATACATAACAAAACCGACGATTTGAAAGAACAATTACGCGAGTCAAAGCAGGTATCTTGGAAAAGCGCGGCGAGATATAACAAATCGCTAGCGCAACAAAAGAGGCTTTCCCGCGGCCATTACGGCGGGATGCACAGTGGAAAACGAGGCAAGTGCGGTGTGGCGGGCGGCGGCCCGGCGTGGGGCGATTAGCGTATGCGGTGCGGCGCGGCGCTGCGCGGCTCGGCTCGGCACGGTTCCGCACCGCACCGCACCCGAGGGACGGACAAATTTACGATTGCCGCAAAGAATATCTTCGACATCGGAGTCGAGTCTTATCGAAACACCGGTCACCGACGAACAACAATACCTTTACGAGTGAGAAAGCATTGTGAAAACATTGATATTCTATTTCGTTATTCCTAAAGCCGAAAATAGTACGGAGCCAATAATTCTGGAGACGTGGAGGACAAGAGCGGCGCGCGAAAGCCGTAATAAGGGCTACCATAAAACGTTACATTAGGTAAGGAGCGGCTTCTTGGGCAGCTATAAATATCTCCGTTTGGAAGTACGGACAAAGTCCCGCGGGAGGACGTCGCATCGCCGGCGGTCGGGCGGACAGGCGGTCGGGCGGGCGGGCTTGCGGGCGGCCGTGAACGTGTTGCGCGAATAAAAACATATCTCACCTCACGTGCTCCTTTCCTTCTCAGTTTTATAGTACGTAAACTAATCAATATCACTTAGTTGAACTAATGGCGCAGTCTTACCTGATGTGGTGCTCATATCAATTTATTACTACTTAAAAAATATACGCATGCACACATCTATAACGAGGACATGTGAAGAAATAATAGAACTACTATTTATTGATTTTGCAGATTATGCAGGATACTTATCCTGAATATCAAGTAAATTGAAAATAGCGATATAACAATTTTCGACATGATTTTCTGAAAGGTAGTAGAACAGTATTAATTATTGTAAAGTACACTGAGTATAAATAAATCTTAGTGATGAAATTAGGAGTAATTCTCTACGACTGGTTGCGCTGCTTTCGCGGGAGAAATCTTTTAGTTTCACTTGTCGGTGTAAGAGAAACTAGGCTTTGCTGTCAACCAATAACCCAGCAGATAGTTGTTTATTTTTGTTCAAGAACAAAGCAAGTTGGAATTAGAACCGGATGATGATATGTGTAGCCTAATATTTATGCGAATAAAAACCCAGATTGTTTTGATAACCGTTGGCAACTGTATATAGAATTTGTCGTTTCAATTTAGAAGTTCCAATCCAATCCAATCAGCCGGAAGACGTCCACTGCTGGACAAAGGCCTCCCCCAAAGATTTCCACTCAGAAAGAATTAATTAATTTAGAAGTTAAGGTTATCTAAATTTGTTTTAAGTGACGGTTAGTTTTTAGAAAAGAAAATTGAAAAATATTAATTTTCACATAGCACACACATTATATGCCTAATGGTAACATCAACAGCATTTCAGCGTTTCGATGTCATTTAACTTCTTCAAATTTCAGTCGCCACTCTTTCTTGCACAGTACGGAGAATGTGGATTTTCCAGAGAAAACTACTGACTGGCCATAATAATTTTAATCCTACAGATTATAGAAAGGTAATAGTAGTTAAACAGATAAAATAATTATAATTGTCAGCAGAAGCTTCCCTTAATGATTTAACTGAAAACGACTTGAATAAGTCAAAATCATCAAATCACCTTAGTGAAACAAGAAAGTAAACAGAGGGAGACCCTCAAATTGCTTGCGTTATTAGACATACCGTAAAAGTTTAGAGCGCGCTTAGTTTACAGAGGCTGGCCCGAGGTTATATAGGTAAGTTTGTTTTGGCAGCAGTGTCAACAGTGCATTGTCGTATAAAGGACCTACGACGATGAACACAATTACAAAATATTTATGAAGTCAAGGGCAAATATAACTTTGTATAAATACATCCGTCTAATATCTGCTGGGTTACATAATATTTATATACAAAAACTACAAATGATAAATTAATAATACTTGTGTGTTAATAAGACATCAGCCAGAATGTAATCGTTGTATGCGACGTGTAGTATGGATGCATATATATACATATATGAATTCCCGGGCATCGCAGTATACGCCTGCTGCACGTCCATCAAATGCCACTATCAATTACCTGCACTACCCTTCAACTTACACTACTCTGCGCCGCCTACGAGGTGATTAATTCTGTCGATATGAACTTATACTCGTGTTTTTTAATCTCAATATATACTTTACAACTTATTCGGATGCTTATTAATTAAATCTTTACTTAAAAAAAACTAAAGCAAACTTGTATTATTTATCCAAATAATTTAATGTCAGAAAACATGCCATAATCGTCGCCACTGTTTGTCTTAAAAAATTATACATAAATATTCGTCCAGCAAATCTTAGCAACGTTTAACTGAATTAAGTGCATCGCTATAAAGTAATCGACATAGGGTTTCTGTTAAAATGGAAACATAATTAAGTTTATTGTTGTTTTCATAACGCCAGTTGTCGTTACCTAACTTGGCTGAATAGCAATCTACGGGCCGGGTAAACGAATTTTAAATAAAAAGCGAGAGGTCGGGCCCCGGGAGAGGGAGAGCAGAGCAGAGCAGGGCACCCAGAAGTTTTGTCGTTGTTTTAATATTGCGCGGGCAATTAGCGCAACTCGGACTGGGCGCGATTCTTCCCGAAGCCCGACCCATCCGCCCTGCCAATCCAATTTCAGTGGAACCGCTACTCACTCCGCCTAACCATTAAAAACAATACTTTCCAATTCACGTTGCATCGACACACTTCAACTAATGATCAAAAGAAACGAACACGAAATTGTAAGTCTCCATTTCATTGATGCTTATAACAGAAATTGTCGAAAAAAATTTGTTATTAATAAATAATTAACCATATTCTTTATATAAATGTACTATTCAAAGGTGTTTCGCTTTACGCAATTAAGGTTACTTATTTTATCAAGTGATCGAGTTTGATATCCCACGAGCATTGCTTTTTGCAAATCTTAGATGGATCATTGATAAATTTTGATTTCATTACGTAGACGAAAAAGGTTAGAGATTAATACTTATTTTTAATACCTTCCCGGTATACCATTAACTTAACATAAAATTGTTCTTAGTTTTATGAATTCACATATTTGACGTACGACACCCACTTTACCAAAGTCAATATTTCCACTTACTTAGACTCCGAAGTGTACTACGATTAGCATCATAAATATCATAATATATAATACTTCATTGAAAAACTTAAAGAAGCTCTAAGAAATAATATTTCTTCTACATTATCCGGTCCACCCATCTATAATACAATATCCGAACTAGTACTAGTAGTAGTAATTTTTTAAACCTTTCATGAGAAAAGTTCAGATTGTTTTTTATGTATTATATGAGAAATATTACTTCTTGAATCAATAATGACGACAATTGCAATTATTCGTCGCTGTTAGGCATTGAACTTCAGCGTACACTTGCGCATTGCTTGCCAATATAAAACAGAAGGAGGCAAAACGTGTGAACAATTATAACTGTGTTGTAGCAGCCGGCAGTCGGCAGTCGGCAGGCGGCGATGTCGCGGCAGTTCACGGGCCGCGCGGTAATTACTGCGACCGGGAACCGAACCGGGGGCACCGCGGCCGATCTCCTGTCACAAGGATCGCGTGTCGAGCAACGGACGGCCCGTATTAAATGCTAGCGAAGAATCCATGCGCCATCAGATAACATGCAATCAATTTTGCGATCTACATGCTTCTACGTCGGCACCGCCCCTGGACTGACGTCACGCCGATATGCTTATAGTGCCAGCTTACCATTGGTACCACTTACCACTAACATATCTAATACTAATAATCATGTACTGTATCCGCTTTCAAATGAACTACGCTACTATGAAGTACGCGATACTTAAACATTTATAGTTATTAAATGACTATAATATTTCGGTGCATTCAAGTGAAATTGTATCTTTTATATAAAGCGAAAGAAGCAGTGTTTCACCTAATCACGGTATTCTCGCCGACACTACACAGCGATGCTAAGTCACGCGATCGTTTTATCGCACACCTTCTTCCAGTTTTATAGGGCAGATAGTTTGTTTAAAAAGCGTGCATGTCTTTACTATATATCGACGTCGCTGTCGTGACAAGTGGTGTATAATATCGTACCTTATATCACACAAGACTATTGTAGATATATTTTACCTTATGAAAAAACAACTGAGCCTCGATATGGAATTGCAACTTTGTGTTCGTTGTTAGTGCTTATTGCTGCTGCATACCATCCACACTGTTTAAGTTGGTATTGTGTCATAGTGACGTTTCTGACAAGGTCCGTATGCTAGTGGCGTGCATGTTGTGTACGTCTTATTTATAGATAATACTGCGAAAAGCCAATGAGCAGCAGACAAAGCTACCTAAAAGGAACTAGAAAAGCTCGTTGTGAGTCTGGAAATCCTGGCGAGTCAATTTGGTATTATGAGGTAATGGAGAGAAACGGGCATGATTTACGCGGCGCAGCCGACGAGTTCGCGGGGCAGGCACAATTATCGGCCCGCAGGCGCTCTCAATTACAAAGAGGCGCGCCCCCGGGACTGCGCCCCCAGCCCGACTCTGCCCGACCACAAATCTTTTACTCTTGGTCTTTCTCCGTTTCTAACAACAAGTTGCGTATAAACCAAACAGATTGCTACCTGTTTAATACTACAAGCAGTAAATACAAACTTAAATGTTTAGTCTGCCATGTATGGCAGGTAGTATTTATTTATGGAATTAATAGCACGTTGTGTAAAACATGTTATTATTTTCATTAACATATAACCAATTGAAGTAAGTAAGAATCAATTGTTACATTATATTCAAAGCAAAACAAAATTGATAGCAGTTCGTTTATAGTGTAGCAGATTACAACTATACAACTGATATTTAATTGAATTTTTTTTACTCTTGGCAAAAAAGAGGGGTGTGTCGGGAGTTATATGATATATCATAGATAGATAGGCATGTGTTATAAGTTTACGACGCCTTGACCTTTGATTATTTATATTTTATTGCAATATTTTCATCGGGGTCTTTCGCCAGTACATTACATTTGTTATTTTGTTAGATCAATGGACATTAGAAGAATATAATAATTTTACCATATTTATGTTGGTGTTTTTTTTTTATATTTAATTTCGTAGTGAATAACCAATCGTCACAATTCATCGGTTAAACGAAATGTAGTTTGGAGATGTGATGGGGTCGAGAGTCGCGTTTTAATTTGCGCGGCGACACACGAGTGGGAGCCCGCGCTATGGTTTGTGGGCGTGTGGACGAGTCGAGTGGCTGCTAATTGCAATGCCACGCTATCCTCTCGCTTGACACCGTCCTCTGCAATTCCCGATTTTCAAATATGTACACTTGTAAAGAGATTCCAAATGTCCATGTAACTTACATGGAAATTTTAATGTACACAAGTAACAAAATAACCCACGCAACAAAATATTGCTCACATTATCGGTAAACAGCTCAATAAGTTAGCCCATTGGGACCACACAGATAAGCTCCAAACAACTGTAATCATATCTGTTCCTACATTAATTATTCGATGTGACAACGCAAATGAGCATAAAACACAATCTTAGCTAATTAAACATAATTGTGTGTTCTTAAAATTGGACGTTTGGCAAACAGTGGGGCATTGAGTGGGCTTCGCGATCGTCTGAAGTAATTTCAGTCGAAACAAATGAAACTGCTCCCCTCACGCCGGAGAACGCTTTGCAAACCGTGCGGCCCATGTAATCGGATAATAAAAAGGGCAAACGCGGTAAATATAAGATGAGGAAGACAGTTTTACGAGCACCACCTAATTAAGTGGTGAACCAAACTCAAAACGAAGAGAAAACGTTTACACAGAAATAATGCGTGACTATAAAGGAAAACTCTTCATATGGACCATGGAGACAACTTTTAAAAACAACCGTAAGGTAGACCCCTTCCTTCACGTGTTTATGTTTTGTGACTGACACACTTCCTTCAACGTAGTTCGCACTTTTTATTGCAAGCAGCATTACGTTTAACATAGATAAACAAACACGTCACCTCATCATCGAAATGTGCTGAATGTGTATTTATATTTCACCGCATACGTATGTGTACGAGTGTAAGTGTGAGTGCGTGTGTGAGTGCCCGTGTGTGTGTGTGTGTGTGTGTGTGTATGTGTGCAAAGCATGCGCGTGAGACGGGTGTATTTCGGGAGCGCAGGTAGGGCGGCGCGCGTTGGAATTCGACCTCACCTGAAGTAGTCTGATTCACACATGCTAAATCCAGTACGCTCCACTTATTTATTACATATTATTTAGTGCCGTTGCTACACCGCCCGCTCGCCAATGCCAACTTATTAGATAAACTGGAGAGAAATGTGATAGCAGTTAAAATGGGATGATACATTATCATCAATCGATGATTAAAAGATGGGTCCAAGTTAAGCAAAATGTCGGTGATTTACGACAAATTAGCGGCTGTGTAACGATTTGAGGGTGTAAGGTTTAATCGCGCCGGGGTCGCGGCGACGGTCCGGCCCGGGGCGATTCATTAGCCGCGCCGCGTCAGAACAAACAAATTAACAGAACGGGCGCGTTTTACTCAGTGATAAAAGGGCAGAGGGCGATGGGCATCACGCCAGCTGCGTGCGCCCGCGCGATAAATCTCGCTCTGGACGACCATAGGGTTGCTTGCGGCCCGCCGCCCACTATAGATACCCTGGCCCGTGTCCGTAGCCGTTAATCGTATTCACGTTGTGGGTCACGGAATTCCTCTTTCCGATGAAAAATCAACGTAACTTTTAGATTCATTGCTATAAATTAGGAAGTAAAGTTAACTGTTTTTAGCTAAACGTATACAACCCCTTCACGCCAACAGGGAAATGACCGTATAGTGTCACATGTAAGGGCGCGGCGACGGTCGCAACACGCAGGGCACCCCAGCCGTTCCCCGCCCAGAGTAAATGGCTTCAGTTAATTAAATTTAATCAGAGCTCTACGATGTCAGCGTAAGGTCGCCGACCATCTGCCAGGCGGATTCACGCCCACATTATATTTTGTTACAACCGATACACGTTCTAATACATTTTATCATCGAAACCATAGTAATTGAATTAAATCCGAATGTTAAGTTGGATTACACATATACTATTCAAATTTCGAATGTAATTACACTTGCATATTGTTTTTATTATAATAGAAGTGACAGCTCTCTTCGAATATAGAAGTTTACTACTTCAACTGAACATTTACCATTGCGGACGACGTTCACTGCAGTTGTTGAATAGCAAGAATTTTAAAGCTCCTATGGATGTTGTTAAAATTTTGTATTTTGTACACAATAAAACCTTAAGATTGTCCGGAGGTTGTCCTATCCATAACGGGGCTCTAGGTAAGACGATTTCACCAATACTAGATCGTGCAGTAATTTAATCGGCTGTAGTGGCTATGAAACCTGAACATAGCAATGAAAGCTGCAGTTTGACGCTAAGTGGTAGTTTATTACATATTGGAATTAAGTGACTTGTTAGTCTTTTTATTGGCTACTATTATAGCTTCATAGGACTCGAAGCTCGTGCCTACGCAATCCAAAAACTAAATTGTGGTACTGAAATAAAGTCTGTATAATAGACTTTCTACCCACCATTAAAAGAATCTAGTCGCTTTAATGTTTATGTTGAGCTTTTATCTTTGCGCGGCGTAAAGGTTAACCGTTTGCTATGTAAAGCGCGAAGGAATTTGTTTTGGTTCGGGGACCTGTACAGAGGGGCATAAGTTTGGGTACTTATTGTTTTTTTTTAAACCACTCTCGGCGCGCATGGTTCTCTACCACTTTCAATTTCATTGCCACTGAAGATTATGTAAAATTGCGGAAATGTTTAAAAATTGTCGAAAGAGAATTGAAGGAATGGTGAAGCGGTGCTGCATAAGATATATTGTGTTCGTCGATAAGGCGATGCAGATAGTCAAGTGCGGAGCTCCGCGTGTGGCGTGCCACGCGACCATTAACGCAGCGTGACGGGCGAGCAAAGTCGGGCGAGCGCTAGGCGCGCTAGGCGAGCGCGGCGCGGTGCGCGGGTAGGTGGTGAGGCGCCGCCCGCCCGCCGCCCGCCACACGCGATCTTATCGCACTTTCCGCGAACACCGCATCGCACTGCCCGCCCGTCTGTTCCGTGACTAACTTTTCCCGCTCGGAGGGTTGTGTCCTATCTTCAGTAATTCTCCGGGCATAAATTTAATTTAACATCGCATAATTACTTCATCCGCCCGGCAACAGAGCGAACGCCACGGTGCACATTTATTCAAAAATATTTAACGACCACCACGAGCCGGCTGCAGCCGGGGTTGGCGACGGGCATAATGAGCGGTGAACCCTTTGAGCGGGCTGCAGCTGGAGAGATACAAATGCTGAGCTAATTAAGCGGTGCTGATCCGTAGCCACGACCGAATTAGTACGATTGTACTATTAGTCGACAGCAGCATTTTCAACGAGCAATTTTAATGGACTTTGTTACTGTACTAATTGGAAAGAATATTTGTTTAACAATAGCACCCCGGCGTGCTATAAAGACGTTACGGATCAACGTAAAGTTCAAACATGATGCCATGCCTGTCATGAAAATACCACTATGAACTTCAAATGTCACTTTCAAAAATTCTTATTCCTTAGAACACAACCTTATCGTTATTTATCAAAGTTCGTTGATAAAAGTAAATTATAGACGTTTACGTTAGTGTAACGACTCATATTAAGTTACGATTGGGGTCCCCATTGTGAAGTTCGACCCTCAATTCTATTAGGAGTCAATAGTTCACCCATTCAAAACACAAGTGTTAAATCTATTGTGAAACTTTTATTGCGGGGGTGTGTTTGTTACTAAAACGTTTACAGGTCCGATTCGAATACAAAGTACATACATTGCTCTTTAGCTTATTGTTTGTTTACAAGAAAAGGTTTGTAATAAAAAAGACAACCATAGCAACAAACCGTTTACAGAAGCATCAACATGTTAATCTGGGTTTCTAAACTAAGCTGGAATTTACCAATTGATGACATCCTAAATCCTAGTAAATACCGCGCGGGTCAAAATTCAAAATCCTTTTGCAGAAGCAACGATAAATGTAAATGAGATGCAAACTGACGCTATAAACAAAATAATTACAAAATTATATTTACACATGACCTGCACCAAGTTTTCACTGTCTGTCATTATAACGTTACATACTTGGATATAACTTTCTATGAGGTCAACAATTTTTATTAAAGTAAATCCAAAAAAATCACCAATGCATATTTTTTTGATACATTAACTTCAAAATAAGGCATAACGGGTGTTACCTATTGTGTTAAAGTTAGAGATACTTTTTTCTCTCAGACTTAATATACTTAATTAACAGTTGCAGAGATTCGTTCTTCAAAAAGGACGTCAAAATGTTTCTTTAGCATATTAGGCAGTTCATATCCCTGATCCTTAGCACAAAAACAAAGCGAAACATAAATATTACACGCATATTTAACTACGTTAAAAAAGACGCGATAGGTATTACACAGGGCTAATTTGCAAGAAGTTTAAATGCGCGCCCAAGGATTGTCTAGTGAAATACCATTTTACCAGAAAATGTACCTTCTTTCAATCCACTCATAGAAAACAACTACAGATAACTGCTTGTTTACCGTGAATTGGTTATGTAGTTTGTCTCACTGGTCCGCAGTAAAGGGTGCTAAAACATTTATTATTTCGGTTATATCGGTTAATGAACATAAAGTTCATCTAGTTCCCAATACGTTATTTTGAGGTGTATATATAGATATAAGTAATAAGATACACATACACATAAACACATTATAAAATTCTATACGACTGAAGAGAGTCAAATTCATAATTTAATATCAGTGCAAATTCTTCAAACGTTTCGAGTTCGTACAGAGCAAGAAGACAAAAAACCGACAAAGCTATAAATGAAATTTATTGCGGTTCGATTTATCCTTCGCTGCGTTATTTTACTTGTTTTATAACGTTTGAATTTTAAGATTTTTAAAATACACAAAATCCTATGCTGAATATCTTTGTAATGATTTTATTATTAAGAACAATTAAAGATCATTTGTTGCATACGGACAGACTGCTCCATGGGTCAGGAGCAAAACAAAAAACCTTTTTCGTGAAAATAAATAGCCTAGCAAACATGGGCGAGCAGCGAGCGATTAATCTAACTTAGAGAGTTAACAAGACTGAAGTGATCAGCGGGAGCGATGTTGAAGTTTAATAAGCGCTAGTTAGCGAGTGGAGGCTGCGCTGGCAATAAGGTGACTGTTATCTCCGGTACACGGAGGCAGCGGCCGCGAACAAATTACCTACTGCTTCCGAATCACCGCTCTGTTGGCATGCACTAACACATCCTACACATTCACTAACGTAATTACTGTATCAATTAGGCTGTGAACACCCGTCATCGACTGTCTACCGTCAATTAAGTTCCATAATCGCTGGTGGCGGAGTTAGCGAGTATAAAATGTAGGTGATATTTATTTTCACTCTCGAAAACTTATTAAATTTCATTTTGCAGACGTTAATTTTATGAAATGCGATTCAAAATGTGTGCGCCGACACTTTAGTAAGAGATATGAAACGAGCTCGCGCGGCATCAAGTTGTAAAGTAGGCAATTAGGATTTTAAATACAAGCTGGGCAAATCTAAAAGCGCAGCGTGGTACATGCAGTTAAGTCGAGTTGTCAAAGCGGGAATAATCTCATAACCGCAATCCGGACGACCCTGGACAGCTTACACTGAGCACCCTCAGGCTTTAGCTTGATTGTTCTTTTAGCAAAGACCGCCGTGCCCTCACGCTAACAACGTGACGTCTTATCTTTTCAGAATAAATGCTTGCTAAAATAGCTATTAACACACGGCTCAATCGGTAACAATTCACGTGAATCGGTTTCGATGTTACGTATAATTTCAGGTGAGCGCGGAACAATTAAGTTGCGATAAGTTTTGCAAGCGGTGGGCAACCCAGCGTGGCGACGCCTTCTGGTGGTGGTCCGAACGCTTCAATTTCTCCGCGGGCGGCGGTGCGTGGCGGCGCAATCGGGCGCGCTGAACGATTCCGATCCGATTCACGCGACAACCGTTCGCTCCATTATTACGACACGCCGCCGCCGCCTCCGCCTCGGCTGCTCGCGATCACCTTCCGTAAGCGCGAAAGAAAGTCTAGTCACGAAAAAAAGCAATACGGATTTAACGGTAAATCACAAGATCTCGTTTCAATCCATGCACCAAATTCATATGTTCATAATTACAACATCATACACGGTATTATTAAAAATAGAAATAAGTAACAAGTGTCCCCGCTAGATGCCAAAGCCGAGAGGACTTTGCGAGTTTCGTACTGATTACAGCTCCATATTTAATGAGACACTCACGTGGGCTAACAACAAACCGCAGGCTAATTTCAATACCCTCTTGATTATTTAAAAGCTGGGCCATGCGTGACGACAAGGAGAGAAACAAAAGCGACTGCTCTTTGCTAGGTGGCTTAATGTTTAAATAAGCACATTTATTTGTAAAGGCGCTGTTTTCTAAAAAGCGCAAAGGTACTGTGAAGGTTGGTGCTACAAACAAGAGATTTTTACATGCACGCCATACACGCGTGCAATGTGCATTCGAAAAAATTAAAGAAAGTGTTCATATGTGCGCCAGGGAGCGGAATGGGCGAGAGGCGAGACGAGGTGAGACGAGGTGAGGCGATGCGAGACTAGAGTCGGGAGGCGGCAGAAGACGGCCCCGCACACAGTTTAATTTCCCACGAGGTCGATCTCAGCGCCGCGGAGCGCAACCCGCGGGAATTAATTGCCAGTAATGAATAGTCAAGTGAACTCCGTTAATTATACATAAAACTAAAGTTAAGAAGATATAATATTGTTAACCAACCAATATCGAACACCAGATTTACAGTTACATTGAATCGGTTCAACATCTGTAAAAAAACAATCTCACAGTTTTTAACGTTTACATTGTTTGTAAAAAAAAAAAACAAGTTAAGTAGTGACATAATACCACCGAGTGCAGTGAACCCTCGTTACGGCAACACTCAACGGTGTAGAAGCAAATAATAGGCAGAATAAAAATATTAAGTAGTCATTTATTTCCAGCTAATGTTTTAATTTTTGCACTAAGTTAATTATATGAAATAAATACGTGGGACACTCAAAGGTTTGAGAAACTAAAAAACTAATTTCTATGAAAAAAATATTTTTGCAAAATCTTTTCAAAGAACTCTCCACCAGCCTCTATACAAAGTTTCATGCGTCTGAACTAATTTTCAATACATTTTTTTCAGTCCTCCGCAGACATCTCTTTCACGGCCTTCTCAAACGCTGCTAGCGCCTCTTCCGGCGATGAAAACTGTACCCCTTTGAACTGATTTCTAATTTTAGGGAATAAAAAGAAGTCAGACGGAGCCAAATCAGCACTGTACGGAGAGTGTCCCATAACTCTGACCGGTGTGGAATCGAGGAAAACCGTCGTTTTGATCGCAGAGTAGGCGAGCGCGTCGTTGCGGTGTCGTGGTGATGGACCCCGCGGAGCCCGGTGTTCGGTCGCTTGTTGCTCATTGCAGAAAAAACTTCTGGCAGACATTTTGTGCTGTACCATTTGGCGTTGATGCTGCTTTGGTCTCGAAGAAGAATTGAAATTAGGTACCCCGTCAAAGAGAAGAAACTAGCGATCAAAATTTTTACCTACGCTTTTCGATCGATTCACTTTCGTAAGCGGTAGTTCATTTTGAAACAGCCAAACTGTCAACTGACGCTTTGCTTCTGGATCGTATTGATAAATCCAGGATTTACCAGGAGTCGCCTGTCACAATGTCGTAAACGCGCCGTGACGAGCCTGCATCCAATGTTTGTATCATATCACGGCACCAATCCACACGGGCCTGCTTCGGCGAGATTGTACGGCACACGGCACCCAGCGGGAAACTATCCTCCTTACGCAAAGGTGCTCGTGCAAAATCTTTTGAACACTTCCTGAACCAATCTGCAGAGTATGCTGAACCTCTTCGTATGTAATTCGTCTGTTTTCTTGAATTAAATTTTTTACTGCCAGCACTTTCTCCGATGACAGCCGTCCGCCGGTAGGACGACCACTCTTTTGCTCAGTTCAGTTCATCCCCCAAAGTAAGACGACTGCATTTGAACTCGCTATACCAGCGGTAGATGTGATGGTTGCTTTTGAAGCACCTTCATCCATAAAAGCAATTCGAAGTCGATCAAATGACTCATTAGGTTTTAAGCCACATTTGAAATCGTAAAAAATCATAGCACGAAAATGTTCTCGACGCAGATCCATTTTTTAACGAGTCAAGAAAATTTGAATTGGCTATCTAAAAATTGGGGACGGAAATTTGAAAATCGGACTTACTACTTTTAAATAATCGAAGTTTTCAAAATAATCACAAGTGCCAAGTGTCATAAAAACTTTTGGCCTTGTAATGCAACCAATATATATCGATATGAATTTTTTTTCAGTACAAAGTTAAGATATGAAATAAACATTATAACTGTACTTAACACCAAAATGTCTTATGAAGGGAATCTTTCTAAATGACCTAGAGTTAATTTATTAAAAAAAAGGTGATACTAAAAACAAGATGGTTCGACGTAAATTCGATAAGGCATTATAAAGGTAGCGGAGCTCGTATCATGGAGCCATACCGTTACAATCGGTAATGGCGTGTGCAGTTATGCTGTAGGTTTATTGCTTCCTGGTGGATGCGCTGTGTGAACATCCCGGAGATAGTCTCTCGTTAGCAGGGCACGTGTCGCGTTTCTATCACGCCCTATACAATAATGTTGCCTTTTCATCCAAATGAAATATAAAATAATTGAACGTATGCGCGAAAAGAAGACAAATATTTTCTTTGAATATTACAGTTACTAGGAGATCTCTTGCCAGAGACCATTTAGATAAGTAGCACTCCTTAAGTTTACTGGTGTTCGGTCTCTAGTATCGAAGGCGTTTTAACTAGTGTGTAGAAATTACTGGCGGAACGAGACAATATGTTACGTGTCAAGTTGATTTACACTGTGCGGTGCTATGTACGTCATCCTTATTAGAGTCAGGTTGTTATGGGCAGGCAGACATACATACTATCAGGTGAACGTCTCACTCGGATCGTCCCCTTGTATAATAAAAAAAAAATTGCAGTGCCGTATTCCGCTACTAAACGATAGTGTGTAAACCACACTATGTTCCGATTCAATGGACATTGTTGCTAGTGAGATAATTATAGCAACGAGATTTAAAATCTTAATTGTCAAAGCAAAGAGGACACATGGACATAGGGTATATTATCTTCTAAACTAGTGCTACGTTGTTATGGGCAGCCATATTACTTATGGAATAAAAGAAAATCAAAAGAGGCATTGATTTTAGAAGTAATTCATATATATGCATTGTAATGACCTTATAAAAAATGTACTAAAATGTTAGCAAGTTTAATCAAAATACTTCACAGCGCTCGTATCGCTGCGTAAAGAGCGTTGTTGTACTGTTGCGGGTACCGCTACTTTAATTTAAAACGAAAGATTTAAACAAAGAAGTAAGCAAAGGTAAATTTTTAAAAGTAACTGTATGTAGTACAACTCGCGTGTGCGTAAATTAATGCTTTGTCTGCCCGCTAGAGTAAAGAATAATTACTTTTTTGTTTGAACCCCCCTCGCTAAAGTAACATGTTTCTAGTAACTTCACTATTGTTGATTATTTTCCAGAGAAAACCGTTCAAATATATCGTACATTATATAACGTGTCGTATCGTATGAATAAGTGTGATCTAATTTTGTTTATTCTACGAAGCGACGAGACTTAAAATTAGTAAAATTTTTAGGCACAAGTTATGGTATCTTTTCATGTCCAGCAGTGGACGTCCATCGGTTGAGATAATGGTTATGATGAATTTATTTGAAGGCTAAGGGAAATCCACTAGATACTGCAATACTGATTATTTCAAATACATTTTTTTTATTCTACGAAGCGTCGAAATGAACGACATTTCATCTAATGGTATAACAATGTGGTGATATAGATGAGATAGCAAACACTGCACACCACTGTGCCCGACGCCTTGCTACATGAGATGTTAAGTCTCGTTTTACTACACCAGCTACACCACCCTTCAAACCTGAATACGGTAATATGCTCGCACAGTATACTATTTTTGACAACGGAAACCTAGCAGTTAACAAGTAACGGTTCTAAATTTATAGTGAGCTGAGAACTAAGATCGTGACAAATTCGTAGTACATTGTAGACTTTTATTTATTTTTTGTTATAAAAACTTTTCCGTTAATTGACTTAAGCGCCACGAAAACCACCAGGTGCAGCAGACATAATATACTCTAACAAAAACAATGATTAAAATGCCATTTCGATGTACGGCTTCCCTTTACATTCGTTTGTGTATGTATCGTGACATCAACTCACAATATACTCGATATAACAATTGTGTAATTGGGAATGACAATACTGGTCGTCTCTAATGAAGGCAGAACATTGTTGTTATGTTAAAGGGCTATTAACAACTAGTCCCCCACCCCCCTCCCTCCATCGGCGGCTTCTTGTATCGGAAATTTGTGTAACATAAGAAACAAAATCAGTTTACTTTGTTTTAGCAGTGTATTAATTTAAAACGCATACTGTTATAAATAAAATGATAACTAGTATTTATACGGATATTAATGGTCAAAGGAAATCGCTGGCAAAGTTTTTTTTATTACGGTTTGTGTTGTCTTAATACTTTTACAACAGTACCGTTGCGAAATAATAATATGGCCTAAAAAGGTACAAATTTAATCATTTCCTGTGATAGAATTTTGTTATAAATTTTATCCATAACAGCCAAGTTACGTCCCCACTGTTGGGGCACAAGCCTACCCTCAATATGAAGGCGATTATGCCATATTAACCACGCGGGCCCAATGCGGGTTGGTGACTTCACACAGAGAATAAATTCTAATTCATGTGCAGGTTTCCTCGCGATGTTTTCCTTCACCGTATATATCTCGCTGTTGCTACTAAAGTCCACAAATGTACATAACTTAAATATTAAAGTCATTGGTACATGCCTAGATTCGAACCCGCGACCTTCGGAACAAAAGCCGCTCTAACCATTAGGCCAGCGAGCTACATAAATTTTATACGACTAACTAATTCTGTGTTTGGACATTTGAGATAAGTCATTGTCTCAACTTTTCCCAAACAGAGTATTGGTCAGATTATAAAAAGCAGAAAACTGCCGGCTCCTTTGTTAAAAATCAAACACGTTTCTTATGATAATAAAATAATTATACTTGGATTGTAAAATAAACCATACATTACATATAATGTACGTAGAAATGATTCAGACGTCCGACGTGATTATTATAATTTAATAGTAAGGAACTACAAGTCATCTATAACGAGGTCAAAAGAACAAGGCAATAATTTTCACAAACAAGTATAACTAACTAATTATATATAAATATATTGTTTCATTTATGAGACAATATTAAACACTAAACAAATATTTATATACCATTTTTTTTGACAAAGCGAGGACCGAGTATTTAATATGATGCAAGTGATACGCCTATCCGTAACAAGTTGACGCTAGATGGGATGATATATACACCACCTCATGTTCGTAGCCTAAAGATATAAGATGTTAAGTCACGTTACCACAATCATTTAACTAGCTACAACGTCTTTCAGACTGGAATACAGAAATTTGTGCACATTGTCTGATGGCAAAAATGGAAATTGTAATGATATCGTAACCATAAGGCCGTTGCTGTCTCTTGCAGAGTAAATAGGTCGTAAGTTAGTGCGCTTTACTATCGCATACCACATCACCACAAATAGACCTAATTTTTTTAGGTAACGAGATTAACAGTTTTTTACCTCAAGGCGAGAAGCACAATGTCGTGCCGTGTATCATCTTAACGACCGCCACATTGACAGAACAGGCGTATCACTTACCATCAGGTTTTGTTTGTATCGTCGCTTTGACAAATAAAAAACAACCAATATCAACTATCAACTTTGCGTTTGTGTGTCTGTAAGTCGTGCACTAAGCAAATTGATGTACGCGACGTACACGAGTAAAAGAACAGCAAATAATCAATGCGTCAGTTAAAATTCTAGCGACGTTATATAAACGTTAGAAGCCTGATGCGGCTGAATTAATTAACTATTTATTACCTCGCAATTACGAGTAATTTGAAACGTGTTACGTAATCTCTTTTAAAATAACTTTCTTCAATATATAAAAGGTAATCATGTGATGTGACTACACTCGATAGTCACATCACACGTATGCGCTGTTTGTTTCATGTTACAATAACATCGAATTCTACAAATCATTGGGTATAGTTATGTAACGTAAAATCTAATTTGCGACTCTATGGGATACTGGACTACATTTCTTGTGTGAGACACCACCACTTCATGTTATCCAATGAACAAAATTAATTTCATCGGTTATTACTGAAATACATTTATTTTATTTATTGTTCTTTTTTAGTTCATTCGTTCCCCTCGGTTAACTCGTAACAAAAGTGGGCCCCACTGCCCGACGGGAGCGGTGGCTGTGCTAAACATGACGGAAGTCGGCGCGGCGCCGGTACCAAGCGGCCGTATATGAGCAGCGCAGAATAGATCGATGTGGAGATCTTTAGGCGAAGCCTGTGTCCAACTGAGCATCTCAATCGGCTAATGGTGATGGGGTAGGGCGTTCGATTGCGATAAATATGGGAATCATACAGTGTACACTAAAATAATGATCCATACTAAAGAAATATTTATTCTTTTATTTAAAGCAGTGTTAAGTCTACAACAAGTAGATCCATAATAATGAGTATTAATTTTTAAGTACACAAGAATACATCGTTTTAATTAACCGGACATCTTAAGAAAGTATTATCTGGACAAACTGATACAATCATATGAACTTGCCATTTCATATCAAGGAAAAGGAGTGTGACTGGTCGAGGTTTTAACATCACAGAGTTTAGAATCGTTATAATTGAAAATTTTTTGATAGCCGCAACTAATTCAAAAGTTTTATATAATGCCAGCAACATTAAAGTAAATAATAAATTTATGGTTTAACAATTTGGTCAAATGGCTTTATGACCAATTAACAAGTAAATGCGTAAGTTTCTCGATTCGACGCCGCGTACCATAGTGTACTATTGTGAGGCCCCCAAAGTGCCCCAAAGTGAAGTGGCACTCTGGTGACGGTCGCGGGAAACCGCAGGATGCGGGCGACGTAGATCTATGGAAAGGCTTAAGTCCAGCAATGGACGTCTATCAGCTGATGATAATGAAGAAATTACTTGGTAAATAACGTAACAAATAGATGTTCGCGCCGAATTTTAGTAATTAATATTTGTAACTAAAGCGGAAACAAACTGCTTCGATATACATACAGTTTTACCAATGATGTATTGTGCATGCTTTTGGGTCACGACACTGTAACTTACTGCTGACAAGAGCACAGCACGTGGAGTAAATAATAAAATATAACGTATGATCGATACTCATAATTAAAATTACATGGTGGGAAATTGAGCTCAAGTGTTAGCCAATCGTAGAAAAAAAAAAAACTGCATGATATCCAAAGGCTAATATTCTTTTAAATATGAGGCCCTCCTTTACCTAACCCTAACAAGTTTTTCATTAACAAGCGTTAATAAAAATATATGAAATTACCTAATAAAACAAATAGGAAGATGAATCGATACCAGCACTATAGAATTTCAATTTCAAGACTATATATTATTAATTCGCAATTTTAGGGTAACAAAAATGTTTTATTTAAGGCTGCCCCTTAAGGACATAAAGATGCCATAAAAATAAAAAAAAACTAATAAACTAAAAAAAAGCTCCTATTCTAAACAGTAATGCCAATATCTATTGGACCCTAATAGTCAAGCAAGATATATATGTGATAACACTAAACATTAATAAAGCACTATGTACATAAATAGTACATGATAAAACTGTCTATCTACATTCAGCCAATGTAATGGATTAATGACCTATAATTCTCTTGTTTGCGAAAACCGGTGATGATAACAAGGTCATAGACAGGTAGTTGTAGCCTTCATAATAATTTCCTAAATCACTAATGACTATATTTCAGCATAAATTTATATAAAAGAATATTAACAAAAGATATTGTAATTAGTTGCTATATTATAATATATACTTTAATGAAAACTTTTTCCTAAGAACAACTAAGAAACTACTACAAACCTATCAAGAAAGATATAATGATTATCTGATTGATCTAACTTCTGTATTGTTTAGCAGAACACCATAGTTTCATAATGTGTTTAATAATACAATGGTAATAATACAGGTCATCTACTATTCAAATAGTAGACTGTCTTTTAAATGCTTAAGATCAAGTTTTTGCAATGATTGAAATTATTCGAATTGACAATATAGTTCTTTTCAGATATAATCCATAACATGAACTTACCTGTAGCTCGAAAGGCTGATGATGCTGAGTGGTATCTGGTGCGGGTGGCACCACAGAGGCGCCATTAACTAGGTTCGCGTTGGCGCCGGCCACGGTACCCACGCCACTATTTGCTCCGCCCACGCCGCCCACACCGCCTACGTTGCCTACGCCGCCCACTCCACCAGCATACTGCACCCACACACAAACAGAAAATGTATTCATACCATAAAATTAAAACAAATAAATGCAGCAACAAAATACTTTAGGAAGAGTCAGAGTTAGCCTGTCTGTTTACAAATTTTGTCTTTATAGTATTTAATTGTTACTGTTATATTAATTATATATATCTAGCTCACACCCAGACTACCATGGCAATATGTATTTTTAATCACTGAATTTCTGTAAACGGAAGTTTTTAGAACATACTTTCATGCTTATTAATGATATTCTAGAACATGTTCTGCAACATGTTTTGATAGCAAGTCAAATTTCAGTTTGAATTTGATATATCTTGTGGTTACCAAAGGACTATATCTCTACTGGTACTACAAGCAAAAGAAGAGCCTTGTGCTTTACTGGTCCCTAGCAATATTTAATTTTTGTTATTAGAATCAGTAAATATCATAGTGTTAACACTTGGAACTGAATATTTTGAATAAATATAATGTTCTCGTGAAACGATTTTCTTTTAAACTATTGTCCAATAGTTAAAATTTTTATCTTTCTCTTTCGTGTTTAAAGTAGTGCGTATTCATTTGATCAACATTATCATCAATGTTACGTTGTTAATAATGATACAGGTTTCTCTAAACGGGCTTTAGATGATCACGTATCTTCGAAGCCATCTTCAATTTTGGGTCAGATTACAAAGTACTTTGTGTATTTATTTATATTTGCACAAAATTTAAAAAAAAACGTATAAAATATTATTTACCTGTTGTGTATTTGCAAAACTATTATTGTCAAACGGTGGATGTTGCTCCATTTGCAAAACAAGTTCAATGTGTTGATTCATAGAGTCGTTCAAAGTCATGCCTGCAATGTAAAAAAAATGCTTTAAATTTTGAAACAATAAAATGCAAACATAACAAAAAAAATTCGTGTTCATAATTACCAGGGTGGATTTGCGGGTGTTGTGGATGTGGAAGCCCCTGCAGTGGAGCAACTCCCAACATTCCAGGGTGATGCTGAAGAAACGAAAGAAGTTTACATAAGATAAAAACTTGGAATTCATAAATCAATTATAAGTATGTCTATAGCATGTAAGAAATTAAAAATATATTCCCCAAACACATGAAATCTGAAACCTTATGGTATCTTATTAAACCAATTATGATCATCTTATTAAACCTTTTAGTGTTATACTGCACGGTCTGTTAAAGTTATGTATGTACCTGTGGATGCTGCGGGTGCTGATGATGCGGTTGATGCGGCATATGCTGCAGGTGGTGCAGCGGCGCCGGTGCAGTTGGCATTGCATGCGCAGGCATCAGGGGGAACGCGGCCGCTTCGCCGTTGCGTACCGCGCCTCCACCGCCACCCGCCTCCTCTTCAGCCGGCGATGGTTGCCTGGAACCAGGTGTGCGACTGCAGCAAAGAAATAAAATGTGTAAGCCATCGACTACACAGATGGCCATCAATTCATTTTACATCTCCGACATAAAATCTGGACAATGAAAATAACGTACGCCTAGTGATATGTCCTTAGAATAGTATTGCTAATTAAGATGCTCATGTTCATCCTCTTAAGACAACACTTTCTTGTTTTCACTTTTTGTTGATACAACTTATTACGCAATTAATATCAACACTACAGCCCTTTTCATACCGGTATAAGTTATTTGTGATAATAACCAGGTAAACCTACGGCCCGCGATTCAGTCAGTATTGCTAAAATTATATTGATTAATATTAGTAATCAAAACAGAAATTGTGCCCTGGTTTGAGGAAAAAATATTTACTAATGATTATTTGGAACATCTACCATTTACTTTCAATGACAAATCGACATGTAGAACAAGCAAGCTACATTGCGTGCTAATTTCGTTCTATAAGTACTGCATCTCACTGACTTCAACCATTTATTGGTGTTGGTCGCAAATGCCCCGATCCCCAGTCATTTAATCACTTATAAGGCCTTTCGCCACAGTAATACAACAGACTATTGCTTTGCTGCAGTAAATTGATACAACGGTACCTATACGCGGTCTCAAGTAGAAGACCGGTCACCAGTAAAATATCATCATGACCCCCAATACTGGTTTAGCAAAAATAAATTTTACTAGGCAAATTTACAAGGCGAGAACTCTATAAAGCTGAGTTAATTGTCTGAGTGTATTGATATAATCAAAAATGTTTTTAAAACAAATAGCAACTTTAATCAAACGGTCTTTCTATTAAAGTATTTTACTTTAACCGCACCCGTTTCATGATGTACTCTTACACTTGCTTGTTGTTTTAAACGTGTTGCGCTTGACCAAAAGCGTACGTTTAGGACAAACGAGAACCTATTATTCCCATATTTTGCTCCTAAATTAATATCACTATCTCAGATGTTACTTACCCTTCAAGAGTTTTATTGTTAACATATAAAGAAAGAAACCTCGGTTATATTTTTTTATTAATTAATTATAACTGTCTATCGTTGTCTTTTTTTAAAAAAGTTTTGATGAAACTCTTTTATGAAACAGCAGTTGTAATAACAATACAGCAAAGGGGGAAACGTCTTTAATAATTAACAGTAGTCTATACATATTAACATTTATTATACAATTGAAAAAATTGTATCCCTCTATTAAT
Source organism: Troides aeacus (assembly GCA_033220335.2). Taxonomy (NCBI): domain Eukaryota; kingdom Metazoa; phylum Arthropoda; class Insecta; order Lepidoptera; family Papilionidae; genus Troides; species Troides aeacus. Next base: position 10,261,744 of record CM067272.1, on the reverse strand, counting down.
TATTGTAATAGAGTTTTTAATCAACGGTTATAACAAAGAAACAATATCAATGATTTCTTTCTTTTTATAAAATACGCAAGACTGGTTGGGATAGGAAAAAAAATAATTTATGTAACGTAGCTAAATTTCAATTTATTAAAAAAAAATTTGACCAACAAAAATAACTGGTATGAATATGAAATAAGTGTTGCCTTCTGTACATTAACAAACACAACACTACTACTTGTAAAGTGCAAAAATCATCCAATTTAACAGACCAAAATAAAGTCAAACGAAGGACAATCATGGTATAAATTTATTATTTTAATTTTATTACAAAGTATAATACACTCTACATCATATGCCATCTAACACAAGCTAAGATTCAAATAACACTGGTTAACGAAGTGCCGCGACATTATCTAAGGAGGTCTGTTTACAGTATGATTCATATTTTGTAGTGACGTGATAAAAGATTACGTCCGTAGCGGGTGCCGGTGGGGTATGAAATCACAGATCGACGGTGCGGGGTAGAGGCGCGGTGATCAAGAGAGGGGGACACAGTAAACGAGCCGCCGGCGCAGCGGAGTAGGGGGGCGAGTGGCATTGACAGAGGCCATGATCCACGGAGAGCGGTTATTGCCCGCACGACCCGCCTGCCGAACATACGCCGGCGCGCGACCCAGCGACATGACGTCCTTCGCGAAGGCCCACAATTTGATATATACATGAATAATTCTGAACTGTTAGACAATCGGTCGAACATTCATTTGTACTGTTACACGGTCAACAGTATTTTTCTCTTAATACAAATAATATGCATTCAATAATTTAATAAAACTCTGACTTACTTGAATGCTTTATCGTCGTCTTGTCCATTGTGCAAGCCATTGGGAAGGTTTCCATGGTCGTGCATTTCGTGTAAATCTTTCTCGAATGGAGAGGAGGACTTGTCTTCTACGCGTTCCTCCAGCACCATGCCGCGCAAACCGGTCACTACACCTGCTACTTTTTCACCACCTCCACCAGTAGCGACAACGCCTGCTTCTGCGCAGACATAAAAGAGACATTATGTACCGTTGCACAAAAACCGTGTATTTTCGGTGTGATAAACATTCAGCAATTAAAATGTAACAAAAAAAAACTTTTTTTTACCAGTTGGTGATCCTCCCAGAACATATTCAACCATTTTGACCCCTAGCCCTGCAGTATCCCGAGGTGAAAGGATGCTGCCGGCGTCGCCGCCGGGAAAAGCGACACCGCGACGCGAGCCCATCATGGGAACACCAACATTATGTTCAACAGCTAAAGAAAATATTTGATAGTTAAAAGAAAATAACAAAAAAATAACAAGAAAAGCTAATATTTTACTTTATAATCACAACATTTATTATTTACTTAGATAAAAATAAAACTAACTACATAAAAAATATTAAAAGACACAAACACAGCTCTCTCCTCGTTTGTTCCCCACATGAAAAGTCACATCAAAGAAAATTACAACAATGAATACTCTTTCACAAACCTTGAGCTGACCACGTAGGATCACGCCACATTTGCTCTGGATTCAGCTGTAGGGGAGGGAGATGCGGTGGACCCTTAGTATCGCCGCCAGCTCCAGGACCCTTGTCCCATAATTTTTTTGCAGCAGGTGCAATCTAGACAAGAAGAAAAATACTAATTATGAATTATATTCATAGATACAGTACTTATTGATGTAACAAATAATAGGTAAAAGGTTATATTGCATGTTTTATAAAAAATTTTTTGAACTATCCAGAAATCAAGTATCACAAGCAAAAATATTTAGTGTGAATGGTTACAAAACTTTCTCCTTATCTCTAGCTAGCTTCCAACCTTTTTGTTAAAGTGTAGCCATGTGACATATGATTGCTCCCAGAATACTCTGGGTATTCTAGAGAAACAAACTTCATTCATTCACTTCCTCATGTCACTAAGCATTAAGTGAAATTGATTCAAGTCAGAAAAAGAATTTTTATACAATGTCAGAAAACTACTTAAATTACCAATTTAAACTATTCTTTAAAATATAGACATTTATTATTATGCATGTAAATAAACTAAGTAGTAAACAAATACCATTAGATTGATTTATTATTTAACTTAATCTGTTAACAAATTAATGTTCAGTCACATAATTCAATAACTTGAATAGAAGTATATTCCATTACATATGATAAAAGCCAAAATTTATTAAAGATATTATTAAATATTTAGATACTGTGTAAATTCTTTATTTAGTTCAACCTTTCCACTTTCTCTAAAATACCTTAAATACATTAAATTTGATAATAAATATATATATCAGAATTAATAAAAAACTTTTGCAAGTTTTACTAATGTGACCTAAAGTCGTTTAAATCAAAATCTTGATTTCATATTTTGTTCTTATTTTAAGTTATTGCTAAAGTTTTTATTGCCCAATTATTAAAATTGATATGAATAGTTGATTTCTTCAGATGTTTATGTTTCTTAATATTTATAATCAGTATATACAATAAAGGAACCTGACTTTTCTCATAAATTCTACAATTTTATAGGTAAAATTTATAAAACTAAATCAAAATTATCAGCCTAGTAAATCTTTTTACATATATAGACATAATTTTTTTTTAATAACACCTTAATGTTATGACTTTAGTCTTCACATATGTATCAATCAAAGAAAGCCATCTCAAGATTGTCCCAGAATCAACAGAAATGTTTAGGAAAGTAATTATTAATATAAATACATAGTAAATTTTAAGTATAAATACATTACATGTTTATATGAATGTAATGGAAAGATCTCATTACGATATTACAATCAGATATACTCAAAGTCTCATTTTTAACTAAGCCTTTTCCGAAATGAAAAAAATTGTATATATTTTCAATATAATACACAATTTTGTAAAGAAAAACTAATAACCCTTAAAAATCTATATCAAATATGATAGATGTATATAGATTGTTATAAATATAAATAAGTTTGCTTTTGAGTTAAAAAAGAAATTCTAATAATACAAAACAGAAGTTTCAAACAAACAGTTATTTGCATCTATTAGATAGAAAACAAAGATTAAAAAAGTGAAAAAATTTGACACCAGATTAATAATAACTTGAGTAAATAATACATTCTTAAAAATAGATGTAGTATCTCTATAACTACAGAAAAAATTTATGCTGTTTATAGAAGTCACATGAACAACAGAATCGAATTCACATTTGTATTTTTCAATTATAAAATGTATAACTTTAGATATATCGAACATTCTTTTGAAATAGGATGATAAATTGAAATTAAACAAAGAACTTGTGGAGTATATTTGTTATCAACTTTTATTATATTATTTTTTCATGGTAATTTCTTATTTCATTGTTAATAAAATATAAAAATTTAATGACTTCTGCAATTACTAGTTAGTTTTATCTAAATAGTTAAAACCTTGAAGAGGAATTTATATCAAAAGGCAGATAAATCTACTTTCATCTGTTTAGAAAACTATGGTAAATCTTTACTTATGATCTGGTACATCTGTACATACAAGATTTTTAAGGTTATTTACCTTAAACCCAAATATATACCTAATCAATTAATGTCAATCTATATTATATAAAATGTGAAATTGAATTAAAACTAATTGATATATTGTTGCAATAAATTTCCTTATTACAATACAGTGTAATGTATTACTGAGAGCGAGTTCGAAATACCAATTAAAAGTAGCAAACTAACCTCAAACTTAAATCACAAACAAACCATACTTATTAAATTGATAAATAAATAAAAATTACGGCAATTTTTTTGTGACAATTATAATATACTGCGACTGAAACATAATAGACTGCGATAGGAATAATGTAAAGAAAGATTCTATGGAACCAATTAGAATAGAAAACAAAAGCATCCATGTTACGAACTAATAATACTAATTTATCTAACTCATAAGCAACTAATTACCAATTAAGATAATATTTCATATTCATTAATGTAAGCTAATCGTTTAAAATTGTATTCGAGTAAAATCTACAACCGGTGAACAATATAATTATGGTCAAGAAATGGCGGACGCCGGTGACAAGTAAACAAAACAAAAACGGACCTGTTGCATTGAAAAAACAAATATTTTGTCACTTCATGACTTAAAACAACGTCCTTAAACGATAATTTACAATATTAAACTCTTAAACTTACCATGTCGGGGCCCATATCCTTAACATTAGGTTCGAAAAAAAAGTCACTCAAAGGTTTCATGCGTACAATCCACCTAAAGCTCAATCATGTAGTACAAGGAAAGCTTACGAATGAAAATATTACATCACACATAAGAAACTATTATTGAACGTAATAACAATTAAACTTTACACTAGCACAGCACATTTCTTATAGTAAACGGTTTTATTAACGAAAAAATCGCGTGAAGATCTAAACTCAAAAATACTATGTTGACTTGTTCCGAACAAAGGACGTACGCCGACCACAGCGCCTGCGTTAAAACCCCCCCGTGCACGGGAGCGTCATACGAAGTTACGTCGCGAACAACACACGATAGATGGCGCTGAACAACACATCGGAACCAGCCCCCGCCAACATTCAGACCGACTTACATTTCACGTTCATACACTCAACGCAAACACGGAAAAATTTGGACGTTTTTAATTCATTTTTAGTACACATGAAGATTTTAAGAAGACCACGCAAAATAACAAAAGTTGTATCAACAAATGGATACTTCAGCTAACTGGCTGTATGTTGCCAGACTACTTTAGAAAAAATTAAACGGTGTTATTATATATGAATAATACATACATAGTGAATGATAAAAATTAATAATGTATTTATATTAAACCTCCAGAACACGAAACTTCTTTTTCTTTTCTAAAATCAAACTGTCCACATAACCAAATTAATTATTTCGGCCATCGTCAATTTTTAAAGGCTTTATTTAATCAAACTAATAAACAATTTAGTAATTAATTAAACATTATATTTAATCACGATTTTGGCGATACCTCGCAAATTTAATATTGTAAGGTCAAAAAAACTTACAAAATAAAAAAATATCTAATATACTGAGAATAGGCCACAAAAAGAATATTCATTGTGTTATCAAGCTGTTCATTATATTTCTAGTTTGGTAGTCTGTAGAGTAATAAATAACATTTTGTTGTTTTTATTCCTTTATGAAAATTTTCAAGATATCTGAAATCAATGGACTCAGGATTTCTATTTGATTTTGTGTTATAAATACCATACACACTTTTTTATTAAATAACTCCCTTTAATAGAAGGCAAACATGGCATTACAATTTCATCGAAAATGTTAGTTAAATTCTAGTTCCACTGTTACTATCCTCTTAGTGAGGCAGAGATTTTAATGTTTTCACGCAACCATATCCTGTACACACCTATACTATACTTACCATCATGATTTATTCGAATGTATTTATTATTTATCTAAATGTAAGTCTCTTCAGGGCATTACCATAAAAATGAGAAAATTTCCTATCATGTGACTTTGAGAAAAATGTTAACTTGACTGTATTTAAAATAATAATTTTGGCGATGTAATTCCTTACTATAACAATTGTCTATTATCTCAAGCTTTGCAACTCTTTGTATCAATATGCCTCTAGTGGGCACATTTAATTCATTCCAACAAGTTTCAGAGTCTTTCTTAAAGTTTTTAAAATTGCTTTAATCTCTCTTGCTTCTTGGAGTTTCATTCGTACTACAGGAGTTATAGTTAGTTTTCCGAACATGCCAGTATGCATGATCTTGTTGTCTACATCCTTACACTATTTTTGTTTACATCTCTGTCCTACATATCTTCTATAACGCTCAGTCTGCTAATATATAATAATAGCCATTCAATGTACCACAGATTTAAGAATAATATTTGGACCACATTTAGTGTGGTTTCAAATTAATTACCCTAATGTGATGTTTAAGTCTTGTATTGGTAAATTATTTGCAATAACAATTTAAAACTACAATAAACAAGATAGGCAAAATTTTATATTTTAGTTACAAAATTTATATTCAATAAATAGGCAAATCAAAACTATGATAGAAAAATAATATTTTTTTTTTATATATTTTATAACTTGTACCTATTATACTTTATTCTTTTCATTTTGTTATATATCATCATAATTGCATGGTATATTCTTTTATTAAAATTGTTAAACAAGTATTTTCTCAAACAAAAACCAAACTAAACTGCTTTGATCAAAGACCACTAGAATGATTAAGGAGAATAAAACAGAGTAGCCCAAAATTGATAATAAATTATCATTAAAGATTAATTTAACATATGAAAATTGATGAGTAACAGAAATGTAAGTAAATCTTCAAATTTAATATAAAAAATTTAAATGTGTCATTACCATTAACAATTCTTGAAAAAGCTAGTACAAAAAAAATATTTCAAGGCTGTTTTAATAGTTTTGTACCCCGAAAGATATTTAAATGAATAAGCACACATTTTTTGAAGAATTTAAAATAAAAGCAAGTTTCAAAGAGGGTACAGGACCTTTGTGTTCAATATTCTTATTTACTTTTTAATGTACTTAGAATAATAGTTAATGTGAATTAATTTTCCTACAGTTCTGTTAAATTTTGGTAGAACTATTCTTTAGATATCTATCTTCACCCTTTTATCCTATACAATTGACACAACAACAGAACTTTGTTTGATCACAACATTATATAGGTATTTTATATGTCATAGATAGCTATTGCACATGTTAGAATTATATTAAATGCTTTTAAAATATAGCTTGTTTAGTTGAAAACTGCAATATTTTACATGCTTCACAAATTTATTAAATTTTGCTTAAAACACCTTAGAATTTAATGATTTTTTTCTTACCAAGGCTAAATGTATCCCCCAACACTATAATATCCACTAGTTTTATGTACAGAAGAAAATCAAAAAAACTTTTCAATACAGATGAGTTACATGTTTTTTTCTTCATCTAAGTCACAAGTTGGTTCGTAGATAGTAGAAAATATGTAAGTGAAAACAATACAAACTACTTAAAATATAAACTAAAGTTAAAAAAAAATATGCCTACTAACTCTCCAACTTATTTTAAACCCAAACAATACAAAAGTATGTACATATATATAATTAATAAGAACAAAAAGACAACCAAGTTTTCCCAACACTATTTTTAACTCATATTTTAAACAGCAGTTTTTAATCGAAAAACCTAACTAAACAGCCTGTGATTTTATATAGAGAAGATGAAAATATCTTAAAGTTGTATTATACTTTAAATACATTTATTCAATAATAATTAGATCTTTAAATAAACAATGTGATAATTCTAACCTTTTGGTAAGAATAAGTATGCATAAAATCATGACAAATATAGAGTTAACCAATTAAATCTAAATAATACTTATCTCCAGTTTATGTCAAAGCGTTTTCTATGTTTTCATACAGAATTTTTTGTGATAATATTATTTAAGTATATGCCAAATCATCTTTTAAATTTTCATATCTTTTGAGTAATGTGTGCACAGTGAAGTTATATGCTTTAATAAAAAGATGTATCTAAGCAATAATAACAAGTTATAAATATGCCAAAAAATTTATAATTAAACATAAATGCTTATTCAAATGTAGCAATAAAATTTCAATTTTTTTGATTACATTACTCAACAATTTGCTCTACAGACAAGACTAGCAACTTTATTATATATTTTAATTATTATTAAAAAAAAAGATTTTTGTTAGCACTGCCTTAAAAATCTATTCGGTATGACTTTGAAATAGTGTTTTATTACAGAACTTTATATGCATTATGTAGTAAATAAGTTGAATACTACAAGAATGTTGCAGTTGCCCCATTAAAACATTTTGTTTTAGGTTATGTACCAGAATTTATATGAATTAGAATAAAAGAACAATTTAACATAAGTTAGGTTTAAAAGAGCAAAAAAAGTAACTCAAGAAGTAGAATCTGTGTTAAATTAGTTTAAAATACTTTATAAGAAAGTAGGCCTGCACAACAATTCTAATAAATTGTAAAAAATGTAGTGTAATAAGATTATAATAAAGAAGAGAAAAGAGAAGACCACTCCCTTGTACATTTAAGTTTATATATAATGTATTGTCTTGTAATTGCTGTTAAAATAAAGGATAAATAAATAAGATTGTAATAATTATTGAAACTCACCTGATTTCGAATAGCGGCTACTGGTGTCAAGCTAAGTTGATTCTGTCCTTGTTGTAAGAACTGAGAAGTTGCTGGTGCAAGCATACCTGCTTGACTTAAATACATTAACTGTTCTGCATTCTTTCCTAATCCATTTATAGCTTGAATTGGTGTTGCATGATGTTGATGTAAGTCATATAAGCCTTGTTGTCCCAACTGGGGTGCATTCTGTATACCTTGCAAAGGTGGAAGCATCATTGCACTGTTTTGAATTGTCAAATTATTTCCTATTGTATGATTGTGGTTTTGCATTGGAGCCAGTTGGGTATGAACCATGTTTGTTGTCAAATGAGCTGGGTGACTCCCAATACCAGTTTGGTTCATTGTAAGAGTACCAACTGATGAAGCAATAGAATGATTTATATATTGTTGGTTTGCTTGAGAATGTTTTTGGTGCACAGGTCCTTGTTGGTGCATGTTATTCATTGTTATGGGTGTTGTATTTTTCCATTTATCTTGGTTCTGAAAAGTTAAAAAAAATATGAAGATTAATGATGCTACAAATAATATAAAATAAGATTGTAAATTTGAGCAACTTTTAAACAAATAGTATTAACTTTTTCCAACCTAAGAAAATTTAGCTACAAAAATTCTAGTAAACTATATTATCAACTAATATTCAAGTAACTATATTTGTTTGATAATAATAAACAAACAAACCTCCGCCATTGTTTCGTCGCCGACAACCCAGCGTTGTTTCGGAGCTAAAGAACAAGCGGGCATTTCAGGTTCTTGTGAATCTCGCTGAAAAACGTAATGGACTCCAGCATCATCTTGACTGCGAGCTTGTGCAGTTCGGGCGTTTTGCAGCCCAGCTTCGCCTACCTCTTCATCTGCCCCTGAACCCGGCCACTTCATTGGACTACCGTGAGGTTCGATCATTCAGTTTCGTTACGCTTCAAATCTTCGTTACCGTAAAGACAAATCGTTTATCTTTTGTATATAAGTATAAATAACACCGTAAACTTTAATACTATTATTACATTCAAATGCAAAATAAAAAATTATATTACGTGATACAATAAACTACACGAATATGATCAGATCTCATGATTTATTCTTTTGAAGACTACTTTTTATGCCTTTTCAAATGACAGCAGTTTAATCGAAGCACGATGACAGCCGCTAGGAAAACCAAAATATTGCATGAAATGCAACGGTTTCTTATGACCCGAAACAAAGACAAACGATGGAATTGTTGAATTTAGATAACGATTTGTACAAAATTTTAAAAATTTTCGATTTGTAAAATGTATCAATGTACTAACTCTTAGGTTTAGCAATTTGTCGGCGTCGAAACTGAATTGAATAAACACTCAAAATAATACACTATTCACACAAATTCTAAACAAAACGACCACAAATATAATTACTATATGTACACAGGACTATTTACAATGTACAATATTTACAAATAATTCTGTTTATGCCATTGGCTACTGTCGATACTTTCCGATTTACAAAAGACTTCAAACATCCTTTATTGCCTGTCCGCCATAGTCGGTCAGGCAGATGCGATGCGCGCGCAACGCGCAAAGCTATACTATAAACATAAATAAATCCTGTAAACGTTCCTTTTTACTAACATATTAAAGTATAAATCATAAATATAAAAAAGAGCAGATTTAATTTTGTAACAGTTATTTTCAATTATGAATATTTCCTACTTATATTCTTAAATTGATATTTTTGTAAATATATCGTTTCTAAACAAAGAAAGAAACGAAATTGAAACTTTTTTAAATAATACTAATAACTATATAATTTTAATAAAAATAATAATACACTATTGTACATCTCTATGTTTAAATTTTTTATAAAGTTAACTGTTTTCAAAATACTAGTGATGACACAAATAATAGGCAAGCATTAGTTTTATAAATGCAAGGACAAACGTGACCGTCCTTTAAACCATACTGTCGTAATCTCTATGTATTCTCTTTCAATAAGTATATAAGCGTAACATTAAGCGTTATCATAAAAAAAAATTATGGCAGTGGAAAATTTTCTTCTTTAATTTTTTAATATTAGACAAGACAGGATAAATACACATAAAATATTTTAATAAATAGTTTATCCTTCTGCTTTCACATAATCCATAATCAATCAAAAGCTTATACATAGTACGTCCTAATTTTTTTTTTATTATTACGCCTTTTTTTCCAGTAGGAGAAAGCAGAGGCGAATAAACACCCGTTTTTCGCCAGATGTTTGTATTTCGCTGTTGTAACTAAAGTTCACAAATGTACATAACTTAATTATTAAGTCATCGGTACATAACGAGATTCGAACCCACGACCTTCGGAATGAAAGCCGTACGCTCTAACCATTAAGCCAGCGAGCTACTTCCTAATTACATAGCATAATTAGAAAAGTTTAAGGTCTACTGAATTAGTAATAATATAAAAGTCGAATTTTCAGTCCATACATTGGTTATCTAACCATATAACTTAATTACATCTATAGCAGGTAAGGGTATGAGCCAGACTTATTATACAAATATATAATGCAACTTGTGTATAATTATTATATAACCTCCAAATAGCAAGTTACAATATTTTCTTTTATTTAAATCATTCAGGAAATTACACGACTATAATGGTAATAATACTACAAAAACTTATATCTGGTCATATTGAAACAAGTCAACAATTCTTACCTGAGATATGGTTGTATGGTATTTATCACTATCAAAGAAACATAAGTAACAAGATACCACATTACAGATTTGTAATGTAATACCCAAATAAAATTCATACTCAAAAAGACACAGTTTTTATTATTAAATATTTGTTTTTATTAGTTGTAAAGACATGATATTTATATAGGTTTGATCTTAAAGTGAAGGCCAATTAGTGAAAAAACAAGACATTTCAAATCTTGTACTAAGTAATAAAAGCACCGGAGACCTTCAGGATCACGAGACTGATTAACATCCACCAGGGAACCTGTTTTTGATGTAGTAAATGAAATATGTTCTTCTCCAATGACTATTTCCAATTCCTGTAAAGAAAACCTTTAATTATCTACTAAAATGACAATATTTATAATATATTTAAAGAGTAAAATAATTTTTATTTTGTGAAGTGATTTTAAGAGTAACTAAGTTTAACTCTATTCTATTTTTAAGGTAAACTTAAAAATTTCTATTTGGATTATATTATTATTAATACAGATGAATCCCTAATAAGTTTCTAGTGAAGGAGAACATAGAAAACATGCCCTGCTGCTACTCTTGTGCTGCAGTATTTTCTCTTCTAAATTTCAGTGTTTACAACATGCTGTAGGCAGGAAAAAGGTGTAGATTTTTTAACCAGTCTTACTACTATTTATTCATGAATTCCATTTTATTTAATCAAAGTAAGAATTAATTACCACAAGCAAAATGGTAACAACAGTAACTTAACTTCCTACTCAAAATGTTGCAAATTTACTGTTTTACGATTAGACAATACTTTGTTCGATTAGCCTCCGTCTAAAAATGTGATCATCGGAATAAAAGTTTGGTCCTGCACTACTTACTTGTCTTCCCACTCGATCAGGTTGTGGCCAGATGCGATCATCTTCATGCATTATTTCGGAATCAACTATAATTCTTTTTAATTCTTCCATTACGCATGGATGGACATATGCTTCTTTTCGTATCATCGTATCATTTTTGTAATTAGAATTATTAGCATAACGAAGTTTGCCATCCGGCCGGAATTCAAATTCTAAAAATTCGTGCCCAAATTTACCCTTATGGCCTACATAGTAACGAATATAAAAATCAGTAGACATTGTTAAAATATCAGTGATTAATCAATAATCAAATCACTTAAGATACTTTTAATACTACTATCATAACCACAAAATAACATTTATGTTGCTGTTTCGACGCTTTAACATGACATTTATGCGCATAAACGCTCACTCATAGACAAAACCAGTGCATAACATGCAACAACGATTACTTCCTAATTTCAGGCCGTGGATCCGGGTCCACGAGCCCAGTGTCAGATGAGCTGTAAGAGCCGCTGTGGCTTCCAGCCCGCTCATAACAAGAATATAGATTACTTCCTAAAGTTTGTAATAATTTAATTTTCATTTATTACTTAAATAATTTATGATTTATTCTTACGATTGTTTCAATGAAGTTGTAAATTCTTTGGATGATAAAAAAGGAAATTTTTTATTTCATTGTTGGATATATTTCATTTGTTTAATTATGTAATTCATGAAAGAATCACACCATTGACGTGGTCCATAAGCGTGGTTGTCTAGTTGTTCAAAAAGGTGATAAACTTTTATTGAAGAACTATAGACCGAACGCGCTTATGTTAAACGTCTATAAAATATTTTCTAGAGTTATTACGAACTGTCTCCTTCGAAGTTGGGCAGCGTATGGGAAATACCGCCAAATCCCCTCCTATCTAATTCCTAAATGTTCGAAGACAAAAGACTTCACAATCAGTGCGTTCTCCTACCCTGACCTATAACGTAAAAAAGTGGCATTTGATCATCGGACTAGTTCACTGATTCTAAATCGCAGAGAGAGCGAAGGAGAGGGCTGTGCTTGTAATTTATCTAAGGAGCAAGATCCTAAACGAAGGTATTCGATGGAGAACTAAAGTTGTCGACTTAACTCTAACAAACTGTAAGCCGAACTGACGGTAACCCGGCCATTTCTTTCATAGCAATGATGGCCGGTGGGGAAGGAAAGTCTTGGAGTGCAGGCCGCCTACAGCACATAGGGGTCTGAGATGCTCTCCTTCGAGACGAACTGACAACATTGTAAGAGGGCGGAAGTGAGCTGATGCGAAAAGCTAAGGACCGTATCGGGTGGAAGACATTGGGAAATGCCTACATCCAGCAGTGGATTGATAAAGACTGATTATGATGTTATTTTTAATACCATCTTGTAGTTTCTAAGATGCTCAATTACAAAAACTTACTGAAAAACTCTTTTTTGTTTATTTCCAGCACCTCACAGATTGTTTTGGAGAAAAGGTTTTTTTAAAAGAGTTTTTATCTTGAACATCGTTTCTTTTTCCATTAAGCAATTTTACAAAAACTATGGTAAGGGGCTATTCGAAGGAGCAAATTTTTCAATTTTTAAACCTGTTTGAATTTTATGGACAATCACTTGAATAGTTGCTTATAAAAATGGTACAGTCTTATTCTTGTGGTAAACATTTTTGAATTTTCTTAATTATGAGACAAGTAATAACTTCTAATAAAACCTCCTTGTTTATATTTCTTTTTTTGAATTATTCATGTCAAGATTTTTCTTTCGCTATCATTTGTTTGAGTCGCTGTTCAACAAGAGCAGCGGTTTTGTGTTCCTCTAGAAATAAATAGTCTTATATTTTCTTTCTAAATAAGTGTTTGTAATTATGTTTTATCGTTCTAAGTAAAGGTGAAACATAAGTAAGATTAGTTACTAAAAGGGCGCTCATTTCACGCGGTCCTTTTCTTTAAACAAAAAATTTCAAACATTAATGTCTTCAAAAAAATATTTTTCGGTTACTATATATTACAAAAACTTTCGAAAAAAATATAATTTTTTGTATTTGTGCAATATAATATCAGAGTGCAGGAAAAAACCTGTTTGAAAAATAGTAGTATTATCGATTTGTGTTATAGCCATCTTCCCGTAGACTATAGAGTCGTAGTGGTTTATTATTCTATCCGTCAAACGAATCTTTTCTTTTTGACCCAGGCAAGATGGGTGAGTGGTTCTAAATATTTTTAAAATAATATCCATTAAGATCTTAGTAGTGGTTAAGATTTTTTATTAATTCGTATATTTAGAAGATTGTGCGCTGTTTTCCATTTATATTTTTGTATATATTTTTGAATTGAAAGATACATCAATGTTAACTATTGTAGAATGTGATCTATTGTGAATTAAGATCTTTGTGCAGGAACGTAAACTTTTCGATGATGTGCAGGTATCAGTCGTGATCACTGGCATAAGCGAAGGGCTACAGGCGGTAAACGAGCGCCTATCCGTAAGAAGAGGAAGTACGAGTTAGGTCGCCCGGCTGCCAACACTAAGGTATGACATATAACCTTTAAATGAATAAGTATAATCTTCTCGTAACTGTTCATGGTTTACAACAATTTACATGCTTTTTACAGTTGGGTTCCCAACGCATTCATTTGGTTCGGGCTCGTGGTGGTAACATCAAGTACCGTGCCCTCAGACTTGACACTGGAAACTTCTCATGGGGATCAGAATGTGAGTTTAATTTTCATTTATCTAAAATTTTTTAAATAGACCTATTGAATAGTCTTAATGTAACTTTAATTTATTGATATTATTTTGATTGTAATTGTTGTTCAAAATATTCTTGTATTTCGTGAGTTTTCACTTAAATATCATATTCGTATTTTTTTTGGATTTATAAAAGAGGAACTTTTTATTAATTGCAGGTTCTACACGCAAGACTCGTATTATAGATGTTGTTTACAATGCTTCCAACAATGAGTTGGTGCGTACTAAAACTCTTGTGAAGAATGCCATTGTTGTGGTTGATGCTACACCATTCAGGCAGTGGTATGAATCCCACTACCTGTTACCCCTTGGCAGAAAGAAGGGTGCCAAGTTGGTAAGTAATTGACAAATTTTTAATATTTATTGCCAAGTTTTATTATTACATTAATAATCAAAATGTACATCACAAACAGACATTATTCAGGTTATTATATGTTATCTGATAAATTATTATCCAAGTTAAGATGTGCATAATATTGCTTTATAAAAGTAACTACAAAGAAAACAGTTGGATTTTTATGCAATTAATAAAAGGTGTGGATTTCTGTGTAATGAGGGATAATAGGTTCCTTTACTTTATTGATTTTCCATTGTAAACAGCTCGCTTTGGGTATAAGTTTATGCATTATAGTTAACGGTATTTCTGTTATTCCTTTACAAGGCATATATAATACAGGGCAATTTTTTAGTCGTATTTTAAAATGCCTTAATGACTTGTGTATAAAATATTGTCTTGTTCCAAATGTGAGATTTATATATATTGTATTCATTTTATCATTACCTTTGACATGAAATGTTTTAATGGAGATATATATTATATGTCTATAAATAGTATAATATATATAGACATATAATTTTTTATTCAATATCTTAAGTCTCAATACTACAGTGACTTAGCTACAGTTTCCTTCCAACTAGAAATAAGTAATAAAATAAATAAATTTGGAACTTATATTACATTGTTACAAAATAACTTAATTTTTCTGTTATGTAGTTTTAAAAAGTGATGATAAAAATTGCGTGTCATTTGATATTCTGTGATATTTAAAATATTTTTACACTGAGCTTCAAGCTTTTATTGCATATAGTTTTACAAAATCTCTTTCATTGTATTTATATTTTGCATTTAGACTGAGGCGGAAGATGCCATTATCAATAAAAAACGCAGTAAGAAAACAGCTAAGAAATACTTGTCAAGGCAGCGTCTTGCAAAAGTTGAAGCTGCACTTGAAGACCAGTTCCACACAGGTCGCCTTTTAGGTGAGTTCACCATTTCTGTTAATGAATATGATTGCAACTTTGGAGTCCATAATTTTATTATAATACATGGTGTTATACTGAAATATTTAACTTTTCATAGTTGTCATAATCTTTAAAAAAAAACTTTAACAAAATTCTTACAATAAATGATGAAATCGAGAAGTTTTGAAATTGCTTTCACAAACTGCAACCGTTTTGGAAACAGTTTGGCAATTGAATGATCAACTTGTCATAGTTACTCTGATATTAAATTGAAATAAGGAAGTTTTCAAAGTATTGTGCAAATTTTACATAGTGGTTCAAATTTTTCAGCATGTGTTGCCAGTCGGCCTGGCCAGTGTGGTCGAGCTGATGGCTACGTGTTAGAAGGCAAGGAGTTGGAGTTCTACCTAAGGAAGATTAAATCCAAGAGGGCTAAGTAAAAAGTGTAATGTAAAATAAACAAAAAACCAATTCATCTTGTTTTTTATTTTCGAAATACTGTTTGTTATAATAACAGTTTTAACTTTACATTCATGTGTAAACTTTCATTGAATTATATAAATGGAAAAGATTAAGTGCTGTGTATTGCATTTGTTTGCTAAAATTATTTTTCATTAGTAAAGATCTTTCAAGATTTCACACAACTGAACTACCGATCTGAGACTGGTTAATGCCACCTCTGTAAATTGTAGTGGCAGTTGATTTCATCTGGAGACTAGTAGAATGTTAAGTAGGTAGCATTGTTTGCTCCTCTAAATGTGGTGCTTTACACTTTAAATATCGCTACAATTTTCATGTTTTCTCTCATGCCGCATATATTGTGCGACGGAATGGCCCTGCGTGTTGCCGGCGCCTGAATAAAATTAAGTTGCGAGTCTATGTGTAAGAGTAAAATTAAAAATTTTGTTTTTCTAGCTTTTTAGCTATTTTAATGTTAATATCGGAAGTAAAAAAAAATTGTATATTGGTTAGTATTTTTCAACTTCGAAACATGGCTCAAAGGAGATAAAAATAAATTTTGTCTAATTTTGGAAGTGGGGTTGTCAAACTTTAATTTAATATATTAGGTAAACCTATTGCCTGTTTTGTTTCATGAATTCACAGTAGGGTTTAAGCAATATTTGTGAAAGGCCGGGACTATGGGTGACCCATAATAAAAATAATATGTCTTAGTTTGGTGCACATGAAATGTTGGATTTTCTTACATGTGAAGTTATGTCTCCTGTTATAGTTTGTCGTTAATCGTGAATTTTTGTATTAGATAAGAGGGCAAATTTTTAACGAATGAAAAGAACAGCTTTGAGTCGCCGGCATTGAATGTGGTAATAAAATAAATATCACAGATGACAACGCCAATAATTTACAAAATAGTGTCTTTCAAACCTGAACAAAGTAATAACTGCATACTACTATTAGGCGGCAAAAATAGACGCCGCGGTTTAAACTACCCAGACTGTATCTGACAACAGATGTCCTACCAGGTCATGTACCAAGTTACTACCAATAATAAATACATCAACATATTCGCAAAATTTATGTGTTGTTAACATTTAACATAGTCCTTGTGAATAAAAGTTTGGTGAAATTGTAATAATTACTACCAGATTATTTAAAATATAGTTTTTCTACAATTGTGATCGTAGCGCTAAACAACGGGGCTTTTTCAATCTTCTTGGATTTACCGGAAGATTCGCTAAAAAGTACCAAACTCCCGCGATGCAATAATTTCTTTGGTATTTTCTAATACTATATGTACCTATATCCCTCAAATATTAGGCGCTGCTCGAGAGAGAAGTAAATTTAAAGTAAGCTGTTTGTATTTCTTTAAAATCTCTCATTATCATAATTGTATTAGATGAAATCCTTTCGGGTTGGCGGAGAGTTGCCAACTCTTTTTAAGCAATGGTTTTCAAAAAAGATTGTTATAAACAGCTTAAACGTTTTACTAGTTTAGTCGCTTAATGGGAAAAAAGTAAATGCTTTTTCACTTGTAGTTTATTGACAACGGGTAACAATTCTTGTTAAAAAAATATTGTCTTTAAGAATGTGCTACCATAAGTGCATGTAGTATACATAAATATTTAAAATAGATGATCTATAAAATAAAAAAACCTAAAAGGATGCATTAATTTAAGATGTAAATAAAAGTCAGTTCATTTATACTATTCTTGTATTTAGAGGATCCACTAATTTACCAGCCATAAGTGCGACGTGAATGTTGGCGTCCATGACGAAGTAGAGAAACGGATAAGTTGCTGAAAAGTACAATCGATGCTTGTTCGCTGCGTGTCCTGAAATAAGTATTTAAGACATAAGTTGACGGTTATAAAGATAGTACTAACATTTATATTCAAATGAGGGTATTAAAAATGTTGATATGTCTCTCTCAGTCACTATTGCGAATTAGTATTGGCGTCTTCACAATATTTACTCTGAACCGCTATTAAAGTGTGTATTACAAGTGATTATCGAACATGGTAAATTAAGGTTAAAAAAGTAAAAGTTGGAATAAGTTAAAAACGTGAAAACATTAAGTGCAATAACACGCTAAATAATATAACATAAAACTGCAAGAGCAGCAGTAGTCAATACCCCTTTTATAATGCTTTACGTTGACAAGGTACGTATGATACTAGGAACACCGGTGTTAAATCTATGTCGCCGGAGACGGTCTTGGTGGGAACCACCGCAACGCCTATTTCTGTCGTCAAACAGTAGTGTAAAAACATTAGTGTTCCGGTTTGAAAGGCGGTGCAGCTAGTATAATTTAGTAATTGCATCCCAGTGGAGATAACGAGATCATCATCTTATGTTTTAGGCAACGAGCGTAATGTGGTGTAGTATTTATCATCTTATCTAGCGCCACGTTATTACGGGTGGGTATATCGCTTACTATCAGGTGAACGTTTCGCTCGTCTCGTTGCTCATTGGAATAAAAAAATATTCACCTATTAGAATTCGTTACGAGTTTGAATCTAATTCATTACTTATGTACGTTAACTATTGATTTAAATTTAATCCGCATGTAGCTAGCGTATATGGATATACTAGTAACGCGCCACAGATTTTTGAAATATAATAAAAGCTGCTATAACGGCTGCTGTGATTCATGTACTAGATGGAATTACCGACTTGCATGTTTTATTTTTCAGACTACGTGTTGACGCTTACACAAGTATGCGACATAGACCACTTTTTACTTAAACTAAAATAAAGCCACTACCGCAGTCTTAGATCGAATTACTAGTGTATACTCGCGACCCGAGCCCTTCTATTTTAAGGAGAGTGACAAGGTTAATATCCAATACGTTAATTAAATATAGATTCGCGTATGTTCTTCAAAGCAGTAATTTGCACGTGTTCAATCAGCTCTTCACCAGAAGGTCAAGCTCAAAGGGGTCGGACCTTCGCATTTTCTTGTCCTTTAGTACGAACTACATCTTTGCGTGTTTCGTGTTATTGAATGTTCAAACATATAAATTAAGTTCAAAGAAAAAACGAAACAATCGCTATGTCATTCCAATGCTAATTTGCTGGTAATGTAGAAATAATTTTAATCTCGTGATTAGGCATTTAGGTCGCCCTAATGCGAATGCAGTGGACGATTTCCCTAATTGTCGTCCATGTGCGGTACTCGAAAAGTGCGGCGCGCATCAATGGATTCAAATGCGCGTGTCGCCGCGTTGCGCCACTGCCGCACAGACAATGGCAGCGGCCTTTGGGTTATCGTTACTTTGTACCGTAGCTTTACACTTTTCTGGCAACAATTATCTCATCCTTGCACTGGAAAACGATTATGCCCCGCGCAAGTTACACATTATTGTCGTTCGTTTTTACATTGCAACGAGTCGTGCTCTCGTCATGGTACCAATGTTATATGTTTCGTAACTTTTATCCGCTGTTTGTGAATGCCAATGAAATTATGAATGATGAGTTTGGATCAATTTTGTTAATTTTCGAAGCGAATCGGTGAGGCTCAAGGATGTTTTGGCGGTGGACGGCTGTGGTCGGCGGCGCGTGACAGCGTCATGTACCTGTCCCATTCTTGCGGGCAACCGCCGCCACCGCCTCGTGTCTTCCAGTCGTATGCCAATTAAATGGTTCATACCGGAACCTTGCACTACATCTACAGGATCCCAAATGTAATTGGACACTGTTAATTTTTCCATTTGATGTGTACCGTGGTTTTGAAGGATAAAAAGAGTTTTCTCTCTAACATTTTGTATAAAAACAGTAGTGTACAGGTTTAAAACGCGTTGCTTAGTAAAATTGCTGAGGTAACGAGGCTGAACACTACGTCTCAAGGTGAGGAGCACAACATAGTGCAGTGTATATTTTCGTAACTAGTTGAACGCAATTATGAGCAAATGCATCGTTTAAGATTTGGTTTTATACATGTCGTCGCACCATCAAATAAAAAAACCACACTCACAGTTATTGTTCGATTTTAAGGTTTACTTACTGTCATTTTTGGTTTCATCGGGAGAGTACTTCCTAATGGCTACAGAGACGGCCTGCTCAATGTTGCGAACGTAGACACCGGTCTGATTTGTCATCGGCGTGAAGTCATTTTGGCGGGGCTGGAATACATTTCGAATGCCGAGCTGAAAGCAGAGTTTAAAGATTGATAGCTAATTCTTTGTATAAAAATTTTGCTATTAAGTATATATTATTATAATCTTTGTGCAAAAGTCAATTTATTTTAGTTTTCATTAATATGCAACTCACAGTAATTGTGGACCGTCTACTGATAGATGTTATAATGTAGTTGTTATTGCATATCAATTTCTGGTGGTCATCTGTTGGAGGTACCGTTACCAATTATTAGTGTTTTACGGGTTTTACAAGTTACCCATACTACTACAGATTTAGATTTGTACCCGATGTATTATAGTTTTGTGTGATTCTAATTACATGAAATCGAAAATTAGTAGCATTTTAAAACTGAAGTCTTATTTGATTTATGTTTACATTTTCCATATGATAATAAAAAATTTTAAAATATTGCTATTGTGCGCAATATTTCCCACGACTAATAAAAATATAAATCTTCGCGAAAGTATAATAAGAATGAGCTATGTTAATTAGACCCTGGCGGAATATAATTATTGTTATGATATTCAAAGTGTACGGTTTATTGGGTTACTAGGTACCAGATAAATATGTTTGTAATTAAAAAATATTCTAAATGTGTTATGAATTTTATGTCATATTTAATAAATTATTACTTATAACACATTATTTATATAGAGGGACCAATAAAGAGTTATTTTCACTTACCCTTTGAAGGTCTGTAGTAAGTGTTATACGTCCTTTAACAAAGAAGCTAGGGACCAAGGCGCGTACTCGGCGGGGACGTAGTGATGCGTATACGTCGGACAGATCAGATCGGCGCGCCATACGGCCCAGCAGCCGCGAGATCTCCCCAGGTCGCTTTCGGTTTGGTAACACCACCAGTAGGTAATACCGGATACTGTCGAGCGGCAAGCGAATGGCCGTTGCATCTAAATGCGGCAAGAATGCGTGCTCCAGGAGTGTATCGTAACTCATGTATGTCGCCTGTTAAAAAAAAAAGTTTTTTCTAAGATACTCATTATTAAAATCCTAATGATTACTATATTTTATTGACCTGAGTGTTTTTTATTCCGTTAGCAAGAAATACTTCATCACCTCCATAACGCACGTCTTCTATTTCCGGGCCGATATCGAAGGACCTGTACCGTAAGTAGTCATCGTACGAAGGTTGTGTAAACAAAAATTGATCTATTGATTTCTTTCTTCGTTTAAGTGTCCGCAATACGGAGTCGCTGATAGGTGTTGTGGATTGATCCGATCCGCTTTCCGTATTGTCTGTTGTACTTTCAATAGTAGAAATATTTTCGGTTGTAGACGTGACACCTTCTGTCGTGGATGTGGTAAATATTTGGCCATCTGAGGTGGATGCTGCGTTAGTCGTTGTAGTAAAAATATTTCCCGTTGTGCTCGTAAACTCTTCTGTTGTACTTCCGGATGTCACTGTACTGGCATCAGTAGTTTGTATCGTGGATATCATAGAAGTGTTTATTATTGTTTGATCGGTTGTACTAGTCGATGTAATATCTGTTGTTGAAGTGATAATGTTCGGTGTTATAGTTGTAGAAGGAATTTCTGTCGAGATGGCTGTACTTGTTTCCGTTGTTTGTAAATTAACTGTTGAAGTTGACGTCAAAGTAGTTTCGGGTATAGTCGAAGTGGATTGATTCTCAGGTGAAGTAGTAGGCTCCATGGTGCTACTGACTGTTGAGAGTTCAGTAACTGTCGTCCGATCTGAAGTCATTGTCGTTGATCCTTGAGTTATATCTGTGCTTACGGTAGGAGTGGCATTCGTCTCAGGCAGAGAGGAAGTGGTTGTTGTACTTTCGACTATTGTCGAAGTCGATTGATTGTCCGGTGAAGTAGAAGGCTCCATGGTGCTACTGACTGTTGAGAGTTCAGTAACTGTTGTCCGATCTGAAGTCATTGTCGTTGATCCTTGAGTTATATCTGTGCTTACAGTAGGAGTGGCACTCGTCTCAGGCAGAGAGGAAGAGGTTATAGTAGTTTCGACTATTGTCGAAGTTGATTGATTGTCCGGTGAAGTAGTAGGCCCCATGGTGCTAAGTGTTGGTCCCTCTGTATTTGTTGTGAGATATGAAGACGTCGCTGTTGGTAACTGAGTTACATCTGTGCTAGTGGTAGAAGTGGCACTCGTCTCAGGCAGAGAGGAAGTGGTTATTGTAGTTTCGACTGTTGTCGAAGTCGATTGGTTGTCCGGTGAAGTAGTAGGATGCATGGTGCTACTGACTGTTGAGGGTTCAGTAACTGTTGTCCGATCTGAAGTCACTGTCGTTGATCCTTGAGTTATATCTGTGCTTACAGTAGGAGTGGCACTCGTCTCAGGCAGAGAGGAAGTGGTTATAGTAGTTTCGACTATTGTCGAAGTTGATTGATTGTCCGGTGAAGTAGTAGGCCCCATGGTGCTAAGTGTTGGTCCCTCTGTATTTGTTGTGAGATATGAAGACGTCGCTGTTGGTAACTGAGTTACATCTGTGCTAGTGGTAGAAGTGGCACTCGTCTCAGGCAGAGAGGAAGTGGTTATTGTAGTTTCGACTGTTGTCGAAGTCGATTGGTTGTCCGGTGAAGTAGTAGGGTGCATGGTGCTACTGACTGTTGAGGGTTCAGTAACTGTTGTCCGATCTGAAGTCACTGTCGTTGATCCTTGAGTTATATCTGTGCTTGTAGTCGGAGTGGCACTCGTCTCAGGCAGAGAGGAAGTGGTTATTGTAGTTTCGACTGTTGTCGAAGTTGATTGATTGTCCGGTGAAGTAGTAGGCTCCATGGTGCTAAATGTTGGTCCCTCTGTATTTGTTGTGAGATATGAAGACGTCGATGTTGGAACCTGAGTTACATCTGTATTCGATGTAGTTATATCTGTTGTAGTAGAGACAACAACGTTGGTTATACTAGTGGGTTTTAAAGTACTACTTGATCCAGGAGAAGGAGTGGTTGGTTTATTACTCTCCAAATCAAATCCATAAAATTGCAAAATTTTTATGTAATTTTCATTGAAAGTTATATTGTCGTTATTTAATGCTAAGCCCGCAAGAAATCCTTCTTCAGGGACGAAATAAGTCTGAAATTCAATAAAATATTTTAAATAGGGTCAAGTATAGATATTTAACCATTTTTGCGAAAATTTAATAAATAACTAATTCGATATTGTAGATTTTTAACACATTAGGTTTAAAATGTTTTATTGTATCCGCAATTCCTTTATGTCGAAAATTTAATATTATATAACGACGAAAAACAATCATAATCTTAATATTTTTGTGATGTGTTGTATATTTGTGTGTGTGTTAATTTGAATCAGACTACACTGTAACACTAACGCTTTGGAATATTGAATTACCTATTTATATTTACAATTTAATAGAAAAAACAGAAAATTAAACAAATAGCTGCTTAGGTATTACGATCCGTACTTAAAAACGAATCAAACCAACTACGGTAGTTATTTTATTTTACCGACATTGATTCTACGATAATTTAACATAGGAGACAGAAATAATTTAACTAGAGTAAGCCTAGATCCTTCTAATTTATACATTTATTATTATAAGTTAACGTTATCCCTATGTCCAGCAGTGGACGTCTATCGGCTGATGATAAACTTAATGTTTACTAATCAATCATACAAATGCATGCATTACTCACTTTAAGGGTACGGTGTATGTCCCTAAAACCTATTCGCATGACATTTCTTTTCCAGGGCAATTTTAAGGCACGGTGGATCTGATAAGAAGAGATCCCATTGACACCCTCGTACAAAGCCACCATTATTCCCATTAGTCCATACGGAGAAAAGGCAATGTTATTTTCGTTCAAGAAGTTATGTTCGGCGAGCACCTTCAAACCGAATGCGTTCGTAACATCCACCATACGTTTCAAAGGTGATTTGCCAGTGTTCCAGTGGTTGATTTCAACGGGTACTCCATACTTAATGGCTTGGGCGAAGGCGATCGATGCGCAAACGCAAAATAATCGTGTGTAAATGAAAGAGGTACGCGCGCGTCCACCGCGCCGCATCGTGGTCGCGTTTATGAGCGCGCTCCGATGACCGCGGGCTTTCGTCTCGGTTTACGCTAATCTTCGCATATATTTATTACGAAGGACCCCGCACTTTTCGGTGAATGCCCTCTTCGATTCTTTTTAGCGAAAATTTCGCATATGCGATGCGTTATTTCTACCGAAACTTTTATGACGCACTCCTCCGTAAAATTATGAACTCGGGTATATATGTAACTGTGTTTATACGGGCACAGTTTCATATCTATCAACATAATTGACGAGCCGTTGGACGACTGTCCGTTATTTTAGGGGTAAACATACTTTTAGACATGCAACATGTAGTTCTGTAATAAAATATGCTTTTTTTAATTCATTTATCATCGATATAAAAAAAAATATCGAATTATATTAATAAATAAATTATTAAGCCTTCCTAACGCCGCACCGGGGGGTTTTAACACTTTTTATATTATTGGGTTTACTATAATTTTATTGTATAGATTTGAAATAAGTTTACATATTTGTTTAATATAATTGCAATTTTACATATGAATCAGTAAATATCAAATAGTTTTTAATAGGCATTATGGATCAATATTTTTCTTAAATTTGTTTTTTTGCACGAGGGTATAAAAAAAATGTTTAGTAATAATATTTTTTAAAAGCGACGTACTGGCGACGATTTGTCATAGCGGATTTAACGTTAAAGTGTAAGCAAAGCCGGTTTTTTAGGAAGTTTCATGGTTCAAGCATTTGGGTTTTTTTTTAATCATTATTGAGACGTTATAGAAACTTTAAAATAAAAAGAAATAAAAATCCCACGATCTTGTACTATTTTAAATACTTTATTATATAAAGTAAAATAATTTAAGGCCTATATTATTTGTTGATTGGAATCTTATCTTATTGTCAACCTTGTGCATACAATTTACGGATGGAAATTAAATACATTACACTAAGACTCCTGCGGGATTGAACTCTACAAAGGCAGTAGGCTGCAGTATGTATTCAGTTACATATATTTAAACCAGAAAGTTATCATTTTATTCATATTCATCGTAAATAAAATCCGTTATTTAATTTTTAAGGTATGAGAAAAAAATAGATCGACGCGGCACAGGTCAAAACTCAAGAAGGTATATTGCAGTTTTAATAACATTTTAATGCATCAAGAACTTGATTTCATACCGGTTTCCAGTCTTTACTATCTTCTCCACAGAACCCGTCCTTTGTTATTTATATTACTACATATTTATTGAGAAGTGCTCATACTTAATCATAGAAGTATCCCGTTGATAGATTAAATAAATTTTTATCATAGGGTGACAAATGATCTTTTGCCGTTATGTGGTCAACGCTCTATGGTAATAATCAATGAAAAAAAAAATTTGATCAAATGGCGCATTGAAGCGGAATTCATAATCATTAGTTTTGCTAAGTTTTATTTGTCTTTTATCAAATCCGACTCACGACATGAGATCTCACACATCAAAAAAGCAAGAAACTGCTAAATGCGGATGGCGCAGAACAGTCAGTGTAGAGATCTTTGAGGGAGGACAATAACCAGCGGTGGCCGTTTATTGGCTTGATGATCATAATGCTGATAAGCAAACATTATTATGTTTAGTATGTTCGAAACTGTTTGGGTAAGGAGTGATCAGTAGCCCTAACTAGGTTTCCGCCTCGTCGTGGTTAGCGGTGCGACTCAATAGCCGTGGCTAGCCACCCACGCTGAAGTTGAGAGGAACTTACGCAGCCGGCTCAAGATGTGAGTTCGGTCCGAGGTGAGCTCCATGAGGTCATCTCGGTTGTTTACCGGTGGATTGCAGAGACAGGTTTGCTGTTTTTAACCGTGGTAGAGTCGCGGAGGAAGAAAAGTGTCGGTATTACGATTCGCTATACTCCCTGCCGTGACCGTGCTTTGTGGAACACATTACAAGAGACCTATGTCCAATAGTGGACGACCATCGGTTAAAATGATGACGATGATGATTCTCCCTGCCCTTCGCGACTAAGAGGTACCGCACCGCTAATGCAGCGGCGTTGGGGCCGAAGAAAGAGGAAAGTCAATGTTACATTTCGCCTCACTATCTTCTGATACTTCATGATGGTTCCCAGTGGAGCCTATGTCCAGAAGCGCCGTAGGGAGTCGGAAGTTTTATCTTTTGGCTCTAGTTGCCTTTGGGTGATATATTAAGAAGGATCCGTTGCCAAGGTGAGGGATAAGAGACCTAGAAGGGGGCACGAAATGTTACGGCATGCCCTTAGAAAAGAAGAAAGGGAAAGTACTTCTCTCGATGTGGAGCTACGTGGTGCACCCGGCGCTGGCAGGATCACGGATGTGTTCATAAGTGTTCTCATGGCCCCGCTGTAAAGCGACGAAGAAAGGACATTTCGTTGCTTTTAGTTGTTGCAAGTTAGATTTTACCGGTTCTTGCCCCCGCAAAGGCATTTCCGCAGGGTAAAAAACAGGTTTACAAGTATTAAGTTTACTTTGAAACACGGAAATCGCTGCTTAGATTCTGGAGCCACATAAGCAGCGGAGGTGGAGGCGTTTTGAATGTGGAAGGTATTTTCGTTCCCACTAGGCCAGTTACCATTGCTTGTAGTATACTCTAGCGTAAAGATATATGATTACCGAAAAAGCACGAGTGGCAAAGTATTCCAGGTCAGAATCATGGAGTGATAACATCATGTATTAGGGGGACCGGAAAGTAATGTCGTTTTCTTACGCTAAATACAAACACATACATTTTTAACGAGTCTTTATTTTTAATCTATGATGTATTCCCCATCATTGTCAATAACCTTTTGCCATCTAGTGAGTAAATTTTCAATCCCTGATCGATAAAAATTAATTGGTTTTTCGGCAAAATATCTAGAGATGGCATTTTGGATATCATCCAAATTTGCAAATGTTTTGCCACTTAAAAAGTGTTGCAGCGCTCGGAATAAGTGGAAATCCGATGGTGCAACATCGGGCGAATATGGTGGATGAGGCAGCACCTCCCACCCCAATTCATTAATTTTTTCTAGAGTTCACCTTGCGCAGTGCGGTCTTGCATTGTCATGTTGGAGAATGACGCCTTTTCGGTTGACAATCGCTGGCCACTTTTCAATTAAAGATTGATTGACTCGCTGCAATTGTTCGCTGTAGAGGTCTGCAGTAACAGTTTCTCCAGGTTTCAGTAATTCAAAATGAACAATGCCGCGAATACTCCACCAAACACACAAAAGCGCTTTTTTGGGGTGTAAACCTGGCTTAGCAGTACTCCGAGGGATTTCATTTGGAGAGAGCCACTGCCTTTTGCGTTTTGGGTTATCATACAGGACCCATTTCTCATCTCCTGTGATCAAGCGATCAAAAAACGCTTCTGTGTTGTGTCGTTGAAGCAATAAGTTGCATGTGATTGATCGGTTAGCCTTATTCTGTTCGGACAGATTATGCGGGACCCAAACACCTGCTCTGCTTACTTTTCCAATCTGCTTCAAATGTTCTTGGATGGTCGACCAAGGTTTGTTGAGACTGTTTGACAATTCCTCGATCGTCTGACACGGATTTGCTTCCACTTCCGCCCTTAACACGTCGTTGTCTAACGCTGATGGTCTTCCTGATCGATACGAGTCGGAAAGATCAAAATTACCCGATTTGAACTTGGAAAACCACCTTTGGCATTTACGAATGTCCAGTGCATTTGGATAAACATCGCAAATGTTTTTGGTAGCAACTGTTGCGTTATTTCCCTTGCGAAACTCAAAGAGCATGCAATGCCGGATGTGTACCTCTTCTGGTATTTGGCTGGCCATTTTACCCAAAATTACAAAAAAAAATTGTAATTCAATTGTCTATAAGTAAAGAAATCACTATAACCTCACAATGTCTTTGGTACGCCTCTGAACAAAACAATGAGCTGACAAATGACAATCAAGTATTGGCATGCGCAGAAACGACATTACTTTCCGGTCCCCCTAATACATCAAGGTCAAATAGTCCCACTTTGTAAATAAAAAAAATGTGCATTATTCTATCAAAACATCTTTTTTATTTATCATAAACTAAACCTTAAACTTTATATGATGTTTATCATGTGGACAAATAATGATGCAGCACATAGTTAAGGCTTTGGAAAAAAATTAAAAGACAAAAAGTAGTTTCTTTAAATTTTCTATTTAACTCCTTAAATATACATTTAAACACCACAACATATATGAAGAAATGTATCTAACTAAAAATTGTATGCATTAATTCCTGCCTCTGCCTCGACCTCTAGCGGCGGTAACCACTCTGCCCCGCCCTCTGAAGTTCATGTTAAGGATTTTGTTGTAATTATTATAATTCTGTTGGTTCATATCCGGCCGTTGGCTGTAGTTGTTCTGCACGGGCCCGTTCCTGTAATTATTCCATCCACCGCTATTGTATGAATAGTCTTGGTTATAGTTGTCATAGGCCGGTTGCATTTGTTCCCTGCTATCTGCCATGAAATTTTGTTCATGGTTTACCCCTAGTGCAGGCTGTCGGAGAGACTGCGTGTTGTCTATCATTAATGACTGCTTATCATTAGCCACTGAAGCAAGCCTGTCGCCCTGCAGACCCTGCCTGCTATCTACTATTGAAGGCTGCCTCCTATCTACCAGTGGCTGTCTGTTGTCGGGTATCAATGGTGGCCTGTTATCGGGTATCAATGGTTGCCTGTTATCAGATATTAATGGCTGCCTGTTATCAGGTATCAATGGTTGCCTGTTATCAGATATTAATGGCTGCCTGTTATCAGGTATCAATGGTTGCCTGTTATCAGATATTAATGGCTGCCTGTTATCAGGTATCAATGGCTGCCTGTTATCGGGTATCAATGGCTGCCTGTTATCAGGTATCAATGGCTGCCTATTATCAGATATCAATGGCTGCCTGTTATCGGGTATTAAAGGCTGCCTGTTATCAGGTATCAATGGCTGCCTGTTATCGGGTATCAAAGGCTGTCTGTTATCAGGTATCAACGGTTGCCTGTTATCGGGTATCAAAGGCTGCCTGTTATCAGGTATCAATGGCTGTCTGTTATCAGGTATCAATGGTTGCCTGTTATCGTGCATGACAGGCTGCCGCTCTCCCATACGAGGTGGCATCAATAACGGCTGCCTGTTTGTGTCTTGTATGAAGTGATGTCTGCCATCAGACATTGATGACTGCATGCTGTCCCCCATGTATTGCTGACTGTTATTTAAGATAAGATTCTGTCTGTCTGCTATTGGCGGAGGTCGTATATTAGGGTTGCTTATATAAGTTTCGCTAGTATTATTTGAGACGCCGCCAAATTGTATCCGATTCTGCGGAGAATGTAATGCGCTTCCTTGTAAACTGTTGGGGGACTGTCTGTTTAGATACATAGTCATCTCCGCCAGGACAGGATTCGACATAATATTACACTCCGAGTTGATCATTGGCATCTCCGGGATATCTCCGAAAGATCGCGGTTGGTTGCTGCTCGTGACGACGTCGACCGCCTGGTGTGCGGACGCGGGTGTGGAGTGTGAGCTTGACTGGATGGAGGCCTGAACTAGCGCGAGCAGGTCTGCCGCTGACGACTGAATAACTTTATGCGCGACGTTCAAATCGGGTTGGACCTCCATGGATTCTGCCGCTGCTGTCTTTGTTTCTTCCAGGGATTTCTTAACGATTTCCATCTCTTGCTGAATTTGATTTTCCTTCACTTTCTGCGTTGCAGATTTAAACACCTGTTAAAAATATAAATTACAGTTGCATTATATTTAAATTTAATTGTCAATCGGAACTATTATAAAAATTATTGAAATATATTAGCAATTGGACACAATGACAAAAAAAAAAATTGTGTAAAAAAAGAAAACTTATCAGCATTTGTTTCACAAGTACACTGATTTTACCATTTATAATGTTACATTTTCAAAATATATTACACGCTATTGACTTGGTGGCGAGTGTTTCGCATGTCCATAATAATGAGGTGCTCCCCAGTCAGGTTATTACGATGATTAATAAAATGGTGCTAACTTCTTCAACGGTGTAGTCGTCATCGTCGCTCTCGATAGCGACGGGGTCGAGGTCCGCTGACTGGACGGCGGACGGCAAGAGCGGCGCGTTGGCCGCGGCCGCGCTGACGAACTTCCGCAGCTTCTCCACCCGCAGCGGCTCGTGCACCTCCAGCTTTTTGAGGTAAGCGATCAGGCTGTGTTGCTCCTCGGCGGATAGCTCGTTGAAGTTTTTCAGTAGCGTTTCCAAATCTGAATCGGATAGACCGTCCATCGCATCCGACGTGTCTTCTCTTTGTGTTGGTCCACTGTAAATTATAATCGCAATCAGCCGATCGAAATGTAATATAAATTTACTCTTTTCAGAAATTTCTGTAAATTAATAAATGTGTTATAAATACTTTTATGCAATATTTTACAAGTTTGTTATTTTCAATGTTTTATAAAAATATTTATCCACTTCTTCAGTTATTATCTGAATAAGATGACTATAATGTAACAGTAACAGTTTCAACTAACTCGTAACAATAAAAACCCACTTAATGTTTCTATAATGTGGACTTGGGATTTTCTATTACAAGGAGAGACTCAGACGTTTTTCCATCATTATAACCAAGGGAGGGTTAGCCAAAGTCACGTGTCCTTAAGCTCAACTTCTGTGAAGGCGCGTTCACCAGAATCGCATATAGCGGTCGTTGCGCATTTACAAACTGTGCCTTCTGAGTTTTAAGCCTTAATGTGTAAATGCTATATGAAACGTTAACAATATTGTTACATCCAATGGTAATTAGTGAAAAATATACTTAAAAACAATAAAAAAAAACATTATTCCAGTGTCTTACTTCCGATCATCGTAAGCGGATTGCAGCATCTGTAGGGCTGTTGAGGCGCTGGACGTTTTACTAGTTGCAGAGTTTGAACTCAGCGTTGCCTGCAGGGCTTGTTTCTTGGCTTGCACCTCCCGCTTCTTTGCCTCTGCCATTCCAACCTGTCAAATGTTTATTCTTAAAATAACTTGTTGCGCCAATATTAATGATATCAAAAATTTAAAAAAAGAATTTTATCTGCATTAAGAGCTATACTCATATAGCGGCCTGTTGAACTTTTGGAGTTGTTCCAGCGATTGATTTTAAACTATTTTGGAGTCCATAATAAATGTTATAAAATGATATATTCATTAAACTTTTTCATTATTTTTTAAGAAAATCTGAAAGTAGATTAAATTAGAAAAAAAAACGTCACTTAATTTTGTTTTCGCCATGCGATAAAATGGGTACCGCACTTTTGTGGCTCTCAGGAAAAAAAAGGTGTAAATCACTGCTGCATGACATGCAAACTTTACTGGACTCTAAAGCCGAAGACCGTTTAGGTTAAGTACTGTCCTTTTGTGTAGTACCAGATATTGATGTAAGATAAACACTAACCACGGCCTCGACGAGCTGGGCCAGTTCCTCTGGCGAGACGTCGGTGCGCCCCTCTGCGACTAGCGCCGCCGCCATCTGCGCAGCGATTTCTGCGCGATCTACCGTACCCACGCCCGCAACCGACACCGGCGCAGCCTCCACTCTCGCCTCGCTGGTGCTCTGCACAATAATGTATATACATAGTATTTTTTATTATATATTATATACACCACACTTACGTGTTGTCCATTTACCTGGATGCTACTTTTGTGCCTCGTGTCGGCTTCGTGCAGCGCAGCGGCCACGCGCACGATGGAGGCGCGCACTGCCACCGCAGCGCTCCCAGTCACGAGTCCCGCCTGCACTGCGCCCTTCAGCTTCTCTTTAGCCGTCTCCAAAAGTGCTACCACAGCTTCGCGGTCTAGCAGCTCTTCAGAATAGTTCGCCTTCTCCTAATAACGTGCATGTAATGCAATTGCATTAAAATATAATTTAATTTAGCTGAAGTGGGATTAAGTGTAAGATAGATCGATTAGTTTATTATCCATCATCACCACCATTCGAATATCATGAGATGTTTTTGAATGAAGGTAATAGGCAATTATTTATTTAATAATTATGAGATATCTAGCTATTCCAAAAGCTAGTATAATGAACTAAAATGTTATGTAAAAAGATACAATGTTTTTTTAACGAGTTCAAAATATTCACAACCTTTTCCATCTTAAGCGCTTCAGTTAGCAGGTCGACAATCTTGGGTCCGAGACTGCCGAGGTAATCTTCGAGCGCAACGAGCAGACGCAGCGTCGCGACAACATTGTCCGTGGGGCCGAAATCCTGCGTGCAGGCGGTGTGCACGGGGTGGATGGGGCGCATCCCGTGGATTGCAGGCGGAGCGGGGCGCGACCGCGAGTTACGAGACGCAACACTTCCACCCCGAGACCGTAATTCCTTGATGGATCCAACCGAATCGATATCGTTATCGGAGTTCCAAGGAGAGAGGCCATCGTCACTAGACAAACAGAATATTGTTATTTTGTAAATTTCTATTACTTGTAAATATTAGTATAGCCTGGTTGTAGGAAGGGTTTTTGAACCCCCTTGGTGTACACTGATATTGTAAATATGTCAGAATTGACGAGTCTCCATTGCCAACATATGAGCCCAAGAGTATTCTAAGCAAGTACGCATCACTAATACAGTCTCAATGGCAAATATCGACGTGAGAATTGGAGGACATAAAAAAATTACCATTCGTTGAATACATCCACATAGGCCATCATATAACTCTTAAGGTTTGATAAAGCTTTTGAGCAATGAACTAGCACTGTTACATTTAGGTTGCTGTGGTACTGGTCTGGGCCTTTATAATTTGGCTTGGTTACCTAATGGTATTGTAACATAAGTAAGTAAACCACTTAGATACTGTCGACGGCCAAGATCTATTACCTTATCATCTATTACCGTTCATCTTATACGTTGCTTCAAATCATTGCTTTTCAAAACATGTATATACAATATCGTCTTTATATTTTTCCAGCAGCAGTGCCATTTTCTACACGAAAACGACACTCTTCAACTAAAGCTAAAATACATAGTTGTTACCAAGCCTGAATGTATATGTATATATAAATAATTGTTTGTTATAATAAATAATGTCATAGGAATATGTGGCCAATGAGCGCCGTTGTGATATCGTTAAATTAATCGAGGATTTAGAAAGTTTTTTAGCCAGTACGTACGGGTTCAGTTCGTCGTCGGAGATGAGCACGGTCTGCATAGAGGGCGTGGGGTGAGCGTGGTACGAGCGGGGGCTTAAGTTGCGGTGTACCACATGCTGCGACAAGGGGTTGTCAGCGCGACGATCGCCATCACCACTTGTGCTTCTGTAAACAAGTCTTAATTATATATTTGCACTTGTTCCATCTAAAGTTAGAATATTTTGACCATATAAGAGGAAACACAAAATAGAAATTGCTGCAGCTCATCGTGCAAGGGTATATTTAAACAAAGATAACAAAGTGAGGTGCGAAGAAGAATATCTTGGCTATGGAATTAAAGGTGGAAAGTGGCTTGGATAGAGCAGCCGTTCGCTTTTCAGAGTCGCGGTATCCCAAGTTCATATTTCAGTGATCTGCTCTACCAAAGATGATACTTTAAGAACAAATAAAGTGGCTACATTGCGAAGTAGATGCTACGATGTGTTTTTATTACAGACTTTTAATGTAAAAATTCTACACTTAATACATTTCCATTTGTGTAGTAAATGGATAAAGCAGATCTCTAATATTCACCAACCTATTTTTTGAAAATTTGACCCATGTTTTTTATTCCATGAAGGCAGGCAAATGTGATGGTCGCCTCATAGTAACTGTTACGCCTGCCTATAGCAGTATGGAGCTACTTAAAATGATATACACACCCCTATGTTTTACTCATCTAGTCAAAATATATGATATTAGTTCTCATTACGCCAGTAATTTAATTATCTACACGTTTAAACTAGAACAAAGTTATGTTTGTACACAGCAATTTGGCAGCAACAACAGGAGCTGCAGTGACACCTACCTAAACGATCACCGGCATCAGAAAATGACCGCCAATATTCTGATGTAGTTATCAAAGTTAAGGCGTTAACAAAATGTTTAATTTAAAGTTAACTATCATCAGCCGTTAGACGTCCACGGGTGGACATAGGCCTCCTCCAAAATTCCCACATCGATCGGTCATGCGCTGCCCACATCGCTAGCCATCAGGAGCCGTCGGTTACAGTTCATATGGGGAGAATTTACTCATTTCCCACCACGCTGCACCACGACCGGTGAAGTTGACTTGGGTCCCGTGAGTTGTTGCGCGGGACCCCTTACACCACTTTAAAGTTAACATTTTTAAATAATCCTTATATTACAAAAAACGTAAATTTTTAAAATAACATAGATAATATTATGATATTATTACTGCAAGTGATTTTGTATTCTTTGATTGATGTATATCATTGGCAGTATTAAGTATTCAGAATTGACATTTGTGTTTGCCACAATATCTACATACTTGTGTAGGGGGCTCCTAGAGCGTACCGGGCTGCTGCGGTGCTCCGGCGTACGGCGACGAGGCAGTGGAGACCTGTGTGACATTTCAGGTAATTATAAGGTACTTTCTCTGTTTCATTAGACCGGCGTGGAAAGAAGGAAACGATATGAATTGTAAAAAAAATAATTAAGAATTTTTTGTGGAAACACTTCGTGTTAGTGGGCGAGCACATCACTAACCACCATGATCACGATTAGCCTCATCGATTAGTTCAATTAAATTAAAACTGTAAAAATTACCTTCTACTTTGTCGGTAATTAACTGATGGTTTCCTATAATCCGGACTCCTTCGTCTCGCGAACGGTGACTTCCGATTATGAGGGGATTGATGTCGATGTAAATCAGGTGAATGCCTTCCTGAAAGTGGCGATCTTCCTCTGTAATCTGGTGA
This sequence comes from Troides aeacus, assembly GCA_033220335.2. Taxonomy (NCBI): domain Eukaryota; kingdom Metazoa; phylum Arthropoda; class Insecta; order Lepidoptera; family Papilionidae; genus Troides; species Troides aeacus. The sequence goes on along the minus strand of CM067272.1, from coordinate 10,226,556 downwards.
CCGTCTTCTAGGGTCAGGCGATCGTCTTCGGGAATCAGGTGATCGTCTTCTGGAGTCAGGTGTTCGTCTCCTGGAGTCGGGTGATCTTCTCCTGGAGTCGGGTGATCGTCTCCTGGAGTCAGGTGATCGTCGTCTAAGATCAGGTGATCTCCTTCTGGGATCAGGTGATCTATTCCGGGTATTGGGAGATCTCCTCCTTATATCGGGAGATCTTCTTCTGGAATCCGGAGATGTCTTGGGGTCGGGAGATCTCCTTCTGGGATCAGGAGATCTTCTTCTTGGATCAGGCGATCGTCTTCTAATAGGTGAGCGGCTGCTTCTCAGATTTGGTGAGCGTCGATTCCCACTTCCTCCACCATCAGATTTTTTATCGTTATAGCTCTCGAGTTCAGGGGGAGAAACGCCCATCTTACGGTACAATTCCGTTATATTCACTCGTAACTCCTCGTCATGAAGATCCTTCATACGCCCCATCCAGAAAGATATCCATTCTGGTTTAAAGTCATGTTTGGAAGGTTCTTTGCCCTCTGGAACAAGTGAAAATTATTAGTGTGTAATTATTTTGTGTTTCCAGTAAAAAAGGTTATTACGATAAGTATTCTTTTACATCTAACCTGCTTGGATTTCTTTATAGCGTTTGTTCCAAAACTTTTTCCATTCTTCAGGGTATAGGGGATGTTTCTCCGGATTCTTTTCATGGTACGCGAGAGTCTTCCGCGCAGCTTCGATTGCTAATTGTTTTTTCTCTTCAATTAATTTCATCTTATAATCATAATTTGGCGGTTTCTGTGTCTAATATGAGAAAAAAAATGTCCTCATAAATAAGACTGTGTAGTGGTAACTATTAACAAATTGCAACTTAATTTTTTCGAATTGCCACCAACACTGGTAAAATTTTTCGTACACAACTACATTGTGTTTCAGGAGTTAGGAAATTCACAGTACAGTATATCCTAAGTTTAGACTTCTACATCACACATTAAAATGCATGCAATATTACAAAAAAAACGAAAATACAATTTTATGACAAGACATTTTTTATTTAGATTGTCTTTACTAAGCTACTACCATTACCATTAGTTTGTTAATACAATGGTAATGACAATATGGCTTAAGTTATACAGTGGACTTATGTAAGTAAATGTACTAACTTACATTATCCGTTTTTTCAGGTCCATTTCTAATAGCATATCGGGTGCGAAATGATTTTGCTTGTTTATCTGGGAATAATTCGTACAGCTTGCGGGACGTTTCGGGTCTATCTCTGTCCAAAGTAAACACACAGTATTATTAAGATAATAAGCAAAAAGTGTTATGCTATCATTTTAATTTAAATACTTCATTAATGAAGAGGATACAGTAATTATTAAGATGTGCCCATAAAAGTAATTACAAATAACTCAATTAATATGTCTGACAAACCAAATGTCATAGATGTTTGTAATAAATTCGATAATTTGATTTCCTCATGCTCGACTCATTCTTACATTAATAACAAAAATTATATAATTTAATATATGAATTTTAAAACCTGGGCTGTAAAGGTTCCCGTACTACTCAAGGCTTAAGAAGTCCACCTCACCTGCTCGTAGTGCTCCCTCCTAATCTACAAACGAGGCTCTTGCTCCCACCATTGGACCAGCATGGTGGGAAATGACCCAAATCCCTATCCTATCGATGTGGTAATCTTTGGAGGAGGCCTATGTCCAGCAGTCTAGTCTATCGGCCGATGATGATGATGATTTTAAAATATTTAGCTTTACATAAACTGCTATGAATTAATAATTTTGAAGTATTATTAATTAATATTTTTGATATGATTAATTCAATGAATGTAAAACGGACCTATAAGTTGGATGATCGTTCTCGCGATGGAAATCACTCGGGCGCATGTCTTCATCACTGACGTCGGATAATGACTCGACGGATTCCTGACGTCGCCGTAGCCGAGCGGACGCGCGCTGTACAAACAAGATTATAATATAAATAAAATACATTAGTCTACATAATGAATTATACATCAATGTTTCAAGAAGAATGAATAGTCCAGCTACTTCTCGATATGTGATTGATACATGCTACTTAATAAACTACATCATCGCTGACCATCAGGTGGATTTGTAGTCAAGCGTTAGTCTATATTTTAAAAATTAATCTACAAATCGTCTAGATGGATACCATTCTCTGCAGTTTCTATATCGGATGCCAAACAGTAGTGTACAAACATTACATATGTACGCTGTTTTATAGGGCGCTGTAACTAGTGCAATAACTGTGGTAATTAGTTATATTTCTTTTAATACCATTAGTGTTTAATGTTATCTTACATTATTGCCGGGCTGAGGCTTCGTGGGCGCCGGCACCACCGGAGGCGACGGGTTTCTAAATATTAACAAAATTGCCCATTAGAAAATAATAGAAATATTTATAATAAAATTAGCATCATGTAAACCATGTTACATAAATATTTAGGAGCTTACCTTTTATCAACTTTAAGGTCTGAATCTGTGGAACAGAACAAGTTAAGAATATTAAATAGTGAAGTATAAGAATCTTTATTTCTCACATGAATACACAATTCAATTATGCGAGAAAACAAACCATACATTGAGCTAAAATTACGAGCGTACAAAGTCATTTAGTAAAGCAACAAACTTTATAATATACATATCACAACTGATACAACAATTCTGCCAATGGAGAGTAGTCCGCGGTAAACGTCGGCGCGGCAGGATCTTAAATATGTAGACTTCGGAAGGCAGTCGCAAAAAAAATTTGTAATCATATACATAAAGTTATGTAAAATAAAATAGTCATGCATTTTAAGGTACTTTCTGTTTATTTTTATTTTTTTTAAAGTTATACTATATGTTAGGAGACCGCTTCCGAAAACGAAGACAGACGATAGTACTAAGGACACCTGTGACGATGGGACCGAAAAAAATCGAACCGATCGATTATTTACGTTGCATCATATTAGTACAGCTAAATGAAACGATAGTTTCATAAAAAATTCATCACTTTACTAGAAAAAACCAGCAATGAAACACAAAATCAAAAACAGCTGATGCTCGGATCATCGAACGCACGGATGGCCAATGTAAACGCTCCGCTAACCTATGAAATAAGGTTGAAATTGAAACCAAATACATATCGAGTTCCCGCCGCGCCCGTGCATTCGTTTTGTTCATTAGAGCATCAGCTGTTTTTGATTTTGTGTTTCATTGCTGGTTTTTTCTAGTAAAGTGATGAATTTTTTATGAAACTATCTTTTCATTTAGATGTACTAATATGTTTGTTAGTACTGTACGAACATGATGGAGCTTAAAAAATGCTAATAAAACGTTTTAAAAATATGATTTTGTTTTAAACAGAATCGATTTTTTTTTGATCCCATCATCAAAGGTTCTATGGTCTGTCTTCGTTTTCGGAAGCGGTCTCTTAAAACATAGTTAAGTAAATTTAAGTCGTGTTTTTGAAGTAGTTTTTTAATAACTTGATATGATTAAACATTTTTTAAATTAACGGGAAGACTGTAATTTAGCTCCTTCGTATAGTAGACATTTTTCCCCATAATTCGCGGAGGACGTAAATATAAATTGTCCGTTCGATTAGAAATCTTTCAGTTTTTCTACAAGGGTTATTTTAGTATGGATTTCTTTATTTAGTATTTTATGTTCTAACATGCAAGTACTGAAGTAGTATGTTTGATAAACGTTAATAAGTTTAGTATCCTTCTATGTCTTTTCTGTAGCGGTTAATTAGTCGTAGTGGAAAAGATCCCTTATTAAATTGCTTTGATATACATTAAGGCTATTTAAATTACTTTTTGCTGTGTTGCCTCAAATTTAAATCAAATAATCTATGTGGGGTTTTGCTAAACAGTTATATATTATATATCTCTATTGACTTGAAGGAACAATGAAAGGCTAAAGAAAATTATTCTTGGAAGAAGTATTTGATGGTAATGAGGTTTATAAACTGCAGAAACATGATGAATATAATAATCATGAAAAGACATGTAAATTTTTATAGTGATATATGGGTTACGATATAAACACATTATAACAACCATTTTTATGTTTACTTGCCTGGCAATGACAAGGAATTGATCAGCTCTTCATCTACAACCTCTTCAAAAGTGAGACCAAGGTCTTCCGAAATATGAAAACCCTTGAAGATCCACTGGAGTATATGCTCTCTGAAAATGGAAAATATAAATGTTCAATAAATGTATTAAGGAATCCGATAATGTATAGTGTAATTTTGTTATTTGTGGCAGGGACATCTATCATCTGTTAAGGATGAAAAAAGAATTCTTATGCACTTCCTATTAATCCGACTCTATAATAAGAAGTGAGTCCCAACTCGTTTAAAAATTAAAAAGGGTATACTGACTTGTTCTTCTCAAATTCCTCTTTATCGATGTTGACGGGTTTGAGCCTGCCGTAATTGTCGTCGATGCGCTGTGCCAGCCGGTTCATGACGGTCTGCACACCCTCGCGGAACTTGGCATTGCGTCGATGCGGAATGATCTTCATGTCAGCCTTAGGGAAATGACGAGCCTAGGAAACAAAAAACAATCCGTCCTTCAAGGTTATTCATCAACACATTAACTTTTAAAACAATATTTTCTGGTACATGAATTCCTTGTACTAGGTTCAAATCTTAATGCAGTCTTCTTATTTACAGGCACAATGTATTTCTGACCAAGGAAATGACAACTTTTAAAGAAAAACATTTGTCTTAACTTTCCACTTCACTAATAAATATTTTATGCTTTAAATTAATTAAGGTGATATGGGAATTATTTTAATGTAAATAATAAGTTGTTAAAAGCTTACTTTTGATTATTTGAAAAACTTAGTTTTTTTTTTGACAAAACTGAATTTGCAACTTTTGTAATATTTAGTTAAGTACATTTCCAACTCAGCTTAGAGTCAAAAACGAGAATTATCTTAGAATAATTTGAAAGTATAGCTTACAACGTAATTGCTGCGATGCCAGAAACACGTCAAGTGGTTAACGATGGTGCGTGGATAACCCTGCTTGGAGCACAGGGTGCACAGATAAGAGGGCTCGTAGTGCTCCTTCTCTGGCGGATGCTCGATCAGATACTCTATGCCTAAAAGCGGGGCTCTGTAAATAAAATATTCCACGATCACGGAATGAACTCATAACTATGTATGTACACTTTTATTATCTACAATAGACTAACAATCGATTTCAATTACACATGTTTAGTGATATTGCGTCCGTGAATGGGTGAGACCTGACAGAGTACTCTTGTTTTCGTATTTTCATAGCACGAACACAGTAATGTAGTCATGGCGACGATTTACAACAACTGTGGTTGTCAGTCAGACGAATTTAAAAATATTTTACCATCAACTAAACACCATTCTATTTAACATACTTCACATGAAGTCTCAATAATTCGTAAATGAGAATAAAAATAAATTTATTAGATCAACAATTTACGTTTGGGTAAGATTACGTTTGGGTAGGTAAAGCTATTTAATCTGAATGTTTTATATAAGATGTGATAGGTCAAATGATGTGATGGTAGATACATGTTTGTAAATCTTTCAATTATAATAAAAGAACGGAATTACACAATACATGCGAACATAACATAATGTCAAATAATTCTAACTTTTGAGTCAAATAAAATTTACTACGTTCAAAGAAAAATGTTAATAGAATTTTACGTTAGATGCTACGGCAGTTCTAAGATTGAGTTTATTGTCTTCACAATCGAAAACATCTTAAAGAAACCGAGGCTCTAAGAAGAACAGCTTCCGTAGACATATGACATCAACTAGCCCGCACTTGGATAGCGGAGTTGATAAATATAACAAATTCAATTTTTCAATACAAAGACTCTGAGTCAAGTTAGTGGTCGGAGGCCTCTGTTGCCGGAGACCGATGTATATAATCTAACTTAGCGTCACGTTTTCATGAGAAGGCGTATCACTTACCATCAGTTGAATGTTCCACTCATCTCGATGCTTAATTGAATAATAAAGAAGTCCCAAGAGTGGGAACATTAAAAGAGTCTTTGATTAGTATGAATAATATGTTTTGAGACTATATATTGATGTTATGTACGAAAAAGTCTACTGTTTGCATATTGAAGCCTACTATATGGGCAAATAAATGGCATGGTACAGCTCGCTGCCCAAAACGACGTCCTCGTCCAAAACAAGCAAATGACATAATTGCAAGTATTTGTAAATTGATTTACTTGACATTGTCCAACGCCTCCTGTATGTGACACACCTCATCCCTGTATTTATCGTACTTCTGATCGAACTCAGTCGAGTTCTTATGAAAAATCACCTCTTCTGCCATCTTTTGATTGATCTTCTCTGTTGCTAAAACATACACATTTGACTATTACATACAACAGTAAAAAAGAAAAATATGTAAAATGCTATATTTATGAAAAAAATATTAAAATAAAATTCGACGAAAATGTCTTTGCTCTAAAAGGACATTAATATTTACACAGGCATTGTTTTTTTTTATCTACAATAAGCTAATACTTGATTTCAATTTTACACCATGTTAAGTGGTGATCAGGGTGTGAACAGTGACGTGTTGCTCGTCCAGAGTATTCCAACTCTCAAATGTTGACAGCCGGAATTAATTTCATTTGGATCACATCAATACTGTTAGAGTAGTAAATTTATAACATAAATGTGGTTAAAAAAAATTTACTACTAGCCAAACTCAATAAGATAAGGTGCCGGAATTGAACCAGTGACTTTCATGTTACAAGGCAAGTGATTAACCACTACGCCAGATAGATTCCGACTCGCGGTAATACTGCTGTATTGATATAGTTAAAATGGAGATTTATCTATTGGAAACGTTTCCCGATTAAAAGGTACTGTGTTTGATGTTTTTAAAGAATATAGAGTAAAGTAAATTGCTTCACGAGTACCTCCAGTTTTAATTACGCCTTTCTCTCTCAGAAGATACGGATGCGTTTCAAAAATACTCGCGGGCCAAACTTTTCTAAGCGACAATTTTGTTTTATGCTTCTTTCCCGATATGTGCATCTGCAAACATTCACATCATTATTACATCCACAAGTATTAATTTTCTGCGTGACTCTTTGGAATAGAATGTTTTTAAATAAATTTTCGTGCCTGCTTGAACGGTTAGGTTGAAAAGTTTTTTTTACTATTTCGTTCTCTTCACTAAACATCAAACACCGATACTTTATTATTTAATAAATAGAGTTTTAAATATTTATTTAATTTAGTCATTTAAATGTTTATTTCTTTAAGAACTTTAAAACACCAGGTTTCCAGTCATGTTTCAATATTTATTTACAGAATAAATTAAAAGTTTAAAATGCTTTGAAATAGGTAATACGTTAAACGCAAAATTAATACTAAGCTAACCTTAAGACAGCTAAATATTTTCGTCTTTAAGCTCTAGATGATAATAATTGCATTACACCACAATCTTCTATTTTCGCAGAAGGATATTATAATTAACTGAAAACAGTTTATGCTATTTTGAATAGTTTACCTGCAGAATGCTCTCGCCACTGCATACGGCGGCGCAGGGATAACACAGGTAAATCCAATTGGATGAAACATCACGGCCACGCCTCTCCACCATGCACCGAAGGCTGCCATCTTCGAGCTTCAACTTCAAACTGTTTAAATGTTCTTGAAATTCTAGCTCGGCCTGCAAAAATATTTACAGAACACTTTAAAAATTATTACATTCCATTTGATAATTACTGCTTCCAAAAGTGTGGTCGCAGTACTGAAATTCGCGTGTTGAAGTATTTCATAAAAACACATTGTAATAAAGGGGTGTATCAAAGCAAATAAAACAGTCGAAATGTATTCCATACCTTTATTTCCTTATATTTATGTAAAAAATTGTGCTTTCTTTTAAGTCTTACTTACCGCTTCACGTTGTGAGACATCGTAAAAATGTAAAATACCACAAAAAATTTCACCTCAACTTTTCTATCTATTTCTTTTTTTTCACCCAAACTACGCTTTAATAACTTGGAACGTAACGTTAATTTTCTTTTTTGTAAACCTTTACACTATTCCGTACATCACCCAAAACGCAAAAGCGATAACTCATTAAAGGAATGTAAAATACTCCTTTGATGATACATCAGTACAATTACGCGAAAATATTTCGAAGACTAAATTTTTTTACACTGAGCTGGTGCTTAGTGTTAAAAAATTTTGTGTTATACCATTGGTACAGGTACAGTATAATATCAACGTTGTTAGTATACTTTTAATTACCATTGCTATGTTCGGTTACAATTTCAATATTAAAATTTTTGAGATAATACATAAGTTGCCGATTAATTATTATTGTAATTGTAATTATAATTTGTAATCTTAATTTGAGAGCATTGAATAAGATTCTTCACGTCCAAATATCGGAAAAAGTATCTTGTATTTTTTGTAATTTCCCACTGATGTAAGTGTTCCCACACAACAACTCACGAAATCCAAGCCAACCTCACGTGCTCGTGGTGCACCCCGCTAATCAACAAACAGGGCACTGGCTCCCACTAACACGCTTTGGCCCACCATGGTGGGTAATGGCTCAAATCCCCCCGTATGAATCCCTACTCGATTAATTCGGGAGGCATATATCCAGCAGCGGACATTTATCAATATTATCAAGAATAATGATGATTAATATCCCATTATTCGCAATAATTTATTGATAACATATACCACTAATAGTCTCTTTTAGAAAGTACATAAAAAAAGGAATTTTCAAAAGAGAATACTAGAGGTAAGTCAATGTACCATTTTAAGAAAAATCCATTGTTATACTTTCCTATTGTTCCTCTTGACAACTTGTATATGTTACGACAAAGTGGAATGCTTATTATGAAAGGTGTACCTCTATCAAAATATCATATAACAATTCGCGCAGTCCATGCCATCGTTCACTACCTTTACTTTCCTGTTTAGTCCTTAATTTTTAAATTAATTTCTCACCAGCCTACAATGTCACAAGAAGTTATTTCTAGTGTTTATTGTATGTAAAATCTGCAAGTTGTGACATAGAAGAATTACATTTATACATAGTTTTATAGAAAATTATTTGCCGATTGACAACAAAAAGAACTTCATACACATGAAAGATTTACCTTGTGTGTAAAATTTTTTGTTATTTTATATAAATTGTCTATACTCTTTTACTAAAAATAACAACTTTGTAAATGGCAGTCTGGTCCATTACAAATGTCAACAACATAGTCAATTTTGTTTCTTTTCTTCTTGAAAAATGTGGAGGAATCATTTTATGTATTTTATTGTTTTAGGGATATTGTAGACACCTTTGGCTTTCTTTTTGTTATAACGCTCAGTGTATTATTTGGTGTCTGAAGATCTCTTTCAGAGCACAATGGTGCCTCTCTACAATGGGAATGTGATTACGAGGGGTATATAATTCTACTTATACAAGCCTCGAGTTAGCTGTTGACTCGTAAGGCCGCCCTAAACTTTGATACTTTTAGACATTTAAAAAAAAAGTAACCTAAGACCTAACCTTAACGTCCAGAGAGTAACACCCTAGAAAATTGTTTTGCTCCCGATAATTTTGTGTGGATTAAATATCTACAATTATAAATGAAAAATGACAAGTAAATAATTTCAATGACATTTTCGAAAATAATTTTGGTAAAAATATTTCACAATACGGTTTATATCATTGAATAATTGAATAATTGTACCTCACTTTTTATATCAAATGTTGACTTCAGTATTTCTTGTACAATATATAAATTCATGACATCACGAGAACAATTTAATTACCACATTTTTATTGTTTTTCACATAAAGAATATTTTCATTTAAATGGTTTTTAAAATTTTATTGAGGATAATTCAAAGAAGAAAGTGTATGTTGCTTTTATTTATGATTTTACAAAACAAAATGCAATTGTACAAGACAGTCGTGTATAAGATAAGTATGGTATTGTAATGTAACAAGATTTGACATTTATTATATCTGTGTTATTAAGTTGTTATCTAGATTAATTGAACAGTTAATATATCAAATAATAAAAAACTTCATAACATTTTGCACAAAGAACATATGATTAATATTTTATTTCAAGAATTCAAACTTATGTAATTAATAAAAATAATAATGATTATTAAAAATTTATAATATTTACCTTTGTGCAAGTAGAGTCATCCAAATCTGGCTTTTTTGGTACTTCTGTGACGGAATCTTCATAGCCCTCTGCCCCAGGGGGGCAGTCAGGCAGCTCCATCTTGATGCACTACACTTGACAGTTTATGGCCTCTATATGGTCATAAACTTATTGTCACTAATTAAAAAGTTTATATTTCTTCTTTTTTCTTTCTTGCTATTCAGCTCTGCAAAATAGATCATGTTCATGACTATCTAAGTTCCCGCGAAATATATGCTGGCCATAATTTATTTAAACTGATACTTACAATCTTTCAACAATCAAGATACTTACTTGCATTGAACTATGTTTCCTCAGCTGTGTTGTAGATAAATATATGTTTGTGTTAGAATAACTCATAGAATTACAAGTAGTGTTGACACAATCCTTACGTCACTATTATTTTACAAGATTTCGTCACTATACTTTAAGATTAATTTACTGTTAAAATTATTTGCTAAGTTTAATGTTGTATATTTCAATTATTGCAAAAATGCAAAAATAATAGCTACGAAAACCACTCATTCATCACTTTCATAAGGTGATGATAAATAATACTATTAATCAAGAATTAGAGTGAGATATATACAAGTGATGTGCAGAAAAAAAATATTCTTCATGAATTGATTATTATAACACATTTATTGTTTTCTTGATAGTATAACATTTGTAATAATCTGTTTTTGAATTTTTGCTAGAAAAATAATAAGATTTATTTGAAGCATCTCTGTGCATACTTTCACATTTAAGGGTTAAGACTTAAATCTTGATGGATCATTATACAAACTTTTAGAAACTAATATGTTAATAATCAAATCAAATCATTACATAAACAACCTAAGTAGCTAAGTTAACAAGAATGCTGGTAATGGCAACTACATAATTTTTTTAAAGAAAAACTGTAACAATAATATATAAAAGATAACAATAAGAAATCAATTAATGTAACTGTTTAAATATAAGTGATGATATCTATGAATATCTATATAGAGCCAAAAAGTATTTTTGTTCTTTATAGACATTTATATATTGTGTATGTTGACATATAATCCAGTTGAATGTAACTACACTAAATAAATATAATTTTAAATATTTTTTTGTCGATATTGTAAAATGCGTATTCTACGTAAAGTTAATAATGAAAGTAGTAAACTAAAACAAAATTTTAAATATCAGTGCTAATTATGTCAAAATCTCAATCATTTAATTTTTTTTGACACTGATATTTCTATTAATATTATCGTCAAATATGGAGTTATTCAAATGTCATAACTTAAAATATTTAATACATAGAATCAAAAAAAAAAAATAGATCATGAATACTTACCAAGATAATCGCCTGCACTAAGAGATTTCTTGTGACATACACTTTAAAATATTGTACTTTATTATATTTGCTCGTTTACAATGACAATGATATTCGAAACCGGAATAAATAGTTACATTAAAGAAAAAAACAACCACTGACCTGTCGATGTTGCGCAGTATCCCTTTAGTTAGTTGGTATTATTGGCAAAGGTGAATAACTAGCATTAATTATGTGGTTTTTGAAGATGCAAAAAATATTTATTACCACTCAGTTCAGAACAACACACGTATTAGAAAAATTAACTGTTCGATTAAGACATTAATGAAAACCACCATTGCAGAAACGAGTGTTGTCTATGGATATATATACAGATAAAATATGACATTTTAAATAAAACTAACGAAGCTATTACGACGTAATCTTAATCTGTTAATGTTTTATTTATGATTTTTTTAAATTAATTAATAAATTAACGTAACATTCTTTTATTTTTTGCACTTACGTGTTACATGGTTACTCTAATACTGTTTATAAATGGTTATACCATACTAGAGGCAGTCTTCACGAACGTACTACAGTAACCTAGTGCGCAAACATTACTATATTCTAATTTAAGGAGTATAAAGGGTAATGAAAGTAATTTTGCTGTTTTGTTTTTAGGCAATTACCTTTCTGAAAAGTTGTTTGCAGTAGTTTTTATATGATACTAAAAAAGTAGTATTAATTATTATTTATCTTTTAATTCGTTGATGAGGTGAGACTGACGATATAACACTCAATGTGGTGCTAGTTCGGATACACTGCGCCATATACGTGTATATTGCTTTGAGAAGATAAACAATGTTAAGGATATATATTTAAATATCGCAAAAAAAAGTGATAGAAAATAAGAATTATTTTATTATTTACACTAACTTATTACAATGAACATGATTTGTATACAAAATAAAATATTTTTAAAAAGTATTTAAATTAATAAACTCCCATCTCCATTAAAGCATCAATATGTTCATTTTCAGGTAATAAATCAATTTGAATTGCCTGAGAGTTTGTATTACCACTGCTTTTGTTATCCACATTAAAGAAACGGAATAATTTTGATAAATTAATTATAGAATATGCAGAATGGGATAAATAGTCTTCTACAACTTCTCTCAATATTTGGTATGCTGAAGTAATTTGGGATGTTGTTTTGATCTCTGTAAGAAAAGAGAAGAGTATTATTATAATTATTCTCAGCAAAGAAATTACAATTAATTGTATTTACTACTATATCTACTACTAACTCTTAATGTTTGATTTATCATCATCTCACCCAATGGATGTCTGTTGCTGTATGTCAATCTCTTATACTCATGTTCACATCAGTGGCAGAAATTGGCACTGTTGTGGTACATATATAAAGAGTGAATCACTACTAGGGGTATCCAATACCGATGAAAGAACTGGTAAAATGAGCACAAATCACAAATAAATTCATAAAATTTTTCATTATTTTCATACTTACTTGCAGTTGAATGTTTATTAAGATCAAACAGGTACAAAAAGAAATTAATTTGTAGGTACAAATCCTTTTCTGTATATTCTCTGAACATTACTCCCTTTTCGCATTGCCTGCACAATGGATAACTAGCTGCAAACATCTGGGGCAACCTTGCTGTCCTGTAGCCGCAAGCGGGATCCTCGCACGACAACCACCCGGCGTAATACTGGGAGTGGTACTGACGAATTTGCACTGTTAGCTGGTTGTGAATATAAGCTAAGTAATCAACCGGTTTTGTAGAGCACTTGTCGTTTTGACATTTTTCTAAAAATGTCACACCGTCTAATTTAACACAGGTTTCGCGTATTTTGTTCTCCATCTTGCAGTTTTCGTTTATACAAACAAATGTGAAATCTTTACAACTGCGGTATTTCTCTCGTTCGTTTTCAACTTCGTACGTATCAGTGTTGGTGTTTTCTTTCCTAATACTCTGTCGGTAGCCGGACGGGTCCAAGCCGAGGCAATCCGCCACTCGAGCTGGATCCATACCTTCGATTGGCTCACATATCCGCGATATAACCGGATGGAGCTGATGTGCTAAATAGTACTTGTAATCTATTTTAAGATGTTCAGAGTTCTTTAATTCTTCTATGTGATAGGCTCTCTGGGTAGCCGAGTTGGCTGTGCCGTCTTCACAAATGACGTATGGTACGATATCACCTTTCTTGAATCGTCTGCTATTTTTATTATTAAGCCTCAAAGCCACCTGTACATGTGGTTGTGAGTTTTTATCTGGATATTCGTTAGGATTCTTTGTAAGTTGTTTTGTTATGGTTAAAAGCGATAGTGGCATCTTGTTATTGATCAAATCTTCTTTTAGTTTATTCAGATGCATCTGAATATTTTCCAATCGATCGTCGGCTGACTGTTCTGATAATATTTGACTTAATATAAATTTGCCAGCTTCCGCCGCTAACTGCGACCAGTCGCGACGTACTATATCTAAACCTTTGTGCTCCTGTGTAAAAACGAAATCGCCAAGTTTGTTTCTACTAATCACAACTGCTGCATATTTCTTCTTTTTAAGCAGAAGTAAATACTTGAAGACACCATCAATGTCAAGTTCAATCTGTTTATACTTTTTGTTGATTTCTCTTTTAAGATTATTCCCAATTTTGAATACATAATCATAATCTAAACAATTGGTGTTAATCATTAGACTGTCTGTATCACCATAAACCACGTCGTAGTTTTGTTTTTGTACAATTTCTTTTGTATCCATGAGAATTTCTCTTCCTTTCATGGTTACCAATGCCGCCAGTGGTTTCGCATAGAATCTTGAATGTGTAAAACCAAGACATCCATACATTGAGTTAGCAGTCAACTTCAGTGCAGTTTGCCTTATGTTGTATTGCATGTATTGTTCCGGGGACAGATCTGGTGATTTCATTAATTTTTTAACCTCGCGTCTACTTTCCACAAGCTTTCTGATTTGTGTCGGCAGCACTCCGAACTCAGTGTTGGGATTGGGTAAAACTAAATTGTTCAAATCATCATCTGTGGAGGACATATTTTTTCTTTTAATAGTTGTGAAGCATATGTTATACTCCTGAATTATGCTTGGATATAATGAGTTGAAGTCCATGAGGAGGACAAGTTTATCATAGAATCCTTTTTTGGGGTCTAGTACGAGACCACCAGAGTAAGCAGCTTTCTTTTTTCCTTGTTTTTTGGCAACATTTGTATCATCATCTCCTTCATCAGCTGCTGGTTTTTTGCCATATACTTTATCTGGTACAATAAATTCTTTTTCATTGAAAGCATGAAGCAGCAGAAATTCATTCCTCTCAGATCTACCACCCATCAGGGTTCGAGACATTACATTGCCTGCTATCTGTGTGATTTGCAACGCGAGAGGTATTACATTAAGTTCGCACATAATTTTGAGGACGTAAGAAGCGTCCTGCATGTTTAACCTTACTAGGCTAAATAAATCATTGCTCTTTTCGTAATATCGAGGTATATCCTCGAGTGCAACATCGCTTCGATCACCATCTTTCATTTTGAGGACACTCACGCACAGCGTATCCAGGTCAAAACTTCTCGAGCGGATGAGTTCCATAGCTGAGAGTTTTATATCGCAGACTAACCGGCCGAGGAAGGCGTCCTTTGTTGCGAATTTCTTCTGTGGGGCAACCGATCTTTTGAGCCGCCCCAGCCGGGACCAATTGGGTATACGTAAATCTAGTATATTACCCATGAGTAAGTCTTGTTGAAATCCTTGCATGTCATGACCAACTACTAAGTCCGGATCGAGCTTCCAAAATTGCACCATGAAGTAATTAAGCAGTTCTCTTTCAGTGTCGCATTTTGTAAGCTTCGTGGCATTGTACTGCAGTAAACATTGTTTAAGGTCTAATGGCCATAATTCATTGCATTTTGTCATAACTGCAATCAAGACAAAATAATTGTATTATAGAAATGAATTTAACTCTAACAGGTGGTAGGCCTGCATTACTGCCATCGGTCTGTTAAGTGCCACTGCAGCGCTATGTCTGCTGCTATATGAAAGTGTACACATATTACTGTTCAGCGTTGAAAGTAGTGTGTAACTACATTACTACTACTAAGGGTATCAAGATTTTACAACACATCTCTTATTGCTGCGATCGCAATGAGGTATAGGTGTTAATTTTACTAGCGATGCTATGTTATGGACGAGACATTCACTTAAAATCGGGTGACGCGCCGCCTATTTCGTCACTTCGTTAAAAAAATAACAAAAAACATTTTTAATCTTAGTTTCAACATTTATTGAATTTTGTATTTAAAAAATATTTATAAACTTCCCTAAGAAATATATTGTACCAGACACATTAGATATTACACTGCATTCCAGAAAACGGAGTTCGGTGTATTTAAATATACCAGGTATATTATTCCACATACAAAATACGCGCTTAGTGGTGGAGTTGTGGATAGGGTCCATCATCTAATAAATATCAGTGAGATTCTTACCACAAAAATGGTGATGAAACGGTGGATTCGGTGGTGGTTTGTGAATTGGGAAACTGTTATGCACCAAGCAACTGAGCATTAATATTTTTGTCTTATTGGTTTTTTGATCCATGGATGTTCTCGTATGTATCTGCAAATTTATAAAATATCTAAATTTCCCAAATAACCAAAAAATTATATTAGTTTTGATTGTTTTGACAAGAGATATGCACTTTAATTTCAACACATTTTAAAATTAAATATCATTTAGTATTTAAATAAATGAAATTCAAGTGAATAGAATTTGTTTTTATAACAAAAATATAAATATTCATCATCATCAGCCCTCAGCAGTTCCTACCTGGAGATAATATTGAACATATAACACAAAATTTAACCGAATAAGATTCAGAGATCTGTATGAACAGAATCACTTACAGTCGCCACAACAATAGGTGGCGGTTCCAAATCTGTGTCATCTCTTATGACTTTGATGTTCTCTATTTTATCACAAGCACCTTCCAGTTTGCACCAGGACACTTTGGCAACTACGTTCTCCACATTCTTAACTTCTAGCCAGCAAGGACCTTTGATTTTTCTCTCCAGTAAAAATGTTTCCAATGATGATGTATTAGCACCAAATATGTGGCAGTATGTCAAACCAGTTTTATTTGAATTTGGAGGAGGAAATGATGCCTGAAAAAAGAAGTAAATTATAGAATAGATGAATATCAAATGATGAAAGTATCTTGAAGAAGATAATGTCCAGATAAAGTGAAGAGGAGATAAAAAAGCAGGTTGCGTTTTAAGACATAATCAATGCTAAAAAGAAAAACATCAAATAAATTTTTTATTTTAATAACAAACTGCATATAAATAATGTATAAACTCAAAATACTACCCCATTTGTTTTTTTATTGACAATTTTTTTTCTATAAATGGGCTAATGAAATGATGAAGTATGTATTTGGAATACTTCGGCTCTTGTCGGCCGGAATACAGTAAAGTGGTGCTAAAACTGTGGAATTTATATAATATATACAATATGTGGCTCAAAAACCTTTATGCTCCAAGGAAATTGGTTGGTGACTGCACAACAATGGGTGGTGGCCTGTTCATAAATTGTTAAGCGAAATAATCTTTATTAAAATTCTGTATTACACAAAGACATAATTTGTACTTACTGAATATTTAACTTCTAAATAATCACATTGTGCAGGTATATCAGGCAGATTAAAACAGTAATTCTTTGTAACTTTCTTTGATTTAAATTCTGTGAGACCAAGCTCACTTGCAATTGTTTCATTGAATTCATTATACATGTCCATCATAGACACTTCTTCATCTGTTTGTTCCAATGTCACTGGATCCAGTTTCTACAACAATATTTGCTAAATTTTCATTCATATTTAATGAAACCCTTTTTTTATTTACGTGGGGAAAATGCATACTTGCTCTTATGGGGGCAATGATAGGTTATGTCGTATGTGTACTGAATAAAACCCCTAATAGATTCCACCGTCGTCGCTTTACCGAAAGGCCACAGTAGCGTGTCGCACACCTCCGCGACCCCGCCGGCATCGGTTACACAGCGCAGCTCTGTCTCGAGGGGAGAGACCGTCTTTTTCCACCTCAGTAAAGCCGCACCGGAACGTACGTTCTCCTCTCGGCCTCTTATATTTATAGCCACCTGGGCAACGGGTCCCCTGAATACGTCATCCAGGGGCCACGAGAGCCAGGAAACAAAACTCTCCTGACTCCTGTGGTGGATCAGGTTTTGTGCGCCTGTATCAGGAAGCTGGCCTCTTCTCCCTCCGTGATTCCACCTGGACTTCAAAGGGCAATGCAAGCATGCCCGCGTGGTCCTTCGGCGCACATTCGAAGTGAGCTCACAGATCTGCAGCGGCCACTTTGGACCGGCCCTATGCCTCGGGCCTGCCAAGTATATTCCTTTTAGCTTCACTGTGGGTGACAAAGCCACGGCTACTGAGCCCCACCGCCACAACAAGGCGGGAACCTATCAGTGGGATTTAATGAAACCCTATGTTGATATATGACAAAGTACACATTTCCTCTTGTAAATTATCAAAGTCAAAATAGTCATAAGCTAAAACATAAAAACCTTTTTTTTTTTATGATGTTTCTTTTTTTAGTACAATAAGTAAGAAAATAGTAATAAGTTCATTAAATAAGTAACATTTAAGATAATTTTTTTTTTTTTTTTATATAGTCACGCCTTTTTCCCAGTAGGGGGAGGCAGAGGTGAATAAACCACCCACGTTTCGCCAGATGTGGTCAGATTAGGTCCCATGTAACAGGGGGCGAGCCTGTTGCCACTTTATTGGGACCACCACACATACACACACAAAGATGATATCAGTGTGCGGGTTTCCTCACGATGTTTTCCTTCACCGTTTTTGTATCTCGCTGTTGTAACTAAAGTTCACAAATGTACATAACTTAAATATTAAGTCATTGGTACATGCCGCGGTTTGAACCCGCGACCTTCGGAATGAAAGCCGCACACTCTAACCATTAGGCCAGCGAGCTAAAGATAATAATGTGGGATTATTTATCTGTTAATATAATTGTACATACATAAATTGAAAATATTAAGCAATGCTATTTTTAATCTTAATGTCTCAAGATGTTATGTGCAATATATACTAACACATGTTGAGAGAAAATGGGAACTCAGAAAGACGGTCCATATTTATTATTTCCTTGCAATACTTTAGCTTTTTACAACACCTATTTATCTTTGTCTATACTTTATGGATTTAATTAAATTATACTAAATTTATGTGCTACTTACATATTCTCTTGGCAAAAGAAATATTTGGCGCTCCACATTTTTAACAACCAAACAGCATGATACACAACCAGCTGACTTATTTAATGGATTAACATATGTCTTTCCGAACAAATACACAACACCAGGCTTCACAAATCTATCTTCCCAGGCATCCAACCAATAGAATTTGAAGATCTTTTCTCCATCACCGTTAGTTTGAATAGGTAACTGTCCATCTGTTTGTACAGATGGAATAATTTGATTTTCATTACTTTGCTCCAGCCATACTGTAGAAACTTGTTTTGATTCTTTGGGGGATTCTTTCTTTGTAACAGGGAATATTTCAAAATCTTCATTTAAGAACTCTGCAGCAACATCTGTGATAGTGTCAGTAGTGTGGGGGTTTTCTTTTTTAACTTCAGGAAGTGGAGAAGACAGAGGATTAGAAAATTCATCATCAAAATTAATGTCTTGTGTTTGAAATTCTTCAATGTTCTGTATAGCAGAGTCCTCTAGTTCTTTTTTTATTTCTTTATCAATTTTCCAATCTTGTTTTTTTACTTTTGGTTCTACTATGCCATTGGAATCTTCATTCATCATTAATTTATTCTGTAACAATAGAATTAGTAAATATTTTTTAGGGTCAAAACAATCAAATTATAACATTATAACTTAAAAATCACTTTGAGATCCATTTTGAAAATTGGTATAAGCTGCCTATTGTATTCTATTTTTTACATAGTTTAAATTCATACTTATGTTCTAACACAAACCAAAATGACATAATATATTTATACTTCAAGTGACTTCTGCAATGAAGTTACCGTAAGAACTTACATCATTATTTGTTGTGACTGCTTTTGTGTCTTCAAGTTTAACAGAAGCCTCTTTCTTGACATTTGTTGATAGGTTTTTAAAATAATTCTGAGCTTCTTTCTTGCTAGATTCAATAACATTCACTTTGCTAGAAGCAAGCATTTTTGGTTTAATAACAACAGATGCAGCACTATTATCAAGATCAGACATGATGTCTGAAAGTATGTTGTCTTCAGATATTTTTAGATCCTGAAAAAGTTTCATATATAAACATCAGTTACATATTATATATTATTAAATTGGTTAGTTTAAATAATCCATTTCTAATTTCTTGTTAAAAAATCAATAAAGCAATTTGTAATAATGTTAAACTGTTTTAATTACCTCTTTTTTTTTCACAGGCATTGCACCTAATAAATTTCTAATATTGCCTTTACTACTGGGTTGAGGTGCCAATCTTGCTTTTCTCTTTGTACCACGGCCAGATTCTTTATTATTAGTAGACACATAGCTATCCTCAATCTCATCATCGTCAAATATTTCCCGGCCATCTTCTATGTAACCATTACCATCTAAAGTAGAAATTTTAATAATTAATAAATTGTTTTAAACTGCACCTTGTTTGTCATACGGAATAAATATATAATATTTATGAATTTTTAAGTCATTTTATAGAAAATTTAACTATTTACATTAAAAAGCGAAGTAAAATCGAAATATCTACCATCATCTTCAATCCAATCGTCTTCCTGCCGTTGTAATACGCGATCATGGTATTCCTTCTCATCTACTGTATCGTATATATTTTCCATTTCATCTACATCGTATTTATGTTTGGTGCCTTTTCCTTTCAGCTGTTTTAATTTTTCTAATGCTGAAAATCTACCATGTTTATCTACTTTCTGCCTCTTAGTTCTTGAAGTAGCTGTAAATAAACAATAACAAAATCAACCTGCAAATGCTGCTAAATATACATAAATGACATATTAATATTACACCAACCAACAGAATCTCCCATTCTGTAATTAAATAATGACAAAAAAGTTATTATTCCTATAAAAGTAATAAAAGTATGAATAACTGAAAAAACGTATGTGAAATGTCAACAATTGAAATATGCTATTTGGCAATTACTTTTGGCGCGAAATAAAATTCACGTTTGAGATGTGAGTACGAAACCATAGCTTAAACTTTTTAAAAATATTATTTTTATAAAAGATTTATTTATAACACGAAAAAGATATGCATTAACTAATTTCAAACTTCTTAAGAAAAGTAACCATCTAAGTTTAATTTTTGTTACTTGAGAAGATATATGTTTATTTCTTAGGGTTTACTTTTATTAAATGTAATGAATACAAGTATTACGAAAAGTTTGCTTAAAAATTCTTAGGTGATAGTAAAATACGGAACAAAATTCAAAAACTATAAAACTATGTCTATTTTTAATCTGCGAACTATTAGTTGGTTTCGCGCCAAAAGTAATGTCAAGGTATTCTGGTAAAATAGTAAACAGATTTAACTTCCTAAGAGTAAATTCTTATCTTCAAATATCGTTACTGTTTATTAATTACTAACTATTTTAATATAAAATATTTTGATAAATATAATGGCGATGCGAGATTATGCAGCCGATAGAGGTAACTTTTAATTAATGTTACTTCTCATATTTATTAACGGCTTTACGTTATCACGTAATTTTGATTTCTTACAGAGGCGATAAAGAACTTCTTTGTGGATTTTTGTCAAACTAATGATGAAGGACAAAAGTTTTTCAAATACGCAGAACAACTTACAAAAGTTGCACACAGAGAACAGGTAATGAAATATACATGCAAATATAGTGTAGTAATAATTCCTCAAATACGTAATTGTTATTTCCTACAAAAGGACAATTTTAATTTAAGAATATATACGTTTAAAATTAACATAGAAATTATAGCTGTGTTTCATCATTACAGACTACATTCATTGTGGATTTAGATGACTTGTATGAGGCGAATGATGATCTTGCTAATGCTGTTAAACAAAATACACGACGATACACAAATATGGTATCTGATGTGGTGTATGAAATGCTACCTGACTATAAACACAGAGAGGTAAATTTTTCTTTTTAATTTTTGTTTTTTTTTTTTTATTATTTAGATATTCACAATTTTTTCCTAAAATACCTACTAATTTGCTGGTCCAAAAAAAGAAATACTTATCTTTAGAAACTTAAAGCAGATATTTTTTTCTTACTCAAATCTACAGATCTCAAAATTCATTACATGTTGTATGCTGGAGCAAAGGATTATGTTTCCTTATTTATTGAGTTGTATATATTATTAGCTTTATGACAGAAGTGGTATTTTCATATGTGGTTCTAATATATTTGTTACAAACAATATATTTTTTATCAGGTGGTTGCCAAAGATTCATTAGATGTGTACATAGAGCATAGAATCATGTTAGAAGCCAGGAACCACAGGATTCCTGGGGAGATGAGAGATCCTAGAAACAGATACCCTCCAGACTTAATAAGGAGATTGTAAGTGTACTATTTATACTTAATATATAAAAAATTGTGAAACTCTTTTACTCCATTTATAAGTGAAATGGATTGACTTGTTCTCTGAACTTTACATTCCACTAAAGAAAAAGATTATTAACCTACTTATTTTAAAAAAAGCTCTTCACAATGATCCACACCAAAACACCTTTTTTTATTTCTGTGAATTTAAGGTGATTTTTTTGTAAATTATTATTTTTTTTATAGTGAGGTGTGTTTCAAAGATGTGTCGAATGCCAAGTCAGTTCCCATTAGAGAAGTCAAAGCTGAACATATTGGAAAGCTTGTCACAGTAAGAGGTACAGAATTAATTCACATTTACTGTTTTAATTATAGATTATTATTAATAAGTCGTCAGTATAATTTTTCTATTACTTATATGTAGTTTTTATTATTTATTGGACTACTTTCACATTAATTAACTACGTTTGAGGAACAGTAGCTATCTGCTCGCCTTTGTTTGTTTCCAGAGCCAAATATTGTGGAGTTTGCTTGGTTTTTTGTGCCAGAGTATTTTGCACTAAACTCTTTACTAGTCAAGAGCTCATTGTTAATTAACACTATGTGTAATAAGTGTTAGCCTGTTGGAGTTAAAAAAGTTATTAAAATTATAAATTTTTTTTATGCTTTTGATTGTATGCATTTAATTTTGTTTCTGTGTAAATCTTTTAAGGATAAAAAGTTGTGTGGGATTACAACACATTGAAATTTACTTGGAAAATATATTTTTACTGTGAATACCTTTGTTTATTTTTTTTAGGTATAGTGACAAGATGCACGGATGTCAAGCCATTGTTAGTGGTTGCGACTTATTCGTGTAGCGCGTGTGGCGCGGAGACCTACCAGCCAGTCAGATCGCTGCAGTTCACACCGCCACCTGCTTGTACTGCTGATGAGTGCCGTTTGAACAAGACTTCCGGGCAGCTTTATTTACAGACAAGAGGATCAAGGTTTCAGAAGTTCCAAGAGTTAAAGATCCAGGAACATGTAATTTTTTTATTAAGATAATATTGTCATTTACTGTGTAACGGTTTTTAAAGAGAATTTAAAGTAGATTTATTGCCTGTTAGAGCAAATGAGTAAAAGAGCAGTTTCTTAAAAGTAAGTAAGAAGCAAAGGGTTATATATGTATTCTTATTATTTTATTCAGAGATTTTTGGTTCTAAACAATATTGTTAAAGAGGCACTTTAAACTTTCATTTAATAAGATCAAGGCTACTCCATAACAAATCTCAGCAGGAACAGTGAGATGCATTAAGTCATTAAAAAAAACTTGGGTTCTAATCCTTTCTTTTACAGAGTAAATTTTTCTTCTAATCAAATAAATATTTATTATAACACTCATAATGACAACAAAACTTTATTCATCTTTAAAATAATATTTTTTTTTCTATATTGTGAGTTAATTTACCATCAATGCCAAAAAATTGGTTGATTATTGATTTGGCCATTTAGTATGAACAATGCTACTGACAGACTACACTTGCAATAGAAACATGTTAAATTAATATTACTCCACTTTTTGTGCCAGAAACTTAAAATAACTTGATGTGTTTGTACAGTCAGACCAGGTGCCGGTGGGGCACATACCTAGGCAGTTGTCAGTGTATTGCCGTGGTGAGACAACGCGGCGTGCGCAACCTGGCGATCACATAGCCGTCAGTGGGATTTTTCTGCCGTTACTCAGCTCTGGCTTTAGGCAGATGGTACAAGGTCTGCTGTCCGACACCTACCTTGAGGCACATGTAAGTATTAATGAATATCCATTCATTCTCCAAAGCAGTGAATTGTAAATGATATAGGGCAGTTGTCAAGTAAACCATTAACCTGATGCTAAGTTTGTCCTATTCAAAACTAAATGCAATTAGTTACACTGGTTTGATATACAACAAATATGATGACTTTTTAAGATTCCTTCTCCAGTTTTATTTAAAGAGTTTTCTTATGTACTTAGAAGAGTAATATCTTATAATTGTTGGAGTTTATTATTGTTTTTCTCTGTTCATTTACAGATTGTAACTTGCCTAAACCAAAGTGATGAAAGTGAAATGGCTGAAGCTTTAACAGAAGAAGAGCTTGCAGAATTAGCAGATGAAGACTTATATTCAAGAATGGCTCAGAGTCTTGCACCAGAGATATATGGCCACGAGGATGTCAAGAAAGCTCTGTTGTTGCTGCTTGTTGGTGGTGTCGATAAGTATGTCTATTTAATTATATATATAATATTGTGTTAGTTTGTAATGGATAATTACGAAGCAATAGCTTTAAAAAAAACTTTTTTATTACTGAACTCTGAATGAACCGTACGGTGTGTTTGTACTGGAAATTGGATATCGTCAGAACCTATGTTTCTAGTACTAGCCAGGCTGCTTTCAAGAACGCTATCATGGACCTAAATTTGCAAAATGTGACCCCAGAGTCAATTCAGGAATCTCTCTCTTACAAGGAAAATGCTATGTTACAGTGCCACGGCCAATAGTTAATTGTTATAAAACAAAAACTATTTTTATTGCAGAAGGCCGAATGGAATGAAGATTCGTGGCAACATTAACATCTGTTTGATGGGAGACCCTGGAGTAGCAAAGTCTCAGCTTTTGAACTACATCAATCGCTTGGCGCCGCGCAGTCAGTACACAACTGGCAGGGGCTCATCCGGCGTAGGACTTACAGCTGCTGTTTTGAAGGTACTTTCATTGTAGATTAGATACTTGATTTAATGGTAACATTAAAAGTGCATGTATAAGCTATTTGAATCTTTAGCTTTAATGTGCAGTATATCGTATTAAAGCATCCAGTAGCATGTCCGATAATACATATTATCCTAACTAACTCCACCATATTATATATTTATTATACTATATATTATATTATACTCAATGTGTGGAGAAATTCTTCTATCATTGATATTTTTCTGTGAAAATGTATCTGGTGATAAATCTGTTATAAATTTAGGATCCTTTCACTGGAGAAATGATGTTGGAGGGCGGTGCATTAGTGCTGGCTGATCAGGGGGTTTGCTGCATTGACGAGTTCGACAAAATGGCGGAGAACGACCGAACTGCTATACACGAGGTCATGGAGCAACAGACCATCAGCATTGCTAAGGTATTCATAATATTTATAAAGAACTTGTGCTCTTAAGCTTGTATGCCATTAAAAAAGATGAAGAGATAAAAGTCTACAAGATAACAGAGATTAGACTTCTAGCCTGATGTACTGTCACACTAAATTTCCTCTAATCATCAGGTGAGATTGTGGTCAAGCTCTGAAATGTACAATTGTAAAATATATAGTTCTTCATACTGCCTCTAAGGTACAGTAGCTAGCTTAGTTCGATTTGGTGTCCCATGTGGAGTTTGCAGAGTAGTAGACTTTTCAATATATTTAAGTATTTACACTTGATTTATGTGCATGTCACTGTTTCCGCATTTGGTGCACTCCAATTGCACTCTTGTAATAAAAACAAATACAATGTTTCAGGCGGGTATAATGACGTGCCTCAACGCTCGCGTCTCCATATTGGCAGCTGCTAACCCTGCTTACGGTCGCTACAATCCTAAGCGGACCATAGAACAGAACATACAGCTGCCAGCTGCTCTCCTCTCCAGATTTGATCTACTTTGGCTCATACAGGACAAACCGAACAGGTATGTACTGATTACAATTCTCTTATGGAGCCCGTAATGGCAAGTAACACTAGAGCGCTTAGTCCTCTCGACTAACAGAGGTGTGTAAACATAACTATTACATTTTAAAAGATAGTGAAATATTAGTGTATCAAAACATAATATTGACCAGTACATATGATGATGCAGTGTTTACTATCCTAACTACCTAATGTGCCACTACATTGTAATAACCGAGTATATTAACAAGTGAATATCCTGCTTGTCTATCGTTTCGTGGAATAAAATAAGAGAATATCCTTTTATATTCAGGTAGAAAGAATTGTTGATTAAGTAGTTTTTTAATCCGATGTGATTTGGCACACATTTCACATGTTAAGTGACAATAGATACATAGAGTGTAAAGCTGCTCGCCCAGAATGCCTCGACTCTTATGAGAGTCAACCAACCATCGCTGTTATAGTGGTAAATTCATCAATGGGGTAGTAGCTAGGTGGTTTTGAATAACTTACCTAACCCCTGGTTTTAAGATTACCTATTCTTCCTTTTCTTAAAGTGCCTCTCCAACTAGTGAAGGTTGGCGATCAGCGCGGTACAGTCTTTTCTGTCTCTGGTTTGGCGGAACAACAGATTACTTATAATTTGTAATAAAAATTTTAGATTGTTTTAAATTGGAAAGCAAATATTAAATACTATTATAATTATATGTAAAGGGATAAGGACCTGGAGCTGGCGAAGCACATCGCGTACGTGCACCAACATTCCACGCAGCCGCCGTCGAAGATACGCGCGCTATCCATGCGTCTGGTGCGCCGGTACGTCGCGCTAACTAAGCGCAAACAGCCCGTGGTGCCACGCCACCTCGCCGAATACCTCGTTTGTGAGTGGATACATATATCAGTTAGAAACTTGCCTTGAGAATGACGTCGCTACGAACAGACCTCTACTGAGGCTCGGGACCATTACGATAAATAAAAACATCCCTCATCAACCTTACCTATATGTGATGGTCATTCAAATCGAAACACTTGCAAAGTATTTCTTGCTGAAGCTGTGTTCTTGGTTACGAGTTTTTTTAATAAGCTTAACATTACTTGTTTTGTACTAGCTTCCTACGTTGAGTTGAGGCGGGAGGCGAGAAATGCGCGTGACGTCACATTCACCTCCGCAAGGAACTTGCTTGCGATCTTGCGTCTCTCCACCGCACTGGCACGCCTCAGGTTTGTCTGATTTCTATTTTTGTTGTTTGTAAATTATTAATAATTCTTTATTTGTTCCTATTTATGGATAAACAGATAATATCCATAAATATAATTAGATAATAAAATCTAATCTACATAATATGTTTCATAAAAATACTATCTATCTTCATCATTTTAAAAAAAATATCCAAAACCAATAATAAAAATCTGTAATGTATATTATTAAACAGCTCTCTCAGCGTTGACACATCCTCCATGTACTGCCTTATCTCACAAGGTCAAGGCCATAAATCCACCACACTGGCCAAGTGTGGGTTGATGATGTCACATCCGTGAAAGCTGTTCCTGTTAATACAAACGTAATTACTTGGTTATGTTTACAATTACTGTTTTTTTTTGTGTTTAATAATATTGAAGAATTTGCTTTTCATGCTTACCTTATTTATAAAATTAAGTGTATTTATTTTATATTTCATAATTTAGGTTGTCTGACGTGGTTGAGAAGGAGGACGTGTCGGAGGCAATACGCCTTGTGGAGATGTCCAAGCAGTCCTTGCAACATGTCGAAGACAATATTCAAAGGTATAGGAAATCATATCACTTGTGACACATCAGATATAAAATCACACTTTTAGTGTTTTGAGATCTGTAGAGTGAAAAATACTTTTTTTTTCAGAGGGATTAGTTCGACTGATCGCATCTTTGCTATAGTTCGTGACCTGGCCGGTTCAAATCAGACGGTTAAGATCGCCGACGTCATCGAGCGATGTGTCGACAAGGGTTTCAAACCTGACCAGGTAACATGCTCCTGTATCATCATAAGCCCACAAAGATACACAGTTGACCAGTAAATCTCCATTTGAGATCTACAGCACGTAAATTATATGGCAGACAAATATTACAGGAGACTTCTTCGGCAGAGTCCCTCCTACAGCAACGGAGATAATTAGTAGTTTCTAAATTTTGTGGTTAAAATTTTTATTAATAACGTAATTGTAATAATGTTTAATCCACAGGTTGATGCTTGTATCGAGGAGTATGAAAACTTGAACGTCTGGCAAGTGAACCAAGTGAGGACCAAGATTACCTTCATGTGAACCAATTGCCATTACTAGTGACTGCGTCCCTTGACTACAGTCTCGTGACTGAAATGTGTTTTAATCTCACACGATTATTAATAAAGCATTTTTTTAGCAGTCTTTTATTTCAATTGATTTATAAATATTAAACATTAAAAAGATGATTTTATTTGGTAAAGTTCATCTTAAAGATATTATAAACCAATTCATACAATAAATTAACATCATGTTAGGGTATCATAATATTTTGCAAACCCTTTCCTTAACTAATAATCCAAAATAGAATGATGAAAATTTGTTTTTTTGATTCGTAATAACAAAAATAGAGACGTGGATGACTAATGGTTATTAATTGTTATTCAAGATCTAGACTATACTGGCGGTCACAGTTTGAGGAACTAAACCAAATTTTAATATGACGAATATTTAAAAAAAATGTCTGTCGCAAGTTATATAACCACAACATAGAATAAGTTTATCTTAAGTACCGTATTAGAAATAACATTTATTCTGAAACATGAAGCCCTTATTGTACTTCAGTTTCTTTATAGATACGTTATATGTAAAATTCATTTCGCTTGCCACTGTACTTCAGAGCGGTTGTCTGTCTGCAAAATAAAGTATAAATGTTTAAAAGCTCTATTGGTTGCATAACAAAACTCGCGATTTGTTTTTTTGAGGCCTTGGAGACGGCAATCTAAATTTTAGAGGCCCAAAAACAAAGTTAATGACACTATGCAGTTAATATTTTTTTCAAGTCTATATAATTACTCGGGGAATGTTGGTGTTTGAAATTTTCTTTACAATAACAACAAAGGATTCATTATATCAGATCATGAAACGGGGAATTTGTAAGATTTATTTTTAAGATTATTGCTGAATCTCAGTTAAGGTAGATTAAATGGAGCAAAATGAGGTTCAAATGCCCCAAACGGATTATACTTTTGCGTCGCACGTTTTTGATGTCAGTAATGACGAAGTGGTTTAAAGTCCATGTCGTTTTCGGTAGTAAAGATTCATGTGAAATTCGTGTAGACTATATGTAGATTAAGGTATGCGATATATTATATATTTGTCCTAGAAATAAACAAAAACGTATTACTTATTTACCTTACATTGAAAAACTATTATTATAAAATATCAGATTATCATATTTATTACTGGTTCCGGGTCCATAGGATTAGTACAAGATGTGTATACAATTAAAAAAAAAAAGAGTATACATCATTATTATTCGAAAAACTACTATAAATCAATATTTCTTAAAGGAGCTGCTGTTCTACTAAACTTGCTAACAAACTTTGAGTACCTTAAATGCTAAGATCCTTTCTTTAATATTTACAGTGCCAATTCAGTTTGAAAGGAATGTCAGTCAGATTTCGTCAAGTCGTTAGAATAATAATGAATAAATAAATCATTTTTTTTTAAACTTGAAGTCGAATATTGTGCGTTATTTTAGTTATTACAGATGTGTCACAGTTATTTTAAACTAAAAGATAATTAGAGAATTTTTTAAGTATTATCGCTACTGCGTATTTACGTTCAATCTGAAATAAAAAAAAAACATTGTTTTAAATTGTCGAAAATGTAACCACCTGTTTTTTTTTAAAAAAAATTGTAACTTCATTTAGTTCAATCCAGAAACCAGGTCACGAACCTACAAGTCTAAAATGGATTACACTCTGTCGTAGCTCACGTGCAAACTTGTTAAAGAAAAGTTGGCTTTTCTCCAAGGAGTGAAGGTCGAGATTGTTAAAGTTCAAGGATGGAGGGTCTCAGTGTCTGAAAGCCTACTTATGAGGGACGTCGGTGTTGGTCCCTTGCTTATTCAAGGTAGATTGTTAGAATCGTGCCCTTATTTGTAGTCGATAATCTTGTATTAGGTTGATATCCCGTTGTAATAGCCTTCATACTGTATATATATTACGAATACCTCTGACCATGAAGAAAGTGTTAAAAATGACTAAAGAGTTATGTTGGTAATAATGCTTTACCTACTGGCTTTAAATCTTTTACGAAAACGGCCATAAGCCCCGGATTATTCAGAAAGCAACTTCAAATACTTATTACTTTTTTATTACAAGTTCTGAAAAACCAGAAAGAAAATCTAATAGTAAAGTTTATAGATACTTTGATAAAATTATATAAAAATATACTACTAAATCATATAAATGGACAAATATGCTTTGGCGTTATTGGATATTGTTAATAATATTTTAATATGTCGTTAATATTTACTATTTTCTTTTATTGGTGGTAGGTTACTGTTGCCGGAGATCGCCGAGGTAGGTATCACCGCAGTGCCTACTGCAGCCGATAAATAATAGTGTGCGAATATTACTGTGTTCCGGTGTGAAGGTAGCTAGTTAAATTACTGGGGTAAAGAGTCTCAACATCTTGTTTCAAGGCGAACACAATGAAGTGTTGTGTATGTCATCCTAACTAATGTTAAATTGTTATCGGCAGGCGTATCATCATCATAATCATTATCATCAGTCAATAGACGCACACTGCTGGGCAAAGGCAGCATAAAACAAATGATGGGTTATGTCCAGCAGGCGTATCATTTACTATCAATTAAACGTCTCGCTCGTCTCATCGCTTCGTAATATAAAAAAATAGCATTTAGGGTAGATGGGGATGACGTAAAAATATTTATTAGAATTCCGATAATTTTTTCGATAAATCTGTTCGTTACAATTATTAAAAAAATGTAATATAAACTTTAATTACATTAATGACTAAGCTGATTGATATAAATTAATATTAACGCAAATTGATTAAACACTAACAGTTGTTATCGCACGATATTTGGTATAAACTTGTTTTTTTAATTTAATTAAACGACTAGACGAGCGAGACGTTCACCTGATGGTAAGTGATAGGACTACTCATACCAACGTGGTCCTGGTTAGGATGATATATTCTGTACCGCATTGCGTTCGTCACCTATCACTTAAAATGTTAAGTCTGGTTATCCCAGTAATTACACTAGCTACAGCACCCTTCAAATCGGAACACAGTAATACACATTGCTGTTTGTCGGAAGAAATAGGCGGTGAGGTGTTACCAGTAAAAAATCATTTGTATATTTATATAACAAGGTTCTTACTCGTTTTAGATTCGCCATAGCGACTGTTGTCTATTCCTATTAGTATGTTATGAAAAGAGAAGATAATCTCTGCTAAAAAGAACTATCATTACATATTACAAAAATGGATTTGAATTGTTTGTGAACACATTTTAGTGATCTTGTTTAGGTTTCTCGTAGCCTGGTCACGTGTATATAAGTAGATTATGTACTAAGAGCGTGGAAGATCTACTTTCCATCGATTCATTGTATAAGTAATACAATCATAAATCTTCTTTAATTTTTATATCAAGTTAATAAGGAAACAATCTAACCATTGAAGGGGTTTAAAAAAATAAAAGGTTAATGTGAGCAGAAATATGCTACATAACTTCTTAAAGAAAATGGTTTCCTGCAGCCATTAATCATTGCTGAAATATGAGAAGCGATGAAATGTTACATAAATTTTTTCTCAAGTAACATTAAAGTCTATATAATATATAGATACATAAAGTACATACATAAAGTACATACATAAAGTCTATATTATATATTACTTATTTGACGGAGCGACGAGCAGAATGTTCACATGATGGTAAGTGAAACGCTTGCCTGTATTTACGATGAGATACACAACAGTACATAGTGTTCGTGGTCTTGATAGAGCGCCCTTCAAATCGGTACACAGTAATGTTTATACTCTACTGTTTGGCGGTAGAAACAATAGCTACAGTGATACCCATCTAGATGGTCTCCGGCAACAGAGACCTACCACTAGTAATAGTAATTAATGTATAAGTTATAATTTACTAGCTGTTCTCCGCCCGCTTTGCTAGCTGTAATATAGAATTAGATTTGAAATTTATCAGAAATACTTCTACTCGGCTGCAACCCACCGCTACTTAGGCCCTTTCCCGTTACTAATACTCCCGCAACCTGTTTTGGGGGTATTATATCGTAAAATCCATTCTTAGTTGACCTATACTCGGCGAAAGGTATATATCTTTATATTTTCCTAACAAATTTTATGTCCATGGGACTTACGGTTCTAGAGATATCGTGGTAATTCTTTACATAGTTGGATATCTCATATATATGTAAGAGATAAGAAATCATTTTAGGCCATTCATGCTACAGCTCACAATTAAAGTAACTGCTGTACTCGGCACATTTGGCATACGGATTCGCGTTGGCACTCTGTGTCATTTTCACGATTCTTTTTTTGTTGGAAAGAGTACATCTGGAAATTGGTCAAGTTGATATTATATTATATTATTGATACAAGGTAAGAATGATTGGAAAAATCGGTGCAGGTCAACCTAGGCGGACATATTCCGATCAAATCGGAGATGTCCTAAAGAAAGGCCGGATCAAAAGCACACGCAACAGACGAGCGTGCATGAAGACGCTTATGAAAGTGGAGGAAGCGAGAGAGGTGTGCCAGGATCGTAGCAGGTGGAGAGAGGTGGTCTCTGCCTACCCCACTGGGAATGAGGCGTGATATAATAGGTTAGCAAATATCTCCCTTCCGCCTTTTTATCTTTTGAATTTCGCGGCTATGTACAAAGCGCTACAGAGCTCGTATCTGGCAATACTATACATAATTTGAAAGGTCTTGACATAACCTACAAAACGACGCTATGCATAATTAGTTTGGAAATTGCGTTCAACAGTTATAGACGTGTAAACATATAATTCACTAACGCCGAAATTCGCGCTATTTTAAAGTTTTCCTTCGTTAAAGGCAAATCCGCTAGAGAAACGTTCCGTGAGATTAATGGTGTTTTGGGGGATGGTACTCTATCAATTCGAACCGCGGAGGAATGGTTTCGACGATTCAGAACCGGTGAAAACGACACCATGGATAAGCCAGCCGGCGGAAGACCTGTGACGACAAATACCGATCAAATCATGGACTACATCGAGTTAGACCGGCATGTGGCATCTCGTGACATCGCCCAGGAGATGGGAGTTAGTCACCAAACCATTTTAAACCATCCGCAGAAGGCTGGATACAAAAAAAAGCTTGATGTTTGGGTGCCGCATGATTTGACGCAAAAAAACCTTCTGGACCGAATCAACGCCTGCGATATGCTGCTGAAACGGAACGAACTCGACCCATTCTTGAAGCGGATGGTGACTGGCGACGAAAAATGGATCACATACGACAATATCAAGCGAAAACGGTCGTGGTCGAAGGCCGGTGAATCGTCCCAAACAGTGGCCAAGCCGGGATTGACGGCCAGGAAGGTTTTGCTGTGTGTTTGGTGGGATTGGAAGGGAATCATCCACTATGAGCTGCTCCCATATGGCCAGACGCTTAATTCTACCATCTACTGCGAACAACTGGACCGCTTGAAGCAGGCGATCGACCAGAAGCGTCCAGAATTGGCCAACAGGAAGGGTGTAGTGTTCCACCAGGACAACGCCAGACCACACACTTCGTTGATGACTCGTCAGAAGCTACGGGAGCTCGGATGGGAGGTTTTATCGCATCCACCATATAGCCCGGACATAGCGCCAAGTGATTACCACCTGTTCCTGTCCATGGTGAACGCCCTTGGTGGTGTAAAGTTGAACTCAAAAGAGGCTTGTGAAAAGTGGCTGTCCGAGTTCTTCGCAAATAAGGAGGGGGGCTTCTACGATGGAGGTATTATGAAGTTGCCGTCTAGATGGAAACAGATTATCGAACAAAACGGCGCATATTTGAACTAAATCCGATCACTGTAACACTTTTTATAAAGCATTGACGAAAGATCAAAAAAGCGGAAGGGAGATATTTGGCAACCTTATATATGTATGTATGATATTATAACAAAAAAACCAATACAATCTTAATAGTAGCAAAAGAGAAAAAACAGATTTTGCACCAATTCGTTTATGTAAATTTATATTTTTTCAGTTTATTTTACACTGTTCGGGAAAAGGTATTATAGTTAACAAATGTACCATACCTTCGTCGGCGGTATACATGTCAGATGTAACTTGCTAAGTGAAAGCAATTTACTTGCCCATTGTGAGAAGGGTTATAAAACTAATAACGGTAAACCCAGGTCCAACGGTCCAATGAGATTTAAGGAAGCATTAAATGCAGGAAAAGTTTTTCTTTTGCTCCATTATTCCTTCCCCTAATAACGTTTTCATTTCATTGTTATCCACGTTCGGATATATTAAACCTAATAGTTTTACGGCGTGATTTCTATATATATTACCTACATCGAAACAACTCTGTCTATGATATGCATTATTTTTTTAATAAAGAGTGTTTGTTGCGATTTCTTTTGCAATTAAGCGAGGAGACGACCGGTCGTTCACCTGATGGTAAGTGATAAGTCTCCCCATAACAGCGTGGCTCTGGTTAGAATTGTATATACTGTATTTCATTGTGCTCGTCGCCAGAGACCATGTTAAGTCACGTTACCCCTTTAATTTTTAAAAATTACACTACCTACAACTCCCTTTAAACCGGAACACGGTGATTGTACAGTATTGTTTGTCGACTGCAATACGCGCTGCGGTGATACCTATCTAGATGATCTCTGGCAACAAGCATACAACATATGCTTTCATATGTTGGCATGGAATACACTTCCTCTATTCGAGATATATGCGGTGTTCTTTGTTATTCAATACCATGAGAAAGTAATACAATGAAATACATAAAACAGAGGTTAGTATAAGTTAATTTGTTTTATATCAGGCTTCTTTACACGTGGGACACTCAGAAATTTTTGAGAAATTAAAAAACTAAATTCTATGAAAAAAATATTTTTACTAAATCTTTTCAAAGAACTCTCCACCAGCCTCTATACAAAGTTTCATGCGTCTGAACTAATTTTCAAAAAAATTTTTCAGTCCTCCGCAGACATCTGTTTCACGGCCTTCTCAAACGCTGCTAGCGCGTCTTCCGGCGATGGAAACTGTACCCTTTTGAACTGATTTATAATTTTAGGGAATAAAAAAAAGTGACACGGAGCCAAATCAGGACTGTAAGTAGGGTGTCCTAAGACTCTAACTGGTGTGGAGTCCAGGAAAACCCTCATTTTGATCGCAGAGTGAGTGGGCGCATTGTCGTAGTGAAGAAGGACCCCGCGGAGCTCGGTGTTCGGTCGCTTGTTGCTCATTGCAGAAAAAACTTCTAGCAGACATTTTGTGCTGTACCATTTGGCGTTGATGCTGCTTTGGTCTCGAAGTGGAATTGAAATTAGGTACCCCGTCTAAGTCAAGAAACTAGCAATCAAAATTTTTTCTGCGCTCCTCGATCGCTTCACTTTCGTAAGCGTTGGTTCATTTTGAAACAGGCAAACTGCCTACTGACGCTATGTTTCTGGATCATATTGATAAATCCAGGTTTCACCAGGCCGTAAACGCGCCGTGACGAGCCTGCGTCAAATGTTTGTATAATATCACGGCACTAATCCACCCGGGCCATACGGGCCTGCTTCTGGGCTTCGGCGAGGTTGTGCGGCACCCGGCACCCAGCGGGAAACTATCCTCTTTAAGCGAAGGTGCTCGTGCAAAAACTTGTGAACATTTCCTCAACCGATCGGCAGAGCATGCTGAATCTCTTCGTACGTAATTCGTCTGTTTTCTTGAATTAAATTTTTTACTGCCAGCTTACTTTTTTCGGTGACAGCCGTCCGCCGGTAGGACGACCACTCCTTTTTTCATCCCCCAAAGAAAGATGACCGCGTTTGAACTCGCTATGCCAGCGGTAGATGGTTATTTTTAAAGGTCCATCATCCATAAAAGCAATTCGAAGTCGATCAAATGACTCATCAGGGTTTAAGCCACATTTGAAATCGTAAAAAATCATAGCACGAAAATGTTCTCGACACAGATCCGTTTTTTAATGAGTCAAGAAAATTTTAATTGGCTCTCAAATAATTGGGGAGGGAAATTTGAATATCGAACAGTGGTATTTTTATTTTTAAATAATCGAAGTTTTCATAATAATCACAAGTGGCCAGTGTCTCATAAATATAAATCTTGTTTTCGCAAAACTTTCTTAGTGGCTTTGTTTATACTGGTGGTAGGTCTCCGTTGCAACCGCAGCCGACAACGACAGAAATAGGTGCTGTGTCGACAGTAGTGTAAAACATTATTGTGTTCCGGTTTCAATAGTGTCGTAATAAAGTTACTGGAGTAACGAGACTCAATATCTTATGTCTAAAGGTGATGAGCACAATGTGGTGTACATTATCCTAACTAGCGCCACGTTGTTATAGGCAAACGCATCTTTTACCATCTGATGAACGTCTCGCTCGTTTCGTCGCTTCCTTCAATCTATACATACATAATGAAAATAGGTTTTGTTTGTTCGCCAATCACGTAAAAACTGACTGACGTGAAACTGAATGATCTATATATGGTTATGGGCCATTTATTGTTGTAATTCCATAGATTACTTCGAATAAACTTTTATCAACATTTTCATTGCCTATTATTTATACGGTTGCTGTAGTAACCTATAGAAAATCATTTGCGGTTGGTCTCAAGGAAAGTTTCAAATTTGAAGTCTAATTTTATGCTAGAAAGAAGACATAAATATGAATGGTTATAAGGGTAGAGGAAGATCTAAGAAAGTGTGAATGGATCGTGTTAAAGATGATATGTGTAAGAAGAATGTGAATTCGGATATGACGGCTGATAGAGGGATATGAAAGAGAAGTACATACTGTACCGACCCCATATAGCTGGGAAAAGGGCAGGAGGAAGAAGAAGAATTTTATATTAGACTTGATATTTGTCTGAAACAGGGAACAGCTAGTATATATGTATATCGTTGCTGTATGTAACTGCGTGCTGTTTTTGCGAATAAAGCTTTATCTATTATCGTAATGGCGCTCCACACGAGTGGTCATGTAGTCCGGTTAACGCGATGAAAAGCTATTGTTTGCTTTATAGCGGTGCCATTAATCTGTCAATTCGTTTAAATAGCGCACGCGTTTATTAAGCTGCGGCGACGTTTGTTTACTTGCGTTAACTACAAAGTAAAATAGATGGAAACCAATTGAATTTGACTGCAAACGTATTACAAACAGAATATGTATATACTAATTAATTATGTGCGTGCATTGGTTTAAATAGTTAAGAAGAGTATATTTAATTTTAGTTACTTTCTTTAGATATTCTAGTTAAGATTATTTGTTAACCTTTGCGTATACCTGTGACTCACTACGACTCTTGCACGTTTTTATATGTTTATATTAGGGGGACCGGAAAGTAATGTCGTTTTCTTACGCTAAATACAAACACATACATTTTTAACGAGTCTTTATTTTTAATCAATGATGTATTCCCCATCATTGTCAATAACCTTTTGCCATCTAGTGAGTAAATTTTCAATCCCTGATCGATAAAAATTAATTGGTTTTTCGGCAAAATATCTAGAGATGGCATTTTGGATATCATCCAAATTTGCAAATGTTTTGCCACTTAAAAAGTGTTGCAGCGCTCGGAATAAGTGGAAATCCGATGGTGCAACATCGGGCGAATATGGTGGATGAGGCAGCACCTCCCACCCCAATTCATTAATTTTTTCTAGAGTTCGCCTTGCGCAGTGCGGTCTTGCATTGTCATGTTGGAGAATGACGCCTTTTCGGTTGACAATCGCTGGCCACTTTTCAATTAAAGATTGATTGACTCGCTGCAATTGTTCGCTGTAGAGGTCTGCAGTAACAGTTTCTCCAGGTTTCAGTAATTCAAAATGAACAATGCCGCGAATACTCCACCAAACACACAAAAGCGCTTTTTTGGGGTGTAAACCTGGCTTAGCAGTACTCCGAGGGATTTCATTTGGAGAGAGCCACTGCCTTTTGCGTTTTGGGTTATCATACAGGACCCATTTCTCATCTCCTGTGATCAAGCGATCAAAAAACGCTTCTGTGTTGTGTCGTTGAAGCAATAAGTTGCATGTGATTGATCGGTTAGCCTTATTCTGTTCGGACAGATTATGCGGGACCCAAACACCTGCTCTGCTTACTTTTCCAATCTGCTTCAAATGTTCTTGGATGGTCGACCAAGGTTTGTTGAGACTGTTTGACAATTCCTCGATCGTCTGACACGGATTTGCTTCCACTTCCGCCCTTAACACGTCGTTGTCTAACGCTGATGGTCTTCCTGATCGATACGAGTCGGAAAGATCAAAATTACCCGATTTGAACTTGGAAAACCACCTTTGGCATTTACGAATGTCCAGTGCATTTGGATAAACATCGCAAATGTTTTTGGTAGCAACTGTTGCGTTATTTCCCTTGCGAAACTCAAAGAGCATGCAATGCCGGATGTGTACCTCTTCTGGTATTTGGCTGGCCATTTTACCCAAAATTACAAAAAAAAATTGTAATTCAATTGTCTATAAGTAAAGAAATCACTATAACCTCACAATGTCTTTGGTACGCCTCTGAACAAAACAATAAGCTGACAAATGACAATCAAGTATTGGCATGCGCAGAAACGACATTACTTTCCGGTCCCCCTATTATGTAATATTTTATACAAAGTAGGAAGATGGGATGAATATTCACATAGCAAGTGATACAGATGGTGCTGGTAATTTTTTATATGAGAGTTGAGAAGTTACACGTTACCCCAGAAGAGTCGCTACTTAGTTTTTTACTAGAAAGAAGCCTATGAAAGTGGAGGAAGCGAGAGAGGTGTGCCAGGATCGTAGCAGGTGGAGAGAGGTGGTCTCTGCCTACCCCACTGGGAACGAGGCGTGATATATATGTATGTATGTAAGAAACCTCTGTTGCTGGTGATCGTCTAGATATGTACAAACTCAAGTCCTATTCCTGCCGCTAAAACAATAGTATGCAAACATTACTGTGTTCCAGATTCAAGTGCGTTACTAGTAAAATTATTGGGGTAACGAGACTTAACATTCTATGTCTCAAGGCTACGAACACAACATAGTTTTATGTATATCATTCTAACTAGCGCCATGTTGCTATGTACAGGTATGTAACTTACGATCAGGTGAACGTCTTGTTGTTTCATAAAATAAAAAAAAAAGAAAATTACAACAGCCTTCAAATTAACATATCAACAAACCTTTGCACTAATACTTCTTGTTATAGAAGTAGTCGCTGCTGTACTGCTGTAGACGGTATTCCACAAATCAGATCTGGTTATAGTAGGATATGTCTATGGCGTTTTTATATTACACATCGAAACGGCAACGGGTAGGATTTCGATGGTAAGTGATAGACTTGCCCACAACTTAAGTAACATAAATATTGGGTAATGTATTGCTTTTAAATCCCATGGGAATAAATAAATCATAAAATATTATTTCCTTTATTTATGTTCCTTTGTCGGCATGAAATCTCTCACACAGAAGCTTACAAGCTTAGTTAGATGGCCTTTCGTTGTGCTCTTAAGTTGCAGTTTAGAACTTAACTACTTTTGAAGTGCGCAACTATAGCAACTAGTTTAGCACATAGGACTTGTAGTAGGGTTGACGCGGATATTATATATAGGGTTCGATTATCGAACAAAAAAATAATAATTTTTAGTAATGCTAGATTTTAGCGTATCTAGTCTGTATATATTATGTAAATAGATGTTTTGATATTTGTTATTTATCTCGTATATCACATATGTCCTTAATCGGTTACTGACCCCTGGTCACGCTCGATCTTAATTTTATATGATGTTAAGCGATAGTGAGGTTGCAGCGATGCCGTTCTGGTATGTGTATAATATGAGGGCGGTACCTGGTTGGACTGTTTCAATTAAACCATACGAATATCCAAACTTCAAGGGATGACCTCTGAATCGAACAAGGCTCCGTCCGTGAAGCGCTTAATCACTACGTCACGGAGACAATTGCTTTTGCTTTTGATCCAATAACATACGTATACGATTTCCTGATACAATCACCGTGTCGGCTGTGCATCTGCAAGTGATCGCCCACGCTGTATATAGTGGTATTTCTACTTTTATCTTCTGCGGTACTTGATATGATGTAGGTGTAATAAATCATGCAGCCGCTGAGCGTGCGGTGTTGCAGTTCCATTGTTAGACGAGAGAACCTGCGGTTATATTTTACGGGTTAACGTGCAGACGCGCCTTTGTTGTTTGCAGTCAGCCGGTTAGCGCATTCAGCGACTACGGTCAACGCTTGCGGACTGCGCTTTCATAGCTCTCGCATTGTTTAGATGTTTTAAATAAAAATAACTTTGCTAACGTCTGCAGCGTGCGATGGAAACTTTAAGATTTTTTTTATTCGACATAGAGATAAAACGAGCAGCACTTGTATAATACTATTGTAATACGACCATCATTAACAATGATATCCTAGTAAGCAATCTTGTTGTTGAGATATTGTTAGCGTTATCAAATAAATTATAAAATATATAGCATTTTATGTCGATATTATTACTTTTGTTATTTATAAGTTGGCAACATTTAAAATATGACAACACAAAAAGGACGCGTGGACATAAAATGGCGTCAGTCCGTCGGGCGGAATGGGGGCGTTAGCTAGAGAAAGTGAGGGTAGTTGGTGTTAAGTGATTCCAAGAGGATTGTATATATTTTATTGTGTATTGATTAAAAATTGTAAATAAAATCTTAATCATCTATTATTTGTCAAACTGGAGGATAAGCTAATAATATAAGATGCTTGTGTCAATACTTTCAGTCATCACAATTGAAATAAAGTAATGTTCGTGTGTTAATGAAAGATTAATCAAGTAATTTATTTATTTAACTTAGGATGTATCTTTTTTGGGCTTTTAGATCACCTCTGTACCTACCGAAGACACTGGTCTTCGGTCTTTGTTTCTGATGTACCTCCATGTATATATATACAAATTTATTTGAATATATTATTGATATTATATAATGTATATTAATATGGATCTCTGGTCTCTACTGCTTGAGCCCGTATTAAAAATATTGTTTATTAATTGTAAGTACATAACGGTAATGAAGTAGAGCTTTTGAAGTTCATATATATATATATATATATATTTAAAAGCTTTTTTGTATTGGTAAGCGTTACGCAATACAGTATAACAAATGAATTGCTGTGCGGAATTAACAGGCGCTTAGAGTATTTTAAAGGTAATTGCTATTCTCTTTTTGTGTTTTAATTCATGTATATGGCTGAAATGAAATAATTAATTAACGTAATATTTTTAAACTTCCTGTCTGGTTTTAGAGTTGTGCTTTTTAATATATGTGTGAAAAAGTATAACATTTGTTTCTTCATAGACGTGTTCTTACAAAGACGGAAGTAAACTTATTAGTTATATGGAAAATAAAAATTTTCAATAGATATGTATCGTTGTGAGAAGTAAGAATTAAATAAATTGCGCGAGTAAAATTTGTGAAATTAAAATAAGGACTTTCTATTTTATGAAGGATTGTAAACCAAACCAACCCACCAAACCAAAGTATTTACCTATGTGTTAAAAGAACTGTCCAAAAATCTTTTGAGAACCCCTATTATGTATGTGGAGTATTTTTTCATGGAGCCAGTTTTTTTTGTACTGAGTTCTAAACCATTTAACCGATAGTACGTATGTGCATTATTTAAGGAGACAATTCGTCATAGTGGAGTGGCAGAGATCCATTCTATTCGGTCTGCCGCGGTTACTTATATTTGCAGGCATACGTGTATAATGCGCTTTTGTTGAGTCTGGAGTTTGTCGGCCGACGGATGTTCTTTGTAGTAAAATGTGGAACGCCTCCAGTTGCTCTGCTGCATCCGGAAACGCTTATGGCGCGGAGTGCGCTCGGCGAAAATGGCCGCCGTTTAGCAATAAATGCGGCTACTGCGATGAAAATAGTGAGGTGTTTGTTCCTTTCAAGAAATATTATGAAGCGTTAGTGGCTATTCCTATATACACCTAATTCTTTTTTCGCGTAAAATTTGAATTAGGTATATAAATAACATGTAGACTCGATATCTAGAATCGATTTAAATTTAGCTATAAAAAAGTTGTGACAAGTTACACGGAAATAAGTGTGAAAATAATACTTCACCTTTTTTTGTTTAGACGTTTTTTTTATAGTAAAAAAGTGTAAGGTATTAAATACATAGCGTCGCTTTGACACACACATCCTTCACGAAAGCTATGCTACAAATGCAAGAACAAGCCTGTTACCGGCGCTTACGTAAAATCATATAAAGGAGAAAAAAGCTGTAAGTTGAGTGCTTCACAAGTGTAAACCTTTGTGAAGGGTATTAAAGTATGTTTTGGGAGAGTAATGGATGCGGTGGGTCGTTTACACTTGATGTTAGCGGGCAGGTTTGTCCAAGACAGGCCGAGGTCCGCGCCGGCGCCTGCGCATTCCTCGCGCGTTAGTCACACAACCGTTGGATTAGTACGCAGATAGTGCTATCAGATCAGGGTGGGCTTGGGTAATTAGGGGATTATAGCGCAAACATCTTTTTCGTATTATTTTTAGATAATAAAATTTTCTGAAATACCTTTATGGAATATCACTATTACATACATACTCGTATAATGCCATGAGATCCTTGAGGGAGACCTATACTCGGCATTCAATGACTTGAGGCTGATAGTTTTATGTCAAATATAGATTATTAAAGTTAGGTAATGTGTTTGTTTATTTAGTGATGCAGTAAAAATTAAATATAATATTAGTACATAAAAAGAATAATAATGGAAATGTATAGACGGTGGGTATGTTTTGCGTTTTTGAATTCCTGACGTCCGTGTACATATACGTACGTAGGTAACTTATTTTGCAGCAGAAGTGTGGGAAATAAAATCCTGCAAGGACATTAAAAATCTTTATGCACCGAAAGAATAAACTTACAACTTAAAAATGAGCCTTTAGTTAAACGTATTTATCACCCATAAAAATTCCAAGGATTAATGCATGTTTATTTGAACAAGATAACATTAACTTATTTAATGTGTCCTCTTAATGAAGGAGAAGGCGTTCACAGGGATTTTCCATTTCGTTTGGCTTTGAGCGTTACGATTTATCTAACTCTACGTTTTTCTGAGCTTCTTCGCTTTGGAGAGGAATAAGATTTAGGATATTATTATTACTAGTAGGTCGTGGTAATGTTAATAGAATATTTTAACCTGTGTTTCGTATTTAATTATTATATAATTACTAAATCATAACATTAACATGTAAGTTACATTTTGTGAATTTAATGGTTTTTGTACATTTTATTGAATGATATTAGCATGGCAGATATTTAATAGATGTTAAATATGCTAATATCTGAACTGAATCGATTAAAAGGGTATAAACGTAACGTACGGCTATGTTATTGCGTGGAAACGAAGAGAAATCGCCTTGTTTTGAATTGTTTATAAGCGAATGGGCGGTTCACCTGTCGTCGTTAAACGTTACAATAAACACGCCGCCGAGCCACACGCAACTTACCGTGTCTGACAATATAAATTGGCAAGTTTTGCGAGCTTCAAAGCTCGCCTCGTGATGTGTTGTGCTTTACTGTATCTTTCATATGTACGACATAAAGACGGGGCGCTTTTAAGACGGAAGAAATCAATTTCAAAATTTTAAATTGTTAGATTGCAATCTAAATTTAACATGGGGGTTGAATATATACAAATACTTATAACATTTTTATGTAAAGTTACTCTGTTATAGTTAAATTTAATTAACTATTTTAATATACTTTTAAAATATATATTTTGTTACTATACTTCTAAAACACAACAGTAGCAGTATAATATTAATCTAAATTCTGTGCATATTAAGTAGAGTTTTTTTTCTACTCCTAACATTATTTATATATAAGTAATTTCCAACTGCGTTAAATGGAAAGGCAAAGCATTTTTATATTAAAACTTTATTCTCTGTTTAATAAAAGAAATATTATTATCGTGAGCTCATTATGACTAAAATGAGAGAGAATGAAATGATTACAATCAATTAAAATAAACCAGTGCACCGGCTCGTTGCTGGCAAGCCTTCAAAAGCTCGAACCGCATTTCATATTGCCTGCGAGCACGAAAGTATTTTCGTGTGGGATCTCTTGAAAATCTCTGGGCATTTTAAAATAATGAAATATTTATATTTACTTCATAATTATTATTACCATTTTTCCATTAACCTCAATGAATTAACATTATAGATGTATTAGGTGAATGCCTTAGGGTAAGTAGTCATAATAACAGACGACATTTTAAATTAATAATCTGGAAAGTTAATGTTAAACTTTATTGCCAAGTGTTTATTGGCCATAAACAACATCTGAATCATTAGCTCTTGGTGCAATTATAACATTTTAGTCGATGGATAGTTGTTTGCTGATTTCATCATGTACATTAAAAATTTATTTATTATTACTTACGTAATACCTTAAGCTAAGGGTACAAAGGACAGACTTAATGCTATAGCGGCTTTATCTGCCAGTCAACACAGAGAAGGAAGTAAAATTTGCATATAGATGTGAAAATATTAAAGAGAAAATATAAACAAATGTAAACGTCATAATATATAT
This sequence comes from Troides aeacus, assembly GCA_033220335.2. NCBI lineage: Eukaryota > Metazoa > Arthropoda > Insecta > Lepidoptera > Papilionidae > Troides > Troides aeacus. The sequence goes on along the minus strand of CM067272.1, from coordinate 10,181,952 downwards.
ACATCTATCATAAAATTACATACATGTATCTCTCAATATACATACGTATATACTAAATATACGTACGCAAAGTATTTGTTTCTATTTATTCAAATACAACGGATTAGATTGTAATGTAATATAATTATTATGTTTCTTAAAAGGTAAAGAAAGTACTTTTGGGAACTATAGGAAGTTATAACCTGCGATATATAAAAAAGGTGTGACAATAAACGTCCGTTTGGAAAATATATTAGGCGCGTTTGTCACGCTCTCACACCGGTCCCGACATATTTATTTATTCAGAATTTTAAAGCGCCTAATGATCAAGTGATCTAGTTTTTATCGCGTGCATCGACTGCGGCGACGTTATAAATTAGTGCTATACGTTGTCCCTATCTCAAGATCGATGACGGCTCTGACAGGGTGGGAAGCCACTCCGCCTCCAGCGTCGCGATGCACGTTCACATGTTTGCTCTATGAAATTCTTTACAACCAGGAAATTGTGATAACAGATAAAATTTTAATTCAACGATCATGATTTAAGATCTTAGAGAGATGCCGTTACGATAAAAGCGTTGATTGAAAGTTGTATACAAAGTATATTTACTTTGTGAGCTTCGATGTTTCATCATGGAGTTTTTCGTGATTTTGGTGTATTATTTTATATGTATTTAAAATGACAGCTATAGATTTTATCAATAATTTAATTGAATATATTCAATATTACTTTATGTTAAATTGAAATATGGTTATAAAGTTAAATCTGCGAAAATATTTTCCTCGCAAGTGGTATCGTGTAAATGGGGGAGGCGGATTTTCTATTCATTATTTTCTTTTGTTATAGTTTTCTTTCTTCGAGTTATTAATGACTTGGATCTCGGCCGTACAATAAAACGATTGTTTATTTCCTCTAAACGTTGCGGAACATTGGAGCCCGATGTGCACAGGAAATGTATATTTACGAAACAGTTCGAATACTGCGCTGTGATGCAATGCAGTAGTATACCCCGCGCTAGGTGACTTACTGAATTTTGTTGGATTAATTAAAATCAGATGCGAGGCCCTATGCGAGAGGGTCCCGCGAGACTACCCTACGAATCAGTGACGCCAGGTAGAATTTTAAGGGTCCCATTAACATTATACGGCCAATTGTGCGAGTTTACCCAATCCCACCGCGTGGGTAGATGACGTCGCGTTTTGAATAGATAATGTGTACATTTTTATGCGATAAAGGCGAATAAAACATCACATCGCAGCGGTTTATTCAAAGGTTGTTTTATTTGAGGTATCTTTCACGGTATCACATAGCATTGTGCACGCTTGTTTTTGTCGATAGTTTTTTTTGTGTGTCCCCCGAGAAGCGCTAATCGTTTCGACTTGTGTCGACAAGTCGCGACACGGAACAGATATCGCTACGGCACAGCTCAGATTCGGCGTCCGAATTTTACTGACCGGCAATAAAGCTTATTTTGGGTATCTATAAATACCATATGCCGTGTAGAAGATATGTGTTATCTACTGATTCGCATAAAAACAGCTACTTTAGTTCTAAATTAATATTACATAAAAAACATTGTCTAAAGAAACCTTTGTAAGTTATATACACATATTCGAGAGATAATATAAAAGATCTTGAATATTTTAATAAGGTGTAATATTAGATATTTTAAACTCTTTTATTTTTAATAGTGATAAAATATTCTCAAACATGTACTATGAATGCATTTTTGCAACGATTTTTAAAATTGTATGCGCCGGCGCACTTACATACAATAGACTTAAACGCGCACACGTATTTGTCCCGGAGGCTTCTGTCACCTCGAGGAATTCAAATGATTTCCTGTCCTTTTAAATAACTCATAGCATCTGCATATGGAAGGAGGGAAACTATTTAAAAGGAAATTAATTTTTCAGCTTTGCTTAGGCAAGACAGTTTATCAGCGAGTACTGTTCATAAAAGTAACGAAACAATAATTGTGAAGTAATTTAGACTTGTAGTTCACTGGTATATTTTAAACACGCTTTGTTTTTTATAAAGTAATACTATAGAAGCGATTTCTTATAGTTAAAGATAGATCTTTGAAATTACGGTCTCTGAAGTTTTAGTAGCGGTAGTGGGTATTTTTTATTTAAAAAAACAATGTATTTTAATAAATCTGAAGTACACTTACCGACAAAGTAACCATTGTAAGTAATAAATGAAATAAAATTGTAGCTGGCGCCTCCTTTTCGAATTTTTTCAGCGCGAAATATTTGTCAATAATAAATGAGACGTCCTTTTTATTGCCACGTATTCATAGACCTTAGTATTTGAGACCATATAAATAAATTAGGGGCTCAGGGAGTAGGATGTGAGCGGGTGTAGTGAAGTGAAGGAATAAAATTCATATATATTTATACAAATCGAATAGTTAAGTATGTGTTATCTTGAATAACAATATTAAATATCTAACAAGTATTCATGTAATTATTTCATCGATCTTTTCTCTTTAAAAGGTTTGGTGGTCTTACAGCACGACTAATATATAATAATTAAGAACTTGTAAGTATTAGGTGATAACTAAAATGCTAGGACATATGCCACTCAGTCGTCTCGTGACCACAGATGCTGTAAAACATTCGAAATGACTAATGGGAAATATTTAAGTAAACGTTATGAATTACGTAAAATTTGTGATAATAGGTAATAACAGAGTAAATAATAATTACAGATTAAAAAATAGATGAAATTATATAGGTTTATGAAAGACATGATATGAAGAACAATTATCTATTTGTGCATTTCTTTATCCATGTATCCATCATCACTCGTGATAATCATTAATTTCCTGTTATGATGATTAAAAATGTTTAAATTATTTGAGTAAAGTGCTTTGCGAATTTGAATGTTTATTAGCAGGTGTAAATAATAGCAAAATATAAATCAAATACGGTTCTACCTGAATGTTTCAAGTAACACTCAACTTAACGTGGCAATAATTGGCGTTTACGTGCGAAGTGGTTCGTTCAGCTTATCGCTTGGGTCGAGGTGCGAGTGCCGGCGACTCGGCGGGCGGCGGCGGGCCCGAGACTGCCTCAATGAAGCCCCTACCTGCCTTATCTATCCAGTGATAAATTAAAAATATGGCATCTGTACGGTATTCATCATCGGAATGGGTCGTTCCGACCTTCACTGCCGCTATTGTCTAAGGTTTTCTGTGTTTTCTATGCTGTTCGTGTCCCGTTTACTCTTACATAGAAATAGTTTAAAGATCTGAAGATTTAAAAAAAGTACATACCGTGTAAAAGTGTTAATAATACTAAATTATACTGATTTTGTGGCGTTAATTTAGTTATTTATTAATTGGACTTAACTTAAGATCATGGTTGTTCTTTCATGGTCCTGTGTGCGCGCACTCGCTATAGGTTGAATTTAGTATTAATTCTGATGTAGATAAATTTAAAAATACTGTTCTCCACCTCATCATTTTATTGATTATAATCGTTCATAATTACTTTTAATTAATCACAATGAAAATTTAAATTAACGCCTAGAGAGCGAGAGGAAATATTGAAAGAGTTGGTTATCTTTTCACTTGTTAGACGCAAAAAAGCTTCAAAAAGCCAAAGTAGAGAATGGTACAAATTTCAAATAAATCATTTACACGTTTTATTTTTATATATCGAGGCGTGAATGGTCTAATACACATTTCTTTTAATTTTGATTTAGACAATTTTTATAATTAAGTATACAATTGTCAATTGATAGGATTCATAAGTACTTTCGCCTTTGCTCCTCGAAATTGTTGTGAACGGGGGCACAAAAATATTACAATATTGTGTATTTTTATAATTAGTTGTTTCGCCATGAAGTTTAAATTGTGAAATGATTGTCAGAGCCCCGTCGGTTGGTTCAGTCAGTGGAGTGTCGCGTAGTGGCCGACGCTCGATACACTGCGCGCGCACTCCTGCCGCATACACCCGTCCACCGGCATTCGGCGATGCCCGTGTTGCTGTCTAGATGCTGCTTCCGGATTCCTAATATTGTATGATTAGCTTACGACTCAAATTACCACATTATATATTAAGCGTAAGTGATACAATTACACGAGATTTTTTCAAACACTATAATACTATACATTATAAAACATATGACAATGTTCAGCAGTCTATCTGGTTGATGATAATGATGGTCTCAGCTGCTTCCGACTGAGCTTGATTGAATAGTAATCGTGGGCTGCGGCAACGAATTTAATCAATTTGGCAAATCAACGTAGCCGGCTTCAAAGAGTTTGGCAACTTCTATTAATTTTATTTCATTTACTAATTTAAAACGGCGGATTCGCAGCGGTCGTTTCCCGTCGCCGCCTGCTCCAGTGTGGCAGTCAGCGCCAGTCAGTTCGGGTAGGCGCACCGATGAGGGTGCACGCGCGTCGCTCACTGGCCGTCACGACGTTCGCGCGCTCGCGAGTGTACCGCAAAACAAAAAGGTTCGATATTTAAAAAATAAACATAAACAATTCTTTTTCTCTTTGTGACGTGAACATGAAGTGTGCGGTGGTATTGGTAGCCCTGGTGGCGTGCGCGGGAACGGCGGACGCCGCCGCCGCGTCCTGTATCCGCTCCCAGGAATACTTCGCGAGGCGTAACATATCAGCTGATGATGATGGACCAGGTGCTTATTAATATTCATATTTTTTTTATATACATTTTTTTTTAAATTAAGATAACCAAAAAACGTGACGTTCTGCGGTATTTGAATACAATCAATTATAAACAAAGAAAATGGATTTAAATGTGGAGTTTGTTATGAAAAAATCTCGACTTGTTTGTGTACATTTATCAGCGTTATTATTTACTTTATCAACTATATTTTAATGCATTATTTTTACTTAAGTATCCCGATGTCAGATAACCGTTGTTGTGTCAAGAAAACAAGTGTAATGAATTAAGCAAGATAAACTTACACGACGCAAGTTAATTGAAATGGAAGTAAAGGAAATATTCGGTTACATTGCGCCTTTTAATAGATCGATTTTTGGGGTCCATAAATTTCTCTCACATTTTTAGGAGCTACGAATATACCAGAAAATTGTATGCATGTAGCCAACACTATTATTATGATTTGCCTCGTATAAAACTTGAGTGTAAACATTCTATTATTTATATAGGACCGATGTTTACGACCGTCTAGGGCTTATCAAATTCTTGTGTTTATACAATATACAATGTAGTTGGTCCTGCCAAGGAATAACACATTCCACCCACTTTCAACGTGTGATAAGTATTTATTTCTGTTTTACTGTTCTGTTAGTATATTAAGTAAGTAAAATAGCTGTTTTTTATGTCGCTGATACACGTAGCTTTACGTCCGTTAAGGACATAATTTTCAAAACTGATAATTTGCACAAATATTTAAAAGTACAACTTTTAGTATTGGTAGATTACTTTATTTAAGGTATGATACAGGGTTTTCAAGATGCGTCATTATGAAAATATGCATTAATAAATCGGGTAGTAATTTGGAATATATTTCAATTAAAGCTTCATTGTTCAGGTATAAATATTTTGAAAGGATTGTGTAATATAAAGTCTTCAATCTGCTTTACAATTATATACACTGTGTGGAGGTCTTAGTTTGTTTTAATAGACAGATATCTTTGTAACCTAATGTGGGGAAGCCTTTATCGGTGTCGGGTGTCTTGTGTGGCTTGAAGCGAGGGTGTCGGTTGACGGAGGCACGCGCTGCGGCTCCTCCAGCCGGTGTCTGCGGTGAACATGCACGAGCCAAGACACGTACCTATAGAAATTACACTCATAACTGAGTACACTGTAATAAAACCATTGTTTTTAATTTATTTAAAAAAAAGTTGCAAGTCGACCGTCGCAGCATGTAATTGTTCCGAGTTCACTATCGTAAAATTTCTCTTATCCAACAACTTAGTCGAAGGTTTAAAGGAATTTTAGTTTAGTTGGAATTATTACAGACTGCTACTTTCAGAGGTTGTAACTTAGAAAAATTTAACATGAATTAATTAAAGTCAATCATCTTTTGTATTTACAAGAAACTTCGCGGTGATTTACATCGGAATGAATTTTCATGCGTAAATTTGAGCTTAAAAATACAGAAATCCAACTGAGAACTGATCAAACGACCGCTTGAGCATGATCAAGATGTTCTTACTACTGATCTATCGTTGTAATGCTATAGCAATGCAAAGTTTTATCAACACCTATGTAAACTGGTAATAGAATGTTTTTGAAGACCAGATGATATGAACGGTGATGGTTTTTATGTTAAATCTCTTAGGCAATTAATTAGTGATAATATAAAAGTTGTGACATGTTCTTAGATGCAAAAGTATCCCATTAGTAGTACTTTTAGTTGTTGGAATAATGGAAATTATTGGAGAGATGGAAAGATGACCACAGTATCCTGCTGACTTTTCAAACATAATAGTATAAGTAGCTCCTGAAGTAATATTACATGTAGGTCTTCTATCATATTATTGCGATGTAGAATGTTGATAGTAGTTTGGTTAAAGATATAATTTTAGAGAATCTTCTACATAATAATCAGTTCAGTCCTTTTAAGTTACTCCACACTTGATATAAGGCTCATATATAAAAACAAGATTAGGTTTCTTTTCCAATTCCATTAGTAAATTATCTTTCTACATTCATAGTTGTAATGATTTTTTAAATGTAAGTATATTGACGGAAGTAAGTTATGTAAGTAATGCCTAATAAGGAGATAAGTGCTCGTTGCCCTAAAATTTTAATTAATGAGTTATCTCAAACTTTCCTCGCTCCGTTGGGCTGATCGTAATAATGTATAAGCCACTTCACATATTTGTAAACAGGTTCTGTACATTGCTTTACTTAAACTTCTATGTACGAATAATAATCTTAAAAAAATGTTACTGATTAGTTGGTAATATGCAAATTGAGTTAAACAAATATATATTTTAATTACAGATTTAAACAATTAGTAATCCTTCCATTACTTTTTAATAGGAATGTAACTATTAAATTATACTGTAACTATATAATATAATGAGAGAATAAAAATAGGCTCTAGAATTGTAATTCGAGATTCTTGAAGACATTATCCAGTTGATTTTCCCATTCTAGGTAAATCGAATTTAATACTTTCAATAGTATTTTATTATACGTTTGTTTAAAAATATAATAATAAAGTAACAATATTATCTCTTGTACAGCTATAATGTAGACAATACATACAAAGTGCAGTACAGTGGCCGGTTGCGAGGTGACATTCGACCCTGGGCGCCGCGTCGTGCATGAATGGAAGGAAACAAACATGCGTCGTAATTGTATGCCGCGCTCGGGCTCCGGCGTCGGCGAGGATTACGAATTGGCATCGTTTTTTCGACATCGAATAATACCGACATTTTATAACTTCCAATAAAATCCAACAAATCATGCAAACATCCAACGATTCCAGCATCGGAATCGAATCGGTTTTCAATTCACGCAATCGTTAACATTACATTTGGGGAAAGTCGAGAAAAATTACGGAATAAAGAACCGCTAGCACGGCGGCGGGGTGGCGGCACAGCGCGGGGTGTATGGCGGCGGGTAGGCTTTGTTGCTCGCACTTGCATTCCTCGCCTGGGAACCGGGAACAGACCTCCCCTCCTCACCTCCTCGACACCGCCCCCCCTCTTTACCCCAGCACGCATTCCTGCCCTCTCTCACTTTCATTGTTCCTGTCGGCGCGGGAGGTCGCCGCTCCACGTACAAATAATGGAACCAGTTGCTAAGTGGGGAGGACTAGTTGGCGCACTCCAATAAACACGCTTGGACTATCCATAAACGGCATTTAGGGCGGTCGAGGCGACTTTGAGCGGCGATGAAAAAGTGGTTTTATCTCTAATCGAAGTAGAGAAACATTTGAACAATTTATTATGCTCATTTCGATAATGTGTATCAAACAGCTTTGTGAAGTCGACGTACGGAGCTAACTAATGGTAGGTTTGACATTCGATAGCTACGGTCGGGTCGCGCTCACCTGCGCAGCGCCACATACTAATGAAAACATCCCCTAATAAAAACAGTAGAGCCGGGGTATTATTATTGTAATTTATCAGGTGGGGCCGGAGCCGCGGGGCGAGTTACTCATCGGCGTTCGTTGCTCGAATTTTGATTCATTTCGGATGCCCGGAATGCCATTGTGGCCGGCTCTACCTGCGCGCGCGCAGGTACCGCGACATACCCCGACACTTTGTTTTTAATTCTTTACAAATTCTTAATAAATTTGATCCTTTCTAAAAAAGGTTCTAAATATTGTGTTGATGAAATATAAACGAAATAAACAATCAGAGGCTAAGAAAATCGGACTTCATATCGGTATTGACGCTCGATGTGACTGGAAGAAATCATTACGTCATTCATAAAGATAAATAAGTTCAGACAAAGTTAAACAAAATAAATGTTGTCATATAAGATAAATTGTTATTGTTTTTTTTTAATAATTCAACTTTTTGGGGTCAAAGTTTGTATTGTTAATTAAATGTTTTATTATTATTGTGAACATTGTAACGCAATCTTATCGTTATGAACTTGATTGGAGATTTTAGAGTACCACTGTAAATGTTTTTCGGAGATAGATTATATTTGGCACAGAACATAACCATAGATTTTTGGCTTTAATGAAGGCTATATTAAAATTTTTCATCAATAAATAGTGGAGATAAGAAAAGAACAGTGTGAAGCTGAGGTGAAGAACGGTTAAAATGGAGCAATTATAACGAATTGTTGAATCATCAAATTATTATCATCGCCTTTAAAGATCCTTTGTAATTAAAATACCAACGTGTAATTTAACAGCGGAGTTTTCTTTGATACAAGCTCACGTCACATTTAATCTCGCACAATTTGATTTCACAAATTAGATCCTTAGGATCACTGAGCAAATAAGTTAATCCTGTTACAAAAATTATTTTCATTCATAGTTATTAAGAACGGACGACATTTATTCATTAGACTGTTTTAGTTAGTTTTGTTTCATTAAATCATATAACAATTGGTTTGATTGTGTTAATGAGTATAATGAGGTATAACTTTCAAATGGTTTAATGTAAAAATGTACAAAGTCACTCGCTGGAGTAATGGTTAGAGCGTGCGGCTTTCATTCCGAAGGTCGCGGGTTCGAATCTCGGCATGTACCAATAACTTTAATATTTAAGTTATGTAATTATATAGACTAGAAAAAAATATTAACTGCAGTGTCATTAACTTTGTTTTTGGGCCTCTAAAATTTAGATTACCGTCTCCGAGGCCTCAAAAAAACAAATCGCGAGTTTTGTTATGCAACCAATAGAGCTTTTAAACATTTATACTTTATTTTGCAGACAGACAACCGCTCTGAAGTACAGTGGCAAGCGAAATGAATTTTACATATAACGTATCTATAAAGAAACTGAAATACAATAAGGGCGTAATGTTTCCGAATAAATGTTATTGCTAATACGGTACTTAAGGTAAACTTATTCTATGTTGTGGTTATATAACTTGCGAGACATTTTTTTTTAAATATTCGTCATATTAAAATTTGGTTTAGTTCCTCAAACTGTAACCGCCAGTATAGTCTAGATCTTGAATAACAATTAATAACCATTAGTCATCCACGTCTCTATTTTTTTATTACGAATCAAAAAACACAAATTTTCATCATTCTATTTTGAATTATTAGTTATGGAAAGGGTTTGCAAAATATAATATTATGATACCCTAACATGATGTTAATTTATTGTGTGAATTGGTTTATAATATCTTTAAGATGAACTTTACCAAATAAAATCATCTTTTTAATGTTTAATATTTATAAATCAATTGAAATAAAAGACTGCTAAAAAAATGCTTTATTAATAATCGCGTGAGATTACAACACATTTCAGCCACGAGACTGTAGTCAAGGGACGCAGTCACACTTGGTTCACTTGCCAGACGTTCAAGTTTTCATACTCCTCCATACAAGCATCAACCTGTGGATTAAACATTATTACAATTACATTAATAAAAATTTTAACCACAAAATTTAGAAACTACTAATTATCTCCGTTGGTGAAGGAGGAGACTCTGCTGTAGAAGTCTCCAGTAATATTTGTCTGCCATATAATTTACATAATGTAGATCTCAAATGGAGGTTTACAGGTCAGCTGTGTATCTTTGTGGGCTTATGATGATATAGGATCATGTTACCTGGTCAGGTTTGAAACCCTTGTCGACACATCGCTCGATGACGTCGGCGATCTTAACTGTCTGATTTTAACCGGCCAGGTCACGAACTATGGCAAAGATGCGATCAGTCGAACTAAAAAAAAGTATTTTTCACTCTACAGATCACAAAACACTAAGAGTGTGATTTTATATAACTTCTGATGTGTCACAAATGGTATGATTTCCTATACCTTTGAACATTGTCTTCGACATGTTGCAAGGACTGCTTGGACATCTCCACGAGGCGTATTGCCTCCGACACGTCCTCCTTCTCAACCACGTCAGACAACCTAAATTATGAAATACAAAATAAATACACTTAATTTTATAAATAAGGTAAGCATGAAAAGCAAATTCTTCAATATTATTATACACAAAAGAAACAGTAATTGTAAACATAACCAAGTAATTGTTTGTATTAACATGAACAGCTTTCACGGATGTGACATCATCACCCCACACTTGGCCAGTGTGGTGGATTTATGGCCTTGACCTTGTGAGATAAGGCAGTACATGGAGGATGTGTCAACGCTGAGAGAGCTGTTTAATAATATACATTACAGATTTTTATTATATATGTTTATATTTTTTTTATTGCTCGCTGGCCTAATGATTAGAGCGCGCGCTTTTCATTCCGAAGGTCGCAGGTTCGAATCTCGGCATGTACCAATGACTTAATATTTAAGTTATGTACATTTGTGAACTTTAGTTATAACAGCGAGATACAAACGGTGAAGGAAAACATCGTGAGGAAACCCGGACACTGAAATCATCTTTGTGTGTGTGTGGTGGCCCCAATAAAGTGGCAACAGGCTCGCCCCCTGTTACATGGGACCTAATCTGAACACATCTGGCGAAAAATGGGTGTTTATTCACCTCTGTCTACCCCTACTGGGAAAAAGACGTTATAATATAAATAAAAAATGTACACACTCGTATGTAAAAGTTTCATTTCGATCTCCACTAACGCTGATTTTCGCCAAAATCGACTTATTCTATAGACAACGGCTTTCGAGGAAATGGGATACCATAAATCCGCACTTGGCCGTCGTGGTCGATAAAGGAAATAGAAAGTGCTGTTTATATTTTCTCTATTTTATGTGGCAGTCATTAAATGTTAATATTTTGGTTCAATCATTAAGAATTTTACCATTCGATAGCTTCACATAGCAACTTTAATTAAAACTGCGATCAGACCACTGACTGGGCTGGAGATGGAATTGACCGATCCGCTGGACAGAATTAATTAACTGAAGATAAAGCACCTCTGATAACTCCCAGTTTCGCTATCCGCGGGTTATACCCGCGCGCCGTATCGACGGGTTATCTGTGCGGTCTACGACCCTTTGGCCGCTCTCAGTACTTTATATGAACAAGTATTTTGGTACCTGTTGATAAAGTTATGATTGATGTTTTCAAAATATTGATATGATGTATTATGTAATTAATAATATATAGGTTAGTTTCTCTTTTAACTTGAGCGGTTCTACTTTGGGTAAAAATACTCTTTTCAATCTATAACGTCATTGCTGTCATTTGGCAAAAGTTTTCTTTGATTCCGCATTAAACAAATATTACTTATATAACCCTTTCATTGCATTTCAAATTGTTAGATTGAATTTGGGATAAAATAGTCTATGTATATATTCCAAGAGAAACTTTGTTAATAGTTTGTACACTAAATAGACAAAGAAAGTGACAACTTGGCAGTTTAGTGACATCGGCAGCTGAAGTAAGAGGAACAAGATATAATGATTAGGGATTTTTTTAGTTGTCTCGGGAATTGGATGGACGGAACACTTACTTATAGGAGAAAAGGTTTAATATAATAATTTACAAAAAAGTTTTTGATTATCCTAAAACTCTAGATATACCTTTATGGAAGTTTTAATATCTAGATATAGATTCTATCTCTATCGATATTATAAGCTACATAATCTTTTATGAAGAAAATGTTAGGTTTTATTTAAGAAAGATTTGATTGGTCTGGTTCTGGATAATGTAAATGACTCATAAAAAAAGTTTCTGTGCATGTTATAATAAAACAAAACATATAACGAGTTAATAGTTAAAGGGATAATTTGGTAATGAAAGGTCATAAACAAAACGTATGGGCACTTTCTAAATCTGCTGATTTTTGTATATAAGTGATAAACTCAATAAGTTTCTAGTTATATTTTTTGTATAAATTGAGCGCTCACTCAATTTAAAGTGCGACCATTTGTGGTTTAAGAGGCTTTGTTTGAATTCGTTATCCCTTTTACGTTCACCTCTAAATTGACGTTTCGGTGCCTCATCCGAGAAGAAGTACGCAGTCGATAAATATTTATCAGCGGCTCATGTGATTTTATGGCTGTCTTACAAACGAATACATATATAAGGGATTTATAAACATTGTGAATTATTTATAACGTGATTTGTATGTAAAACTTTCAATATCTCTCCTCGGTGAAATGTTTATAACACTTTTAGTTCCATTTAGTCATTTTGACAACATTGATGTGTTTTATCTGTTGAATGATTTTCTTAACATACGTATGCTCTTAAAAATATATCTTAATTTTTCTAATGTAGTATATTGTCTGTCTCAAATCTGCCTCACAAATGTATGAGTACAGGAACACAAGCTGTTGTAGTGTGATGGAATTAGCTTGTTGGACATTGAAGGGGTACTTTTTGTTTTCCGATAAAAGAGAGGTACTTAAAAATATTTGCCATGTTTAGGTCGTAAATACATAGAATTGTGGGGCAGGTGGATCTTCGTTATGACCCGGCAGTATCGGTTTCATGTCCGAACTGTGGCCGGCTTCCCTGATCAGGTTACCAGGGCCGCGTGTGCGCCGCAGCCGGTGACTCACGCGCCGCTTACAATGCTTTAGGATATTGACACGGCCCCTAATATAAAGAGTGAAACGAAAGTAGTTGACGCGAGGATCGGATTTTTAAATCCTGATGGTTGACTCTTCTTCATCAACTCTGTTTTACTTAGCGAATTAATGATCATTTTTATTTTTGTTTTCCTTCTCAATTTTTCAATATTTATATATAGATATTTTGGACCGCACGGCGAGTCACTATGTGTTCTGGTCATTCCCAGTTTTCGAACAAAGAGTTTCAGCTCCTTGTTCTTCATAAGAACAATAAAGGATTGGAACAATTTGCCAGCATTAGTGTTCCCGATCAAATACGACGTAGATGTCGAGAAAAGACTGAATAGGCTGTTAATAGTCTAGTGCTCCTTGGCACCATAGATCACATTGCCACTTAATATCACGAGGGATCGTGGTCAAGCGGTGACCTTGTCGATTAAAAAAAATATAGATGTTGGAAACTAAGGATTTGATGAAAAATCTTTCTGCATATAAAAGAAAGTTTAAAGATATAATTTGTATTGTTCCGATAGCAGTTCTGCAAAGATAAATATCCCTTAAGGATATTTTACTTCTATAGTTTATAAATTCAAAAACACTAAACTTATTTATAGAGGAAAATATTACAGAATACTAACGACATTAATAGTGTTGTCATGAATGCGAAATATTTCGAAAATGTTTCCTGGTGCCTTTTGTTTTTTTTAGTTTCAGGGTAGGGGAGGGGATATCTCCAAAAGATCAAAGAAAGATGAGATTCTTACCCACTAAAATCTCTCAGTGGTCTACATTAGTGCATTCCAAGAGGTTTGGGATTCTATTCCAGAACGCAGCGATATTGCGTGCTCCCCTAAACTTTGGATCACATAACATCATGTATAGACTCTAGCAAATAGATGCTTAGGTATCTACATCTTTCTTTAGCAAGTGTTGTACATCCTCTATTTTATTGTAACTGCTGCAATACGGAGACGTGTTTTTGTTCAAAGAAATGAATCGGAACGAGGAGGTTAAGTTATCGCTGCATTATGTTGGGTGACACTAAGCGGACTCTTCCCCAGGTTCGTCATGCTCTAGTTTTCACGCCGCCTGCCTTCACCCGACCCTCGCCTTCAATATCGGAGACAGGGGAATACTCAGTCAAGTCTATCGTGTCAAGGTAATAGAATAGAAACTTTATATCAATAAAGCTTTAAGGAAGAACTTACGTTTAGCCGTAAGCGGCGATGGGCTGATGATATGATGATGATAATTAAGTTTCTTTGTTTATGTTACGAAATACATGATAAAACATTGTTATAAATATACTAGGTAATAAGACTCGATATATTGTTCCGTTTTAATAGTATTATATATGTCTTTCATCATTATATAACTTTGTAAGCAAGCTTATAACTGTTGTCGTATTAAAATAGCATTAAGGTAACCACTGCTTATCGTAGACGGCGACTCTAAAATAGTCTTCATATTCACTGTATTGTTCGATCTCGGGGATATCAAATAGATAATGGTGTTATATAAGCCATAGTACAGCGATCGTCGATAGGAATAGGATCTTAGGGATCTACTTAGGTGTAGTATTGAGAAACATAGGACCATCGCACCAGAGGAGATCACTGAGGAGGTTTTAGTAAGTTGAAATCCCTCATAATCCTAAAATCTTTCTCGACAACAAAATATGTTTCTTATACTTGATTCTAGGTACAAAACTTTTTTTTTATTAGACAAAGACAAGATAACCAGGGGGTCCGCTTGTGGTAACGTCTGCTCGTAACAAGATGGCGATAGGATTACATAGACCACACCACATTGTCCAGGTTGTCTTGAGACATAAGATATTAAATGTCATAACTCACTAATTTCATAAGCTACAGCGTCATTCAAACCGGAACATAGTAATGTTTACCCATAGAAATAACAGCTGCGGCGGTGGCTAACAAAAACAAAATCGTTTTGAATTGCTTTTTTTAACTATCGATAAATAAAAAACTACAGAAGTTAAATTATTATCATAACTGTTCACGTAATAATAAATGAAAAGTGTTAATTCTTATCTATACAGATAGTAGAAAACAAAAAAATCGCAGTAGTAAAAAGGAGGGCAATGACTGTTTAGCGGTCGGATGTGAAGTCGTGAGTACTGTCACGAGGCGTGAACATACAATGTGCTTTAATTGCAGCCATACACGTTATACACTTGGGTAAGCATTCTATAAGCACATATCGTCCTTGCTCACCAAGGCGGACAGGAGTTTAGGTAACATAATTATACAATTTATGGATGTGTAGTTTTAAATCCACAGATCAATTAGACAAATAATTTTATAAAAAACATGAAGGGGCTAACTCAACCGTTATTGTTTAGTAAATCTAATAATATCTAAATTAATATTAAATTTACATAGCAAACACAATTTCAAATTTTGCATAAATATTTCTTCAACAATCAACATAGAAACCTATGTCTAGCAGTGGACGTCCAGCGTTTGGAATGATGATGATCTTCATCATCAGTCGACAGATGTTAAGTGTTGGACATAGCCCTCTCTCAAAGATCTCCACATCGATCGAGATGATAATGATTAACATGATAAAAATGTGAGGCGGATGCAGATAATATATTTAAGTGTAGTTCAAACTGTCTCCGAGGTGTAATGGCGAAGCGCTTGCCTTATTGCTTTTAACACGAAAATTCCGTGATTCAATTCCAGGGCGACAGGTTGTGTAGTTTGAAATGCACCAAGTTAGCTACTATCTTACTTTTTTTTATAAAGTATTCCGCGATAATAGCATTTCTGACTTCTGACTGTCGTCAGAGTCAAAGTGATCTTGTTGAGCACGATTCATCATCAACGGCTTCAGTTTTATTTAACACGCTGTGAAATTAAGGTGAAATGTTAGCTTAGTGTGATAATGTACACCAAAACCAAATACAGCTAAAAAAAGGCTCACGGCCTGTAATACAATTAAACAAACAACATTTCGTAATTGGGATTGTTCTTAATCCTAATTAAGAGATTTAGAAGCCAGACCGGCTGACATGTGGTTTTTCAGCACACAGCGACGTCACCGGATGTGCTAAATATAATTTGTGTCTCGTACGGAGTGGAGCCAAGATGTCTGTGTGGGTTGCGAATAACTAAAGTTGAATTGTTTTAAAAATTACTGGTGGTCTTCTTTTTTTTTTTACTACTCTCTGATATCGGAGACCGTCTAGGTAGGTACCACCGCAGCGCCTATTACAACCGACAAACAGTACTGTTCAAATATATATTTTTTTTTATCTTTTTCTGTGTATGGTGGGTCAGGGCCTTTATTTATCCGATCATTTACCATCTATCTTATATATTAGCTTATTTCTGAACTTTTGTCATGCTCATCTTTCTTTCCTTCCACTTTCACTCTCCGCTCTTTTTTCAAACTTCCTATCTCAAGCATTCCAATTCCTTCTTCCAAACCTCTCGCAAGTGAAGACTATCGCTTGCTCCTGTCATTTGTCTTTGAAAGAGACCTGAAATTCATGAATAGCATCCTGATACAACTGTGCAAATATTACTGTGTTCCAGTTTAAGAGAGGCTGGAGCTAGTGTAATTACTTGGAAAACGAGACTTAACATTGTAATAGGCAAACGTAACACTTACCATCTAATGTCCCGCTAGTCCGTCGCTTCATAGTATAAAAAAAAAATCATTACAACATTACTGGATGCAGAGGGACTGATCGGCGTGAAGATCTTTGGGGATGTCTAAATCCAACAGTGGACTTATATCAGCCTTATTAAAATTTTTGTTTGTTAGTCGTAATGTTAACATTAATAGTAGTAGTCCATGAAGAAGATTGTTTGGAAATGTAGCTGTTTTAGTTGAGATTTAATGAAGTCTTTTGGACTTTTACTGTATGATATTCATCGAAAATTGTTGCGTTTTGGTCTGAACGGAGCTGTAGCCACAATATTGGACTAATTAAATGAAACCTTTTGTAGCGTCAAGTTGTTGTAGTACAACTTATCGTTCACATTTTATACCTTATAAAAAAAATTGTTAGACCGCTTCAAACTCGCTTCCGCGTCCGCTTACACTACGACGTATACCTAAACAACAGCAGCTTGAAGTGAGATGATTATATATGCGTTGGTTATTATTGAGACCAACGCATTATTGCGGCGATGTCTCAGGCTTAATAATATACTTTTGTATGCAATTGTATAGTTTTTATCAAGGTTTATTTAATTTTTTTACACAGGTTACATTAATTTTGTAATATTTTATATCGTCATAAGAAAGGCACTTAGATATATATTTAATGTTCAAAAAAAAACCCATACCAACCTCTATAATTTCCTTAATAGATTTTTCTTTATTTTTCTAGATAATACCGTGTATGAAATATACAACGGTTGGTTTGTCTATGGAAAGTTTGTATAATGTCCTTAACAAAGGTGTATATTTATTAAATCTCACAATATATCCTACCTCTCACAAGAGTAATAAGAATGTTTAAAATTAAAAAAAAAAGAATATATATAAAGATACGCTAATAATTAAACAATTTTTGATGCCGGATATAAAGACCGGTGCGTTGTGTAGGCGTCAAATACTACTTCCGGAAAAAATAGATATTTTATGAATTATACTTCTACTGAATTATTGTCACAGGGACATAATATAGTGTAGCTTTGTACTATAAATTAAGTAAAATTTTTTAATAAGTAACTATTAAAGTAATATATTTTGTGCGCTACTATTATTAAAATGACCTTATTACATGTATCTTGTAGAAAACCTTTTAAACATTGCTAAAGTTCAGATTGACAAAGCGATTTAATGTTATACGTACGTAAGATAGAAAAAACATAGATCTAAGACTAAAAAATATCGCATTGACATATTTACAGTGCAACAGTAAATCATGTTTCAAACCACGAGCGTAATATGGAGATGTGATAACATATTTACTTACTCCATTTGGTTATTGGCCTTACCATCAAGTGATCGTAGTTTCTTTTCGTGTTTTTAAAATATACACTCATTAAACTAATTGTTTATCTAACATTCTCACGATACGACGAGGTTAAGTAATGAATCGCTATGAATAAGGAATATTTATAATTTCATTATACAGTTAATATGACTGATGCTTTTAAGGGTGAGAGCTATCTTCGCAAGACGTAACGCGTTCCCGTATCGACAAGGCAATTTATCGCGTGATTAGATTAAATCAATTTATCAGTGACAGTGAAATGGCCCTTTTCCCGTCGCTACGGAACCTGACATCATACGTAGCTCGTTAACGTTAAGAATTCAACCGAAAGCCGGATCCACATTCAGAACCGATGAATGGCGGCGGAATTCGCGTTGTCAAATTGTCTATTGAAGCATTTTTCTAAGGGATGCACGGCGAGTTGTACATCCAGCGCATCGTACTAGAGCAAATTCTATATTATTAAGATATAAAGAAAGATATTGATGATGTATATAGTGAAATAGATGAAGTTCAATGTATTTAGGAGACAGTACTAATCGAAAGATTTATTTGGATATACAAGATCTTTTGATTTGATTTTACTGCATCCATGGCGGTAAGGTTTAGATTTTTCTTCTATGTTTTGAAGGTAGTTGAGATTTTTCGAGTCTGTATGTTTGGACACCATACTCATGTATATATATCACACCTCGTTCTCCGTGCGGTAGGCAGAGACAACGTCTACCGGAGACGCGAAATCGCTGTTGAATCCATCTTAGTGACGTTTTACACCGTAACAAATAAAAGAACACTAAAAAAAGACACCTTACATTGGCGTAAGTATAATACAGTTTAAAATTTATATCGTTATATTATATGAAGCAGCGACAGCTCGATCACTACATCTTCTAACAACAACTGTTTCGAGAACTTAACGATGGCTTTGACTGTTCTCTCGTCCCTCCTGCCAATTTGTCATAAGCGATATACTATAATAAACGTGTGTTTACAGAATAATTTAGACATGCGATGACTAGCATGAAAGTGTTTCGACTGCATCAATATTTGTACTGTGGTGTGTTTCTCGGCTTAGAAATGGCAAATAGTTATGTAGCTTAACGCTGTTTAATATTATTACACGTTTAATAATGGGCGAGAGGTCTTTTCTTAAATATACCTCCGTGAAGTGTTGACAAAGGTTGGTTATTTTTTGTCAATATTCGAAATATTTAGTCATCCTTAGCAGGTAAGAATTACACATTGACGCACAATTAGGTACAAAAGAGGCTTATTGTTATAAATATTTGCAGAAGGGCCTTAATTGTCTGCGTGAGGCGCTTTGTATACTTCAAGGGCAACGTATATAAAAGGAAATATTATTGAGTAGCCTTTTGAATATAGTCTTTAATAGTTTACTTCCGCAGTTGGTGTTAAAAATGTAAGTGGCGGTGACACCACGAAGTGGGTTAATGATTCAACATGGAATTAGATATTTTATTTTATAATACTAATCAATCACAATAAGCCTGATAGTAACACCTAGGCCCATAACTCTGTGGTGTTAAAAGAGATTTTAATATTGCACCATATTGAACAAGTCGCCATATATACGAAGTAGTTACCTTATTAAACTATACTACCTTAAAGCGTTGACTTGTCTGTAATAATAGGTACTGTGTGGACCTAACACTAGATAGCACTAGATATAGCGTTCAAAGGACCATATTACAAATTACTATTAGGAATATTATAACAATGGGATAAGTATGTATTTATTTGTATGTATAACTAGTATGTAATTAGTGAGCAGCGGACATTACAAAGAAGATTCACTGGAGACCATATATTTGGACCACCTTCTCCCTGGACCGAAGACGTGGTGAACATGGTGATTGTAAGGAATCATTCGATATAGGTGGCATGGATCCTGTCGTGTTGAAAATCGATTAAGGAAACATGTTCAGCAGTATAAGTATAAATAAATGCAAATAAGATGAACAGCGGTAGGCTTAAATGATGATAATGACGATGTAACATTTTAATGTGAAAATACATAAGTAAATGAGTATAATAAACATTTTTATCGAATGTACATTGATGAAATATTTGCTGATTGAATGTAAATAAACAAAGAAACACTCGCGTTCGTTTCACTGTGAGCTTTATGAATTCTTATTGTACTTTTAAGCGGGCATATTGGATGATTCATTCGGCGCTCACTCCCAATGATCCAGATCGTAAATTCGAGGATATATTGCTTTAAATCTTCATCAGTTCGTTTGTTTTGTTGTTTAAGAATAGCGAGCGCTGTACAAATCGAATCGAGCCGTCGATTAATTGAGATTTGTCGGCTCGCACCATCGCCGTGAATCACCTCTAGATCGAATCGTTTGTAAGATCGTACGATTTCATTTTCTTTTAGCGCGATTCTATTATATGATACAGCAGATTTTCGGTGTCATCAAATATAATCATCTTAACGTAACGGATATAATATTCGTGACAGAGATCTAGATATTCTTTCAACAATGTATTACTAAATTTAGACTGTTTTTGTGTCGGTGCTCCGTTTTATACGTTTGAAAATTACCTTAAAACTACTCTTGTTTCATTGTATTGAGTTACACGTTTACCTTGGATCACAGAGGTCTCTAGTACAATGTCGGATTCCCAGGTCACATGTAAAGGTATTAAGCTGGTTATATAATTTTTGAAAATTTGTCTAGCTAACTACTACTCTCATCTCATCATAAGTATATCACCATAACACCATTGCAGTATTCCGGTTGTCAACCTATGAGAGACAGTATTCCTCGGGTCATGTTAATCCATTTTAGATAAAAATGCGTTTATGAAAGAAGTTTTTGTTATGTAATTTAAAGGATTCTTTGGTAAAATTATTATACAACAAAGAAATATACCATTTTAATAGCTCGTTAAGAATATAATCTACTTACATCCATTATCTTCTGATCCGAATTATTTCTCTTTAAAGCCATATAATTTAGTACATTGCACGTTTCAGTTATAATATTGAAAATCCGAGGTAGGCGGATTTGTAGGATATTGCGTCTTATAATCTCGGAGAGGGATGGGTGGAGACATATTACTTTTTAAGCGAGAATATGGATATAGAAGAAACCTCTCAGTTCGCACCTATAGGTATTCGACTTATTCCGACACAGAACAGACGTCCTTGTTCGATACGGTTCCTATCGGAGGACGCGGATGCTCCAACCTTTTTTATAATTATATTGAGTATGCTATAAAAGTTTTGCTTTACCGCAGTGGTTTAAACAGCTTACGTCAATCAAAACTTTGTCTTTAGCTTTAATTTTTTTTACCAATTTTACTTATATTTAGTTTGCTTTTAATGGATACAATATATAGTCGAGGTTTGTAATTCGTATTGTAAACTTTCATCCCCATTAATAATAAATGTTATTAGAAGAGTCTATAACTTAACAAACTGTTCCCCAGCTCGCTTTACTGGCTGTAATATAGAATTAGATTTGAAATATAAACATAAAATTTGTCAGAAATATTTCCGACCGACGGTAAACCAGGGCTCCTTCCCGTTATTAACACCTCCGCAACTCCATTTTCTGGGTAACATTTCATAAAATCTGTTTTTAGCTGATCCATGCTCGGTAAAAGGATTATTCCTATCAAATTACCAGTATCTTATGGTTTCAAAGATATAATGATGAGTATAGTTGGAATATGTGCATAGATTTCATCCTATAGCAGACAGAAATTCAGTTGTGTATGTATAGTGTGTAACTTGATAATGAAAACAATTAATACTAGACATAAGAGTAAACGTAAATTAGTAATAATTGAAGCTATTACATTTGTAACAATGGCGGAGCGTGTTGCGGGCACACCTATTCCAGCATTTTGCTGTGGGAATGGACACTAAACTTTAGGGCAAAAACAATGCTAATGAGGCGAGCGTTGACGACCGTAGAACGAATACCTAACAACTATACAGACAAACAAACAAACGCGAAACTGACCTGATTTTGTCGCGTTTGTTGCGCGCTGGACCAACAGTATATTTCAATAGTGACAACTTAATCAATTAAATTGTGTAGGTCACTTCGACATAATTACGATAAAATAGATTTTATGCACTAAAACTTTGCAACCATTTAATTAAATACACCCTACTCCATTTAACTACCACTTTAATCATTAATAGTATAAGATAATATAACTAAATATTGAGGACTTGTAATCTAGGTATCTGACAATGTTGATCACACAATTTTTAACTTTCTTGGTAAATACTCTTCCTAATTGTTTCGAAAAAATTATGTATTATCTGCTATAAATAGTATACTAGATAATGATCTAGATTGTTAGACATTATTATAACTAATATCATAAATAAATCACCTGTAATTTTTGTATGATCCGTTTTCATCGCGCACACTGTCAAGATTAAGGTTCACTTGACAGGTAAAAGCTGATAATGAAATATAACCTCATCTAAGATGATAAAGTCATTCAACTTTCTTCTAACCTAGTTACTTCATACGATCCCAATCTACTGTCTAAGCAGAAACATAACGCTTGCCACCTCCTTACATAAAAAGTAAGAACCTTCAAGAACATTTTGAAAGCTCTTTAAAAATGTAAAAGCCTGAGTTTCTTAGTCACTTTGAAACCTCTCCTCGAATATTGAGTTATAAATGGTATTTCACATTTAAACATGTAAAAAGAAAAATGTAGTGTTAACTATAATACATCAATTTAATATAGTATAATGTAAAAAAAAATTAACTATAATCCAGTTTCGGATAGTGGTAGGATTTTCGTCTGGCTACAATATATAAATATGTAATAAATTGGTCTTTTTACAGTATAGTGTATGTGACGGTCTGAGTATTCTAGGTTACCACGCATCACTGTTTTTTGCCTTATTATCACTAAAGGTACCAAATTGAGGCCAAATTTTAGCTTGTTATCGATGAAAAAAATTGTTAATTTTTCGAAACGGAAATAGACTGTTAATCTATATATAAACATGTGTATATGTCCACAAATTCATTAACTCTTTATGAGCTCTCTGTAACGATTGGTCGTAAAGCCTCAAAATTTCATATAGATATTGCTTGTACCATTTCGAGGTCGGCCAATAATGTTTTTACAAAATTCCTTCCCCAAAGTGAGTTGCAGAGGTGTTAATAAAGAGGAGGAGCCTGGGAAGAGGTAAGTTGCTTCTGGGATAGAATATTTCTGACAAATTTCAAAGTCTATATTTCAAATCTAATTCTATTACGACTAGCAAAGCGGGCGAGTAACAGCTACTATGTAAATCAATATTCACGTATCCTTAGACTCAATGTTCCGTAGCTTTCAAATATCTCTTATACGTGGCGTAATCTTCAATCCTGTAAAATGCCACGAATGGTTGACATGGTTCAGATGATCAGCATTCAGTTTTAGACGAGGCCTCTATTGACGGCCACTAAGGAGATCTCTATCTTCAAGTTGCGCCACGAGCAGAATGTTCAATATGCGCTACGGAACCTTTTTTCACTCTGAAGGTTATTGACATCGATCGAAGGTACAGTCAGCAGTCGGTTGCATTTGACAGTAGTTTGTGGTCTTCATTTAGATATAATTAACATGTCGTCAGATAATTTAAAAGAGAGATTAATAGACAAAATAATAATAATGTCATACGTTTTACGACTATAACATCCGAACAGTTATGTTTACTCGCTACTGTTTGACAGTTGATATAACTGGTACGGTGGTACCTACTTAAATGGTTTTCTATAAGACAGATTTATGACCATATGTATAAAATATAACATAATAGTTATTAAACAAATAATAACTTGTGCATATCTATCTTCGTAATAAAGTTCGACCCTTCATTATCCACCGCTTGATTATCACTTAACACCGTGTGAAATAGAGGTCGTTAGTCCATTCTAGAAAAAAAAACATGCGGATGCCATAGACCAATTGTATTTTAACATTTTAAGTAGTCTGTTCGCAATGTTCTATACTAAACTATTGTCGATGGCACCTCCGCGTTAAGTAAGTGTTAAACAAATTTCATATAACATTTATTATGCATTTTCTTTGTTAGTATAAAATGTATTGATAAGTGTTTCTTCTTACGTCATAGTTTTTATGTTAAGAACGATAAAGACCAGTTTTATATATTATAGTATACAACAGTACACATAACCTTTGTTCTGCATTGCGTGTTTAATGGCAATAATTAGTTAATTACTTATTTCTCGTAAGTATTAACATAAAAGGCTTTAAATATCTTGCGCTGTATTGTACATTTTAAGTCTTAAACTTATTAAAAATGTAATTTTGTATAGTATTGTGAATTGACCTGTAATATATGTACATACATAATACACATATGTATTATTCTCATCTTTAAAATCATTGTCTCTTTTTCGTGATGCAAGCCCATACTCGATTGATGTTAGGGGATGAAATGAATAAAAAATCAATAAGAAAACACTGGCCGAGGTTATGTGATACTTGTTAATGAGAAACAGTGTATATTATTATATATTTCTAGCTTCTCTTGTGATATATAAAACAGTAATACCAATTCCTCTTATTAAAGTAAAATTAATCTGTTGATCAATCTTTCTGCAAACGTTAACTGACTTCATATTGTCAGTAAACTAGTTCAAAGAGGTGTGCGCCTGCAAATAATGGATGATAATACTTGAGTGACTATATCGGTCGATGGTCCTTACTCTTTCTCTGACTCCAGTGGAGGTGGTCACCTTGATTTTTTCATGATTTGCCACAAATATTACGAAACTAAGGATGTGAAACATCCGTCACTGTTATACTTTGTAATGGAATGACGCAACGTATCCGCGCCATGTGTAATGTTTGCTGGTGTAGTCATATATATGTAGTTGTTGTGTAGTGTAGTTATTGTAATTGCGTGTATATATCGTATCGCCACGACAATAAAACTGTAACACTTGGAGTTTATAATACGAAAAATTAAAGTAAAGATATAGTTTCTATTTAATCCTTATGATTAGATGATATTTTTAATTAGCGTACTATTCTAGGCTTGTTTACTATTTAAAGGGGGAGTTGATGTATAATTTACCAACATTATGGTGAATTAACCGAAAAACGGTTTATAAAGTGCGCTATTAAAGTATCGTATAAAATAAATAAACTGAGTTTACGACTGAATGTCCAGTGTTACCTCGTTTCTAGTTGGTTAGTGACGCCGTTAATACGACGCTATTTAATGGCACTCATAGAAGACGAACAGTTAGTTATATTTATTTTGTACTGATACAATATATAAAAAAACATATGTGATTTGTGAGTCATTATTGGTGTGTGAATTACGGTCACCGTACTAAGCTCACATAGTCCAAAACGTTGCTAATCTCAAGTGGCAATGGGCAGGATACATTGCTCGAAGGAGTGATGGCCGATAGGACAGCAAGATCCTTGAATGGCGGCCGCGCACCGGAAGACGCAGTGTTGGCAGGCCTCCCACTAGGTGATCCGACGATTTGGTTAAGGTCGCAGGAAGCAGCTGGTTGTGGGCAGCGCAGGACCGATCGATGTGGAAATCTTTGTAGGACGCTTATGTCCAGCAGTGGTCGTTTGTCGACTGATGATGATGATGCGTTAATATTATCTTGTGTAAATAAACGTATTCAAATTAAAAACATAAAATAAAGCAACGGAAGGATTTGATATTTTAACATATGATTGGAGTTTCAATTGGTTTAACTTTTTTAATTGATATGTCTGGGAAATGAGTACTAAGCTAGCGCTACAATAATTAATCGAGGATCGGCAGTGTGTAACTCCGAGGTGACTTTGACTGCATTCAGTACTGTCGGTGTCGGGCCGTGTCCCCTCTATCAATATCAATCAACGGCGGAGGTGCGGCCGGTCCGGGCGTCAGTCCCACGGCCGCGGCTCACGTCAAAGTTAGGGACCAAAGTCATTTATAAAAGTGACACGTGTTGATATTACGACGTATCTGGTCCACTCCAGACGGAGGTGATGAGGGTTTTTTCCATCGACTAAAGGTTTTGACCTCAATTTCAAGTTAAAATGACAATGAGACCATATGAGATGAAGTGCGCTCGTCGGAATGTACTTTCTATTATGGCTATGGATTTAAAATTAGAGGATAGCAGTTACTAGCCAGGGTCTGGAAAAATTTACTATATACTCTTATCACATTTAACTTTGTAATCGCGACTTTGTGAAGTAATATCATACTCTTGTAATTTCCGTTCTAATGCAGTTTTAATATGATAATTAGTGACAATTTCAACGCTCAGGGGTATTGGTTACCACCAAGTAAACATCATACTAATATATTATCAACACTCGATATCATTAACAAAATCTGTGTTCTCTTAGTTTTGCATACTTTAACATAACAGTATAGAACAACTTGGCAACAGAAATGTTTATATTAATAAACTCATGTCGAAAATTTTGATTATTTATTTGAGCTTGGTATTCCCAGGTCTATGTCCAGCTGTGGACGTTTATCAGCTGATGATGATGATTCCCATTTACTCATACTTGAATTTGACTTATCACATTAAGTATAAACATGTGTAATAAATACGAACACTTCATTCAACTACACGCTAACGTACTAGTTATATTCAATTGTTACAGTCCGCACAGGACTTTGGACGCTAAGTAATTATTGCCAATTCTCAACGTTACTACACACGAAATTTCGTATCTATTCATTCCATTATGAAGCCTAAACGTTACAAAATAAATCCTATATTCCTTCAGCAGTTACAATTCAGACAAAGTTGATCTAGGGACAGGGAGAGAATAATACGGAGTAATTCGGTCTCGTCCGTTTGTGTGGGTGAACAAGTAGCCGGGTGTCTATCGCGACATTCCTACATTACATTCATGACACGTCACGGGTCTTTACAGGCATTTACGGACCTTCCGTGAGTTTGGCGCTCAGGTGTTGGTATGCGGAAAACATAAATAATGATACGTAAAATGGCAATGTCACGTTCTTACCGTTATTTATTATGAATCTATATATAGGAGATATCTAGAGATACATTGATTCATAGCGAGATCTCTGAAACTACTAGACGTAAATACTAAAAATTTTGTGGAGATATTGCTTCTGACATTTAGAGGTCAGCTAAAAAGGGATTTTACAAAATTCCTTCTCCAGAGGGACTTGTGAGGGTGTAACAGCCTGTAAACCTGGCGGAGAACAGCTACTAATTTTATGTGGGAGCTTTCGGTACTAATATTGTGAAGTGTTTGAAAATTAATTGTGGTTTACACATCTACGCATTTTTTATTGTTTTATAACTGTGGGTATGATCACAAAAAAAACGCCAATGAATACATAAATTATAACATACAAATATACATAGAAGAGTACATAATAGACGAAAGTATACGGTTTCTAGCTATGCATATACAGCATATGCGTACTGAACTAGTTTTTACTTTTCAAATAGGATAGCACATTAATTCAATAACAGTAGCATTAATGTAAAGTGAAACTGCATTCAGAAGGAATTATTCAGATAGATTTTCTTTTAATGTATTCTGTACAATATTTTTCTTTTCTTTTGGATTCACTTAAATTTAATGCACACTTCCCTTACAGAAAGCATTGCGCAAATCCATTTACTGGATTAAAAATACTGGTAAGGGTTTTAAAGCAAAATCTTTAATTCTTTTTGAACCCCGTTTGAAAACGCAGAATTTAAATATTATAGTACTTGGAAATATCTAGTACTGTTCAACAGAAACCAGAACATTTAGAGAACGAGGCTGAAGATGGGATAATTCATTATCCCTACTTCCAAGATGACTAACTAAAAAAGGCTTTAATTGAGTCTAATATAATCTAAGTTGGGAGTTTAAACATTAGTTTTGAATAATTGATTATATAAGTTAATACTATGTCTGGTGTAAAAAGCATTGTACAAGATTGTATATATGTAAATATTGTAGTCTAATATTGCGGTGTATGTTTTCATTAAAATAATTTAATGAAAACGTTGTATATATGATGTAGTGTTGTGTAATTCCTACGCCTTGAACAGTATAATAAGTTTATATTAAAGCTTGCTAATATTATCTAAAGTAGCAGTAATTGCGAAATTTTTAATAAAGAAAGTTCGCCGCTTAAAATTCGTCCATTAAAAAGTTATATACGTTGTTACATTGTTAGAGTTCGTTTAATTATTACTTGTACTTTGTTAAATTAGCGAGGCTACTAATTATTTATCGGGTCCTTTTCACGTACAAACAGTTTGTGTAGTAGTCAGAAGCAAAATTTACTTTATTTCGTATATCAAATATCGGCGCAAAGTCTGACTTTATATGTTTGAAGCATTCGTAATAGAAATAAAAACATTGAAGGATATTACTTTAAAAATTTAAAAGAATGATACAAATGCTGCAATGCGGGTCGTGAACGACTTTTCTATGTGAACTGTCAGAATTTGCAAAATTCGTTTCATTTTATCCCAAGCTTCTATGTCAGTATGAAACCTGATGACATAAAGCTTGATGTAGCTATTTCTGAACACAGTATTTAAGTAAGTTAAATACTTTTATGTTATTTAACATAAATGCAAAGCGTTTTCATTATTTGGTCTCGGATGTCAGCCGAGAAGTTATTAGACGACGCTGCGACGTTTTTAAATAAATTTCCTTAACGACAGACGGAACCGACTTGTATACAAAATTTCTAAAATTCATCAGCATAAGTATTCCACATTTCCAATTTTGGTTAAGAAATACATTTTGTAATATCTATAATGAGATTATCCGCTCAAATATTTATGCAATTTATTCAAGTAAATATTGTATATTTATACAATGACTTGAATATCAGGTGTTGATAAAATTCTCATGTTATAGTTTTGTCAATACGACCCCATAATGTATAATACCAGAGTGTTAAGGCTTGACGCTGTTCAATTTAAAACGAAATAAAATTTTATTTATTACAACCGCACAACCCACATACTTTTCTTAGTTAAAACATAATTTTTTTTAACATATAGTTAACTGGAAGCGCTTAAGATGATAAGGCTTCATCACTTGCTAAGTGAGCCAAGAATGAACGATAGAGACTACGCTAAAGGGTGCAAATCTCACAATTCTTTTGAAAATTTATATCCCGATTGCAAAGGAGGTTAATGCGTTTTAAAACCGCATACTTTATTACCATACAACACCCGGAGAGATCATGGTCAAGGCTTTATATAGAGAAATACATATTATATATAAGATTAATTAAAACTATATATTTTGTTCGCGTTAAAAAGTAATTCATGATAATCCTCTAAGGTATCTACTATACGACCTTAGCTTTATATAGTTTTTTCTTCAAAGTCCTTTGCTCCTCGGTACTACTAATTTCATAAAGTTTTACTAAATTTTATATAAGTTTTTGATAAAGAATACATGTTTTTATATCCTTCTACGCCTAAATTATAAATTTTCAAAACGTACCAGAGTTAAATTATTGAATAAAATACTAAAATACGACACTAGTACGTTTTCTATTAAAGGCTACATTGCCACTTTCTATCAGCTAGATTTTAGTTAAGCGCTAGCCTATATTATTTAAAAAGTGTAATATTTACTTACTCATAGTCGCCAAGTAAACACAGCCACTAAGATACAGAGGAACCGTTACAATAGACCCTCAGGGGTCTGATTAATACAGGTTTTTTGTGCATATGATAGGTCGCTAAAATGTAAAAGATATTGCCCATTTATTCAGGACTTCGATCAATATTTCTTTACAAATCACAATCGGACATCGGTTTTGAAATTCTAAACATGTTTTTGTACAATTTACAAACTAAACGATTTAAATTCAAACGCATAGATAAATTTTTTATTTGATCGTGAAGTTAAAAAACTGTAGTTTATACTTTACGTTTTACTATAATAGTATAGATGTTCATATCAGTAACGTCTCCAACAGATAGACTGCAGAATAGAGATAGCCATGACCTAAAAATCGTACGACTCATTTTGAAAATTCTTGTGATATATGTACTAATTGTTTCACCTATGCATGATTATTTAATTTTAGCCTTATTGGAAACTAGATATTACTTAGGTGACCTCATTTTTCTTGCCTGTAATAATTAATGAATGTTTAGTGAAAGCTATTATAGATCGTGTGACATATTTTCATCAAATATTATTGATACGGTGTTCTTATTCTAGTTCACCTCTTTAATAATTAAATTAAGCCAATAATGCATTTAGTACTAATAGAAATATGAACTAAAATCCTTTGTATGTACCAAAGCTATTACGACCTTATTAAGTTCATTGCAATACATTGAAGTGAATACGCTTTGTGTTGAGTTGTGCGATGATCCGGAGTGAGTTGAGCCTTTGAACTGTTTATTAATAATTCAGAAATTAGTTAGACAACTGAACATTATTGCAATGTACTTCTGTGGATCAGACGAAGTTTGAGAATTGTGGGAATGTGTGAATTTCAATTGGGTCAATCACAGCTACTTGCTAAGTTTTGTCGTATAATAATACAATAACCACGGAAACAAATTTACTTCTTGTCCTTGATACTTCTTCGCTATATTTAAGATGTGATTTTTTTCACGGTATTGTATTTGTGTGATTTGGCATTGGCATCGTATCACGTCACATAAACGAACCGTGACTCACCGGTCGCGTTTGACTTGGAACGAATTAATTTGTTAAGGTATACGCTTTTTAAAACTTGTTAGGTTTTAAGCTTCAGTCAAAAGCACTAAGAGCCGCAGCAGTACAACGTCCATGTTAGATATGATCTTTAGTCATATATCAATAAATTTTTTTTGAGGTGTTAATAGAGAAGAGTGGTAAAATCATTTATCTACGAAAGCGATGTTTGTATTCTTTTCTTGTTTGCGATTTAATTTTAGTAAGATTTCTTTATTTCTTAGATCATCAGATAGTTATAAAGTTGGCTTGCTAACATTACGTCTCGCAAATATAAATGTCACATATATAAAAACAGTTATTTTTAAGACGTACATTTGATATGTTATGTATAAAACTGTGTATGTACTCTACATTTCGTTCAACAATTCTTTTTTTAACTGTTATTACCGGAATTTGGTACATCTTTCTCATTTTATTATGATTGTTTTTGCTATGTCATAGTCGGAGAAGAAAACCTTTTTAAGGCTAAGCTTGCCATAAATATACATTACAATTTACTTATATAATTGTGAAAAAAATTGTGCTTGTGTTCGTATATATACATTATGAATAATTATTTGTTTGGCAAATATCTCCCTTCCGCTTTTTTGCTCTTTATTCAATGCTTTATAAAAAGTGTTACAGTGATCGGATTTAGTTCAAATATGCGCCGTTTTGTTCGATAATCTGTTTCCATCTAGACGGCAACTTCATAATACCTCCCACGTAGAAGCCCCCTCCTTATTTGCGAAGAACTCGGACAGCCACTTTTCACAAGCCTCTTTTGAGTTCAACCTTTACAACACCAAGGGCGTTCACCATGGACAGGAACAGGTGGTAATCACTTGGCGCTATGTCCGGGCTATATGGTGGATGCGATAAAACCTCCCATCCGAGCTCCCGTAGCTTCTGACGAGTCATCAACGAAGTGTGTGGTCTGGCGTTGTCCTGGTGGAACACTACACCCTTCCTGTTGGCCAATTCTGGACGCTTCTGGTCGATCGCCTGCTTCAAGCGGTCCAGTTGTTTGCAGTAGATGGTAGAATTAAGCGTCTGGCCATATGGGAACAACTCATAGTGGATGATTCACTTCCAATCCCACCAAACACACAGCAAAACCTTCCTGGCCGTCAATCCCGGCTTGGCCACTGTTTGGGACGATTCACCGGCCTTCGACCACGATCGTTTTCGCTTGATATTGTCGTATGTGATCCATTTTTCGTCGCCAGTCACCATCCGCTTCAAGAATGGGTCGAGTTCGTTCCGTTTCAGCAGCATATCGCAGGCGTTGATTCGGTCCAGAAGGTTTTTTTGCGTCAAATCATGCGGCACCCAAACATCAAGCTTTTTTTTGTATCCAGCCTTCTGCGGATGGTTTAAAATGGTTTGGTGAATAACTCCCATCTCCTGGGCGATGTCACGAGATGCCACATGCCGGTCTAACTCGATGTAGTCCATGATTTGATCGGTATTTGTCGTCACAGGTCTTCCGCCGGCTGGCTTATCCATGGTGTCGTTTTCACCGGCTCTGAATCGTCGAAACCATTACTCCGCGGTTCGAAGTGATAGAGTACCATCCCCCAAAACACCATTAATCTCACGGAACGTTTCTCTAGCGGATTTGCCTTTAACGAAGGAAAACTTTAAAATAGCGCGAATTTCGGCGTTAGTGAACTATATGTTTACACGTCTATAACTGTTGAACGCAATATCCAAACTAATTATGCATAGCGTCGTTTTGTAGGTTATGTCAAGACCTTTCAAATTATGTATAGTATTGCCAGATGCGAGCTCTGTAGCGCTTTGTACATAGCCGCGAAATTCAAAAGACAAAAAGGCGGAAGGGAGATATTTGCCAAACTATTAAATAAAATAAGACAAGAACATAGTGAATCTGTTATAGTGGCAGAAATACGTTCTTAATCATATTGTAGAAATAAATATTGTTCATTCGACTCATTATAAGTATTTGTGGTTTTTATGTTTATTGTATACAAGTACAGTGGTGTGAGTATACATCGGTAAGGTAGGCTGCATTAATTAAGTCCCCAGTTGGTAATTAGTGAGGCCGTGTGTTCGGTCATCGGCGCGTACTTACACGTTTCGGTACACTTGTTCTGGACAATCGCAGTTAATTAAAATCACATCCAGTCTGTTCATGCAGTGTTATACAGACAGTATATACATATTGCAGTATACTGCATAAATCTAATAGTTCAATATAATGTATAATACGTAGTAACACTGCAGCGAACTTTATTAAAGATTTGTTTCATCAAAATACGCTTCTAAATATGTTTTAGCTTGATTTATGTGGTTTAGTGTTAGTGTATTGAAGTAGAATCTAGTAACACCTTAAACCTTAGAGAAGTATATACTGTGCCGACCTCAGACAGCTGAGAAAAGGCAGGAGATAGAAGATGTAAAACCTTATGAAAATATTAGATATTGTTATTGTATTGTAGTTTAGTTTGGATGTTGCAATGGTAAGACATGATACAAAATTTATTTGAAGGAAAATTATCTTGAGATTCTTTTGATAGTGTTTTAACAATTTTAGATAAAAACTATATATTTCAAAGAAAAGTTAAAATATATTATTTTAAGTTTTATCTATCCATAGAAAGTTTACAGATTTATTTATCTATCGTAGCGTTATCTTCCAGTTTATCCTAGATGTAGAGTTGTATTTGACGAATTAAATTGGATTTTAGTTGTTTTTCATTTAACTAAGCGATGATACTACTTTAACATTTACACTTACCCTGAGGTGAATGTCCTATTCGTATCGAATTATAATTAAAAAAGGTGCGTGACGTTCATCTGGTGATAATGGTGATACGCCTACCTTTAATAATGTGGCGCTTGTTGGACCTTACTAAGATTTACACACTGCACCCTTTGGTGATAGTTGCCTTAAGACATAAAATGTTAAGTTCGTTACCCCAGTAATTGAATGAAATTAGTTAATGAGCTGCAGCACTCTTCAAATTGGAACAGGGTAAAGTTTGCACAGTACTGTTTGGCGGTACAAACGGGATCTGCGGTGGTACCTACCTAGACGGTCTCCAGCGACAGAGACCTGTCATAGTGTAACAAAGATCTCCCACCAGTAGAGGATATAGTTTTTTTAAAGACTTGAAATTCTGTATTTCATTTGGCATTAAATTTGTTTTTTTTTTTTCATTAATTCTGCATTCAGCTACGTTGTATAAGATTACGTAACTTGATTACTTCGCCCCACACTGTCATCATCAGTATATATCATAAGTATAATTAAGTAATAATAGAGCTTGCTGTTCTATATAAATGGGATGCATTATGAAGTCGTGTACTCACGTGGCAGTGTGTATATATTTATGCAGGATCACCGCATGTGTCCGTTAGAAGTATCAAGGAAACTTCCATTTGATAACTATCAAGGATTTATCGTTGGGATCGCCGTAGCAATGCAACAGCTATTTTGTTTACTCATTCGCTTGACGTAATACCATTAGTGTATTAAAAGATTAACACGCTTGTTGGCATAGATACTCGTACCCAAAGGAATTCCTGACATTTCTAGGTATTTCTTTTATGGATAATTGGCTAATAACACTCATTTTCAATTTCACATAGTGTTAAATGACTATGGGATGTCAAGCGAACTCTCTCAGAATGTTTTGGCTCTCATTTATCTATATTCAGAAAACGATAATACTGTTACACTCTAGATTAACAATCTGTAGAGTGTAACAGTATTGCCGTTTTCTAATAATATATAGATTAACAATATGACATCGGTAGCTATGGAGGTGGTTGCGAAATAATTCCACCACCATCTAAATACCTGTACACGGGGCCTGGGGATCTCTTCTAGGACTTTCAGGAGATCCAATCAACTATTTGTAATATTTTTCACTGCTCCAATGAATTTCTAGTGCAAATATTGTATTAAATAATTACAAAATACCAATTTATTTTCATTAACAAACTTTTTTGTACTTTAAAAACAGATGAAAAAACTTTTAAAGGATTCCCAAAAGGTTATGTTCACATGTAAGATAAAGATAAGGTATGTAGTTATAAATAACACAACGTTTCTCTTATACATTATACACAGCGGAATGAATTTAAATTATATGTTTTAAACCTTACTAAGTACATCTCTGTCGTCCTACGTGTTAATTATAATGTTTGAAGGACCTAATCGTGTGTTAATATTCCTAAGTCCCTTGTCATACATTCGCGAACAGTCAACGTTTGTTTGAAACAATGGCGGTGCACAATGCACCAGAGCGATGCGATCCGTTTTATTATGCGTGCCGATGTATGATGTGGCCACGTAATAAAATTCAATGTTTAATCCTCTACAACCTCATGGAGTAGTGGATGAATGCCACAGGTCCCTGGTTCAAACTGATAAAGTTTTTCTTGAACCCTCTTTGCTAGATTCCACTCTCAAATTTCAAATATATCATCATAACAGTATCGTCGTATTTTCTCTGGGGTCCAAGCTTAGTTTATTGTCAATAAAAAAATAATGGCTCTATAACATATGGCTTATAGCTACTATCCTATTTACAGCCCTTATAGAATTATATTTGAAATTTAGACTTGAAGTTTGTCATAAATATTCCCGTCTGGCAGCAACTCCCTCGTTATTAACACCCTCACAACTTCCTTTGGGGAAGGAATTTTATCAAAAGCATTCTTAGCGGATCTCTAAATAGCAGAAGCAATATCTCTATCAAATTTTTAATGTTTATGTGTAATAGTTTCGTAGATCTTGTGATGAGTGTATGAATCTCTGAATATCTTCTATATATATAGATTTACTACGCCATAGTCATGAATTTAAAACAAACAACATATAAGAGATTTAAATTAGAGGCAGTCACTGTTTTTTATTAGACTGATGTTAGTCATATGTTGAATGTTGTATTTAAAAGTAGTTCAAAACATATTACATGTTAGTCTATTGATTTTATAATGTGCTATACGATATAAATTCTATTAACTATTAGTTATTGCCTGTTCTGTTGGCTATGTTGATTTCACAGAGTTGTTCTTGCATACATCTCACGGTCTCTACTAGGAATAGATTGACATTTAGTACACTGATGATACTTTGAGATAGTTGTAATATAATAGCATATAATAAAACAGACAGTTCACATGATATTTGTGTTTGATATCAACCATCATCGTATATCGTGTATCGACAAGTCTTGAGAGTATAGAAGTTAATTTAAGCGATCTACAAGGCTTCTCAAACGTGGGTCAACGACCCCGACTTAGATTTTTTCATCAACGTAAAACAAGTCAGCGTATGAATCATCATAGATCGTTAGTCCACAGATTGAGCTGTCTATCTAACACACAGACACACATAATTAACAATTTGCAAAAACTAGTCGCTATAATATGAATAATTATTCATATTTTGCATACATTTGGTTTTTTTATTCAACGAAGCAACGAATTGAGTACAACGTTTACTGGTGGTAGGTTTTTGCTGCCGGAGACCGTACAGGTAGGTGCAACAGCCCTAGTTCTGCCGCCAAACAGTAATGTGTAAACGTTACTGAGTTCAGGTTTGAAATGCGTTGTATCTAGTGAAATTACTGGCGTAACGAGAGTTAATATCTTATGTTTCAAGGCGACGAGTGCGATATGGTGCTGTGTATATCATCTTAACTAGCGGGACGATGTTATAGGCAAGTGTACTGCTTACCATCAGGCGAACGTCTTCATCGTCTCGTCGTTTCGTTGAACAAAAAATTAGGATGACATACAGTGCCCAATATTGTGCTCGTTAAGCGAATAATTTAACTAACTCCAACACCTTTAAAACCGGAACACAGTAATATTTTCACATTAACGTCTGATGGATAAAAATACATGTTAAAGTAATACTTTACCAGACCGTCTCCGGCATCAAAGATTTATCATCAATAATAAGTTAACTTCATTAGAGTACATCACGATCATCATCGCTTCGTGTTATAAAGAATGAATTTTAGACTTTTTATAATTACTAAAATATGAAACCTAATATTAAAGTAAATATGTGTGTTAGAGAAATACCCCAGCGAAGTCTGGCTTGATATATTATAACTCTTAATAAGATAAGATTCTTAACCAGCTATTCCCTGCCTGCTTTGCTGACCGTAACCCCTTTGCAACTCTCTTTGGGGAAAGAATTTTGTAAAATAAATTCTAAGCAAGATATTTACAAAATTTTGAGTGTTTCCGTCTATATATGTAGAGATATAGAGTCTATATATGTATAGGTATAGAGTCTATATATGTAGAGGTATAGAGTCTATACATGTACAGGTATAGAGTTTGTATATGTAGAGGTATAGAGTCCGGATGCATTAAATGTTTCCTTTCGATTGCTTAGATATATCATGGAGATGTTTTATATTACTAACTAAATTTAAACATCATTTTTGTGTAATGTAAAGAAAAAATTGTGTTTCCTCGTTTAGCTGATATGTAGTATCTAAGTAGTTTTTAATAGTATAATGACTACTAACTACAGCTACGTATGTTGATAAGTAGTATCAGTATTAAAGGCAGTTTTAACCCATAAATAATTTTTCGTTATTTAACCTCGACTGTGTTCAAAGTTTATTTAGCTATAGAATTTTATTTAAGTATGAATAATAATACATTTTGTCTGAGGGTAGAATTCCTCTTTAGTAATTTATTATGCACGAAACGAGTGAAGGTGTGTGTGTTTGTTGGTTCGCCGCTGGCGTTTGTAGCTCACATTATTGCATTAGCCTTTTTGAGGCGCTTACGAAAAAATATACACGTATTTTATTTCAATTCATGGCTTAGGTTAAAAGCGAAATGCTTTTAGTATAATGTAAGTTTCATTTCTGCGATGTTTCTTTATACTGTTGTCATAGTAATTACGTAAACAAATCTATGTATATATATATTATGAAATTACGTTTTCTTTGTTCGCCAATCACCTGAAAACTAGTAAACGACACGAAATCGACATGGGCAGTAAACTTTTCCGGGCCGTAAACTTTTCCCGGTAGTAATCTTTTCGTCGCAGTAAACTTATCCAGGCAGTAAACTTTTCCTCGCAGTAAACTTTTCCACGCAGTAAACTTTTCCTCGCAGTAAACATTTCCGGGCAGTAAACATTTCCGGGCAGTAAACTTTTCCGAGCAGTAAACTTATCCGGGCAGTAAACTTTTCCGAGCAGTAAACTTTTCCGGGCAGTAACCTTTTCCGGGCAGTAAACTGTTCCGGGGAGTAAACTTTTCCTCGCAGTAAACTTATCCAAGCAGTAAATTTTCCTCGCAGTAAACTTTTCCTCACAGTAAACTTTTCTTCGCAGTAAGCTTTTCGTCGCAGTTAACTTTTCCTCGCAGTAAACATTTCCGGGCAGTAAACTTTTACAGGCAGTAAATTTTTCCGAGCAGTAAACTCGATCGACGCGGAATGATCTTGAATTTCATAGATCCTCCAATATTATATTTATAATAAAATTTTATAAATATATTTATTTCATATTATTTATGCGGTTGCTATAGTAACGGTTGTTATGTATAGTCATTTGCGGTCTAATCTTATATTATGGCTAGTAAAGCAGGCGGGGAACAACTAGTACATATGAGGTTTCCACCTAGGTAGAGAGATTCATCAGCATTTCTCTGGAACCCTAAGAATCTACTAGAGAAGACGATGTATTGGGATTCAAGTGTATAAATGTTATTAATACCATTCTTCTCTAGTTTACAAAGCAAGGACATTGAGAAGATATATATGTCACCATGACACGAGTCTTGCACCGTCAGTTAAGTTTACACAGTAATAAGTTATCTACACAGTAACGACGAACGATAATAATGTCGTTAGAAAGGAAGTAGATAAACGGAAACTCCGGTCTCTTCTAGACGGGCTTCGAACAGGTTGATGTATAATCACTGCGCTGTTATTAGGAAAGGAAATATACATACTTATTACACATAATCTACTTATTACGTTTGTGTAAATGTGTGAGATTACGACAGTTAAACGGAAATCCATCCACACGTTTCTTTGAGGTGAGGAATTAATGTGATAAACCTAATTTATATATGCATATAGAAATTATAAGAATATAACTTACAAAGAAATAAGTGCTACTACTTGTTCCAATATGGAATTTCTTCCAGTAGGTCTGTAGCTGTAGGGATTTGATCTAATTAGTACAAAACTTATAAACTAAATATAAATTAGAATCGCTTATAAGTAAAAAGAGAAAAAAAATAGATATAGCAACGTTTCCAACTTAAACCAATAATTTAACGGATCTATACTAAAAGCACTGGGGGTGGGATTAATATTGAGAACTGATAATAAATTCGGTGGAGTTTGGTGATATTTTTAGCGAGATATTTTTTTTAAATATATGACAAATAGTAGCAAAATAAAAAAAAAAAGTTTTATTTGGAATATCCGTTTCCGTTCATAGTTTGTCGTTCTTTATTTTGAGTATAATTTTAATGCAGAATATACTTAGAAGTTCTCTTTGAGTAAATGTTTTTAAAAACTTCCACTGTTAGGGTAAAAAACAACATGATGTTTATTTTGCCTGTTATTAGCTTCTGTTTTTAATCTATGCTTTTGATATTTCAGCTTTTTTGCGAAAAATCATGTATGTTAGAATGATTTATATTTAGTGCTTAATAAGTTTGGGTGTAGTGATAGAAATAAATTTTTGATAAACTCTAAGCATGGAAAAGTATAATGTTGACATTAAAGGAACAAATGGCTGATGTAATC
Organism: Troides aeacus; assembly: GCA_033220335.2. NCBI lineage: Eukaryota > Metazoa > Arthropoda > Insecta > Lepidoptera > Papilionidae > Troides > Troides aeacus. The sequence goes on along the minus strand of CM067272.1, from coordinate 10,142,409 downwards.
TTTACATTCGTTATCGTTGGAAGCAATTTGGATTTAAAAAATCGATACCTATTAATATCTGAGTGTGCGTTACGTGAATAGTTTTTTTTTTTACACCATTACCACGAGTGCTGCGGCATGGACGGCTAATGGAGTATTTCGCGTTGGGCATGCGTGATGAAAGTTAATTAGCATAGCTTCGGTATCCTGGCGGTGCCGTATATAAAAACCTCTTGAATTAACAAAAAACATTAAAGCAATTTATCTGATTGCCGAGATAAATTCCCAAGGAGATCCCAATCGCGCCATAACGTCAATTTGTATTTGCTTAGGTCGGTCGGCGAAGGGCAATCTCGCGGGACATTGGTTTGTTGAACCCGTCTGAGAATTCCTTACTGTTATGATTTTGTTTCTTAATTCATTAAAGCCACATATTCGTATAATATATATTTTTTGTATTGTCTTCTTAACTACGAGACGAGCAGGAATTCATCTGATGATAAGGAGTGCCCCTGTCCATCATTATGTGCCGCTAGTTGGCATGATAAACATTACATTACCATATCGCCGGAGACAAATTTTAAGTCCTGTAACCCATTAATTTAATGTGATACAGTGCTCTTCAAACCGGAACACAGAAGTGATAGCACATTATCTTCTAAAGAAATAGTCACTGTGCCTAGAAAATACTTTCAGCAGTAACCTTCTAAAACAATAAGATTTCACACATACCGCACTGTAGATCATCAGATGTAATTACATCAGATCTATAAAGTTCAAAGATTACCAAACTAATTAACTTAACTGGTTCAGTGAAGCTACGGTCATACTGATTGTTGTGGACAAGCTGTGGAGTTTAGTAGTGTATGGTTTTTGTAGCTATTATGGCTAGCTACCACTCACATATTGTAAATCTACCGCCACAACAGTATTGCTGTATTCCAGCTGACAATATATGATCAGACAGAGTATTCAAACGAGCACACTTTCCTTATCATTTAATCCAATGTTAACTTAAGGTCAATTGTTAATAATAATTAGGACAGAACTTTCTAAAATAGTTTTTTTAGTGGGTCATTTACAGACGGAAATCCGTTAAGATATATTAAACAGATACTTAAATTTAACTTATTTTTGTATGAACGTAGAATATCACTTTGAAAACACCGTTTAATTTGAAAAATATATTGGATAAAACAAAGATGTCTTTATAAAGGTACATTAATGTAGTGATCGTGAAATCAACGACTATCTTAACAAGCGCTTGTTTCACACATCCAGTGTGATAAGCAAATATGAATTGAGTTTTATCATAATATAATCAAAGTGCATGGGCACCAAAGGCATTTGGGTGTGTTATTATGGACACTGTATAAGGATATGAAGGGACCTCAGCCGGTTTGCAAGCAGCGTGGATGTCGAGGCGTGAATTATCGCCGCTCATTATCAGCAAACGATTTATATTCCGGCGCGGCGAACCCTTTGAATTAATTTAAAAGGTTCGACTCGCTGCCGCCTCAGCCACATATTTCATACTACCGGCTTAATCAGATACGTTATCTCTTGGGACACACATTGTGTACGGTGTGCTCTTTAAAGTTGCTTTAAACATGCAAATATTTCACTCGTTTTATTGCTCTCGATTCCAGTCCGTGCGAATTTTAATAATTAGTTCGCACAGAGATTGAGGCGAGTTTATGACGATGATGTTTATGTTATGTCCACATCTGATAACAACTGCACACGGTAATAACATACACAACAAATGTGCTATCTGTTATGTTTAAATTAAATAGACTGAATACTGTGTAAAAATAATGATTCAGCTGTTGCTTACAAAACAGTCTGATACTTTAACCATTGGTCATAGCAGATTTAGTCAATAGAAACAATGGTGAAATGGTCGCATGGTCTGCATCACATATTCATGGTATGTGCCGAGAAGTTAATTGCCTTTGATTAGCAAGATGCGTGACAGGAAAAGCTGACCAATTACGTACAGATCGCGCTCAGCGGCACCGCTTCTTGGAACCCACAATTACATGGTTACGTCATGGAATGTGCACTGGGTTAGAAAAACTCGATGGTTTATTTATGTGACATTAATCTACATAATAGTACCTAATGGTGTTTATTAATGAGATAATTCGCAAGTCGCAGATTCAGAGTAACCGTAATGTGTACTATTTATTGTACGTCCAACACGCGACAGTTTCTGCTATATTAAAGTGTTCAACGATTACAAAAGGTCCATATACAGTCTAAAAACCATGTTTCCTTTTAAAATGGGCTCTAACGAGAGTAATTAATTGACTAATAATACTTAATTTACCAAATGTAAAACTATAGTTTAGTGTTAAGTACAAATAGCTTCGAGTGGGAGTACATACCGTAGTATCAGTGAACTGAGACTAATAAACGATAAATAATACAATGTCTATAGGAGATGACAATATTAAATAAGGTTAAAATAATCACATCATATTAATTTTCCGTAGCACGCTTCTGTTTAAGTAGCACTTAACTTCTTAATTGTATCGTGAACGATTTAAGCAATAAATAATAAGTCTACTTAGACGTAACATTACCGTTATAAGTTGATCTTACTTTATTCTCTATCGTATACACAGATACAAAATATACAAATATAGATATGTAAAATGTGCTTAGGCGAGTTTAATTCAATAAAACTATACTTCTTGCACTTATGTATATGAATTGGTCTAAACAAACAGGTTTTTTGTATATACAATAAAAGCTCTTTATTCGCGTAGTATATGTTCCATAAATGTCGCGAATACAGAAACCGTGAATACGGAATATACTTTTTTTTAGTCCATTTGACGGCATTTACAAAGGATGTTAAGTTATAAACCTATTGTTATGTTGTATTACTTTTATTATTATCTATATACTTATTAGATCCGCGAATAAAGAAATTTCTAGCCGCGAATGTAGGAAGCGCCAACAAGGAGCTTTTACTGTAATAAAATTATTCAAAGTAAGATGAATAGAGAAGTACTAAAATAATAATCATTACATTAAAGTATAGTGTAAAGTAATTTATATTCATATTCAAAATTTTTTTTCTACGCCATTCACGTGAAAATTAGTGAACATGTCGATATGTATACATAACTATTCTACGTGGAATCGTTCGTAGATGGTTACAGGCTATTTGTTTTTTAAATTTCATAGATCCTTCATAGTTTTATTTCTAATTAACCTTTATAAACATTTTCATTTCATATTATTTATGCGGTTGCTGTAGTAACGGTTGCTATAAAAGAACAATAGCGGTTGCGGTTGCTCTCAAGGAATATTTCAGACGTGTTTCAAGTTTAGTATATTACGGTCAGCAATGCGGGTAGGAAACAGCTATTTTTTTTTTTTATATACCATGAAGAGACGAGGCAAACAGGACGTTAACCTGATGGTAAGTAACACGCCCATCCATAACAACATGGTGCTAGATAGGATGGTAAACTCTACACCAAATTACGCTCGTCGCCTAAGACAAGATATTAAGTATCGTTACTCCAGTAAATTAGCTACAAGTCCCATCAATCCGGACCACAGTAATGTTTGCATACTACTGTTTATGGAGCTGCTGTGGTACTTACCTAGGCGGTCTCCGGCAACAGAAACCTACAACCAGTAGGCAGTATCAAAATATGATCAATAAAAGATGTTTTAATATACTTTGTCTATATATTTTAACTTTGCCAGTTCTTAATACTTCCTGTTTTGTTTTATTTCAATTTCCAACCGAATCTAAACTTAGTGAAAAGTCCTAAAATATATGCGATGTAATTTACGAAAATGGCTGTTTACATTAATTTTAATTATCGGGTAATAAATGGAGTGGTTTTATGGTTAATAACGGGCCGGGAGATAAAGCAAAAGTCTGCTTGTGTAATTTGTTTAGGCTTGCCATTGTTTGTATGGAATTCAATTAGTTCGTTACGATCCGAACGATCTGTCTTTTTCAATTCACATTTATATATTAAATTAGTTATATTTGTATGAAAATTTATTTTTTTAATGCACACATTAGTAATAAATTTCATATACAACAACATTATTACGGGGTCCTTTAATGGTTATTATTTTTATGTCCTCTTTTGAGTATATGTAAATCTTGATCAATTTGCTCGGATTGGATTAATTGTAACGTTACTTCGTTCACATATAATGAATTATTAAATTACTTAATTATTCTTTTTATATTGATTTAATATCGTCTGTGATGGATGACGGGATATTACTATCACTAATAGTTGGCAGGCTTTACTGTGACTTAGCAGCATACATTCGTTAGTTATAGAGAGAACTTTGGTCAGCTGTGGATATGAATATGATGAACTAATTTAATATGAATATGTATATCATATAATCTTCATATGTTTTAATTTGTAAAACAGACGGCAAAGGATGGAGTGATATTTTAAAATGCTGCAGTGTATTCGCAAGTGTGTATATGTATTCATTCGTAGAAATGAATGTAGTATATAATACTAAGTTACGCCTGATGACAAGTGCACATGATAGACGGATATTAATGCTGGTGACATCAGTGATGCACCCGGCGCACTGTGCGTGCATCCGTGTATAGGGTTCCGTGTACCATTACTGCCGTAGACACATGACGAGACTGGATTTGACTTATCAACGGCTGGTTAATACGTCACGTGTCTATATATCACATATTGCAATATTGTTCTTACTTGGGAGTTAATTTTAATGTTAATTTTCGTTCTTCTTTCAGGTACGACACCTCGACTACGTTTCCCAGTTCACTCATGGTCTGTACAGCTAACTGTAATTATTAAGTATTATTTCTTAATAATATAAGTAGTGATTGTTATCTATTGTCATAATTTAAACTATGTATCTTAGGAACTATCGTACGAACTTACGTATCATGTAAATAGGAAAGTTAATAAATGATCTCTTGATATGGGATCTGAATGTTCCGGCGGTTTTTTTAAAGTGGTATTAAGAAATAAAATGTTTTGAATGTCCTCCGTAAATACGAATTGGCTTTAATATGTTTATATATAACGGTGGCTTTGGACTGAAATGGTTAAATGTAGTTCCCCACAGAGCAAGTCGACGCAAATGTAGTGTCTTTATATTTTATAACACTGAGAGCTTGTTTATGACTCGCTTTTGTTCCCGGCCGTGTTGCTCTCAGAGTATTTGAAATGTAGAATTGTGGGAAATAATATTTTTGTACGTATTTCGTTTATAGTGAATATATTTCAGTTCATAACTTTTGTTGTTTAGCTATAGAAAAAAACTTTAAACGAAAAAATCATTTTCACGTGAAGTAAACTATAACTAACACCGCAAATATAGTTTTTCTGTATTCTTTCTTAAGCAAATATTGTGTATTACGATATATTTTATCGGTGGCTAAAATAATTTTATCTATACTTTAAGTATTGTAGAGTAGTAGTTGTGAAACTTAAAGCTGCTCTCGGCTTTCGACTCAAAATAAGCCATCTATCCTTATCTTTGTGAAACCTTTTTTGTTTAGTTCGGGACCAAACAGTAATTTACAATCTGTAAGATCCATTAATATATATACTAACATTTGCGTTTTGTTTTAGTAAATAGCTGTAACATGATGGAGTTGAAGTAGTAGATGATGTAGACATACAGACTCTTTCATATTATGTGAATAATTTAAATAGTTACATATCGACACATTTAGGTAGGTAAGGTTAAGATCTTCTGAACTTTGTTTATCCTATGATAATACTAAGTTTAATCTAAAAAACGTTATAGTTAAATGGGACTATGGACACTGCTGGGAGTACTTTTATAATATTTATATATAGCGGAAGTGTGGTAATAATAGGGAAATAAAAAATTATTTACATAATTCATATGATGGCAATTAACTGTAATTTTTTATCACTTACAGAAAATTGTAAATATTTGGCTTTGAGACAATAAATGTATAATTTTTTATTGGACTTGCCTTTGTCTTACGAAATATTCAGCATTTTTAAGATTAAATTAAGGAAGTGAAAATGTTCGAATGGTGGAAGCGGAAATTTAATAAAACATTCCACTTATCTGTTCGAGACGCGTCGAGAAGTAATTATTCGAAACGAGTGCAAGCCGGAGCCGGGCGCTGTCGCAAGGAATTCAACGAAATATCGGCTGAACTTCCAACGTTCATACTGAGGATAACGAGATCGAAGATGGAGCTCGGATGTGTCCAATAATATTACTGTTTGTAGCGAACTAATATAGAATTATTACTTCGGCAAACTTTTCTCATTTACCCCTAAAGGATAAACGATTTCGATTTATGTCACTGTAGGAAATAACGCGTATGTAATACTTTTATTGAATCTTATATTATTCAGATTTTGTTCATATCAAAAACTCTTCTGAGATAAATATATGTATTTGCTTTACTTGTAATGCTTTTTTCTGTTAAGGGAAGAGCTGAAACTCAGATATTTCCTTCGCATATTTAATACATTTAGTGAGATATTTTAATATCGTTGAATATGTTAAGATGTTCTCTCATGGCATCACATTCTGAAAACAATAATATAGATTTTCTTATTACTTAACTTTATTAATTATAACAAAATAGTATAGTTATTTCAATAGATAATCCACTTTTAGTAGTTACATTGCCTTATCAAACAAAACAGTATATAATGTTTTATTCCGCTTTGTAGTTAAGATAGTTGTTGTCAAGTTTCCCTGATATCTTGTTTGCAGTAAAGTTATATTTCTATCTTTTTTTTTATAATTTTTGAAGATCTAGAATATCGAGAAATCTTTAATAATTCCTATGAAAAATGTTTTATAATCTCGCCCAACATTAGTATACAAACTATATTATTTTACTATTTGAAGAGCGTTTTGAATAGTGAAATTACTGCGATAACGAGACTTGACAGCTTATGTTTTAAGACCTATGCCTAAATATTATGGCTAGCCTCTAGTTTCGTAGGTAGACGTATTGATTAACTTCTTATTCCTCTTCTCGCTTCAAGTACAAAAAGAAATTTATTTTTCTAATACAATATTACAGTTTGTGTATTTTTTTAAATGTGTAGGCGATCCAATCAGTGAGTTGTAAATTTAACGCATAATTCTTGTCTACCTCCACACTTTACGACTTTCTGATTTTTATGGAGTTTTTAACTTGTCTTTTAATGGCCGTAGAATCGTGAATGAAACTGTCCTACCCTGATAAGGCCTAATAGATTCATCTACCATTGTACGAGCTACTCAGTTTACGCAACAAGCATTGTAACAGTAAAGTCAACGACCAACAACATGAAAACATACAGTATTTTAACTAACTTTGATTTATACACTCGTTAAATTGGTTAATGTGGTTTTCGTAATGACGGATGTTGTACTTTAGCTTATAAAGAGAAACTGTGTGTACTTTTAAGTATGTATTTTAATTTGAATACTGTGTATATATAGATTAATAATGGAATTGTAAAAATACGAATGTTTTATGATATTGATTCTGCTAAGATGTTTGAAATATCTAATCTGTCTCTTTTCATATTTCAATTGGTTTAAAAGAGCTGTTATGATCTGTCTTTGATATAAGCACTATGGCAGTAAATTTCCTTTACTGTGTTAAATATTTTCTCAATAAATATATTAGTGAATTTGTTAAGCAAATAAAATTTCCTTATGCACACGATTGTTGTGCCTGTGAGACTGTCTCTCAGTCTTTTCACATTAATGTTTGAATAGTCCGATTCGTACTAAGAATAAATGTTAATCATGCATTGTATGGTTCCCTTGGCACAAATCGCTATGATGAATGCACCGCTGAATTGTATCGGAACGTCCGTAGCATACAAATTGTCACTTACATAAGAGTGCCTCTATAACGACGCACTCGACGGCATGCCTGAGCGGTCAGCATAGCTATATCTAGTCTCGGGTTGGAATAGCTGATCAAATAACGTAGTAGTCTCCGATGTATAATTGAGACTATATTATATAGAGCTATAATGAGTATGAAGAGAGTACGAAACGCTTTTTCGCCTCAACTACAGTTAGGAAATTAATTTCATGATGACTCAAACATCTCTACGTTTCATATATAATATTGTAGGAACAAAGATATGTTATGGTTGTATATATTCGTTAAAAGGGAGTGGATTAGTAGGTGGTTAAGAAAAAATACCAACTATTCAAATTCCACATATCATTATCACCAACCGACATATGTCCATGTTGGAGATAAGCCTGTCTTAAAGATCACTGCATATCGTCTTAGAACCGAACCAGGGACTGATTCGCATATATTCAAAACACGCTGTTGCAAATAGCTTTGACAGTATAATTATGACTATGTTTCCTTTATTGAATCTATATATAAAATGTTACACTGTAAGAAATGTAACAAATATAACAATAGACATTTTTAATCATGAATAATACTTTATCTGAACTTCGTTAATAGTACAAAACATAATATAACAAAAAAAGGGTTGTATGAAATTATTAAAAAGACAAAGAATATTATTGTATACAATTCTCTATTATCGTATTTTGTGAGAACAAAGAACAATAACTACAGTTAACTTTAGTCTCTTCATTGTTAATGTTATACGTATATTTTAATTATTGTTAAAATCGCCGAATATTTCGCAGCTACAATTATATTACAAACGTCTTGGAACTGTCTAATATAAATTATAAGCAATATAATCGTCATTGATAGACCGTATATATTAAAGTAAATTATCCATAAACTGTTCTATGCACAGGTCGTTTCATTACTTGCCGTAACTTAGTAATGGGATAGCGGTTCACTGTTTATATGTCGTTTTTCATTCGATAACTGTTGCTAAAACAAGCCGCCGGTTAGGCGAGTAGGCGAGCAAGCGAAATGTGAGAGTGTGTAGACGCCAGTTTAAAACCACTTGCACCAGAGGTATTTATATCTGAAAATAGGCCCTCGTTATCATCGTAAACGCTTTCTCACTCGAACTATACTATCCTTCGCGGAAACACATTCTAGTAATAGAAACTTCAGACCTTTTGTAATGGCAATGAATACAAATGACAACACATACAAACCTATCTAGAAAAACATGTGAAAAATCTCTTAACCTGGCTCAAGATTTATTAAAAAAAATTTAATAAATAGTTAATGGCGTTATTTATAATTAGGTTAACTTATCATCAGCGTCATGAGTTGTCCTTTTGAAGTGAAGTTTGGTAAGGCTAATTAATGTTACTGTCACGCCTAATAAGTTACTAAGGAATTAACTTCCGTACAAATCTGAATAAGGTATAAATCGTAGAGATAATAGATAAATTTAGAAAATCATATTGTCAATTTATAAGTTTTTATCTATTTTTAGTTATATCACGTTGATTGCTAAAATACTGTTAACCTACTGAATAATTTTGTTGTGGCCTTATAAACGATCGAACCTTTCACCTTCAAGATGGCGCCATGTTAATAAGTCTGCGCCCAACCCATAGCCAATATACATTCGTATAAAATGTGTATACAATTTTAGAAAACTATGTATTCGCATATGTTTGTATTACAATATATTCCATAGTTTTTCTGAATATATTAGAATTTAAATAACAATGAACTATACATTTGCTATTGAATTAATATTGCTTAGACACTTTCCATAGTAAGAAACGTCATCTACGTGTTAATAGTATTGTCAATGAATCAACATGAGTAACAAAAAGAGATAATATTAACAATCTAAAACAATAAATGTAACAGAAACAGTGTAACAAATATAAAAATTTAGCAGCATATAAGAGAAAAAAATACTTATGTACTCGTATTGATATTGTATGAGATTACTTGAATTATATCATTCATACGTGAATTAGTATAGTATAGTAAGAACACATCTAAAACTGCTACAATGTAAACACTGTAATTTAACTGAATCGTTGCGAAGCTTTAAAAAGCCAGTAGTATCGACTAACGAGCAAACACTTATTCGTAAAGTACACTATTCAACACGCTGCAATTCAAGCTTTAAAAACACGTCGCCTCCCTGTTCATCAAAGGGTACCCGCGGGGAAATCATAGTCTATTATAGATTATATTCATATATTGTAATGTGATCTCTTGCATACACAAAGGCCCGATTGATATCAACTAATTAAGCATTCGTTTCGTGGTGCAACGCCATATTGCCCGCTATATTCATGGAACTATATCGCAAGATCTTGTGCATTCACCAGGAAACATGACTATATTAATATATTATATTGTATGAACTTCTTTTACCTACTCTACATAGCCCATTAATATTTTATAAATCCTATTATTACTAAACTATAGCCCGTAATACAATCAAATTATTATTTACGTTAATACAGATGCTTGGACTTTCTTACTTTTGGTATCTTTTTGTACTTGTATTTATACATTCATACAATTATAAGTCACAGTGAACTGGGTAGGTATTCGGTAATGATTCTGATAAATCTAGACTTTTGCTACTTAAGACCTCTGGTGGCCATGGGTGTTGTAAAGTACTCGATCCGGAGTAGTAAATAAACGCTAATTTAGTTTCATTAAATGTAGATTAACACGTACATAAATCAATGAAGTGAAAGAGTTTTAAAAAGAATGTGGTACAATGCAGTAGCATAGTGCAAATGACAGGCACAGGCTAGAAAATTAACAAAACTGTGAAGAATTTGGAGCAGAACAAGACAAACTGTTTTACGTTTTGTGACGAACGGTTCCATCCATTAATTACTCATTTGTAGCAGTGACCCAGTTCCAGGGTACGGTGACGATACGAAGCGCTCGAAGCGGGAGGAGAATGAAAATGTTCACCAATTTACATTTATTACATCCCTCTACGTTTGTCACATTGCTAATACACCGACATTACGTTGATGTAAGATATATATATACATATATTTCATACTGGTTTAACGCTAGTGTGTATTAAGTCCTTTTTTATATTTAATTCGCGACGAGACGAGCTGGACGTTCACCTGATGGTTGGTAATACACTTGCCCATAACAACGTATCGCTAGTTAGGATGATATACACTGCACCGCTTTGCGCTGAGACATACCATGTTGCAACGCCCTTCGTACTTTAACACAGTAATATTTGCACACCACTGTTTTGCGGTAGGAATATACACTGCGGTGATATCCACCTATACAATTTTCGGCAATAACCTACCACCAGTAAAAGTATCAGATCTGCTTACTAGTTTCTAAATTACGTTCTAAAAACTCGTTAGTATCAAAATCATAATAACTGATATATGTTAATTTTGTTATTTTGACATGTTTATTAAATTGTTTAATGTTTATCCGCCACGGGACCACCAGATGAGAATCCAAGATTTTCAATTATCGATCTAAATTAATGCTATAAATTGAATCAGTTTTATTAGTAATTACGATTTCATTAGCTGTGTTGGCAACACAGTCGAACTATTACTGCTAGGTGATATAATCGCTACAATTCGTGGAGATGCTCATAAATATATAGTTAACGATTGCTTTTGCTTTTGCGCAATATTAATAAACTTAATAATTATCGTCGATTTTGTAGTTTATACAATTATATTTATTAACTTACATCGAATGATATGATTACATATAACATCAACATTATGGATGATTACTCGTTATAAAATAAAACAATTTTACTTGGCAGTATAAGTCCTTCACGTTCCTCTCTATACTAAGATTTGTTGGAAGCGAGCTAATAAGACTGATGTTTATATAACCTAAAAACCTGTATAATTCAAACTGTATATAAAATATAATCGTGATAGAAAAAATTGTGTTACAAGATACAAAGTATAAAGTATTTGTAGTTACAATGAACTTTTAGCAAAACTTCCAAGCGCTATCCATTATACACGAGAAGCGGAATTTTTAAAAGGAATATGTATGTTTTAGAAGCGTTCAGATTGCAATGCTTTCAGATGAAAAGGTAATTAGCCGTACGATTTAGATGCGAGACAATAAAGCGCTAATTACATCGTGCTCACAGAAAAAAAAAGGAGCTACCGTCAAACGAAATTGCGCAGTCAGACGCAACCAACATTTTAATGAATAGGAAGAAAAGCAATAGGCAGTTGAATGTACGGCCGGCCTTAATTGCAAATCGATTTCTACCATCTGTTGTCATCCGAGGCGTAAAACCACCCATTTCATTGGACCACATTTACACAGAATCCACTAACATTTTTCCTTTTTAAAATATCACGGGTTTTTCTATCATCAGACGTATAGATACGGCAATCATTCATTTTAACGTTTTCTATTTCAAAGTTGGCAAAGTTTTTAGCTTCGTTCTTCATGATACTACTAGCGAAGAATTGGAAGAAACTGCCAACATCAGCATTATCTTCTAATTATAATCTGAAGACCTTGTAAAGAAAGAGTTTATTTTAGACCAATGCGCTTTACCATCAAAGACTCTCCACTGTTTATCATCAGGTGGAAGTCACGCGGTAGTTTACATGATTATAAATATAATTTGGACATTGGTCTTCACGTCTAAAGCCAATTCGTAACATTAGCTTATACTTAAAGAAACGAGATGATCGAAACACTCACCGGATAATAAGTGATACGCCGAAGAATTTTATACTTATAATGCTGAAGAACCTATAGAGAATAGGATCTATCAAAATGATAAAATATTTGTTACCTTGTGAATCAAACAAGACCTAGTATATCCTATAAATAATGTTAATAATTCTGATTAGTTCTGGTTCTAGATGGAAATACACTTTCTAACACTGTATTTTGAGACATATCTGTATAAGGATACGACGTGTAATCCTTTGCACAGTAGTTTAATGGAATTTAATACTTGTAGGTAATGGAAGGTTCAACAAACCCTTACCGATAGATATTTGCGTGCAGTTAATATAATAGTAATAGATTGCATTTGAACACCTTTAAATTTTAATGTGCTGGTGGTATACTATTACAGCGCCTATTTTTGTAGCCAAACACAAAAAACAAACATTACTGTGTTCTAGTTTAAAGCGCCTTTTAATACACTTGGAGAAATTGCTGAGATAACGAGACTTAGTGCTCTATATGTACTGGTGGTGAGATATTTCCGAAGAACGTCTGGGTAAGTACCACTGCAGCTCCTATTTCTGCTGTCAAATAGTAGTACGCGAACATTACTGAGTTCTGGTTTGAAAGGCGCTGTCGCTATTGAAATTACAGAAGTAACGAAACAACACATGTCTCAAGGGGAAGACAATACCATGCAGTGTAAATCATCCTAATTAGAGCTACTTATTATGGGTAGTCGTATTACTTACCAACAGGTGATTGTGGTGACGTCTTGTATGTCTCGTCGCTTAGTCGAATAAAAGAAATACGAGGTGCTGAAGAACCATCACAAGTGAACCGCATTTTTATGAGAGTATATTCACCATCAGATGAATGTCTTACATGTTATGGCGCTTCGTTGTATAATATAAAGAAAAGGTATATTAATATACGAAATGCCTATAAAATTGTTAAAATATGAACATATATTGTTTTTTAATCTATAATGTGATCTCATATATGACGTTAAAGCGGCAATATAAAACTAAAGTACCTAGCCTGGGAGTTTCTTAAAAACCCACCACTAAAACTACTTTGTGTGTATACAGGGGCAGTTATTACACTTAAATAGATGAGATTATTATTTGTAATTGATAGTACATCAATAAATAAATATCAATTAAACATTTCTTATGTAACTATACCAATACACGGTTGAAAGGTTCAATAAAGTCTTCAAGTCATGTTCAACTAACTAATATACAGATTAAAACTTTTTCAATTTAACTTGAGCAAGCTCACAAGAGCCGGTTGTATAAGTTTAGGTGATCATAATTTATTACTTTGTGATATGGGCTACCGACCAAAGTGTCAGGTGAATACGTTTTAATTTTCATATACTTATATGACGGAAAACGTCAAAATATTTCATAACTTTAGCTTTGTTTTTGCTTAATATTGAAAAATATTACATAAGTGGCGACTAGTATAAAGAACTTTGATATTTATTATTGCCGCTTCTTAATACATTAAAATTCTTATTAAACACAGGAAACGTATTAATAAACTTTACTTATTTTATATCCTAGTATAGCATAACTTTTTATTTGTCCTATTTTTGTATACTCATTCATGTCTGCTCCTTATGTGGATTGGCAGAGGCCGACATTTGATATTATGTCCGCCTTATGAATTACGAGCAGAATTTTAAAATAGACATTCCAATAATTGTTTTATGAGAGAAAGTTTGTCAGCAGCAGGAGCCAAAATATTGCCTTTTAACCTGATATAGTACATGTTAGTTCATTCGTATTGACTTCTTGTATGGGTGTCATATGTTGAGGCAATTTCAGGTATAAGTCGAGAATGTGCGGTAGAAACTTCGGATTGACCAATGAATTATTATAAGAAATTATTTACTAAAACAAACGAAAACATTGAATCATCACCATAAGCCGATAGACGCCCACTGTTGGGCATAAGCCTACCCCAACGATCTCTGCGTTTGTAGGGATTCCGATGGGAGGATTTGAGCCATTTCCCAATTCGCTGGCCCAATACAGGTTGGTGGGAATCAGAGCCTCGTTTGTAGATTAACAGGGTGTACCACGAGGTGACCTAGGTGAGGCTTGGATCCCATGAGTTGTGCGGGAACCCTAACATCCCTACATTGAATAGAGAAATAGTAAAACATTGATTAGAGTGGTAAAATGGAATTTAGTATCTTTGATACTGTCATTATATTTACTGTTGTAAATGAAAGATATCGATTTTAATTTGGATACAACTTGTTTCTCTCGTGCTCCTCTTCGTAATTAATTTGCTCCTAATCAACACGATCAGCTGTACCAATATACTTAAATTGATTTTTGTTAGCATACATAATTGGGCCGTTAAAACAAATCGCGGGCCCATTATTGTGATCGTCGGCTGTTTGTTTTTAATTAGTCGCCGCTTCGTGTAAATAACTACCATACGCTGAATTAACTGCTCAGCTTTATGTTATTTCATCAGTCTCCAGAACTGAATATAGAAAGATAATTTCATAACAATTATATCTGTTATAAAACCTCAAACCTCAACCATTCCGTTGTATAAGCTATCTCTCTCCATTAGTCTTGGTTTCTCATCTTTCTCATCCATTTCGGTTATTATATTTCCGTAAACATGTCTCTCCACCTTTTCTTATAACTTTATTGTTTGCTTCTCTCGATCTTAGCTGTATTTGTTAATATTCAGAAGAGATACGAGAGGTTATATGTATCTTCTCCTTTCATATCTCTTCTGGATATCTTCTATATAGAAGATATTCATTAACTTAACACGAGATCTCCGAAACTATTGGAAGTAAATGTCAAAATTTGGTAGAGATATTTATTGCTTCTGACATTTAGAAGTCAGCTAAGAATGGATTTTTAGAAATTCTTTTCCTGAAGGCAAGAGCCAGTTTTCATATATACAAATATATTGTTTAATAATTTAATGACAATAGATTATATAAATGTATTCTTGGGGGTAAATAAAGTTATTTACGCCTCATTTATAAAGTATTATGTAGATATTATGTTTAAATATAAATGAGATGTGTGATACGCGGCCATGCCCGCCGCCATATTGTCTGGAGAATAAAAAGCGCTGACGTTGAAAATAGCGACGGCTGCCCTGAGAAACCCGATCCGCAATCACAACTAATTTAACTCAATCAATGGAAGACAACCCTCGCCTGTAATACGATTACAATTCATTAGGTGGCCTCCGCTTTTTCTTTTTAATGGCAATACTTTAAATGAATTCGCGGCGAAGAGAGTGAAATTATGAAACTATATTTGCGTGTCATCATCATCAGCCACTGTTGGACGTAGGCTTCTCTCAAAGATCTCATAGATCGGTCCAGAGTCAGCATGGCCTCTGGTACCGCCGGATACTAGGGGCTATTGTTTGTAGGAGTTCGTATTTGTTTGTGCCTTTGCGAAATAGTGCATTTCGTCCAGAAACAATGGAAATAAAACATTAGTGAGCGTCGATGCAGAAAATGTCAAAATGTATCTACATTGGACTAACACTACCAGATCAGCAAGTATTAAGTGACAATGAGGCAATAGATGGTTTTTATCTCTCTCTTGTCCACAATACTCTGACTGTCATATGCAAACTTACATTTTGATGATGGTGGCTAGTCAAGCGAATTCGTGAACTACTAGCTATACTAAAAAAACATTTACTGGTTTCTGCCAGCAAACAGTAATGTGCAAACATATCTGTGGTCCAGATTGAATGAGTTATAGGTAGTAATATTACAGAAGTAACAAGACTTACATCTTATCTCTCAAGGCGACGAGCGCAATGTGATGCTGTGATATCATTCTAACTAGCGCCATGTTTTATGTGCAGGCGTATCATTTAGCACCAATTGAACGTCCGGCTCGTTCCGTCGCTTCATTGAATAACAAAAAGTAGTAGTCCCGGAACCAAACCAGCGATCTCTATGTTACAATGCAAACGTATAGATGCTGCGCCATTGATGCTTTTAAAACTTAAAATAGGTAATTGCTTGTCAAACAGAAAATCACTTAGTTTCAGAAACCAGAGATTCAGATTTGCTTAAAAGCAAATAGCAGTAATGACGTTACGGTTTCGAGGTAGTGCGTACGCTGTACTGCTGGTTTTCTTTTTAGGTTGCGAGCGCGTGGGGTTTTTTTTTTATCAAATCTGCAGCTTTAACGAACCGAGCTCTTGTTGCGTACGATTGGCGAAGCATGTGCAGCTGTTCGCGGATCGCTTGTTTCGCAGCGCGACTCGTTTCAATTGTTTCATAAAAGAGAAATAACCGTTTTTGATTCACAAAGAAAAAAAAAAACTTACCAATAGCACAAAAATAGAAAGTAAAGACTAAGATCTTTATTTATTTACACACATCTACTTTATTTCACTTAGGACAATGAAGTTTCTGTAATCATTAAAAGAGTAATCATAATTACTACGCACACTCTATTTCTAGTTAAGATTTGTTTTATATTCGATGAAGCAACAACACTTTCACCTTATATTTAGTGATACGTCTGCCTATAACATATAAGTTAGGATGTTATATACTGCACCTCATTGTGGTCATCGTCTTAAGACAAGATGTTAAGTCTCGTTATCTCAGTAATTTCATTAGCTATAGCGTTCTTCAAACCGAAATATAGTAACGCTTTCATACCACTGGTACAAAAATAGAAGCTGCGGTGGTAACTATCAAGACGGTGTCGGGTGACTGAATAAAACTACCACCAGTTAACCTTATAATCATTGTGATAAGGGTTCATTCTACCACCATTTATAGATTTGTTAGTACAACAGCACAATTGAAAATGTATGAAAGTCGGATCATTCTAGACGAGTATGATTCACCATCGACATCCTCAGTAACCGAAGAAGTGAAATTGAGGTTATGTGAAAGTTTTAACCGTTTGTTGATTAAAAGAAGAAAAATTAAGGAAAAGAGGTTTTATGAAAGTAGTCATTATTTAACTACAAGCAATCTACGATTATTATAGGGTAGTATTGATATGTTTACGTAGCAATTTTGATTAGCTTTCTATTGATAAAGTTTATATATTATTCGGCTTATACCTAATAAATTAAATATACAATTTATCCCTCGTTACTCTAGTTCCCCCCCTGTGTTTCTGTACTGCGGTGCGTGTGATTGACATCGACTAAAAAGCTAAGCGACATGTGTAAAGACGCATAAGTTAGCGGAGGCGTCGGCGCCGGGAGGGGCGCGGCGGCGACAGTAACATTGTTTTATGTCGAATACATTAATGTGCAATCTCACGGAACCCGTTCCCCGGCCGGTCACCCGCCCTCTTGTTGTTCCTTTACTAATCCGCGTGCCTTTTGTATGGCATAGTCGACTTTTTGCGCGAAGTTCGATCATCAAAAAAAGCGCCGCCGCCTTGTGTCGAATGAGTCGGCGCGCGCTGCGGTGCAGGCGAAATATGATAAAAAAAAAGATACACGCCCGACGATGTCCTCTTATTGTTTCGAACACAATATGAGACCACATTCAATCTTCGCATTCACATACTTAGCAAGTGACGCAAGTTGGGTTTAACTTTGGAAAGACGGTGGTATATTTCACAATGAAATTATCGTAATTAAAGAGGATCTAAATTATCCACATAACTTAGCATTTACAGAATAAATATGGATATCTTAGTGATAACAAGTTATAACATTATAAAATAGTAAAGTGTTTAACAAAATGTAGGTATTAATTGGCTATAAAATCTTTTTTCGATCATATACTAGTAGTATTATTGATATACTTACTTCTCTGGCGCAGAGACCCAAAGTCAGTCTTGGCTTCCGAAACAAGAATTACTGATATACTGAAATGTAATCATCAATTGCCTGTATGATAATATATGTAATTGAAAAACCGGTTCTCGCTGGTAAGTTCACAGTACACCTATAGTAAATATTCAGCATTGTTTCATAAGTTGGGAGGCATTCAATTTATCGTCGCATTGTCAAAACAACGAGGTTGCAGTAGAGCTCGCCGGATGGAAAATTGATGCATCGTATGCCTAGACTTATTAACTGATGATATGCTAATAGCACAGTGTAATTAAAAACTTATGTATATTGTGGATGAAATGATACATATTTCAGACACGACCTTAGTTATGGCCTATACTTCCCCTTGCAGCAGCTTATAGCGGGCAAGATAAAAATGGTTACAGATAATAAAAGCCGTGGTTATACACATATGGAATTGGTCTGGTATCGCATCCATCGAACTTGTCTACTATCATACTTGAACAACGCACTTTTTTGTCTCATCTATGTATATAATTTTGTCTTCTTGCGTGTGTATAATAAAGAACGATGAACAAGCTGTAGAAGAAGAAGGAAACCGTTAACGTTAAGATGTATAGAAATTATCTGCGCGTGTGCGAATGTTCTCGAAATAGTTCGCTGCGGGGTAACGACACGGCGAGGGTGCGACGAATCGCATGCTCTCGGACTGGTACTGATTTAGAATTTTAGTCCGAACTAGTACACTCACCGCCACACAGTCTGCTCTGTTCGTTGTATCATATATGTACATACAAAAACGCTAAACATATATCAAACATGTATATGTTGTACGTATGTACATCATCTTCCTAAAGGAAATTCCCTTTTTCATTCCTTCTCTTGCATAACGACAATTTTTTCCTAAACAAATCTAATCATTTTTTTATTAATATGTTAAAAGCTTTAAAAAGTAGTAAATAGTTACATATATACTTTTTGTGCTATGGTATTGAACGTGACACATAGCACAAAGATCAGACAGTCGGTCAGAAGCAAGGGCAAGCGCAAGTCATGACTATCGGTGAGATGGACCGAAGACCTGATGAAGAAGAGAATCCTTGGATGCTAGACGTCGGATGTACTGCAAATTGATAAGATAATGAAGATGATGAAATGTTTAATAATGTTGTTTAAGTATTATAAATGTTAAAACCCAATTAAAAGATGAAATAGTTTTTTTCATTATTCCACATAACTCGTTTTTAAGACAATTAAGGCAGGTTTTTTGCATCATGATGGATTTAAATGAAACTGGATAGATGAATATATTATATCGTACAAATACGAATATTAATGCCTGGAGGTCTAATTAAGTTGCTGTTCAGTGGCAATAAAAAGAGGCGTGAGAATAAGGAAGGCGGCACAGTGGGAGACTGTCACACCGTTCACGGTAAGCACTCGGGGCCCGTATAAGGCATACGCATCTGCTTGCTGATTTATCTGCAATTACGTACTAATGTCGCCAATTTAAGTCCTCCTACCTACTAATTTGGTTCAATTTTCACTGCGAGAATCTGGTGAATGTTGTTTTGTATTTGCGAATTATCAAACGCTCGTGATTAATGACGAGTTATGGGTTTGTTGTGTGATGATTTTGTAGTGTATTTAGCAGAGAACCTACCGATACTTTCTTCAATCCTTATCTCGTTTATTTAAACGTACTACAAAGTTTTTTGTCCAGACGTAGACGTACGATTAGAAGATGGTAATATATCTAGATAATACTGTTCATTGGGTATATATTTTGTGTAGGTAATTATATATGTGTGGGTGATAAAAGACGGTTGTACATAGATGTATATGTACAACCTGTCCTGGAAGGCAAAGGGTGTTGGCCTGATTGTTTCGGCTGCGAGCGTGCATAAATAATGGTCTGACGCGGCAGGCAGCCGGTATTCGAGGCGTCCTATCGATCTGGTATAATGGTCAGGTTAACCGCTTATGTTACCTTTCGGTACGCCGTCTATATTCCTTTGTTGCTAATTTTGAAATTTATATACAAATCAAGCGATGAAATCATCGATTTCTTATGTTTTTAATTATTTTTGTTATGCTTATAAAGATGGATAGCAAACAGTTTTTGTTTAATATCAAAAAATGTATGATTTTATTTTCGATGAAGAGACGAAACCAGCGAATCATTCACCTGGCGGAAAACAAACGTAACGCTATTTAAGATAATGTACACTGCATCACACTGTACTCGTTGCTTTTAAAGACAAGATATAATTCTTGTTGGCTCAGTAACAACTGTCCTTCAATCCGGAACACAGTAATATTTGCACACTACCGCTTTACAGATATTGTGGTGATTCCTGTAGAAACGGTCTCCGCCACCAGACCTGCCACCAGTAACTTGATGACTTACAGCTTTATTGACCTCGGGGCACTAAATTAAGTTTTGTGAATAGATACATACGCATTTATATAATTTTACTAAAAGAAGAGAGGAGTTGGATGAGAGAGAAAAGAATAGAGGGATAGATGAAGAGTTCTATAGCAATACAAGTGGATAGGAAAGAGGGAACTCGAGACCGATCGGTGTGGAAGACTTTAAAGCCAGGCCTGTACAATCAACAAAGTGATGATGATGTTTATGATTAATAAAAACTTAGAACTGAGATAATAAAAAGTATAGTTTATACAAGCTATAACAAAAATTACTAGACTAAGTGGCAATGGGCAGGGCACATTGCTCGAAGGACTGACGGCCGATGGGGCAGTGAGGTTCAAGAGTGGCGGCCGCATACCAGTAGATGTGGAAATCTTTGGGGAGCCCTAAGTCCAGCAATATTATTATACTACACGTCCATCGGTTGATGATGAAGATAAAATAGATACTAGAAATTCAGATATAAATATTATTTAAGATAGACAAAGATATTTATAAATTAGGAAATTCTTAGGTCTTCTTTTAACCTAATATATAGTAGTATACGATACATCCAATATATCCGATAGTAAAAAATTTTTATGATTTAAGTTTTTTTAATTCTTTGAAACAAAAACGAACTTTATTGGATTAATGTTACGTTTATGTTGAACAAAAATTTTAAACAGTTCCCAAATCTAGCTTAGGTCGCGTTTAAAACTTCCCAAAAGACGTCAACGATGCAGTTAAATTAAATAGAGCATTAATTTTTGACTGATTTGGTTTTGAGATTTACTGCTAAGCATTTAAGGTTGAAAATCGTTTGAATAAACGTTAGCCGGGATCGCCGTGAAGCTCGTTAGTGAAAAACAATGCTGGGGACAGAAAGGTCGCCTGAAATACTTGATACTGCACACTATTTACTTGCTATTATATAAAATCTCTTTTCTTCGAGCTAACAATATACCGAAGAAAGCCTTTTGGGTATTGTTAGGTAATGGTCTGTTATCATTTTGTTAATACAAGAAACAAATATGTTCACGGTTTGCGGCCGGATTGCGTAGTTTTATGAAAAGTTTGATTGTTAGGTGAAATGAATTTTTTTACGGCATCATTGCGTAGTGAATATATGTTATATAGTAAACCTCTTACTAAGGTTTGGTTTACCTTATAATTTATTCTTCCCGTAAATAAGACATAATTTCTCATTTACAATACACCATAGACATTGTCTACAACCAATTATAGTTTTAAATTATGTTCGTGTACACAGACTTTATTTGTTTAGTAATTAAAAAACCTGACGGATATATTCTGTTTGTAATTATTATAATCTGAGAATAGATACAGATCGAACTGTATATCAAGTAGATAAAAATATAAACGTTTTAAGTGAAAATTAAACATTATACTACTAAAATTATACGCCTATTATTTATCTCTCAACATGCCGTAAGCACGCTCTCCTTTGTCTTTCGCCTAATTAAATAAAATTTTACGATCTTCTTAATAGCATTCAAGGAATTATGACCCTTAACTTATGCTTCATAACGAAGCTTCTAAAAAAATTGTTTATTTAAACATTGATCATATAAATGAGGCATTTTGTCGTAGTGAGGTGGTCCTGTGGGCGGTGAGTCGTTGTCGAGTCGTAAACCTATACAATTTTCTTTTTGTGCTTGCCGTTAAGTTCTTTATCGTTATACCACAGATAAAGCGATTAATATCTATTCAAATTGCCGTTCAAAGAAAGCTCTTCATCTCACTGTATTTTATTAAGCAGTTTGCATATCATTGACGGTATTTTCAATGATAATTTTTATGCATGAATCGATTGTTTATATCGCTACGCAATAGTAAATAACAATTAAAACCTATACCAGAATTAAGATTATTGATAATAGAATAAGCAGTCACAGGTATTTCATATATTAGCTATTGCACTCTGCTCCAACATGATAGTCAACACTATGACCTCACAACTAAATTATATTCATTTGTAAATTTCACAAATGTATTTACTTTGTTAGTTATATTTGATAAAGCAAAGAATTCTTAGTCTTTTCATAAAGTATTTTAACTGATATGTAATAAGAAATGTATGAAATAAGACATTTCTTATCTAATATATCAAAAGCTGAACTGTTATGACGTGAACATCGTGAAAGAATTTTCTATAATGAACTATCGTGTTTTAGTTTCTTCAAATCATAATAAATGTATCAAAAAACAATATTTGCAAGAGTTCGCTTTCTCTTTACAATTTATTCATACATATAACTTGATATTTTATTTATTTATTATAGACACATAAAACTTGTTATGCCTTTTTAATGTTTGATACTGAAAATAGGGATATTAATTATAACATAAAACTGGTACTCGTTAAATAAACATTATATGGGCATTGATGAATAACTTTGTTTGAAGAAAGCAAGAAGCATTAAGCGATAAGTTAGTTTTCGGTACAATTCGATGTCTGTGTAGTTTTTAGGTATCGAAAAGTTTCTATCCGTTTCTACTTTCCAGACAACGGTCGATTCTGGCCGCCTTCCAACGGAACTATCACTGAATTGAAAGATATTTTAAAGCAAAGATGATAAGATACAAATATACAAATAATGGAGAAACAGTAATATTAACTGAACAATATTTTACTTAATACCATTGGTGTTATTTTAGCAATGCGGTGCATTCTTTCGAAATGCTTAATTACATTAAATTCCTATACATTCCGCAATGTTTTGTATTGGAAATACTTACGTTTGCTGTTATATGATATAGTTAATATATAGAGTATGCGCCTTTTATGAAGCAGTGTTGTGGTTTTAGTATTATTCGTTTCATATAATTAATAAATATATAAAAATTTTTTTTATTCTATGAACTTACGCTATAAGCAGAAAGCTCCGCTGATAGTAAGTCCACCCTTAACACTGTGGCCTAAGTTACGATTATAAAGGATAGGGTATTCACTATATAATATAATTACAAGGTATACTCTTGACTCCCTCCAAGTTGTAACACAGTAATGTTTGGGGACTGAAATAGGATTTGCGATGGTAGCTGCCCGAGCCATCTCCAGCAACAGAGACCTACCACCATTTGAAAGTTCTGACTTTCAAAGAATTTAATTAACATATAAATAGACTTTTAAAGATAACTTCGAGATTTTTAGAGAACTAATTTTCGATTTATTTAGATGAACACCAAAGTGGTTATGAATATTAATTTGACATAAAACTTTTCTCTCAAAGCTTTGTTATTAAAAAAACTTTTATTCAGATACTCAAAAGAAGTCATTATACAAATTTAAACTACTAGAAGCATTAGAGAAGTTATTATTTTTTGTTTAAGTATATTATTAACAGTCTCATTAGTGTTTCTAGTGCTGAAACTAGGGATTTTCTTTCGTCATGCTATCAAATTGAATTCTTGAAATACGAAGGTTTTTTCGCGATGATCTCATTCACCGGAAGCTCATGCTCAGTGGAAATTAAAACCATATTTTGTCGAGATGTACACGGCGTTACAGATTCAACTATCGCGAGTTATGTGTAATGTATTATAGAACTTTTAAATGCTGCGTGTTATTCACATCACTACTGCAAACCGGTTCACGATTTCGCAAAAAAAAAGTGCATTTATGCGTATTTTGTTCGCGTTCGTAACACGCGATGCCTCGAGGACATGGCTCAGGTTGCCATGTAAATGAATAATACTTATTAAAGGAGTTATTCGATATGATAGTTATATTAATTCAAGAATGGCAAGGTAATAGGAGGGTTTGTTTTGATTATAAACCTCTGTGGTACGATTTCGAAGCCCCAAGTGTGAAGCTTATTTAGTGATAACGTTTTCACGAACCGACCTTGTTACCACCGCGAAGGTACATTGCAAATCTATCGCGAACAGCATTGCTGTTTAAACATGAAAGCCAGTGAGTATAGTTGAACACATTTCACTGCCTAAAGCCTCATCGTAACTTAAGACCATGATATTGAGTCCCATTGTTGATGTTAAAAAAAAATTGAAAATGGATACAGCAATGCGCTGGCTAAATTACTGGACTGTTCGCCCGCATGAATCATATCACCAATTTACCACTTGGATCGGAAATTTAATCTGCTGCCTGTATAACACATACATGCAGTAAAGAGGGTTTTTTTTATTAAATATTTTGGTTTAAGTATATCGCCGAATTGAATAACTGAACGCTGTTAAATATTTGTAAGGTTATCTCATAATGTTATAATGGAAAAGTCCATTGTGTTCACTGTTTTAGGTTTTAAAATAAAAATATTGAATGAACTCTATATCGATATATAGATGTAATTACATATGTATATATACAGCTGTTTCCTGCCCGCTTTGCTGGTCATAACACCCCCGAAATTATATTGGAGAAGGAATATTTCAAATCCATTCTTAGCTAACCTCTAAATCTAACATAACTTCTGGAATGTCGTATCAGAACTTTTCGTGTTACATTTTTACAATATTTATAGGTATTGCACATATAAAAAGTTTAAATTGTTGAATTTTATTATATGTATGTATACATGGAAGACAAAATACAAGGACACGTAGACACAATTTAAGGTTGATGCTATAAGGAAAGGCGTTACTGCGAGGTATGCCGAGGCACCTGCATAATGTATGCAGGGCTGCTGCTCCTCTTATGAAGTTTAAATAAACATATTTAATAAAAATAAATATTTTCTTTACATAGCTATGACCTATAATAAAGCCTTAAATAATAAAGCCTTTAAACCTAAAAAGGTAATTGGACATTACTGTTTTGTTTAGCATAAATCTCCTATACCCTAATGAATAGGGACGTGCCATCATTCAAACTTTACTACTGAATAAACTACAAAATGTTATTATCCTCGGTTTCACAAGACAATTAATTATATATAAAATATTACATAGAAACGTAAAGACCTATATAGAATATAACACAATTTCTTTTGCTAGAAGAAACAGCAATTTTTCTTATGACTAAGACAATGATTCATCCAGTTGGTATTAAAGAACTTTAATATAACGTTATAATATAAAGATTCTTTAGAAAGAGAATACAACCCTGCCAATTGCAATAGTACATCCGTATAAGGCGCTGTGTTGTACGATCGTCGCAATGCAATTTGTGTCTATTTTAAGCTTAGATTCCGAACGGGATAGTGCGTACTGTATATACACAAAGTGAAATATTGTAACATCAAACAATAGTCTTGCAAATACAATATTATATTGTTCATTTATAGAGTTTATCATCTTCCAATTTCCTTATAAAGTATATTCTTCTAAGACATTTCAAATTACATATTCGGATAAGAACTAATATTGGTGATGGTTCATATTGACGCAGGGTGTTCTCACAAGGAGAGTCAAGGTCATTTATTCAACACGCCTGGTGTCAACTAATCCGTAGATGTAGTATTTCCATGAAACCTATTTTTAAATAATTATTTCCTCACGATTTCCTTTATCGGAAACTCAAAGCTCAGTGAGGTCGAACCCACGCTTTTGCAATGTATATATGTATAGCTCACTTACCCCTGCTTAACAGAGTTAAGTTCCTATAATATTTGAGCAATCAAGAATAAACGATATTATGTCATCAAAGAGTAAGTAATTGTTAGGTTAATAGTAGAAATGTATTTCTAAACACTGATTAGTTATTATAGACGAAAGATTATTTGAGATACTAAGGGTAGGTGAAAAGCATAGCTAGTTTTATGGTGACGAATAACTTTTGTACGTTACAATAAATAAGACAGAGGCGAGCTATTTTGGATATGTTGAGGGATTCACTGGTTTTGTGACAGAAAGGCTGATATATTCTTAAAGGATAACAGCCCCAAAAGAAAAAAGAAAGTACTGTACGTTGCGTAACAGATCAACGGTTTCTTAACAGAGACTTGAATGTGGGTGTTAACTTAATGTGATGAATATTAGAGGTAGCTGTTAATGATCCACGCGCCGCATCAGCATGTAAACGGCTTGAACGTTGATAAATCGAAGAGCTGCTGCCGTGTAGGCGCCGCTTTATTAGCCGAATCAATTACAAATCGCCCACGTTTAATTTGTAATAAACGTTAAGTAATAGCATCAACATACTGTTAGTAAGAAGCGGCATTATAAACCCATGTTTAATATTTATAAACAACTAATATAACCAAGCGCGGAACCCAAGTCGGATTGTAAACAATAATTAAAAAGCTTCTACTCTTCTATAACCATGAGATCAGTGAACTGTCATTTCAGTACTTTTGTGACAACGGCTATTGCAAAGCTCTCTAAATATTGAGATCATAAATAAATACAGAAAACGTTAGGTTTTAATGTGTTACATTGGCGTAAATATTAGGAAATAACAAATTAAAAAGTTTTCTTACATTTTCAACCCTTAATTTGTTAGAAGAATGCCCCCTTAAACTTAAGGGACAGAACTACAAGTCGGTCGTTAGACCTGTCGTATTGTATGGAGTTGAGTCTTGGGCTACCAAGTGTTCGGATGACAGGAGATTACATGTGGCTGAGATGCGAATGTTAAGATGGAGGTGTGACGAGGATGGATAAAATTAAGAATGAGTACATTAAAGGAAGTCTGAAAGTTGCTCCAGTGACAGAGAAATTGAGGAGCAAGATGTTAGCGTGGTATGGACATGTTATGCGGAGGGATGAAGGACATATAACAAAGAAAGTAATGAGAATGAACGTGAATGGTTATAAGGGTAGAGGAAGACCAAGGAAATTGTGGATGGTGAAGAAGGGTGTGAATTCAGATATGACAGCTGATAGAGGGATATGATAGAGAAGTATATACTATACCGACCCTACATAGCTAGGAAAAGGACAGAAGGAAGAAGAAGTTTATCTTTGAAGTAAAATATGAATAAAGAAGAATCATCAATATTAATCAAGTTTACCGAAAATGAAAGTTCTCGATAATATTCTTTGCCAACAACAATTACTACTAGTTCCATCATTTATTTTGTTTCTTTTAATACAATACAAAAGTTTCGTGAACTACTATAGGTGGTGTTAATGTGTTTGTGAAATTTAAAACCGTAAAACAGTAGGGGTGCGAAAGGTGATTAGTAAATAACTGTACCTTTGCATCTGCGGAATTTGTGTAGGCTTTTAATGCGAGGCAGAGCCGGTGGAATCAGTGCCGCATTGCAATTTCGAAATTGATGAAGGCGAGGCCGATAGCTTAGTATGGAAATGGCTGCCCATTCCTTTTAAATATATTCCGTAGATATTTTATACAACAAAACGAGCAGGACTTTTACTTTATAGCAAATGACACTCGCCTGTAACAGTGTGCTCGCTAGTTAGAATGATATACATTGCATCTCATTATGCTCTTTAATATGAGACATCTTGTCTGATTACCGCAGTAATTTCTCTAGCTGCAACGTTCTTGAAACCGGATGCAGTTGTCTTTGCACATTGCTGTTTTTCCTCAGATATACAGGTAGATAGCTGATGCAGGTATCTTCTTAGACAGGTAGCAGTGTGGCATCTAACGGTAGCTTTTTGGATTATCTGATCACATACAGAAGACCATTACTTACCGTATACAGATTTTTTTTTAATATTAATGCCAAAATTAAACCTGTTGTTTCTTTCAAGCTTTCAAACACTTAGTAAAACGGATCAATTTTGTTTTTGTTTGTAATTTTTCATGATTGAAAAGTTTTCTGCAGGACTATATGTTCAACTTCATTCCAGTAAAAGTACATACAAAATATGTTTCGTTTAGTTTAAATGTTAGTTAAATGTATATTAAGTGATGTATGTAATATATTTTGTGCCGGATTTCAATATTTGGAATCCCTACAGGGTCCTGACAGGTTAGCTAAATTAGTTTTGCAGATTTAATTACGACTACCTTCAGAAAGGTTTCAAGATGTTCACGAGTATCACGTTGAACTTATAAATAACTGTGCTATTTATTCAATTCTGAGAGTGTAAAGTAATATACAGCTGACATGTCAAAAACTCTTAGATATTATTAATTATTAACCGCCTCCAAAAAGAGGTACTAAGTTTGTCGTAAAATTTTTAAATCCTCTTTTATGAATATTTTAAACTCACAAAGAGATCTGATATTGGTAGTCCTTAGATGTTCTTTTTATTACTAAAGAAAAAGCAAAGATTTCTCATTGTTAGTTCTCTAAAATAAAAATACTATAAACCTTAACATGGCTATTTTATACTTCAGAAAAATTCCATTAAAATGTAAAAGAAAGCATCACTCAGGTTGAATGTTTGTTATTAGTTTTTCCAATACTACTAATTTATATAATACTAATTATATAATAATACTAATTACTATCATTTGATTTATTTTTGAGTTAAAAATGATTAGCTGCTAAAATAAAAACACTGTTAAACGTGTTACATGTATACTTGAGAAATTAAACACTACAATATAGAATATTTCATTGGTCGCAGGTCTCTGTTGTCGGAGACCATCTGGGTAGGTAAACGTCCCACTCTTCTCGTTGCTTACTTGAATAAAAAAAAAGACTTTCTCACTCTACTACTCTAATATATAACTTATTAATTTCACATGATAAACCTGGATTTGTTAGTTTTACGTTTAAACAAATTCAATACACTTCTGTGTTAGAAGGTAGAGATGCTGAAAATTGTATGATACAGTAATGAATTTATTTTATATTTGTAAACATTCAATTCTGAAGGTTTTAACGCATTGCATCACCAACTGAAGTGATCTATCAGCTAAATGAGCATATGGAAGCCGTTTATCCAGAACGAAGCGGCAATAAAGCCCGCACGGTTGTTCATTAAGGGCAATCTATTAACCGGACGACCTTACGACGTAACATGAGACCTACCAATATTTGCTCCATCTGTCCAACTTGAATTTATGATGGCATAATTGGTTAAGCCGTGTGGTAATTATTTAATTCAGGTTACATATGAAAATCTGCTACTACAATATCATAATAGAAAATCCTAGAAATCTAAGAAACAGCCCAACTAAGCTCACCCGTTCGTAGTACCTCCTGCTAATTAACAAAGGAGGCTCTGACTCAAAACAACTCACGTTGAGCCAATCTAGAGGGAAATGGCCCAAATCTCTAAGGAGATACCCCTACATAAGGATGTACCCCTACAAATGAAGGTCGCAGGAAGCCACTGGATGCAGGTAGCGTAGGACCGATCGATATGGAGATCTTTGAGAGACGCTGATGTCCAGTAGGGAACGTCTATCGGCTGATGATGTTAAATGGAAAGATATCATTAATAGTCAAATAAAACATCTTATCCAACATGCAAAAAAAAAAATTTCACTTTTTTTTATTAAATTAAGCGACGAGACGTGTGGAACGTTCTGATAAGAACATGGCACTCATCGGGATGATATCTGCACCACATTACGCTCGTCTCCCAAGCTTCAGCAAATACTAGGCGATATCCGACTGTTTCCATCTTCAAAGGAGCAGTACAAAATGTATCAAAACTAACATCTCTAGACGACTCCAGTTAAAAATCGATGACTAATCTATTTACTATATATCGTTTGACGACAAGCGGAAATATGTGAATGCTGACACATAAGCGTGATAACTAAAAACAAACTTTCTTCTCTTTACAAATCGAGTTTGAGATTTATGGTAGAACTGTGTTTGTAAGCTCAACGTAGTTTGACACGTGGAAAAGTAAACACAGCGACTGCACCATCATAATTTAAAGTAACACCTAAATGGGACCGGAGCACCAGATAATAAATACTAGTGGAACAGCACCGCAGTCAACGGAGTACAAGTTAGTAAAACAGTACGCTTTCTTGCAATCGTCCAGTGATAAATATTTACTTTCCACATCAGCTACAGCTACAGAAATATCACTACTTTCGGTAATTTTTAAATTGTTTATTTCTTTTCTAACTAAATTAATGATGTGTATAATTTCTTTCAAAACTTTTAGTTTGCTTTAGACCGGAATGAGTTTGGTTCAAAATGGTCGATGGTCGCTTATTATTATCAGCACATTGAATTTAGGATGTGAAACGTAAATATAATACTTTTCACGAAATAATATATTAAAGACATTAAAAAAAAGGATCAATGGGTATTAATAATTTCGAAAATATCTTGTTATCGTTTCAATTAGTTCTTTTTGTCTAGGTCTTTCATGACCTACTATTGCACCCGACCAACATTTATTTTGTTGTTTATCTCTTTGCATTGTATGCATTTTGTGCTTTAAGGTAGTTGTTTTTTAGTTAAATTTAATATTATATCTGTTATAGTAATGCTAATTTCCTTTAAATATAATATAATAAATAACCTTCTAATCATTTGTAATATATTATTAGGACTCAGGAGCTTGCTTCTATTACACGGAGCTAGTTGACTCAGGCTGTGTGGCTTGTGGTCATATCACCGCGAAAAGTGTTGTCTGCCGCTTCCCCCTCCAAGTTTCCTTTAATCAGTCACTCAAAATCAGTAAGAATCAAACCAGCAAACACATAATGAGTTATCACGGCTATATTTCATTGTCTAATTATAACTTTACACCGACGTGGTGCGTGGTGTTTATTCAAAGCATGCGATATTTCTGCACCACCCTCGTAGCCTTATTAACGCGTTACTGTTTAGGCGTCGAGTGCTTTGTTTGACCGTTTATTACTACACTCACAAAGCGCGGGAGAGTAGTGAAGTGTTTTGCCGACGTTATATTTAGAAATATATTTATTAATTTACCCTTCTCCCCTACATCTTTTCAGGGAGAGTATGAGCAAAATATTCGTTGTTATTGTCTTAACACTCATTAGCACGAGGACGTCGACCTTTCTACGACTCGATGACTAAGATGATACAACTAAAAACCGAGACGACTGATAATAAAAGTTTCTTTGTTTACACTTATAAATAAGGATTAGTTAGAAGTTTACAAACAACGCATAACTAGCACTTAGTTTACAATACTTTCCACAATATTTACACTTCCAGTCGTGAGACTAAACACACACTTTCCGTACTCTGTGTTATTTGTGTTAAATGCGGGCACTGTAAGAGATTTACACTGCGTGCACTTAAAAATAAAATGCATATGTAATTTGTTCAGATTATACAGTCAGTCTTAAGAGTGATTATTTTAGAATTACACAACCTTTTGATTTGCTTACTCTTTCAGTTGAAGTTTGTGCTTGGCTTGATACCTTTTCGCATAGCGATTGCATAGGTGTAGAATACCAAGTGTAATGATATAAGAACTAATTAAGATTATAATAGTTTTTACCCTCAAAAGCTAGAAAATCTTTACATTTAGGATTAGGATACCAGCGTAAAAAAATATTGAATATGTTTATGTTAAATACTAAATATATTTCGGTGTTGAAGTATATGTTTTAGTTCCAATGAATTCATTCACAAAATGGCCAAAAATGAATAGGCGTTTAATGAATAATTCATGTAGGAAGGTCTATCTACTGCAGATTGTGATTTACGTTTGAAATATTCATGAGTTTATAAACGGAGCTCAACAGTGATGTCCCCTGTTCTTACTTGTCGATTTTAATGTTTTTTCTCTTTTGGCAATCAATTAGTAGATTACATAATGAATATTTATTATCAAGATGTTAAGAAGAAATGAAGATAACTAAATTCAATTGTATTATCTCAACTTCCTGTTTACATTTCTTTATAACTTACAAAACTAAGGTATCGTTTCCTAACAGAAAAAACTTTTCCATTAGATTTTCTTAATCTTAACAATGATATATCATTCAAATACTGTTTCTTGATACGACCTGAATTTTATTTGTTTGACGTTAACAATGAAGATGTAGTAGCTTGTACGTCCAGAATGTTCTGGCTCTCATATGATGCGAGCGTATAAGTAATAGGTACATAGGCACATTTGAAATAACCCTCACACTATCCAATTTCGACTATAATGGCCTCGGAATGTAATCAGAGGTCATGTTAAAACGTCAAGTTGTTAGTCCCTGCTCCATAAAGGTAATTAAATGTTCTTAGTAACAAGTGATTTTGTTTTATTTACTATCATCTATTCACTGCTGACATTTAAAGACGCAGCGAAGACATTGTAAGTTAAACAGAAACTTAATCTGACGTTAACGAATTTCAAACAGTCAGTGACTAACACAGATAATTTACTACTAATCTAGTTGTAGTTAAAGAGAATTAAAATTTACGAGCTCACTTTATAATGGATGGGTTAGGCGTTGCACTTGGCTCCGTACAGTCTAGCGATTGCGGCCTTGATTGAAGCACTCTGTCATACACTTTTAGATACGTAAGTTTAATTTGGGTTTAAATTAACCACAGGAAAATAAACCTTATGGATCTATTTGTTTTTTTTTTACGATTGTCATAAAAATATATCCTTGAATGTATTTTTAACTATAACGAATATATAAACTATTCTAATTCTAACTAAGATGGAGATAATAACATTGTTCAGTCTAAATACATTTATATATACAATGTGAGTAAGATATAACCTCAAATTCATATATTCTTAATTTAGTTTGTAGGTAGTTAAGTTTATTCATCTAGAATGTCGTGGCGATATCTGATACTGAGTTGTAACAACTATTTATGTTTATTATATGGACATTGTATGTATAACTTAAAGAATATAATGTGTTAAACGTTGTTATAAAAACTCGTTATGTTTTAATAACAGCCATTGTGTCTGGTGTATTTGCGGCGATGCCATTAATCGTCAGACAAAAGTGGTCCGTCGTGCGGTTCGAGTTTTTTGTCGTTTTTTTTTATTATCAGTAATGGAGAGCGAGCGTCCAGACTCCGACATGTCTAGTCAGCGACAGAGGCGCGAGATCGGAACCTTGAACCGAAGCGGGCGTCGCACCCAAGCGATATTGCGCCAAAATTTATATACAATTCTTACGTAAAAGACACTGTAATACAGCAAATTCATTTTCAAGCTTTTTTTATTCTACAAAGCGACAAGACGAGTGGAACTTTCAGCTGATGGTAAGTGATACGCTAGCTTATAATAGCATGGTGCTAGCTAGGACAATAGACATACCACTTTGTGCTCGTCGCCTTGAGACATAAGATGTCAGGTCTCGTTACTCCAGTTATTTCACTAGGTACAACTCCTTTCAAACCGGAACACAGTAATGTTTATCGCTGCAATAGGCGCTGCGGTGGTACTTATCTAGACCGTATCTTGTTACAGAGACTTACTATTAGTTTAACACACAACTATATAGTTTTCACTATTAGTAATATGTTTCAAAGAAACAAAAAGTTGATAAAAAGAAATATTAAGTAATTATAGTAGTGACAAAGTCATTAGAAATCTTTTGCTAATTAAATATGACCTTAGTTTTGATATAAACTTAATGTTTTTTATTTAGTATCAAATGAAATCAAACATAGTTTAAGTTCAACTGTAATAGTTAAAATTGAACTCACGGGTTTACTGTGTGTAATAATTTAGTATTGCGTGATGTTGGATGTATTGTTTTTGTACGAAACTGTAAATTCTGTAGGAACAAGTTCCTAGCGTGTTCAGATGCGATTCAAACATTGAACGTACAAGATTTCAATTTCCAATATGTTCTGAATACATGAATACTTGATTTTGGAATACAATATATCACAGTCAAAGGCATATTAAGAAATTATGTAAAATGTATGCATTGACATGTTCTGATGCTAAATAAACTTTAATACTTTAGCGACAACATCAGGAAGACTTTGAAACCTTCCAATGCCTACATCAAATGAAATATCATCTCTATGCGGACATTAAAAATCTTATGGGTCATAGTTGTACGGTTACATAGTTTCAGTTTGAAAGGAACAGGAAACCGGCATTTTCCAAGGTCAATAACTTTCGTGTGTCATCAACCAATCCACACTTTCGTGAACGTATGGCTTAGACTAGAGAATCTTACAAGTGCTTTAATTAGACTACTGTGTACGATGTATAATGTTTACCCTCTCTATTTGTTTTGAGATTAACTCGAATTATACTCCAAGTGTACATTTAAATTATTCATACAATTATTTATATATAAATCATATAACGGCCTATTCAATAGCTTCTATGTATATGGCGTCGTGTTTTTTCATTGTATTGCTATCATCGAATAATTTTACTATAATAACAGAGTAAATCTCAAATTGTTATATAATTCGATATTATTCTTAAACTATAACTTTAACCGGTTACAAAACATCCTAAGGCTGTAGTTGAATATTCAATTGTCATAATTTAATAGTCTAATATAATAATTAACAGTTGATAATTTAATTTCTTAGCACTAAACACGCTCGGATTCAGACATGGAGCGCTATTAACAGTATCTCCGGACCCTTATCACTGTCACCTGTCACAATTGCCATCTCAGCGTCTGCTACCTAATTTACGATCATTCTTGTTATCATCACTCCTATTATGCCATGGCTCGGCAGTCAGCAATGTGTTCCAACATTCATTGTATACATCAGTTTAATATAAGGAGAATCTTGCTGGTATTTACTGAATACTATTGTATATTCATCGCCGTCTATTGTCGATTGGTTTGTTATTGACAAAGCACAGGTATCTTAATTGCGCGTTAGTTAATATGCATATGATCACAATCATTACAATCATATAAATACTTAATAATACATTTCATATTGTTAAATTTTACAAAATATGACCAATGAAAATTGCGAGTGTTATGGCCAGCAAAGCGGACGGAAAGCAACCTAATAGTTATGTATACATCAGCATCAATAGGTACAATCAAGGTTTTTTGTATTTTTTTTTAATTATAAGGATAAGGAGACTTCACATCTTCTATCTCAAAGCGAGTAGTGTTATGGTCACATATATCACTTACCATCTGATGAAAGTTTCAGTTGTTGTAGACGTCGTCGAAAATTATACAAAAATAAAATTGGCCGTCGAGTAAAAACAGCTGAAATTTTCCTTTAGAGTTAATATAATTGGGTTACGTACAACGCTCTCAGGTTTAAGTCGACAGGAAAGCTTTTGACCTTTCCATGGCAGTCCCCCGGGAGTGCGGTCAGCTCTGAAAGCCTTACCCTATAGCAAGCTAAATCCAACGTCGGTTAGCGGCCGTACGATATTGCGGACACGAAATAGGTTCCCGCAAAGTTTAACTGAAATTTCACTTTTATATTTACACCGAGTCGTAGTATCATAAAAGACTCAAAGTAGACATTAACAAATTTTTGGTAATCTGTGGAAAAAATAGACATATTGAGATTTCTGATTTTTTTTTAGTTAAACAAATTATGAGAGAAATTACTGAATTACCTTCTCGGTCTGTTTCGCGTCATAAGGACATTCGCATACATCTATAATTTGTTTTGAATTGATAGATACCTCCTTAGAAGACTTCCTAAAAACTTCAAAAGCGTAATACCTTACATATAAAATCGTAATGAAATTTTTATACTAGTCTTCATACATATTTTTCTTTAAAAACTTATTAAAGATTTAGATAAAAAACACTTATAACTAAAACTAGGTGCAGTACGTTCATCTGTTGAGATCATGACGACGATAATAATGAGGGCAGGGTCAGAAGACATCAGAGAATTGATCGATTCCATAATAACATTAGAGGATACAGCTTTTACCTAGGCCGGAAAGCTATAAATTATCCTTGATTTTTACTTTCTTTTCATATTTTCCATGTAAGAAAATTAAAATTTGTGTTCTGATTTGATGTAATAATGTGACTATGTGGTAATGAGTAAGGATCCTAACGAAGTGACCTATATTAATGTCATGTCATATTAGCTTTAATTTATTTCTCAAGTTAATATCAAAAAATTTTAAAGCTTTTTCCATTTTGTAATCTTATTTTTTTTCCAGGACCAATATGCGGTGGAGAGTGCTGCGGCAGGAGACGAGAGACAGAGCTTAGGGATTCTCTCAAAACAAGTATAGAAGAAAGAGCGTTGTCTACTACCCGGCCTATAGCTGAATTACTGCTAGCTACAAAACGAACCTTACAAGGTAATTATATCATGTAATATTAATTAACTACTTGTGCTTATATTACTTGAATATTATGAAATACAATATCAGTAACATACTAAACCCATGGCGCAGCGATTAAATTGCTTCTTTCGTAACTGCTGAGTTTCTTTCGCATATTACCGGGCCATGTAAGTGAAATTTGAATGGTGGTAAGCAGGTGCCTCTTCTTTATTTCATGGCGTATCACTTAACATCACAACCTGCTGATCTCGTCACTTCGAAGCGTAAGAACATCATGGTA
Source organism: Troides aeacus (assembly GCA_033220335.2). Lineage (NCBI taxonomy): Eukaryota > Metazoa > Arthropoda > Insecta > Lepidoptera > Papilionidae > Troides > Troides aeacus. The sequence goes on along the minus strand of CM067272.1, from coordinate 10,105,365 downwards.
CTCCTTGCTTGTAGATGTCATACTGTTGGAATTGAAACAGATTGATGTTATAGTCAGACAATTTTTTTTTAAAATCCTGTTTAAAAATTTATCCTCATACTGTATTTAAGTATGCGTATTAGGTTAATTTTAAATTCACCATTTTAACTTGTTGGATATCTCTTAAAGTGAAGCTGCAGAGCGTCTTGTTGAAACTATGATAAGTAGTCGAGTCTTTTCCAGACGGAATACTAAATATTCTTATACACAGTGAGACATTCTCCATACTGCTTTCATGAGAGCAACATGTTATTTTTCTTTTTATTTCATCGCCTCAATAGCTAGCAAAATTTACATAAATACGTTATGTGATAGATATGTATCTATAAATTCAGGAAACCTTGTTATTACTTTTAATTCCTATCGTTTATTACAAAAAATACCTTCTTTCACAAACAAAGTACTAGCCTATATTAAATATTCTGTGTAGACAAAGTATGACAAACTTATTTCAAATCCTACTGTTTATTTTACGGCAAAATAACTGCCTTTTGAAATTTACTATGTATTGAAAGAGATACAATGTAGTTTTACTCAATTTAAAGGTAATATACATTAAAGTTAACTACGAAAACAATAAGCCTTAGAGGTTGACGTAAGTTATGAAATAAACCATTAAATTTCTACTTAGGTAAAGCTAAGATGTAATAAAAAACGTTATTACTACCTTATACTCGTAGATTTTATCATGTCTGTAAAACTAAAACATAATTTAGACAGCAATATATGATAAATACATAACAGGTATATAGAAATCATGTATGAGGATAAATGATAGAATCTGTTATCAGATGAAAGTAAGAAAGAAGAGAGTCAAACATTAAAACTCTAACTCAATTGCCAGGGACCTTCTAGGTATCACCGCCGTTCTTAGTTTTGACGAAAATCATTAGTGTGCATAAATTACTGTGATCCGGTGTGAAGGGCGCTGTAGCTAGAGAATATCTTGGAGTAACGAGACATTTTATAACTCTAGGGGACGAACACGGGATTGTTCTGTATCATCCTAACTAGCACCACATTGTTATGGGTAAGAGTATTACTTACTCAAGTGAACGGCTTCCTAGTATCATTGCTTAGTTAAAATAAAAAAAAAAATTGTGTAGTGTTTGTTATCCTAACTACATAGTTAGGATCGAGTGACTAATTTACTATTATATAAATTTCTTGTACGTTTCATTCATTCGGGGAGTAAAAATCAACCTGACAATAATTTTGACTGTAAGAGAATACCTTAGTCACGATAGTAGCAAGTTCACTTAAATTTTAACTTAACTAGTTAAGTTTCTATACTGGATTACTGGTAACCAAATCTTGCGTAAGTAAAGACGACGTTCGCTTTTGAAGTGTTAATATAGTGTAGAGTCACTTCATTCATTAGAACGGTGAAATGGTGGAATGTGAGACACTCGATGTAAAAGGTTTATGCGGCAATTACTTAACCAAATACTAGTGTTTATGTAGTAGTAAGTAGTGTTAATCTTTGTAATGCTGTTTGCCAAATATAACTACAATCGTTTTCAGTGTATACTTGTAAAAGTTTGTAAACTACGTAACCGCTACATTACTAAAATATCCGTTAACCGCTTTGAGCGAGCTTTTGTTGCTCGTGAATATAGTTCAAGAAAATAAGCTAAATAACATTGATATATTAACTTAAACTTTTCGCTTATATAATGTTTCATGTGTATATGAAATTGTTCAATGTTTAAACCAGCTTTTATGTACTGAATAAATAATGCTGCGGCTGTAAGATCACGCTTAATCACGAGAACTGAATCATAAGAGAATATTTTTTTTATAGTATGACGCGTCGAGATTGCCTGTTCATTACAATGTGGCGTTAGGATATTATACACGGTCCCACATTGCGCTCGTTTTGATACATAGGATGTTGAGTGTCGTTACTCCAGTAATTTCGCTAGCTACAGCGCCGTTAAAAAGAAACAGTATTGTTTGCACACTACAGTTTAGCAGCAGAAGTATTCACTTCGGATCTATATAGACGGTTTCCGGTAACAGAGACCTACCACCCGTATTAATTAGTAATATACAATTTTCTCTCTGTAGAAAAGAATACACACACCAAACCTTGTTCTATATATATTCATCATCATCATCATTTCAACCGATTGACGTCCACTGCTGGACATAAGTCTCTTGTTATGTGTTTCACAAACCACAGTCTTGCGCTGATTGTATCCAGTGGTTCCCATAGATTTTTTCTATATATATTAATAAAAAAAAATTCTTTTAGTAAATGCTTTCGGTAAACTAAATTTTATTTATTCAGCGGTCGGTTAAAATGTGGTCGTTGACGATGTCTGGAAGAAACGTATGAGTCACGAGCCGATATTCATTACGTCGCGACGAGTCAGCTCCATTACGAGATTAAATGGCGAAAACGAAATTATGAAAAGTGCGGCGCCTACGAGGTGCGATGCCATCAAATACCCTGTCACTTTCAATTTTGAGGTGACATGATGGAATGGCTGCTCTTCAGAGTATCATAAATTACTTTCGCGGGACATAAAAATTAAGTCGATGTGGGAGAATTGTGAGAATTGAATATTACTGAATATATATTGAAACTATTTAATATTTGAATATTCAGTTTGATGTATGAACGAATTTCTTTCTTTTGTTTACGGGTATAAGTGTTGTTCCCCCTTAACCTTAAAGGACAGAACTACAAGTCGGTCGTTAGACCTGTCCTGTTGTATGGAGCTGAGTGTTGGGCCACCAAGGGTTCGGATGAAAGGAGATGACATGTGGCAGAGATGCGAATGTTAAGATAGATGTGCGGTGTGACAAGGATGGATAAAATTAAAAATGAGTATATTAAAGGAAGTCTGAAAGTTGCTCCAGTGACAGAGAAATTGAGGAGCAAGAGGTTAACGTGGTACAGGCATGTTATGCAGAGGGATGAAGGACATATAACAAAGAAAGTAATGAGAATGAAAGTGGATGGTTATAAGGCTAGAGGAAGACCTAAGAAAATGTAGATGGATTGTGTGAAAGACGATATATACAAGAAGAGTGTGATTTCGGATATGACGGCTGATAGAACATGAGAAAGAAGAAGAGTATAAGTGTTGTTCATATATACTTATATTTGCTGTATTAATATCGTAATATTTTAGATGTGTATATGAATAAAGGTACAAGTGAGTTTCTTAGTAAAAATAAATATTACTTTGACACAGAAGTTTACAATAAATCATTCGCATGAGGCGAGGGACCGTTTAAAAGCAAACACTTGCTGCACTCGTCGCGTACTATAAATGATTCGAAAAGAAAAAGCTTTATTTGTTGATGTAAGATAACGTATTATTAATAACCAAATGTAAGGGATCAAAACGAACCCCAGGAGCGGCCCTACCGCAACACGGCTATGAATGTTTAGAACAATAAATATTTTCGGCTCGGAGCTAGGACTCATCAGTGAACGGTTGTTTAACAAACACTCCCGAAGCGCCGACAAATTGGACGCTCGGTAAACATGGCGACACTGGGCCCGTGCCCGGTAAACAATGAACACGCTGATGATAGAGGACGATAATATCAGAGATTATTGTTCGCCACTCCCCCCAAACTTTGTATACAGGTAGTTTCTTTGTTCGTCTTTACTCAGTGCAGTTATCGGTTTGACTAATGATACATTCAATTCAAGCGGCAAACCGGAAAGTAACTTTACTGAATCGATGACATGAAATAATATTAATATATAATCATTGGTATTATTTCTTTAGACTACGATGGCGATGAAATTAGTTAAAAAAAACATACGATATTGTATTTTGCATTATTTTATCTGTATGTATAATATTTATAACAATACATAACATTTATAAAATGTTTAGATCACTAAACTTTAAAACTATCAATATTTACAGATACATGTATTTTTCATATAGTAAGTATACTTTTTATATTTCTCTTTATGCTGTAACTCCTTCAGATGACGCCTCAATTTATTTTCACGACGGCAGCGGGTATAGAATAAGCAATTTACTATAATGCATAGATAAAATAAATATACAACGGCAGTACAACATCTGTACGGTATGAACTGGTTTATTAATATAGCTATAGTTTATAAACGATACTTGTTTGTTTCAAACTGTACTACAACCATCAGTAAAAAATATTTAATACTTTAAATTAATCGGGTTTTGTTTATTGACATTTTATACGTCGTAAAACTTAACGACGATCATTATTAAGTCGCGAACGACGTCTTATAGGCGCGACGTGATGATAACAAGATGGTGGAACATAGTCGTCACATTCGACATTTATATAGTCCTTGATAATCTATATCATTCAATAAATAATAAACATAAATACATACAATTTTAAAGATTCTTCTTGTCACAGTCTGTTACCCAAAATTTAAAATATATAATTACATCTCTGATTAAAAACTACACGTCTTCTTCCTGTATGTGCCTAGGTGGTCGCGTTGAAGTAGACACAAAAAAAGGGGTGTCGAGTGTTATTTGCTTATACAAGTATAGACTAACGTATAACATTACTAGAGAGCAACGACCGCTTTTGCAAAAAAGAGTCGACAGAAACAAAGCGGTCCACTCTTCACCCCCGGTTACGCGTGGAAAGGAAATAATCAGAGTGTACTAGACTTGAGTTCCCTTTAACAACATTGTGCCCCAACCGCCACCGCGAGGACCTCCCTCGTGGTCCCTCATTAGGGCACTAAAATTATTTTACCTTTGTATTACGAGAATGTACCCAAACGAACCGCGTAATAATGTTAATTTACTTATATAAATGACGAAACTTGGTACCGGTTTCTTTTCCTTAAAAAAAAAAAAACTAGAAAGAATCCTGAACTTCACGAGTACAAATCAAATAACTCTTTAAGAACCATTGTTTAAGTTTATTGTATATATGTATTAACTACGAAGATATTCAATACATTTTAAACAGACGAAGAAATAAATTACAAGTTTTTATTCTATGTCTTTGATTGTACTTAAATTTACTTCCTTAACATAAATAATGCTTAAAATGAAATAAACAAAATGGTTTAGACCTTTAAGTGATCTAAAATCTTTATATATTACAGATACTAAGCTTAAATAATATTACTTTATACGGTTTACCTAATTTATACTATCGTCTGTAATAAATATAAGGGAACCGTTCATTGTTGTTAAAGCTTTTAAGTAAATAGCATTAGTAACGAATTTGGTTGAAAGTTGTAAACGGAAACGATTCACCAAGAAGCCTTTTGTCGGCGCCTCAAAAATCTGGCATAAACAAACTTTGTGAAACCCCATTAGGCGCTTTTCATATTCCCCTGCTGCTAACCGCTGCGGTAAAAGGGAGACATTCAAAATGAAATATCGATCTGATGCGTAACTTCGCTTGCTGATGGGGAGAAAGTCATGAAAGTGTCATTTACAAAACATTTTCTTGCGAGACGTTTCCTTTCAGCACGTAAACAAAGTTTCTTTATAGACTAACGTTGTTTTGAAACACTTTGTGAATATTTACATTTGCTTAATTGTTTTAGTTCACTGTTTGGACGTTGCGAGAATAATTTTCTCTATAGTTTTTTTTTTATCTGAAATCTGGAAAACACTGACTTTATACACGCTATTATCAACATTATCTTACTCCATTACTTTATCTAGAATCTTGATAATTAATTAACAGACTACAGTTATAATCGCTTCTTATTTACAAAGATATAACAGTCTTTCGTGGCAGTGCAAAAGTAAAGAGATTAATCGTATTATTTAATCTATCCTAACATATAAATTGTATGTAAGGTTAATCTAAAGTCTGAAGGATATATTATTCATCTTATGCAACCTTTTGTTTCAAATCGACAATTAGGGCAATATTTGTATTCGTAGCAAAGTTCTTAACGTCGGGTCGACACTACGTGAACGTTTTTATAGATCCTTTGTCGGTCCTGATATTTTCAGACTTTTTATTCACGCCAAATTCTTGCTAGGATTTGATGTTCTAAGATTATAGAAAAAAAAAACTAATTTACTCACCGATTTGCTATTCTTTACAAGTGTAATCTGTGTTTTATTGTAATTTTCTTCTCAGCATTTCCTTAGAATATATTTCGTTATATAACCTATACCACTAACTCATTTTATATCTTCATGATCGTCATCAGCCAATAGACGCTAGTTATACCTCTTTGTATCGATCGGTCCTGATATGCTATCATACTGTAACTATTACAAAATTCACCAGATCATCAGTACACTGTGTAGAGAGAGCAGCATCCAGAGCTAGTCTATGAAAAAGGACGTAGTACTTGATTAGTCCAACAAGACAATGTATTATTATTGAAGATTGTTAAAGCAACTACATGTCATCATTATTATATATAAATACGTAGATCATTCAAACAAACACTGATGTAATCGATATATAAATACTCCTTTATCATGATTATTACGTTCAGACATAACATTTCTGTAAAGTTTATTTAAATTGCATCATTAGTGATAACTGAGGTGGTATCACCTTACAAAACAGTTCTGTAAAAACATCGGAGTGGTGGAAGTCAGAAGCGAAGTCTGTAATTAACTTTCTTGACAAGTAAGCGACTTGTTTCGGTCTGTGTCTGACAGCGTCGGGGCTGTAGCAGCCCTAGACAGATAAGGAGCTCTTTATATAAAGACCGATTCACAACTGTAGCGAAAGATATAACCAACGACTGAAGGTTCTCATCATCAGTACAAAAGAAGTCAGTACGTAATAGCGTCAATAGAATTACTTAAAACTAGATTTCTGCAATATTCTGTATGATGGTAATATGTCATGAATTAAGAAGGAAACTGTTTGTTATCTATATACATATAAGCGATTTCCAATTTATGTAGAGACTCATCACGATTTCTCAGGAACCACAAGACGTAGAGACTTAAAATCTGCATCAGTTGAGAACGGTATTTATAAAATTCCTTCCCCAAAAGGAGGGGTGTTACGGCCAGCAAAGCGAGCCGAGAACAGCTAGTGCTCTTATATACTCCTTGTTCATAATTTGGTTCTGTGGAAATAGTCAATTAATAGTGAAACAGCTACAAGAAATTTCCTTTCGGAAAAACATTACTTAAAAGTGTTACTTCTGTTGTTTAAAAATTTTTCTGGTCAACATCTTCTGTTTGTAAGATACGTGAAAGTAATGAATCGTTTCATTTTATATCTTAAATCTGTCAAGTAATGAGATGTTGTATAAACGTTCTAACTACGGCCTCGTTTTAATTAGCAGGTGTATCACTTACTGTTAGTTAAATGTGTTCGTGACATTTTTCTAGCGATGTATGAGGCAACCTTTCTACAATATTTTACTCCCCTCGGACGTACTCCGAAGGACGTCTGGAGGTCCCGACCGTTACTGAAAAGACGAACGACACTTGGTATTTATCGAGCCAGCCAGCCAGCCAGCCGCTGAAACGCTGAATGCGGGAGATTTATTTATGAAATATGGCGAAAAGCGTGTTAAACAAAACAACGCCCTATGTCGTTAATCTTGTCAGCTGTTAAAAAAAGGAGCTGGTCCATGATGTATTACTATATGTGTGTTTATGTCAAACATGAGAACATTTAACATACAATGTGAATCTAACATTAAATTTTGATAACCTTTATATATTGCTAAATTATGTTGTACAACATTATTATCAACGTTGAGGAACTTTTCTTAAATATAAACAATTTTTAATTACTCCCATCAACGAAATAGTATGTACATACAATTAATTAATATTATGTAAATCCCGCCTCATACGTTATATACATCTAATAGCTGTTCTGCTTACCGCTTTCCTAACCGTAATATAGAATTAGATTAGAAATCTGTCTGAAATACTCCTTGAGAGCAACATCAACCGCTAATGACTGCTGCAACAACCGTTACTATAGCAACCGCATAAATAATACGAAATGAAAATGTCTATAATGGTTGATTACAAATAAAATGATTAAAGAACAAAGATACAATTCGTTCCGCATTGAATGGTCATATCCCATGTTGAATGTTCTTTAGTTTTCAGGTGATTGGCGAAAAAAAAACTATTTTGATTATATATATAATCAAAATATATATATATATATATATAGATATAAAAACTGAATACGCGATGATGTACGGATAAGATGTGGCAGAGGCATTTTGAAAAGCCGCGTTGAAACATCAAGTGTACTCGTTTGTAAGGACGCACAGAGAGAGGCGGGCGTTAGAGTTTTATAATATTTAAGGCTGAATGGAATGAACATTCGTACTCACCACTTTCGCTTTGCATTAAGCCTCTGAATACCCGACAGCATTTCAACTGGCTGAAAAGCATCTTAAAGAGACTCATACATCAAAGGAGGGTCTCGCCACGCTCGTAAATATTTAGACGCCTGTAACATTACGTTTAACAACTGCTGTTTCAAATCCAGATATCAAATTTAATTGTGTACTATGTTTAATTAAATAGTCTGAAAGTAATATAGCAGTAGTTTAGTCGTTCGAGTGTGGTGACAGAAGATATGATGAACTGTGATCTCAAAGAAAGTCATGTCGTAAGTAGAGCGAAGTGGTATGAAGGAAGTAAGAAAGCAGACCCTGTCATAAGATGGACAAATGCTAAGAAGAAGTAGAAGTCTGGAAGTAATTGCAAAACAGTCCAAGGGTACAAGGTTCTTACATGGATGGAATCAGTGCTGAAGACCTTTTATTTTGGTTTCGGAGGGAGTCTTTGAAAAGGTACTCTGTCTTCTAGGGGAAGTCCGAGTGATGTGAAAATATTTACCCTCTAAAACTCCTTAGGTGGTCAACTTCGGTGTTTAATTCAATCGATTCCATTAAAGCTTTTTTTTATTTGAAAGGAAACATAAGTAAGTGTGCTTCAGCTCTAGTTCTAAAACTATTACGCTTTTGAACACTTCTGTACCTTTCCAGTTATTAGGAACTTTGAACGTTTGTATAAATTTCTTTTAATTACTTAACTGAAATTGAATTACAAAATTTACATTTTGTATATATAAAAAAACAGATACATCTTACGGCGGGTAAACGACAGCCTTAGACTGTACGGTTACATGTAGAGGAATTAAGATGCTGATAGATTAGTGGTGAACTCTTGAGGTTAGCAGCCATCCTCATATTATACATTCCAAGCTACATTAATTACTTTTTATATATTTTTTTTAGTTATATGTTAGTCCATTGCCCATAATTAAGAAATCTTAAGTAAAATAAGTAATAATAATAGAGAAATACTTTTTCTTGCGATGGTATACCGCAAGGCGTTGATCTCATCCCTCCGTTCTCCGCATTCCGCTGAGACAACATAAGGATGAAGGAACGAGATGTATGTTATATCAGATTATGAGCTGTTTACACAAGCACACGTTTACACGAGTCTCTGTTAATATTAGGATTTAATTCTCAACACAAACATATCATCTAGTAGCGAATTTACGGAAAATTTGATACTTACCACTTTTAACTTTATTACACCACAATCTCTTCAGTTTTTTTCCGCATTAAGAGATTCTTTTGAATAGGAACCGGTAGAGGCAGTTCATCCGTTCCAGATTTGTATTAGCAAAACGTTTGACATTACTGCTAATCACGATCCTTAGATATAGAGGGACTGATCGCTAATTTTATTTACATTGCGTTGGGAAAGATATATTGTCTTCTACTTTGCTACCATTATTAAGATTTTGTGTCTACAACATAGATTATTAAATACTTTTCAAAACTTTTATAATAAGTATGAATGTAAGCATGTTTCTTGATTATTTATCATTAAATTAATATGACTTTTTTTATTTCCAACAGAACACCTAACGGCTCTCTCCCATCAATCGCAGAACAAAACCACGGTACTGTTCCTGCAACTCTACCGAGCGCACGCTACCCGGGCCAGGGCTCCGCTGGATGCACTCTACGACGACATACGGATCCTACTCCGGTCGGAAACCGAACGCGATGCCAGCTTGGACCTGATCTCCTCGCCCCCGAGGGACCTCGCAGCCAGCACTAGAAAATTCTTTAGAGACATATTCCCTGTTGCATATCAGAATATACTGAAACTGGACGCGAAGCAGTTTACTCCGGAATACGAGGCCTGCTTGCAGGATGCCTACGACGCGGTGAAGCCTTTCGGAGAAGTACCACAACAGGTATACATTTTCATTATTTATTCATATTTATTGTGTTAACAATTCAAATACCCTTTTTTTTATTAATCGAACGGAAATGACGAACGGGATATTCACCTGATGGTAAGTGATAAGCTTACTCATAAAAATATAGCGTTACTAATACTTCTTCTTCGTCGGAACCACTCTTGAGAGAGTGGTCGTGGTCATCACTTCAGGTGATGATCGCAAGCTTAACACGTCGCCATTCTTCTTTGATAGCCACCTTCCTAATGCATTCATATAGTGGTAATGATGATCAGCCATTTACTGCCGCCTTTATCTGGTCAGTCCATCTAATAATAGCGTTACATAGAAGTTTAGCTTTAAAAGCTCTTTCTAATATATCAACATAAAGCTATGCATTTCTCTAAAGCTATGTTGCTAACAGGTCTATTTCCTGCCTGTCCCAGTACTGCGATGGACACATACCGTTAGATGACAACGTGTGCATATACTTTATACCTCCATATATTCTGCTGAAACGAAATGTTCACGTTCGCACATCATCTAATAAAACGTTTAAATACCTTCAAAATATCTCTAAAATTAATCAATCTAGGCAACCAATACTTCTTTATTGATGTAAATCTTAAACTTCCATCAATTTTCTACCTTTTAAAGTCTCCATTATTCACCATTCTCTGTTTCTGACAAAATTGGTCTTTTTCTACATCTTGTTTAGATCATCAGTCCTCTGTCTTATTGGCCTAGTTATATTCTTTTTCATTAATAGTACAAAAATATATTAGATGTGTCAATTTAGGAGTAGATTAGAGCTCAAATTAAACCTAATACATTACTATCACACCTGTGGTTGCTAGAAGTTCCATTTGAACATTGATTGCCAACATGAAGGTTACTTTTGAATACAAGATATTTTTCTATTACATAAGAAAATCTACCTAACGTTCTTTATCTCTTTTTAACCTGTTAGCCGCAGGGGACGTATAAATACGACAAACAGATAGCGAGTACGGGTAGGACATATAAAAACGTCCTTGATATATATGTTGTACCCTGGAAGGAGTGGGACGTATAGTTTCGTAATGTTCTCACGGCGTGACGTACTGACACGTCCTTGTGAAAAAGCTGGCAACCGTTATATCTTGTACATTTAAAACGGGAATTCCCCGGTTAATAGGTTAAGGATGAAAGGTTAATATTTTTTTATTTATGATAACTGTATTTTTGAATAAAAGGCAACATATTTCTAATATTTTATAGTAACTCCAAAGAATTGTCACTGACCAAGGATATTCTTTTTAGCTCGGCTTGTCGCTGTCCCGGTCACTGGAAGCGGCTCGGGTACTCCTCCAGGTGCTAGCTGTTGGAGCTAGTGCTTTGACTGCCAGCGAGAAGATCCTGGTGAGCAGTAATGAGGAGTGCCAGAACAAAATTCTAAAAGCGAGCGGCTGCTCGCACTGTATGGGATATGACGTCGGCACGTGCCAGAATTACTGCCTGAATATCGCAAGGGGGTAAGTGCCCCAATTTTATATTAAAGCAAAGGCTTTTCAGTTTTCTGCAATTTAACATTTATGAGTGTTTAAAATGTAAAAGTTAGTCCGATAGTCGTTGTATTAAGTATAGTAACACAAAGATGTGCAGCGCCGAGACAAACCCATACGGTTTACTGATGTATAGCAATGTAAAAAAAAATATGTAAACCTTTATATATAATAATAAATAAAAAATAGTAGTAGTAGAAGCGTATAAGTAGGTTGGCGAGGGTCCTGATTTTATCTATAACGATGAATTGAGTTGACTTTAAAGCTCTCAGATGTAAAGTGTAAAAGATGAAATGCGAAATTCGACATCAAGCGAAGAGTTAGGATAAATAATAACATTGAAACTTTACCCATAAACATATATATTTTTATGAAAATCTATTTAATGGTGAACATATATCTTATATGTACAAACATCTATTTATTTATATACTTATGGCGACAATTTACACAAAATTCTACCACAAAATTTACTCATTACTGTTCATATTGTTACTATCATTGATTCACAGTTAATTTCAACTTGTTAAATTAAGCGGCAAACGTGTCGTACAACAGTAGACTGTTAAGTACGAGGCATTAAAAGTTGAAGTAACTGGAGACAAGTGGTAAGAGCTTGTACAATTTGTACTGAACTAAGAGGACAAGAGTCTACGCTGGCAAATCACATAAGCCTCTCGAGAGTTAGCCTTGTCGAGTTTAATTGGAGACAATTAAAGTTAGTAGACGCTCTGTTGAGGTGCTTTCATAATCCTCAAGTAGTTTAAAGAGCTATTCGATCTATTGTTATTCGTTTCTAATTAATCAGTGTTTAACTGTTTATTATTTATATCAATCTCATGCTATATATTCCGTATTTAATCGCTTTAAACATTATCTTCTTATCAACCCTCGTCAAAATCGATAACAAAATACACAAAACAGTTAAAGATATTAACTATTAAATATTCTACAATAGAAAATTAGTAGGAAAAGAGCTTAAAGAAATTAATATAATAAATGTGCTTGATTATAGAATATATAATATAATAACATTGTAACAAGGATATAGATACTATACATAGCAAGTAAAAATAATCGAAATATAATATAGTCTTCTATGAATCGATTATTTACTCTCGTCGGAGAAACCGAAGAGCTTGAAAATTAATTAGTAAAAGTTTTAAGCTATAACAGAAAGCGAGATGATCGTAAATCGATTTAATTGGAAAATATCATGAAAATGCTGTAGACATTTAAAAAATATTCTATCAAACTTATTCAAAAGCTTTAGTTACTTCCAAGATTTTAAGATATATAAATTTATACTATAACTAAGATTTAAGACATTATTGAATATAGGATTGTTATGTTATTCAAATCATTATACAACACTTCAATGAGAGTTACAACTATAATCTAATTTAATACATCTGAACTAAAACAACGTATCAATTAGGAAAAGTAAACTCATTTGATATACATATTAAACAATTAATCAAATGCTGAGAGTTCGTGGAAAAGCGACACAGTAATAGTTAACTAACCTAAATTATAAAATTTTTTCTACCTGCTACTATCTAAACGGTGTTGGAGGAACACCACCACCGAACAGCTGGAGGTAATACAATGTGTATACAACTTTATGGGGACATTACCGGAGCCTCCCGCTGCGTGGCCTCCAGTTTTGTTTAATGCCCGATCACGAATCTACTGTACTCTAACGAGGCGAGGTTCCGAGACCTTTCAAAGAAACATATTATTGCTAACAATTTAATAAATTTACCCAGTTTTGTTGTTATCATAGTGAAACTTAATACCTAACCGTTATATTGCTGTAATATATATTATGTGGAACTTTAATAAGTCCAGGAAACGGTAATTTATTACTAAGGAATTGACTTTGCGTGAATATACAACAGAAGTGGATTTATGGTTTATTATTGTGAACTGATGTTTATAATTTATTATTAAGTTAAAAGCGAAAACAATATAACTGGTCGCAAGTCTCTGTTGCCGGAGACAGTCTGGGCAGGTACCAGCCTGCTGCCCAACAGTAATGTGCAAGTATTACTGTGTTCCGATTTGAAGAGCGCTGGAGCTAGTGACAAAGATAGAGAAAGGAGAGCTAAGATGGTTCGTTCATATTGAAAGAAGATTAACGAAAGAGGTATACAAGGTAAGAATGATTGGACAAATCGGTTCAGGTTGACCTAGGCGGACATATTCCGATCAAATCGATGATGTTCTAAAGAAAGGCCGGGTCAAGAGTACTCGCAACCGACGAGCATTCATGAAGACGCTCTTGAAAGTGGAGAAAGCGAGAAAGGTGTGCCAGGATCGTAGCAAGTGGGGAAAGGTGGTCTCTGCCTACTCCACTAGTTACTGGGGTAATATGATTCAACATCTAAATGGCGACAAGCGCAATGTGTAATCATAATTAGCGTCACATTATTATGGGTGGACGGATCATTTACCATCACGTGAATGTCCCTCTCGTCTCATTACTTCGTAGTATAAATATATATGTACGCGATAACTTTTCTATAGCAGTCTTATCAGATATAGATATAAGATAAGAAGAGTTCTTGGCAGTGCGACAAACTTGTTCCTTTCTCATCTTGCTTTGCATAGATGTTAATTGAGCGCCGGATATTCGACTCACGTAAACACTTCGCAAAGGAAAGTAACAGTCTAAACTAGGCGTATAATAAATAATCACTAAGGGAAGAATTCTCGGAAAATAACTGCTTTCCCTTTAACCTTTAACTTACCAGTCTCTTACTCAATGCCTGCATACTACAGGCCAACTACTTTCTTCTCTTCTTTGAGACAATTATGTTCAGTAGTGTACACTAACATATTAAAAAGACAATGATAGTGGTATAAATATTAAAAATTAAGTATGGTCCATAAAATAAGAAAGTGTTTATCAAATTTCCAATATATTGTGAAGTATTAGTAATAATCAGATAGTAAAGAGTAAAATAATGCAAGAAAGTTCCCAATTTGGAAATGCAAAGAGGTTTTATCATAGTTTTTAAACAAGACTTATTTTTAGCGGGGTTGAATTTTCGATTGTGAAAGCTTAACCCATACAAAATGCAAAGTAACTTTTTAAAATGTATTGTAGATGTCATAATTAAAAATGGTAGCTCGCTGGCCTAATGGTTAGAGCGTGCGGCTTTCATTCTGAAGGTCGCGGGTTCAAACCTCGGCATGTACCAATGACTTAATATTTAAGTTATGTACATTTGTGAACTTTAGTTACAACAGCGAGGTACAAAACGGTGAAGGAAAACATCGTGAGGAAACCCGCACACTGATATCATCTTTGTGTGTGTGTGTGGTGGTCCCAATAAAGTGGCAACAGGCTCGCCCCCTGTTACACTGGACCTAATCTGACCACATCTGGCGAAATGTGGGTGCTTATTCACCTCTGCCTACCCCTACTGGGAAAAAGGCGTGACTATATAAAAAAAAAAAAAAAAAAAATTAAAAATATGTTTTTTTACTCAAAATCATATTTACAATTAAATTAATAAAGTGATTAAAAAACTTTAATGTCTTTAAATAATTTTTATATTTGTACGTCTTATCATCGAGGGCCCGAAGTAGTAGGCACGCTTATTGTGTTTAAAGCAGGGAGGGGGATGTAATCTGCAGAATCACCCTGCGTCTGAGGATGTCAGGGTTATGTGGGTTCTTCACCCAACGACCGAGGGAGCGACCTAGTTTAGAAAGAAATTATTGCAAAGATAATGTAAATGACGGCTCGCGGCTCGCTCCCCTTTAGAATAAATTAAACTTCTTGTGTATGTTACTTTTAATATGAAAAGGATTGAAAAGTATACCTAAAAGGATAGAAAGTTGTTAAAGCACTTCGAAAAACTTATTTAATGTAATGTATATTCATAATTGAAGTTTTTCTTTAAACATCTAAGACATCTATTCAATCAGTAGTAGGGGTAATTTGTTATACCCTCGGAAGTCAAAAGGAAACGCACTAGCATTGGCAATTTTCATAAAGAAGGCTGGTTTGTCGTTGATTTTACTCCATTTTTAGTCAGCTTTTTGAAACACCATGTAGATTGAGGATGTGAATACTCTAACTCATCTCCCACACCAGGAAATGTGTAAATTCTCTCGTTTGTATCAAAATTCTTTAAAAATATATTATTTTTATTATTAACTCTTATGTAGCGTGAATAGGCTTCTTACATTCTGTTAAAGTTTGACTTCCTATGACGCAGGTGCATCGGTTCGCTGGTGGCTGAACTGGATGCGCCATGGGCAGGATACGTGGAGGGCGTCGAGAGAGTGGCCCGTGCGGACGCTGACACAGCTCTAAGGGCCCTCGATGCCAGGGTGTCTGAGGCCATCATGCACGCTCTCGAGAACCATGCCATCCTGGAGAAAAAGGTACGTCGACAAATATTATACTAACCCTAAATTCAACGGAGAAGAGTAACTTTACTTGAGCGTAGCTTAACTAGCTGTCTATCTTTATGTATGATTCTCAGGATGCGCGAGTTTATATCGATACATATATGATTACTGTACTAAAGATGAGTATATATTTGCATTAGTTATATACGTTATTGAAGTAACTAACCCTATTTTGGTTTCTATAATTACGTTGTACAAATAATATGGACAGGTGCTTGCGTTGCTGTTTAACAAGATAATTTTCTAGTGAGCTGAGTTAAGTTATACGTGCGCCGCCCGACGGCTCTCTATAATTTTGTTTGATATACTGCCGCACTGTCGGTTAATAGTAGTTGCGCATTTCGCACGCTATTTTAGCATTAAAATGTCCGTTAGTTCGTCGACCTGCATGCCGCTGGTGCCGCAGTATCTCAGCGGGATCGCGCTACCACACTTTCGCGGTATACGTCAACTTGGAATATAAAGTTATAAAGTGGTTTCGCACTGTCCCACAGTCTGGCGCCGTGCCATTGGTATTTCGAATTCCATTTAGTGGTACGTTTCAATTATTTTCCGGTTATCGTCGACTTTGAGTTGTGGCATTTGCATTCAGCTCTACCAGTAATAAAATTTACCGCGCGGGTCCGGCCGAAGGTCGTAAAGACGAAAATCTATTCCTAGATTATGTTTACGCGTTGTTACGGGATCGTAAAACAAGAATGGGTGAGTCAATGTGACAAAGGTGTTGCGTCAACGTAGGTTAAAACATGGGCGTTGTACAGGTACTATATCTATTAACTATATTTACGAAGCTTACTGTTTTTACAGGAAGGAATTCGTGTTACACGATCGTAGGTTCCAACAGAAGCTGTCAATATTACTATAGATTTTGTATTTGTCATCATTTGCAATTTTCCCTTCACTGAATTGGTCTCATGACCTTAATGATCATCTTACTTCCTCCTTTACAAGAGAATCACTAGGAGAATATTTGAAAATATCAATTTTTTTTTTATATATCGTCTCGCCTTCTTCCCAGTAGGGGTAGGCAGAGGTGAATGAACACCCACAAAAAATAAGTGGTTAAATTGATACACAATACTTAACAATAAATGCCATATAGTTTATCCGGCGAGCGTTATAAAGAGTTCACTACCAATTAACTATTACAAATATACAAGCACTAATTCTAATAATTTAACAATTAAACACAATAAATAAATAAATTTAAGTAGACTAATAGTAATAAATTTTGTCTAGATCTGAATAAAAAGGGAATGGTCGTAAAGTTTCAGCTCATTTTACTAGCAGTGCTAGGCTAGGTAATGGCCGGCGTAAATACGTAGCTTAGTTTACTTTATGAGTATTGAATTAGGTATTTGCTAGGTACAAGCTCAATAGTATATGATAATCCTTTTCTATCAATTAAGCAACAGCTGATGACCGATCAGGTGGAACTTTGTCCTCCCATAAGCTATCAGTACTGAAAACCTGAACAAAAAGGGTTGTAGTGGTAGATGAAATTATGGTTAATTAAAAAACAGTCTGAGTGACTCAGTGATTAAATCACTTGCCTTATAATATAGAGCAGAGGTTCCTAGTTGAATTCTGACGCCAAAGGATTTGGATGGGATTTAGAAGCTGGTAGAGTATTTTGGAATGGCTTAGCAGGTCACTGTTTTAAAAGTGACAATCTAATATTATCGCAACCGAAGTCTTTAGTCTGGTAACTTAGAAACCAGACTATTCTGGGCAAGTTCGCTTTACTTAGATTGTTCGTCATTTAATCTCTCTCTACCTAGTTATTACCCCATATGGTAGTAGCTTCCGCCTTTCCCTCTTCCTCCTCCACTTCGCTTTCTTCTCTCTAAAATCTGTATGATATCGTGGTCTAATGATATCTCGTTTCATTTACAATGAAATGAACAAGTATCAAAGATAAAAAGAGATAGAACTGTTGCTACTGAATGCCAGCACCATGGGTACTGACAGAAACAACCTTGTTCAATCTAATAACAATTAAATTAAATAATACATATAAATTATGAAGTGTAATGGACAGACAAACGGCAGACACATCCCGTTGAGTCATCAGGTTGTGCGAAGACGTGATTATGTCATTCAGTATACCCAAGGACGATGTTTCCGCTTTTAGGCACCGGCAGTTTCATTATATAAATGGTCGGTACGAATGAATGAACTCTAAACTTATATAAGGTCGTGTTAGTCGGCTCATATTCTATTTCTGCGAAGGAACCTTGTGCTGATTTTGGCTGGCACGTGAATTGGTGTAGACAAATGATGACTTATTGCATAATAAATAACATTATATTTATAGTTACCACATTTGAATGTTATAATATAAGCATGAATAGTTAAATATAGGAAGTAAATTTGGGTAAGATATGGAAATATCGCAAACGATTACTTGAAGTAAACTCTTACAGAGTTACTCTCTGTTTTGCGTACATGTACTTTAGAATCATTAATGAACAAGAAACGTTTTATATTTGTGTTTTTTTGTGATATACAGACAGTATTGTAATGTTGATAAAACAAAAAACTTAATGTGTGAGAGAATCCTCCAGAATCTCCTATTAATGTACATTGAAATATATCCTTATCTTGGGTTACTACAACACTTCAAGGAGCTATGAAGTCATTTTAAAAGTAAAGAACTGTTGACTTTCAATTTTCATACTAATAGCATTGGCTGAAGTCGCACTGAATCGACCGTGATTCAATTTACTTTCTTTACGAAAACTTTTTGAATACATTTTAGATTTCTCCTCCTTTTAAAATAATGGAAAACGGATCCGTTACGCTTTCTTTCCTTTCTCGGATCTACTTTTAGTGACGCTCTAAAAGAGAATTCATTTTTAAACTTCTTTCTTAAGAATAAATGTATTCTGGGCTCAAAAACACTTGCTTCTATATTATTACCTCGGGCGCAATCTTTGAGAAATGTCCTTTTTAGCTACCTTTCAAAGGCAACATGTAAGGAAACGGTGTCAAGATCTAGTAACGAGCCTGCACTGATGCAGCGTCCTCGCAATCTCTCACAAGAGCTATTTCACTTTCGGCGGAGACAATTCGTCGTTAGTTCCTTTTGAAGACTGAGCATTGTCACAAACTCTTGGTAAGAGAGTTGTAAATAAAGGCGACTGTAAATTCATAAACTTTAAGAAACGATATAATATAGTTTAACCTTTAATTTTGTAATCAACAAACGTCTTTCTTTGAGGATTGTAACAAGCAAAAAGTAAGAAATCTGTACTTACGAACATATCAACATTTCTCTCGTCTCGTTGTTTCCTCGAATAAAAGAAAAGTATCAATTAAACGGTGATAATTTCTTTTATCTTTTTTAAGTATGGCTACGCATATTTTTTTACGAAACGATCAAGTTTTAATGATTCTAAGAACTCCGGTACTACAAGCGTAAAGATAGAAAAGGTAAATTTTTCAACTGTTCCATCCATCCATCCATCCAATCAGCCGGAAGACGTCCACTGCTGGACAAAGGCCTCCCCCAAAGATTTCCACTTAGACCGGTCCTGGGCCACTCGCATTCAACTGTTAATAATAATTTATGTTGTATATCCTAATAATAGTTGCCTTGTGTTTTCATTTATTTCTGCTAATAGTAAGTTTTATTCTACTTCGTTAAAGCAATAGACGCGTCTACGCGAAATATTTTATATAGCATTTTGATAACCGTTAAATAATTAATTTAGTAGTAGTTTTAAATGTTTTTCGAAATAAGAAAGACTTTTATAGGCGTGTCACAGATATAACTTTACATGTAAAGATATTAAGATTCGTTATCGACTCGTTAATTTAGAAAATGTTGTTACAAAGAGGCAAAAAATTTAAATGGTCAGTGATCCCAAACCGCGGTGGAGTGGAGCCGCTACGAGGCTCTTACTCCATCAGGTTGATGTTGCGCGAGCGCCGGCGCCTGCCTACGCGCCCTGAGCTTTCACCTCGCGAAACATCTGTGAGAGGGTTCAAGTCACAAGCATTCATTAACTTGTTTATTATGTGTATCTTAATCAATACCTTTTTCAACTGCCAATTTACGTCTCCACTGTTGGGGCACAGGCCTACCCTCAATATGAGGACGATGGGCTATAGTCGCCACGTAAGCCCAATACGGATACCACATGATACATATTAAAATACAATTTGATTTTTTTTTATCTCATATTTGATTGTTATTCGATGTTTATTGATAATTTCTGAAACGTATGGACTTATTTAAAACATATATTTTTACAAACAGATAGATGAAGATGAAAGCCATAACTTAAACAACATTATTTAAAAGAACATAACTCCGCTGACTAACACCACAACAGTTTTGTATGTATATTTGAGAAATAATTGCTTGAAACCTTAGCTGCTAGTATATTTAAATAATCTAAAACATATACTAGTATATTTCACAACTCCTACAATCCGATTTGTTCATGATTCCGTTCCGTCTTCATTTCAAGAACAATGCAAGAGGTTTTATGCTAGCATTTCATATATTTAAAATAATACCTATAGAGCTAATCACTTCTTTTTAAACTTAGTTAAGTAACTTAAAAATATATTAATGTAGAATGAACTTATTGTTGAAATGTTTATTATGGTACACGCTTTCATTTTAAAAATCTATGTTTTAGTATTATTGTAAATTCTTCATTGTTTCCTAACATGTTTAAAGCACAACTAATACAATCTTGCACCGCAATAATCAGACATACCGGTTCGCGTGGGCAGGGTGACCGCTCGTGCCTTGGGTCGTGACCCACGCCCACGCGCGGGCTGGCGCGCCTCCGATAGCCACCAATCGAAGACGCAATTTATTGATATATTGCCGCATCATACTTATTTATTGAACACCGTTGCTTTCTTCACGACATCGATAAGTTCCACCTGCGACTACTGTCTTTGAATGTAGATAACTGTTAACATTTGACACTTGAAAGTGATGGTCTGAAGTGGTGATAGGTTGTTTGTGTATCTAATATTAATAAACAACCCTTTTAATACTCGCAATGCTGGGATTCGGAGCTTTCTTATAGCAGTGAGTTAAGGCTTTTACACCACGCTGAACAAGTATGGATTGGTATATGTCACATGTACATGTAAGCTGTCAAATATGTCGGTTTCCGCTCGATGCTTTCGTTCGCCGGAAACTCTAGCTAGATGAGGATTGAACCTATGATTAAAAGAAGACAAAACACTCGACACTCGAGTGCTGTGCTTTTAATCTCGATCGTTACACCATAGAAGCATACGTAGTTAGACAAATGGATTCGTTCAGTTGAAAGAACTAGATTTATTGCCGATCTTTGTTCTGTATTTCATCGAAGTGAATTTTTATTGCTATTTTAACTCGCCTACATGTTATTCGATGTTAGATGTCTAATATATTTTCCAAGACTATTACACATCTTAACGAGCCAACATTCTTTACTATTTGATTAATTGTGAATATGTTTATGAGGGAATTTATAGTTTTCATTTTAGTAAGGGTCAGACAGGTCGAGTGTTTATGGTTTTCACTGGTCATAACACTTAACATCAGTACATTAAAAGTAAAGAAATCTTAATCGAAACTTAATTATTTTAAAAAGTCGTACCAATAAACTGGCTATTGTATGCAATTATTAAGTTGTTTTACAGTGCAACAACAGGAGCAATGTGGTGCTGTGCAATCAACCGAAGTAGCGCAACAGGAACTTGACAATAACCATTAAGTAAAAAGTTCTATTCGTATCGGGTTTTCGAATGTAATAAGAGTCTCAAGTACAATAAGGGTTCTTTAAATCTGTGTGCAAAAAAGTAGAGGACGGTTCGTCAAGTCAATTATGAAAGTCTTAATTGGATGTTAAGTTCATCTCACTCCCTAATGACTTTGGCAGCGAATACCCAAATGTTTGGAGTGGTAACATACATTGTACTCACCGAATTTCGAAACAATGTAACCTAAAGTAAGATAAATAATATTAATAAAACCTAAAATTACAATGCGCGTGTAGAATCAATAGCTTTTTTTTTCTTTGGACAGCTTCTAAGGTTACGTTGATTGTAAATGGCGTAGGCTTAATATGCCGACAGACAGACGGAGCGGGGAATGTTTTGACCTTTATGGGCGACAATAAATTGTAAGCGGGTAACGAACGACGTCCCCGCACAATGATTCGGACTCGAAATACTTGGAATTTATACAATGATGTCGGTATGATAATTTTATTGTCCAAAAGACAACCGGATGCTGCTTTATTGCTGGTATTAAGGCGCTAAACTGTTTCGTGCTTGAAAGGGCACGCTTGCCTGATACAGACGCCGTGATCCGTTTCCCACTCGAAGTAATTCCTGTGACGTGTTAATAGTTCACCGATTCTATTTTCATCTTTATTATAGTAATTGTAGCCAAAAACATTATGAAATGATTGATTGATACTTGTGTTCATAGATCTGTAATAATTAAGATGTACCACGTTAGGGAAGTTTGTTTATACATTTCTACAGATACCTTTAAATATATATAAAAAATAGGGAAAGAAATACATAGTAAAATTTTGTCATTTCAAATATAAACAAAACATTTACTAAAATCAACAAATGATTGTTATGTTTTTTCTTCATCACTGTATCTAACACTATGCATATTTAACCATATAAGTGAAAATTAGACAATTTACATGCTTGTTTTTTAAAAATTCTCTCACAAACACGGACCCGTATGAAAGCTATATTTTAAACAACATAACACTAAAGCTATATGTAAAGTAACTACATTCACATAGCATATTACAGAATTTCAATATATTGGTACAATAATTTAATAAAACTAACGACAACTTTGTCCTGCTTGCGTCCATTTTTGATGCTAGATTTGAAACATCAGATAATTAATGATTTATAAGAAAAAGATGTTTATCAAATTTCCGATCATTTATATACATCAGTAGCTTACTTAAGTATCACAATGACTGTCTCCAGTTCGTCTACCTCCAGTATGTCAGTTATACTCTCGTCAGTGATACAATTTTCCAATTTACATTTGATTATGTTATAGTGCTCTCTATTGCTTATAGTCACCGGAAGTGGATGAATGCGAAATAATAGAGACCGTGTAGTGGTATACATTGGGGTAGGCTTTTTTCTAGTACTATATAAAGGCTAATGATTGTGCCTCTAAATTTAGGAAGCATCAGAAAAACATCAGCTTAATTATGTTTGTGCTAATACTAATATTGCACTACGTCTCTGTTGCCGGAGATCGACGTAGGTTCACCGCAGCCTATTTCAGCCGCTAAACAATAGTATACAACATTAATGTGTTCCGGTTTAAAGGGTGTGGTAGCTAGTGAATTACTGGGGTAAAGGGAATAAACAGCTTATGTGTCAGGCGACGAGCGTAATGGGATCCAGTGTATAACATACTATCTATGGCCACGTAGTTATGGGCAAGCGTATCACTCACCGTCAATTGAACTTCTCAATCGTCTCATCGCTTAATGGTCTAAAAAAATATATAGTTTTTATTAACTATTACCAGCTTTTCTTGACGCCAGAATATGTTGAAGGGGAAACTAGATTAAGGAATTTCACTTATTTTTACTCAGTTCTATATTTCGTCACTCGTTGTTTTCTTTCAGTTGCTTAGAAAAATTATTACTTTTTAATTAAAGACCAGATACTGTTTGGTAGAATATAACTTTATTACTGATTGTTGTTGGTGTTCTTTATAATACTCACTGTCCTTGTGATGAAGCGCCTAAAGTTGTGCTTTCAATTCATGTTCATACTCGCCTGACTGGCTACGTCCTGTATTGACAATATAAACATTACTATTTTTTGATATTAATTACAATGAGAACTAGATCATTTTGAGGAACTCCGTCCTTATTCAGGTCTTCTGTATCAAGAAACATAACGTGAATATGAGGTCAAGTATAATTCAATGTATACAAAAACTCTCAATTCCGATCACCGTTTATTTTTAATGTATTGATATTTCGTTATGTAAGTGAAGCTCATCGATTTCGATCCGAATTATATACAATCAGCTAGGAACATCCATCAATCGCCCACGTACTGTTCAACTGGTTTAGTTGTTTGGTTATGAAGACGTTTGACCACTTGTACGGAAATTTAGATGTAATTGAAGGGTTAGTTGATACGACCATCAATTTTGTTATTTGAATATAATATTACTTTGTACTTTAAAGAATATGTGATAAAGCGGTATTATCACCTATCGGTATTTTACTACTTAACGACAGCTCATCGATATCACCATTACAATCGACTTACGTCTATTGCCGGACTTAGATGTCTTGTAATGTACTCATTGATATATTAACTAAAAATTTTTAATGCTCTTAATTTATTCTAGATCGTTCCATAACAAGTTTTCTAAATTTCGTGATGCAATAAAACATCCTCTAACCTCTGCCCTCACTTAACAGCGGTCGCATTCATCATTCCCAGCGCGTAACTTAACAAGGCGGCTTCACTTAATTTTTGTGTGTCAAACGTCCGGATAATAAAATGATGTATGCACATGATTCATCAAGGACGAACAAAGACCGTCTGATGTTACAATTAATATAATTAAACAGCGAACAATGGCTTTACTCAATACACGGGGAAGTTTTATTGAATGTTCGTAACAAAAGCGCGTAGGAGAGGCACCAGATAAAACACATCAGCGAATTCAAACATTATACTGTTTTCAAAGGAATTTAACACTTTTAACCGAACACATATATTTTAAATGAATAAATGAAATAGCAGAATTTTCTTTTAACAAATGCTTAGTCAAACTTCTTCATTGTGAGAAAAAAAAAACCGTAATTATATATTTTGTATGACAAAGTAAGGTGACGCTCAATTCAAAGAAAAAAATGAAACATTGTTGTAAAGCAAGGCCTAAAAAAGATATTAATTGTTTACTAGCGATTATTAGCCTTAGAATCTAGTCTTGTAACAGTTAATTGAAACCTAAACTTTAGCAATGACTAGGTCTGTTTTTAAACCTGTAGTGAGGTAATACTTCACCTCAATTTCGAATGGTTTTAAGTGACATTGATACTGTCGATAGTGTTCATAATACTCTGAATATATATATTACATCTCTCTAAATATACATATATTGACTGCTGGATGCTGTTAAAGCTGGCAATACTGTTATAGCAGCAGATTAACAATATAGACTAGACTAGTTTTAAAAATTCTACCACTGATCAAACTCCACACGTGGCTTAGTAATCAAAGGCGGTATCTTCGTGCCTTCTAGGCAGGCGTTAACGGAGTTATTTATAAGTTATGTACTATGTATTGAATTTGTTTCTCTATAATTACATACTGGGCCCTCTTCTCCCCGCGGCAACTCGACGCTTTTATTGCACACGCAAAAAGTTCTTATATGTAAACTTTATCGAATGCGGTCTCATCCGGTTACAGTCGAACAAAACTCGAGCCGCTAATGAATATTTACGGTATTCGTCGGCGGCTCCTTTTTACTTAATCTTAATCACATAAAAAGAATAAAGTGACTCTCCACAATAACACTATATCACATGTTATAACTGTGTATATTTATAATTTTGTGCAATCCTTTAATTATTCCATTAAACGTACCTGTTTAATATTATTGTGGAGTATTATTGTTATGTAAACCCTCTTATATAAAGAAATAAAGGAAAAATTTTAGGGTCATCATTTAACAAAACATTAGACCCAAAGTGTAATTGTTAATAGTATTAGTCTCTCGTAATATAAACGCATTAATTTGAGTAAGTACTTTTTTTTAATATGATTTTTTTTATGAATGAGCAAACTGTGAAGAAATATTTCGAGCTTTAACTTATTACCCATGAATTCATATATGGCAAGGTGATTAACGTCTGTATATTCCTTTATAAGACCTAACCACACCGAAATACCGAGAACGGTCAAGAACGCACCGAGGAGTAAATACTTTTTGTAGTAATTACATTAGTAGCTATATTACACTAGAAACTATGCGACTATTTGCGTCGGCCGCAGGGCTGAGTGCTCTTTGTAGTTTATTTGCGTGTGTCGCGAGTCGCTGCGGGCGTTCACACGGTTGCAGTGTTGCCAGCTAATTCCTCTTCTCATTACCTCAAACAAGTTGGAAAATCGCTTCACATTTACAAAAAAAAAACAACTCAAAATGGCCAAGTAAGAGCTTGTTAAATTAATTAACGTTTACGCCGCATTACGAAATAGTTTCTTTTGATCGTTAGAGCGCCATTACGAATGATATGCTCATTGTTCTGTTTTTAGATTATAATTGCCAGTTTTCTGATTTTCAAGAATTTTATTATTTACCACATATTCATATCTTAAAGAGGAATATTTAAGTAGGAATGCTCAGTTATAAATAAAGGTTTGTTGCATATAGAACGAAGTTAACGATGTTGTAAAAAGCGCCATGATTGAAGAGTAGTTCAATGATAAGTTTGGTTAAAAGTTTGACAGTCCAATGATCATTAAAAGTATACTTAATTTTCATAAAAGGAGCTTTATGTCTTAATTAAAGATAAAATAACGGTTAGAAGAACATCAACCCAAAGTTAAGTCACTTTAATGGAAGCAATTTGCCATCGTACTTAAAGCAGATTAACGACAAGTAAAAGGTATTAAAGAAATGAATCGTTTACTTTCCGCTTGGCTTTATTGAAAAACCTGGTTAGTGACTGCGACTAATTTAATAAACATGCTTTGCATACTTTAACCTTAAACTTTATTTTATTTAAGTGGAAGCAAAACCATAAACAATTAAACCTCTATTATATTCAGAAAGTTATTTAAATGTTATGCTGGCAACATTAACGTCATACGCTCCATGGTCGCGCCCGTGCCTGTGCTATTTCCGCGCGAATACCGATCCCTGATAATATTCACGCTCTTCGCAGTCCGCTTGCGCGCCGCCATCACCATCTCAATCACCTCACATGACCCTCGTTAGCTAATCATCGGCGGATGTACGAGACACATCAATTCATGGCTACATGTGTGTGGCGTCATTAAAATTTATTGGTTTATGGCAGTGGCAGGTATTGATATAATATGCCTGAAACGACAGCCACAAGATCCAATCAATAAAAGAAATTCTGGATTTAAGTTTATGGGAGTGTTATATTACTGTTTAGCTATGATCGAATCTCACATATTGCTTAAAGTACTCTATGATAAATTCAACTTTGTACATATACGAGTATATTATAATTATCTTTTACAGTTAAGAAAAATATAATACATATTTTTCATATACAATGGACCAAAGGTCTAATGTTCACATGTTGAGTGACAATGAGACTGAAGATACCGACAAAATAACCTCTGTTTATATTTTGACTGCCGTGTGACAATAATGCTGAATTAGTAGTAGATTTTTAATGTAAATTTGATAATTAGCTAAACCGGAAATGAACGAGAGAACTTTGTGTTACAAGGCGAAAAGCCACTGCTCCACGGAGGCAAAGTAAACAAGACCAAAATACGTAATAATTTTAATTAGTTTCATAAAAATAATTCATAAGACCTTTTTCTTTTCACAAATATGTTGTGTTACAAATTTCAAAACGGACTTCTCGATACTAAAAATATTAAAGGTTCGGGAAAGCAAAAAATTCTGGACATCCAATAAGGTTTACCCTTTTTTTATTGACTAGACATCCTCAGTAATAAATATCATCGTTCACAGGTGCGTCAAGAATGCGGGGCACCGACTACTTTAGATACTTCCGACCTAACGCCGCCCACCCCGACGCCGGGTGCCGCCCGTCGCGATGCCCTACGAGCACCACCTCCGGACACCGAACTCCTGCAGTTTGCAGCCACCTTATCCTCCAGCAAAAAGCTTTTCTCCGGATTAGCTGATAAACTGTGCGATGAACCCGAATCAGCCAGCGAAGGGAACACGGAATGCTGGAACGGCGAAACCGTTGGAGAGTAAGCAACAATAACTATGTTTATTAGTAAATTGTATTTACAACTATTAAGTTAATTTTATAATAATTTAGCATAATGTTTTTAAATACATACATACGCTTGAAATAATTAATAAAAATTTGTACAGATATACGAAACCACTAGTGGCATCCGCTTCTAGTAGCGACCAGAAATACAATCCAGAGATTACAGCTGGTGCCAAGGAGGACTTAGGAGTAGCCGCTCTTGGAGATAAGTTGCGACAAGCTAGACAGGTGTGCAAAAGTTTATTAATAAAGTTATTATAACTTTTTCAAGATCTAATTATTAGGTTCCCCCGTGGCATAGTGTTTAAGCTTGTATTGTAACACTAAGATGCTTTGTTCGATTCTAAGGCCATATGTTGAGAAGTTTAGTTTGTGGTAGTTTTTAAATTCGCCGTCTACTCACAAACTTTATATGGTAAATCAACTGTTTATCAATAATACTGTATTCCGTCTATTCTCGAGATCTAGTGTACTCCGAACCAGAACGATTCACCAGTTACTAGTTCATTGTTGCTTATATTATATAAGATTGTAGTCAAGTATGTTTATTAAAGATAAAAAAATTCAAATGAAACTGCATTCCGGTATTATAAAGTAACAAAAAAGTAGTATAACTAATTGAATGGGATATTAATATCTATTAAACTACACAACGTATAAAATAATCTAAATAACTGTATAATCTAGAGTCGCCATATTTAGATGCGCTTGAAGTATATAACTGGATTTCCTCCTATCACTCCAGTCAATATCTTTTTCTAATTATTTTGCCTCGTTAAATTCCACATCAGATGAGAAACAAATTAGCTTTTTGTGCTTAGTGATATCATGATATAATAAAGCGTAAACTAGTTTGCGAATCTTGATTAACTAGCGGCGCGCCATGACATGCGCCTACTGCATGCGTAGCACATAGTTTTTAGTCTCTTTTACTCACGACTTCAAGTATAATGGAAATATGAACATGATTATATTCTCAAATTAATTAATTTCTTCAATTACTTCTTGTAGTGATTATCATTAACGCTTTCTTAAAATTACTGCTTCATTTAATTGTAACATTAATGACGTTTTTATACCTATAAAATTTACAAGGATGCGATGGCTTCACAGAATTACGATCAGAATTCAATGTAATCTCTGATTCAAAGATATTAATCTGTGATTCAAAATTATAACCTCAAAGTATTAATTCAAAAGTAATAGTTTAGCCAAAGATACCAAAGCATAAATATATAATAGCATAAGCATAAGATAATAAAGCCAAAGATACAGCTCATTTTGATTTAATATTTGTGTAAACATTTACTTATGTATAATGTCCTACTATAAAGATTGGACTAGCGTGGTGAGAAAGGGCCCAAATCTACCCATATCAACCCCTACAAACGAGGTACCGGAGGCCATGTTGACTGTCTGATGAAGATCGATCGATGTGGGATATTTGGGAGAGGCCTGTGTCCAACAGTGGACGTCTATCGACTGACGATGACGATGATGATGATAAACATCCACAATTATTTAACACTTGATAATGAAATTTATGTTTCTACAGTTGCTAGTCTCCCACTCATGGGGCAGCGCTCCAGCTGCGGAAGCTTTCATGCAAGGCGATGAGGCCGGCGACGAGGGTTCCGGTTCTGGTAGGAGTTACACAGAAGATGATGCGGCTTATGACGCAGAAGGGTCAGGAGAGGAAGGCTCTGGTTCCCAGGATGTCGGTAAGTACTAATTAACAATTCGTGATCGTACTGATTATAACTAATATAATTTTGTTTAAGAGACTTATATTGTCATGAAAACCATAGATGCGGTGCAGTAACTCCTTTCTCAGATGAAATTAATTTATTATCTTAATTATGTCTAACCACATACCAGCAAGAATAATAAATATGTATGTAGATAGGTGGAAGATTAATGGAAGACCAAACAATGATGGATAGATTGTTAGAAAGGAAGATAATCGTGTAAACGGGGAGGATTGTAAGAAGTTGATTTTGATAAAAGGGAAGAGAAGGTGAATACCCATTTGAAGTAGGAACATGGCAGATTGCGATGATGACTATATAACATAAACAACTTTAGTTATTTTAATAAGCTATCGCGAGCTGGACCTGTAAATTTATATCACATATAAATGCAGCCGGGGCTATAAAGTTTTAACCATGCTCAGCGTGTTTGTTTTAAATATTAGTGTAGTGTGCTTGTAGTTCCGGAGCAGAGCAGAAACTACAGCGCAACTTTACATAAACTCTGCACCATGTTTTCTCGTGTACGCTTGTACAACTTTACTGAACATGTAAATTAGTACATAGATTTACGACTAACAGTTGAAAAAACATTTAATAATTTTTTTTTTAACGTTTCAATGGAGATCTTTTTCGATTCATTTCGACCGTGTCCCAAGTTGTATGGATTTGAATTTAAAACAACTTACAAAGAAAATCTTGCTGATTTAAAACTGATTACATTACAAAGAACTCTTAATCTACCCAGCACTGGGAGTCAGGGCCTTCTCTTATAAAACGTTATGGCCATAATATTCACAACCCTGGGTTAGTTACATGTCACGATATCACATGTCTACGGAAGCTGTTGTTCTTGGAAATGTCGATGACCTCGTTATGTTTACCTTCACTCAAACCCGGTTGACTGACAACTGAGCTATCATGTCTTCTTTATTCTGATAAGTTTAATATCTTTCTTTCTCCTACCCTTTTCCCAGCTATGTGGGGTCTGTCAGTATGTACTTCTCTTCCATATCCCTCTATCAGCCGTCGTATATGAATTCACACTCATCTTGCACATGTCGTCTTTCACACAATCCATCCACACTTTCTTAGGTCTTTCTCTACCCTTATAACCATCCACTTTCATTCTCATTACTTTCTTTGTTATATTTCCTTCATCCCTCCGCATAACATGCCTGTACCACGCTAACCTCTTGCTCCTCAATTTCTCTGTAACTGGAGCAACTTTCAGACTTCCTCTAATATACTCATTATTAATTTTATTATAAGGTAATATTATATTTTGTTTGTGAACAGGAAGCAGAACGTTTGTCAGCGAGGATAATACTTATTCGTCTACGGAGAAGACTTCTGCGGGCACCAAGTCGCGACCTCTGCTCGCGCTCGTGTTCGCCGTGGCCCTTCTCTCGCGTACCGCCAGCTGCCACACTTAAGCCGGGCCCTCTGACCCTCGACCCCATTCCTGGCTCAATCGAGCCCCGTACAGCCGCGTAAGTTCCCTATATCATTAGCGTGAAGTCATGTGTGTTTCGGTTTAACGACTTTAGTAATAGTGCGAATTAAAAGACAAGTGACGTTTTATTGGTTATTTCCTAAAGATATTTCGGAATTTAGTATAAACCCTACGGTAGCTAGTCTACTATAGTGTTAGTCCGTCACCAGCTTTCTTGTTTAAAGATGACGTAGGGTTTTGTAAACTCTATTAACAACCGCAAATGAACGCTTGAGAATCTTATATCATTCTAAAGTCTGCAATTGTACAGTGCATATCATGTGTTTACTATATATTTGTTTTTGTACATATTTTTCTAAATTTACGTAGTAATAGTTTATACATACTTCGTAACAGAAGCCTTTACTTCTGCATTTAAATAAGTTGTGAACATAAAGTCTAAAATAATATGATATTATTACTTAAAGAATCTTTAATAAATGTTAAATAATAGTCGATTGGCAATAAAATGATTATGAGAAAAGTATAACGATTAGTAGAGAGTGATTACGTTGTAATAAGTGACGTATGTACAGATATGTAAATACCTAAAATCGTACTGGTCTAGGTGCTTAGCTAGGAAACATTTTTTGTTGCCATATTAATGTTACGAATATTATTATTTATAATAATAATTAAGTCATAATTTAATCAAATAATGTTATGTGATACAGAATTAGCGTTTTAAGTTTGGTGCGGGCCGTTGTGTTGCATTTTTTATTATATATCGTAATATTCTTTCAAAGAGATATGTATTATATTGTTTTATATATATATATTAAATGAAATGGCAATAAATATGTATGTAGCGAATTCTTTGTAGTATTTATCAAAGGCCTATAAAGTATGTGTGTAATATGATTTATTTCAAACGACTAATACTTTTCAAGAAAATTACAATAATGATGTTTTCTGTTCGTTTTCAACTTCCGCTAGAAAAGGTACAATGGAACATTTGAATGATGAACAATCATGAAATGGACACTAAATTTTATGTCCCTATTAATACGTAATAAAAAAGACAAATCTTTCTACATATTGTGTATTACTTTTATAATTTTTGTACATATACCTATATGTACTATCATAATGTATTAGCTGATATTTTACTGCTATAAACACAGTAAAATAAAAATTAACAGTTTAATTAGCAGCTATATTATTTATGACGTACTACGAAGTATAATCGAACGATGATCGATAAAATACTTCATATAATGTTACTTTATATCTTAAATATACTCCATGCTATGTTTTTTTGGCAATAAATCTGTGTATATACTACACAAAGAAGAGGGATCGCTTAAAGAATCATTAATTAAAAAAAAAAAATTATAAAAGTTGTAAAAAAAATTAAATATGCTTAATGTAGAAAATTATATGCGACAGCCATCATTTAATGATGTGCTTAAATTGTATTGTTAAACATTATGGTAAAGTTTGGTCATGATCATTAATTGTTGATTCATATATATGAAGTGTTTCACACTTTTTTGCAGTAACAGAAGATAGCTGAAATACGTTCACAACTATTAATTATCATGACTGTATTGAAGGACTTCTGTTAAGTGTAAAGTTCAGT
This sequence comes from Troides aeacus, assembly GCA_033220335.2. Classification (NCBI taxonomy): domain Eukaryota; kingdom Metazoa; phylum Arthropoda; class Insecta; order Lepidoptera; family Papilionidae; genus Troides; species Troides aeacus. Next base: position 10,072,378 of record CM067272.1, on the reverse strand, counting down.
AAATTAGCATCATAATGATATCTCCTGCGCATGTTTGCCGAATTTCAGATATTAACCTTGTAATAAGCAACCGATCCAGCATTGATGCTTTGCGGAAGTGATACATAAATTATACCACATATATCAATGAAGAATTTCCGATGTTAACTACCACAATATATTTAAAAAGAAACATATCCTCTTTTCAATGAAATATAAGAATTTATCATCGTTTAACTTAACATGAAGTGAATCTGGAACGTTTGTAAATATGATTGGACAGATAGCGTGTTTATATTATTGAAATAAACTCTGTACCATATAGTGATTGTTTTATTTTGAAATGTTACCAGTGTGTTATTGTATCATGAGGTACGATAACTGTATCCAGCGATACTTTCTTTAATATTTTAGTAACTTGACTTAAATTCTTTGGTTACGTTCCGAACTAGTCCATGAACGTTGTTTGTACGAAAACGCATAGGAGTGATCGACAATGTCACTTTTGGATAAGTTATAAATATCATTTGTATTTCTTATAACTTGTAAAAAACGAAAAAAAAGTCTCATAATATATCTATTATAAGTATAAATAAAAGATTTAATGCAGATGCAGTACCGAGTCGCAGTATGCAGATGTTAAATGCAACAGTATGCAATAGAGGCGGTGGCCTCCTTTCAAAATATTTTATTCATACAGACCATTGTCTCCACTTCTGTTAGCGTCATAACCCTGGAGCCCTATTATTATGTGAATAGCTGTACATCGCTTGTAACGTTATGAAACCGCATTCACCGCATCGTAATTTTCATGCGAATAATATTTCACAAATACTTTAATACATAATTAATCAAACCTATCAAAATAAAACAAAAAGTACTCGCTACAAATATTTCACGCCGATCCTTTCATTACTAATAATCCCTCGGTAACTAAGCAGTTAATCCTTGATTAATCTGATTTGCGAGAGCAGAACTTTGACCTTTATCACATAAGTAACATGACCCCTAAATTGAGTGCTTAAACACTTATCTATCACTCCACGGCTCGTCAATAAGTAAACAATATAAATGACTTTCAGATAACAAATATCTCACTTATACTCTCTTGGGATAATTTGTATTAGTGAGAAAAAACATACATATTAAATCAAACAGTGAATAACTTATATTGATTCGTATGGTAGGTTTTAGGCCGAAGACTTACAGGTACTAAAGTACCACCCACTTCTTTTAACTTCTACTATTCACACTTTACCTGTATGCGGTGTGAGTGAGACTACTACTTGAAAAGTTACTAAAGAGTAGAGGTAATAAGACGAATTGCTCTGTATCTATATAGTGCTGTAATCTTTTATGGATAATGTTTTGATATTACTTTGTTGTAATTCATAAATAAATAGCACTGCGGCATACAACTCTATATTATGACGGTAATGATGTGAACTAACATCCATGTATATACTAGCTGTTCTCCATCTGCTTTGCTAACCGCAACATAGAATAAGACTTAAAATTTTTCTGAAATACTCCTTGAGAACAACCGCAACCGTTACTATAGCAACCGCATAAATAATACGAATTTAAAATGATTATAAAAGTTACTTAGAACTGATGAAGGATCTATGAAATTCACAAAATAAATAGCCTATATTCATCTACAAATCATTTCGCCTCTAGTGGATATGTTCTCATGTCGATATGTTCACCAGTTTTTGGTGATTTGCGAACAAACAAGACCCATTTTCATTATATATACATAGATAAAATAAAAATATACAATGGTAACACAAAAACGGATATTGAAGCTAAGCTTTAGTAGTATTATTTTTTTTATTTAGTTTGTTTAAAGTTTTACAATAATTGTTTTGTTGTCATTAGCACCAGTAAGGAATGTTTTACTTTCTGATATCATTTTAAAAACGCTGTCACTTTTGTATTTACTAAGCGTTCCTGCACAAGCGTACCGTCCGTTGTACGGAACAGGATCGTTAGATAATATTCGCCATTGTTCCCCGGATCCTTTGAATAAATTGTACGAGCTCAAAGCAGTCGTATCAAGTATCGGATGAAATAACTCGCGGGTCCCGTATCGGAGACGATTTTTACGCGTCATTCGCTCGAGGAGCGGGCTGAGCTCAATTTGTACAATTGCTTATAAGATACACAAAGAGCCATCCACCTCACTATATCTACGGTGATTTGTTAAATAAATGATATCGCTTCTACTTATGATACAGTCCCAACAATACCCAATGTGGGATATCGTATTGTAATTATTAAAACCGAATCGGAATCATACTACAATATACTTATTTAACTATATAAGCATTTTATAAAGCATCTTATTTAAAAAAAAAAAAAAAAATATTTGGTATTGTTTAAGTAACTGCTATTTACTTATCTCATAATTTCAAGAATAAAAAAAATATTTATTGAAGCCACGAGACGAGCAGAACGTTCATCTGATGGTAAGTAACGCTAATTACAAGACCACATTGCGCTCGTCGCCTTGGGACATAATACATTATCTCGTTACCCCAGTAATTTCACTAGCTACAACTCCCTTCAATCCGGTACACAGTAATGTTTGCACACTGCTGTTTGGCTGCAGAAATAGGGGCTGCGGTGGTTGCCACCAGTAAAATAAAAGTTAAGTATATCATTCATTCCATCTGTCAGTCCGTTTATGTGAAGCTATTGATTGCGAGTTTATAATTTAAACACTTGTATAGTAAATGATACATTTGAACAGTGTCAAGATGATGCTGCTCGGCATTTTGAAGTAACTTAACTACCCCACCACCCCACTCTAAATTAAATCACTTGTTACCAACTGAATGAAATGAAACTAGATTTATACGGCAAGAGAGCTAGCGGGTGCGCTAGGTTCACTACTGAATTTTGACTAAATATCATCATCATCAGCTTATAGACTTTCACTGATAGACATAAGCTTCCGCCACAGATGCCAATCTTTAATAATTACTTAAGATTATTGTTTTGTCTAGTTCATTTAGTTTTATCATTGGGTCAGTACTGTATATACTTAGTGTATATATAAACATTTACATGCTTTACAATAAGTGAAATGCAAGATTTCTATTCTGCCATAAACATCTATATTTTCTGACCACATTATCGCAAATAAATATAATAGGTTGGCAAATATCTCCCTTCCGCCTTTTTGTCTTTTAAATTTTTCTTGTCTTTTCTTTTGAATTTGTCTTTGTCTTTTGAATTTGGTATTATGAAGTTGCCGTCTAGATGAAAACAGATTATCGAACAAAACGGCGCATATTTGAACTAAATCCGATCACTGTAACACTTTTTATAAAGCATTGAATAAAGAGCAAAAAAGCGGAAGGGAGATATTTGCCAACCTTATATTTGATTTGATAAGATTTGAGTCGTCCTTTCGTTGATTTCTCAATTCGTTCGTTCGTCCATTCATTCATATATTATTAGATCTAAAATCAATCATAGATTATAACAACTAAGCAAACACACAAAGAATTTTAACAAGACCTATTAGTAAATGATTGTTAATAAGTAGGCACATCATTTACTGATTATATTCACTGTTTATGAACTAGACAAAAATAAATAAACTCTATATTGAATGGCCTTTACTTTAAATATGGTACCCAAAAGTTAAAGAAAAGTTAGGTTTTATATTCTTCTTCCCCCTTTATTTTATGTATACAGCTATGTACAAGATATTCAATAATATATCTCATCAGCATAATCGTATGAACATCGAATCGGATATTTAAGATTTAATATAGGAAACAAATACGAATTCACTGAACGGCTGAGTTATTTCCGCGACGAATCGATGTTTCTGACCTCGTTGTACTCAATCGAAGTTTATTGCTATTGGAGCATACGACCGCTTACATTATTGCTACTCAACGATTGCGTGATGTTAACTCGTTCATACATATACTATATAAATCCGTTAAGCAGGATATCAAACCAAAATATAAGAAATAATTAAAAATGGATTCAAATATCGCGGAAAAGATATTCGCCATCCTTTAGGTACCATTTCTTTGGATAAATTGTAGCTAAATATCTTTTGGTAACAATTTCAAATCAAAGCGAGGCTGCCCTCCTCGGCACCAGACCACTTCGTACTTGTCGTTCATCCAAGGCTCGGTAATTGGACAATGAGGGCCTTCACTTTCAAAGTCTGAAAACCCTTTTAGACGCTTTTTATTACCTACAGGCCTTACCTTAGTCCTATTCTTGATAGCTCGATACTGCAGGGCAATCAGTTATTAACCTAAGTTTACGTCATCCCAATTTGTAAACATTACGAGGTTTATTGAAAAGGGCGAATTCATTGTATCGCTTTGAATAATAAGTCTATTAAAAAGCCATTATTTCCCTTATAAAACGTCTCCTATTGATTTATTTCTACTATTCTAATATTTGTTCGTTGTGGACTGTTCATAAATTATTTAATATAATTATCAAAGTAGTATCCTTATTACTACGTTAAATTTTAAATTATCTACCTATTTTACAACACACTTAATGATATTACCTTCTTCCTCTTTTATACATATAAGTTTGGCAAATATCTCCCTTCCACTTTTTTGCTCTTTATTCAATGCTTTATAAAAAGTGTTACAGTGATCGGATTTAGTTCAAATATGCGCCGTTTTGTTCGATTATCTGTTTCCATCTAGACGGCAACTTCATAATACCTCCCTCGTAGAAGCCCCCCTCCTTATTTGCGAAGAACTCGGACAGACACTTTTTACAAGCCTCTTTTGAGTTCAACTTTACACCACCAAGGGCGTTCACCATGGAGAGGAACAGGTGGTAATCACTTGGCGTTATGTCCGGGCTATATGGTGGATGCGATAAAACCTCCCATCCGAGCTCCCGTAGCTTCTGACGAGTCATCAACGAAGTGTGTGGTCTGGCGTTGTCCTGGTGGAACACTACACCCTTCCTGTTGGCCAATTCTGGACGCTTCTGGTCGATCGCCTGCTTCAAGCGGTCCAGTTGTTCGCAGTAGATGGTAGAATTAAGCGTCTGGCCATATGGGAGCAGCTCATAGTGGATGATTCCCTTCCAATCCCACCAAACACACAGCAAAACCTTCCTGGCCGTCAATCCCGGCTTGGCCACTGTTTGGGACGATTCACCGGCCTTCGACCACGGCCGTTTTCACTTGATATTGTCGTATGTGATCCATTTTTGGTCGCCAGTCACGATCCGCTTCAAGAATGGGTCGAGTTCGTTCCGTTTCAGCAGCATATCGCAGGCGTTGATTCGGTCCAGAAGGTTTTTTTGCGTCAAATCATGCGGCACCCAAACATCAAGCTTTTTTTTGTATCCAGCCTTCTGCGGATGGTTTAAAATGGTTTGGTGACTAACTCCCATCTCCTGGGCGATGTCACGAGATGCCACATGCCGGTCTAACTCGATGTAGTCCATGATTTGATCGGTATTTGTCGTCACAGGTCTTCCGCCGGCTGGCTTATCCATGGTGTCGTTTTCACCGGCTCTGAATCGTCGAAACCATTCCTCCGCGGTTCGAAGTGATAGAGTACCATCCCCCAAAACACCATTAATCTCACGGAACGTTTCTCTAGCGGATTTGCCTTTAACGAAGGAAAACTTTAAAATAGCGCGAATTTCGGCGTTAGTGAACTCGACGTTTACACGTCTATAACTGTTGAACGCAATATCCAAACTAATTATGCATAGCGTCGTTTTGTAGGTTATGTCAAGACCTTTCAAATTATGTATAGTATTGCCAGATACGAGCTCTGTAGCGCTTTGTACATAGCCGCGAAATTCAAAAGACAAAAAGGCGGAAGGGAGATATTTGACAACCTATTATGTGAATAAAGTTTTATAGAAATATTATTAGCAAATTATCTAATATCTAGTATAGAATATAATGAAAATGTGATTAATTAATGTTGCTATTCAAGATTTGAAAAGGTTGTAACTTACTTTTTAGCATTGAGTTTACCGATTCAAATATATTTCCTTTTCACCTATAGACCTTTCAAATTATGTATAGTATTGCCAGATATGAGCTCTGTAGCTCTTTGTACATAGCCGCGAAATTCAAAAGACAAAAAGGCGGAAGGGAGATATTTGCCAAACTATTATTATATAATGTGTTAAAAACACTATATCTTATTTAAAGATTTATCATCTTCCTGTATTTTTACATATAACAGTTAATTGGCAACTTCGATTTTTTACCACTAATATAGGTACCCCACCCCATAATTATATCATCATCATCAGCCGATAGACGTCGACTGCTGGACATAGGCCTCTCCCAAAAATCTCCACATTTATATGGGAGGATTTCAGTCATTTCTCACCAATCCAATCAGCCGGAAGACGTCCACTGCAGGATAAAGGCCTCCCCCAAAGATTTCCACTCAGACCGGTCCTGGGCCACCCGCATCCAATGGTTGTCATTTCCCACCACGCTGGCCCAATGCGGATTGGTGGGAGTCAAAGCTTCGTTTGTTAATTAGAAAGGTGCACCACCAGTTTAATTATATAATAGGGTTATTTTATTTCAATTACCCTAACTAATTAGCACACAGTGACTGTAAGGGGTGGGATGTAAGAGTTCCCGCACAACAAGTCAAGAGACCCAAGTCAGCCTCACCTGGCCGTGGTGCACTCAATAAGCCGCATTGGGGGAGGCCTATGCCCAGCAGTAGACATCTATTGGCTGGTGATGATGTATTGACTGCGTGGTATGTGAGAAAACCTTTATTATCTTTGTAGCGCAGCGGTTAACAACTTGTCTTGATACTGATTGCCTTGGTTCGGTTTCATGGGATATGTAGTGACTTTAGATTAAAGTAATCTCACCTGTGAAATTAATAACTACGACTAGTGTACACCGGTACACTGTTACACAATGGTACACTGACCCAAAGATCAACAGAAAAAGAAAAGTCAAAGTTATGCTGGCAAAAAACACTATTCGTATTCGGCCTCTGTGAAATACAATTCTTCATGTGAAATTGAGGTCGTGTAAGTCGAATGTCGATGAAAAAAAAACAGTAGCCGTCAATAGGCTGTAACGATGAACGGTATGACGTGTCGTATACCATCAGTAAAGGAGATTACTGTACAGTGCGCGGATCTTATCAGCGTGTCAAACGATCCGACAAGGAGCGGACAACGCGGAATCGAAAACCCGGGTCAACAACCAGTTGACGATTGCATGCATGACAGGCGCTGGTTTGTTCCTCATGAGACTACCTATAAATATTAGATTTGTTTAGTAAGTAACAATCATAATAATAACAATATTTTAACAATATATAATTTAACTCAAAATTTGCTTGTGATCGATGTACAACATATAGTTATTATATTAACAGTGATAAATGGTAAGCTGTGCACATAAGACCCAAGTGGAAATGTATATGGCATTCGCATAATACATTGAGAAGTGGTAAAAACTCGCCGGACAAGACAAAGTCGATGTTATCGAAAGAAAAATGGAAATAAAAGCAGCGAATAACTTGTATTTAACCCGCGGTAAAAAAGAGCAGTGTTATAAATTTGTCGTTGTATCACCGGATGACATATGATAACTTCAAGTGACTCCCTCCATTTTGAAAATCAATAAAATATTATATACAAAAGTAAACTGTAACGAAAATATTGTAAACAACAATATTCGCATATTGAATTTTATTACTATTTATAGTCAGTTCAATAAAATATGATATTTATTATCGTTTCAACCAAGATGGTGAGGAACCTCTGCAACTATTACGATTTTTGTCTCAATATTCTTATTAACAAGCAACCAATTATTTTCGACAACGCATACATTAAATAGGAAATATATAAATATGAAAAATATACTAAAATTACCTCCAAAAACGTAATACATTGTAATTAATATCAATTATTTATATCATATCACACAGCATCACAGCGAAAGATCGGTGTGGAAATCTTCGAGAGCGGTCCTTCACACACAGACATCATTGAAATTTTTACATCAGTTGAATACTCTTACTTTGAAGTGTTGGATTTTTATATTACAATGAATATTTGCATCCCTAATGTTTGCTGAGTGCTATTGGAAAATGTACGTAAAGAGTACACCTTGAGTGTATATACAGCATTAAATATCAACGAGAAAAAATACGCTTAGCTTCGTTTAAATTTATGTTGATTGCTCTTGAATTGTTGATGCTGCACTGTTCAAGTAAATGTGTGCTTATTTGACTTACACTCTTCTATTTCTTTCGTACCTCTCAACTATACTAAGGAAAAAAGCATGATTCTTTATCTCTGTTTAATATTTGATGTATTAATCATTACTACTTAAATATTTAAATTAAAAGAACCTTTTTTATACAGACTTGTAAGTATTAGGGGGACCGGAAAGTAATGACGTTTTCTTACGCTAAATACAAACATACATTTTTAACGAGTCTTTATTTTTAATCAATGATGTATTCCCCATCATTGTCAATAACCTTTTGCACTCTAGTGAGTAAATTTTCAATCCCTGATCGATAAAAATTAATTGGTTTTTCGGCAAAATATCTAGAGATGGCATTTTGGATATCATCCAAATTTGCAAATGTTTTGCCACTTAAAAAGTGTTGCAGCGCTCGGAATAAGTGGAAATCCGATGGTGCAACATCGGGCGAATATGGTGGATGAGGCAGCACCTCCCACCCCAATTCATTAATTTTTTCTAGAGTTCGCCTTGCGCAGTGCGGTCTTGCATTGTCATGTTGGAGAATGACGCCTTTTCGGTTGACAATCGCTGGCCACTTTTCAATTAAAGATTGATTGACTCGCTGCAATTGTTCGCTGTAGAGGTCTGCAGTAACAGTTTCTCCAGGTTTCAGTAATTCAAAATGAACAATGCCGCGAATACTCCACCAAACACACAAAAGCGCTTTTTTGGGGTGTAAACCTGGCTTAGCAGTACTCCGAGGGATTTCATTTGGAGAGAGCCACTGCCTTTTGCGTTTTGGGTTATCATACAGGACCCATTTCTCATCTCCTGTGATCAAGCGATCAAAAAACGCTTCTGTGTTGTGTCGTTGAAGCAATAAGTTGCATGTGATTGATCGGTTAGCCTTATTCTGTTCGGACAGATTATGCGGGACCCAAACACCTGCTCTGCTTACTTTTCCAATCTGCTTCAAATGTTCTTGGATGGTCGACCAAGGTTTGTTGAGACTGTTTGACAATTCCTCGATCGTCTGACACGGATTTGCTTCCACTTCCGCCCTTAACACGTCGTTGTCTAACGCTGATGGTCTTCCTGATCGATACGAGTCGGAAAGATCAAAATTACCCGATTTGAACTTGGAAAACCACCTTTGGCATTTACGAATGTCCAGTGCATTTGGATAAACATCGCAAATGTTTTTGGTAGCAACTGTTGCGTTATTTCCCTTGCGAAACTCAAAGAGCATGCAATGCCGGATGTGTACCTCTTCTGGTATTTGGCTGGCCATTTTACCCAAAATTACAAAAAAAATTGTAATTCAATTGTCTATAAGTAAAGAAATCACTATAACCTCACAATGTCTTTGGTACGCCTCTGAACAAAACAATGAGCTGACAAATGACAATCAAGTATTGGCATGCGCAGAAACGACATTACTTTCCGATCCCCCTATTACTTTATCTAAATTGTGAATGAAACGTGTAATAACGTCTCACAGTGGTTATATTCGAGGACAAATGTGCATTGATATTTCAAACAATTTGAGATATCGATTAATGCTGAAATCGTAATACTATATAATAATTTATTTCTTAATATATACTAATTTATTTCTGGTTTATCTGCTTTGTCAAGTAAACACTCTTTCAAATACATTACTATATTCCTAAGTCCACCGTTATTAAAGAAACAAAGAAAACTTAAATTGTTATATATTTACATACAATATTATCGAAGTAAAACTATTGGGACTGAATACAGATTAAGGTATAGTTTTTCTAGCACATTTATTTTCCTAAATTTAGCATCAAAGTAACTCTTACATATTATTAGAACCTGAATAGATTAAATGTCTAGCGAATACAAAAAAAAATTGTTTTTCAGGTATTAATAACATAAACATAAATAAATATTTCTATAAAGTATTATATTATAAAAGTAAGTATATGTACGTGTATATATATATGTGTATATGTATGTATGTATATGTATTGTTTTGTATTTTGTGATATGTATATATTATTATATGTAATGTGTACTGTATGCACTAGGTTTGTGTTCCTAATTCTTCTTTCCTTCTGCGGGCCTACTGGAAGAGATTTCAACATGAAATAAGTGGTGCCCTTGTGCTCTGTATCGTTATTGTCGTTTCTTCTAACAGCTGTGTGTACAAAATTTATTAAATAAATAAAATAAACATTGATATGAATTAAATAAAAAGTTATTACTTTGATATTACAAACAGATACTGCAATGTTTTTCGTTCTGCAGCTTTAGAATCACTAGTACCGGTTAAAAAATTTTAAGGAGAAAAATTTGAGCATTTATCCGTCAATTCGGAGATTCCTGCCCGAATATTTCTTTTAAAAGTGAGTACCGAAACAGGTTTGTACGTTAAAAAAATGAATTTTGATAGGCATTATCCACCATTGATGCAATCCAGGACGAATATTTAATGCGTATGAGTTTTTGTCCTCGTATCTCTGACATCGCGAAGAATGGGAGAATTTTTTATGAGCGAATACAAATCTTTAAGTATAGTGAATTTAAGAAACCTTTCACACACAAACAGAACTACTTATTATTAAATATAAATGTTTATTACTTTTCATTCATCCTGTGTCCTGTTAGTTCATGTCTAATTATAAATTAAGATGATTACCTAAAGCAATTGATATATATATAAATATATAAATACTAAAGCATTGATTTTACACTAAGAAACATACGTTTAAAAGTCCTTTGCAATTTTTTTGATGAAGATATACTCGTACATAGATAGCAATAAAACTATGTTTACTACTACAAAACGACTAATAAACACATCTGTTAATAACAATATAGTACTGTTGAAGATGTCTATATGTGATGATAGTACTAGATTTCTTTCATAGCCTCAATATCAATATTTTTTTTTATTCAATTAAGAGACTAGACAAGTGGGACATCCGACTGATGGTAAGTGATACGTCTGCCCATAACAACGGAGTGCTAGCTATGATGATACAGCACCGCATTACGCTCGTCGCCTGAGACATAAAATGTTCAGTCTCATTACCTCAATTATTACACTAGTTCTAGCTCCTTTCTAACCAGAACACAGTAATGTTTGTACACTACTCTTTGGCTGTAGAAATAGGCACTACAGTGGTGCGTACCCAGACGGCCGGAGCTACAGAGGCTTCTCTCTAGTAAAAAACTAAGTAGCGACTCATCTGGGATAACTTGTACGTCTCAAATATGACGAGCACATTCTGTATCGCTTGTTATATGAATATATATCCCATCCCGCTACTTTGTATAAAATATTACGTATAAACATATAAAAACGTACAAGAGTCGTAGTGAGTCACGGGTATATGTAAAGGATAGCAAATAATCTTAACCGCAATATCTGATGAAGGTAACACAACATATATCTCTCTATACTCACAGCATATACTCTTCCTTCTTCACAGACCTACCACCAGTATGTAATATGTTATATTAACGCAATAACTTCAGTATTACAAACGTATTAACAGTAAATAAGTTTCAAGTATCAATGTCAAATAAAACAATAAAAATAAACGGAACAAAGGTAACATAACATTTATGTGTGCAATTACAGTAGACATTTCCACAACAAGGGTAATGCCGTATGAGGAAGGAAGTCTCATAAATGTATTTAATAAGCCTTCAGTGACTTTTCTTACGCTCGCAGGACTATAACTACGCGTAGCTTTAGAAATAATTCCATTGTGTGAATTAGCTTCCGGTTGACTTCAAACGAACGTATTTCCGCTAATAAATAACAATGAACTAGCATTTATATGAAAACACGTGAATGTTATTATTGCGTCATCATTTCCGTTTATTGTCATCTACTGATAAACATAATACTTCCAAATAGATTATATATCCAATCCACGCAGAATGAGCTTATCGTTGCTTGAAGTCTTGTACATAGTAGTATGATTAGTACTTGATTTAATGTTATTAATAATGGAATCCACGGTGTCTTATAATCATCATCATCAGCCGATAAACTTCCACTGCTGGACATAGGCCTCCTCTAAAGATCTCCGCGTTTGTAGTGGATTATATGAGAGTGAGTCTTTTTCTAATACACTGGCGCAATGCGAGTTGTTGAAAGACAGAGCCTCTTATGTTGATTAGCAGAATGCACCACGAACAGGTGAGGTTGGCATGGGTCTTGTGTTTTGTTGTGAGGGATCTCTTACACCCCTCTCTCTCACTCTCCAATCCCTCCGTCTTTTGAATAATAGATGGTTATTAATTTCAATAGCCTAGCGACTATTCCTTGGTAGTATTCGATATCTTATCCAAGGATTTGTAAGTCTATCAAATTTGATGTAATAGTTGGAATGATCCAGAATATAGAATATGGTCATTTATTGCAAACTTATCAAAAGTAGATGTTATATTTTTTATTATATTAATATAAATTAATTAATTAATGATTTTTTTTTAATATCGTACCTTGTTAAATGTGTTTTGTGTTCATATTACTTTACACACAGCACACACTGCGGTGGACTCGTTTCTTCGGATCCCCCGCCCACGTGGATCTGGCGGCTGCAGACCCGAGATTAAGTGCACTTTAGTTAATTAGGACTCGTGGCCCCTTTGTTACCTTAATTAATAACAGTTCTGTGGAGTGAACTGTGCAAGTGGTTTGTTGCATTAGTTCACAGACTGTAATTAGCTAAGGAAGCCCGCATTTCTAAACACGGACATGGTTGAACTTTACACGTAGATAGTCTTTGAAGTACTGGCTTTAGCTTCAGTTACAAATTAAATATATTCGCTTGACATTTATTAATATTATTTCAGGCTATGTTTATACAAGTAATTAATCCATTTATCAGCATATTTAATATATTTACAAGAGTACTACCTGTCTGTTTCAGGCGTAATATATCTCTTAAAATGATGAAACGATTTTAATAAGATTTTATCTTTGAATAATAACTCAATAGATAGTACTTCTAGGTATAAAAAATTATAATTTTTTTATCTTGCTGTGTTGTAAAAACTTTATCACTTCTTAAGTAGGCAACAGTTGTCTTCAGTTTCACAGCATGTTGAAAAAGAATGACGCCGAAGGTTGTGTAATGTGCATTTCCATTACAACTCTGACAGTTACGTTGATCATGACGTTGACAGATTTTTAATATAAAGGTGATATCCAAGCCATAAAAAACAACAAGCAAACTACACATCTTATGGCCCCGGAATCGAACAAAGGACATCCATATTACAAGACAAAGGTTCACTACTTACTACGCCAGGAAAAGGTAAACTAATCACATAATGAAGTACCAGTTCTGTACTTAAACTTGTTAGCAGCGATCATCATTTGAAGTAGAAGAGATTCTGTCCCGCAATATTTAGTTATATGTGAGATCTAATTGCAGTTAAAAGATTGACCGCACTAACACCACGGCCTTTAACGTCACTGGTCTTTAGACTGCCATGGTTTAGAACTATCTAGATGACCTCTATATAAGTATAATACACATTTATATTCAACGTTCTTCCGTTAGACATTAACATCGTAAAGTGGTCGCTCAGTTATATTATATTACAACTTCATTTAATAGAAACATCAATTTGTGTTATCTAAGGAAATAATATATTATTTTTGATTGATTCAAAATATCAAATACCGGTAATGGCTGTAATTGTATTAAAATAGGCATAACTTATTAAATGGTCAAATAGTTACCGCGTTATATAAAAAAATATTGAGAAGTGCACACAATAGTAGTCTATATCCCCCTAGTGCCATATTATGAGCAGGAATATTGCTTACCATCAGCTGAACGTCTTACACGTCTCGTTACCTCATCAAAAAAAAATATATAAACTGTTTTGAAACAAATATGTTGATTGCAAAATATTTTAAGAGTTATGGCAGATTATAAAAACTAATTGGGACCAAAATCCACTGTTGGGACACGGCGACTTCTTTACACGAAGAAAGTCGTGAATATCATATCCATGAATGTCGAAGGAGACTTAATTTATAAATTTTTAAAATGTCTTGCTTATCACAATAATAATTACTTAAGGCTTTTGAAAGACAAAATCTGAATCTGAGTTTCTTATGGTCACTCCCATATGGGGCTTTGACACTTTTTAATTAGCATTCATTGATTGAAACGATAACTAGTGACATTGATCTTCAGTACTTAACTGACACGATACTGTTGCGAATGAGCGATGAATCACTTACAATTTGTAATTCCAAGGGCAGAAAATTTAACCTTGAAGTTTATACAATACATCAATTATTGCTATTAGGTTACTATTGTTGATGTAATAAAATCTACTTCCACATTAAACGGGTAGAAATTTCAATCATTTACTTAATATACTCATTTTATAATAGCTCTACATGAGAGGACTTAACTGGAATAAGGAACATACGAGAAACTAAATAAATATGAATTTATGAATATCGTCACCATCTATATCTACCACATTTGTAATTTTACTCTATCTCGTCTACAGTCCAACTATTCGAAAAGCATTAGGGATGATGGAGTCAAATCTGTTGCTAAACTGGTCAGACAAATGGATGAAACTGTGGCTCGCTATTTTCGTTATACTTTGCCAATAACCAGTTTTTTTTTCACATCACTCTTCGACTCTTTCGACCCTACGATGCTTTAAATTTTGCTTCAGACAGATAGTAATTTTATTATTAACTTAATAGTAACAAAATACTGAAATTACCACACAGAATATTATTAAGGATTCAGCGAAAAGCTTTAAAGGAACTCTTTGTTAAATTGTTTTCTAGTTATGTTAAAATTTTCATAAACTATAAACATGATAAACTTTGAAAGAGGGTAGTTTTCAAACATTTAACAATATAAGCTGCATGCTGAATCTAATGTTTTGAAAATAATAATAAAATGTACGAAGAATATTTTTTTTATGTATTTTTCCATACAATTATAAACTAATTACATATATAGTTTTAGTAAATTATTCATATACAGTCACACTTTACACTTTCCCAGAGAGTATGCATAATGTATATTTTGAACTCAACTATAAAATACCGGAGAAAGAGTGCACTTATTTTGTGTATATTAAAAATAAAGCTTATTGCGAGGGTACCGGCTAAGGGATTATTCCTTGAAATTGCATCGTGTCCCCAGGGCAGAACTTCGACCCGGGAGCGCTGATTGCATAAAGGCGAATTGAGGTGACTTCGCAATAATGTCCGCGCCTTTGAGAAACTTAACTGAGTTATATGTTCAAGTTATTTCAATTTACACATCGAAATGAACATTGCCGTAATGTTCCTTTGTTTTATGGGAGAATATAAAATATCATCACGAATAAGTATCCATAAATACTGGTATAAACGTTAACCCCCTTTATTTACTGGTGATAGCGTTTTGCTGCCGGAGATCGTCTAGATAGGCATTACTGCTGTTCCTATTTCTGCCGCCAAACAGTAGTGTGGAACATTACTTTGTTCCGATTTGAAGGGTGCTGTAGCTAGTGAAGTTACTGGGGTAGCGAGACTCAACATATCATGTCTCAGGCGTCGAGCGTAAGGTGGTGAGGTATATAGGTCCTAACTAACCCATATACTTACATCACTTATCATCAGATAAACGTCCTGCTAGTCATGTCACCTAATTGTATAAAAAAAAAATGTTGTATGTGTTTCTATGATTCTTCTTATTTTTATCATCTTCTGTATCGTTTAAACAAATTTGATACGTCAATGAATATCGAGTATCAATTTCCTTATAAACATACGTAAAGATATAGCCAATATATGTATTACGTCTACAGGGTTTAATATTAGTATTAATAATAATTTGTATAAATAAACAAGCAATTCAACCTATTTATAATTTACTTCCCAATTCAACAGCTACTTAACTTTTGGTTAAAGTCACTTATTTGTCGCTTAATTTATTATCGTCGCTTTATAACGAAATAGTCTTCCTAAACTGATAAGCACTTTATTGAATCAACTGATAAAACGAGTATTAAATTTAATGAGGTCTTAAATTATGCTCAGGTAACTAATAACTTGCAAAAGTATATAAAGATATATGTTACTATACGCTTTTGCTCGTTAAAAAAGCTATATATTGAATATAATTGTAAAGATGGACGTTATAATTAACTCGTACATTTAGTGCCACATTCATTAGAGGGGCACGCGACCAAGCACCTCTCCTGGTGCTTCGTTTTACGCTTTAATTGAATCTGTCCACGTCATTACGCTAATTTATTTATTTTTTTATCACCACCGCCACCACTCTTGACTACATTGTGTCGCCTAAGAAAAAGTAGCCGTTGTATAGTCGATAATATATGAAACACTGACCCGAGGGTCGATGTGGACCTTTTAATAGTCTTGTCCTATTTAAGTTGTCTTATTTAACGTGTATAATAACAATTTACGACTTTTTTTTTATTCAACACAGCAACGAGAATTTGTACTAATGAATCGTATAATTATGTAATAAAATAATAATCGTAGGAACCAGTAATAAGAATAATTGATATAAGCCTGAAGTTTAATTTCTAATCGAGTTAATAATTAAAGCAAGTTGAATACTGAAATTACTACGAGCTTTATCAGAAGTTTCAAAACACGTTTACTAATATAAATTATCTTATAGAGTTCTAATTATGATTCGTTGTACTAAAATTTAAATGTTTCATTGCCTTTATAGCACAATAGCTAAACGTTTGTCTAATAAAATGGTTCCTAGTCCGATGCAGAGTGAATATATAAAACTCAGAATTTTCTGGATACATACTTCAATGTCTTTCGCGACATTGTGATTTGACACCATTTGATAGCCTACTGTAGATAAAAACTAAATCGTGATCTGATTAGAGAGAAGAGAGGAAAAATACCTTAACTGAAATAGTAAATAACTTCTGATGAAATACAAACTCAAAACATCATACTTAATTGACATTTCAACAATTACTTGCAATCGTCTAATATATATATTAACCTCGGTTTACTTCTCTGCGAAGGACTTACCAGAAACTAAGTATAATGTTTCATTCTCATGTTTGAACTCAAAATTATGTAGTAATAGAGAATACGATAAAACTGCTATTAATTTCAGTACGTTATCACCTTTTTAATAGTTTTATACAGAAAAAGGAGGTTATTAAGCACAAGGTTTTGGTAACCTTTAAAGAAATTTAATAATTTATGGAGCCTAACAGTGAGCTCAGCGTAATCCGAATGTATCCGATTGCATCGCCGTGTCCAGTTGCAACTGACAGATCTATTAGTGCATCACGAGCTCGAGATGGTCCCAGCTATGAGTAGTGTCTGCAAATCTAAATCAAAATTGAGACCAGAATGTAATGTAGTGACATATCTCTTCTTAAGTAGTAACCATTACTACATTATCAACATTTTTCTGTCAATAATATTGAAAAAATTCCGAAACTAACAATAACACTGCATAACAAGAATAGTTCGTCAAACAAAAGGCAATAATTTAAATTACTAGTAACTCCCTACATTAATATAATTTAACACACAAATTGTCGATAGATTACAGGTAACAATACAATTAGTCTTATACCATTTTTAAGGGCCCCATGGGTAATTAATTTCCTAGAGTAACGTGCCTTAAAATTTTCCTTCTACAGATGTTGAGTTCGTTAAGGTGTAGGAAATATCCTACGTATGTTTCCGTTACTGGACGTTATTTAGATACATTAATGGGGTAATGAGTTTTAACATATTATGTTCTTAAGCGAAGAGCATTATGAGTAGTGCACATCATCGTAATAAGTGCCACAGATAATCAGAAGTAGAGGTTATGTATCACCGGGTTTAGTTCTTATCGTTTCATGAAGTAAATCAAATAAATTTCGTCACAAATACATTTCAAAATAAACCGTAGAAATGAAATATTTTTGTTAAAAAAAAAAATAAGCAGAATTTCCCAAAGCGATGTGGATCTAGAGTAATTGAATCAGAGTTGTATAACTCAAACAGTAAGCCACTAGTGGCTGGAACACGACGCGAAATGGAGGCCACACAGTAAACAAAAGCTCTAGGCTAGATTTATTGGCCGATTTCATGAAAGCAAAAACTCTTTCGTGAAAAAATCACATCGCGAATGCAGCCCGAAAATTTTGTTTTCACATATAAAATATAAACAGGAAGTATTTACGAAATATAATAACTTTAAAAGTGGATTTTAAAATGGGAACTTATATGAGTAGTCGCTACTTGCTAATTCATGCAGAGGCAGGATAATACGCAAAAGAAAAGACTAAATAGACATTAAAGCACGTAAAATATTTATTAAACAGACATACATATTTAAAGTCAACACATTTGTTTATATAATAATGTAACATATACATAATTAATTGGATTTTGGCTTAAGTAAAAGTTGGGCTGCTAAGGTCTTTGTACTGTCCTCGCTTATATACCTATCGTACCTAATAGAAAATGCGAAGAAGCTAAGTAGTATTATTTGTAAATAGCTGGTATAGATATTAAGTCTTTAAAATTATAAAACACAGAGGTTATACAGTATATACTAAAGGATAACCCTTCATATCATATAAGTAGACCGAAAAGCTTACAAACAGTTTATATCTACATATAAATAGAATGTTTAGATCTGTATGTTTCTATATATTTTCCTGGTAATATTTGCTTTAATTATAGATTAAAAAATTATTTGTTATATTCTCGTTATTGCTAACAGAAGAATAGTACCGAAGGTGACTTCAGTAGTATTGTTTTTATGTATATTTAAAATTGTAATGCCGTTAGTAAGTAAATAAAGTTACAAGGCTTGCCTGATGTGAAGACATCGGAAAGTCGTATTGTACTCGTTTTTTGTTTAAATCAATAAAGATAACATAAATTAAAGAGAGCAGCAAAGCACATGAGCTCAGTGATATATTATACTTGATCAATCACTGTAGGTCAGGCGACACATTGTCGTCGTACCGCTGAATTAGGTAAATAAATAAATAAATTAACGTAACATCATTCAATTACGAGTTTTTATTTGTAAGAGTCAGTCAGAAGCCAGCGAGATGGTCGTGTGCCGGAATAACGTATGAGGCAATAAAACACACCGAAGGCTGTACAGTTGTTTGAATACGAATTTTCGTAACAGTTAAGATGAACTCACTCCTCGGGTTATCTTGAATAAACTCACAACTACGGAGAGGATAAGGGAAAAAGAAAGTTTTTGTCAGATTTAAGTGTTTTATACTTGATCTTTGCGTGTTGTAAATATTCGGCACTTCCTGCAGTATTCGTTTGGAAAGAGAAGAAAAAAATATTACAACGTTTTTGAGCTTTAAAAATATAAACTGAATCTAAAGTTGAAACTTGTTATAAAATGGAGATTCGCCACAGACTACATTCATATCAGAAAATCATTAATTTCAATGCATTACGTATTAAAAAAGTAAATGTATTTTATAATTTATCTATTTAGATTAATATCGGAAACCTCAGAGGCTCAGTAAGCATGACCTCTGCTCTGAGGGCACTTAAAATAATCACCTAATACTGGACCATAATTTAGATTATTATGAAACTTATGAATGTTTTATGGTAATTGGAGAATATGAGATCGAGCCATCGGACAGGCTTGTAAAATTTTGTCCATGTGATGTTAATTAATTACCAACACATACATTTAATTGTTACAGGTAATTCACAATTCGTTATAAAAAATTAAACTTTCATGTAACTGATTGTGAGATGTACAGTTTTTTCTACAAATATATTATATATAGTACCAATATATACCTTTAACATATTGCCTTTATGTAACATATGAACATATTATTCATAGTTTTAGCTGTTTATTCATCCAAGAGAAAACATTGAGTAAATAGTTTATTATCAATATATACATAATAAGGAACTTTTTAGAAACTATTCATGAGAAATCTTTTTAAAGGAACATTTTCAGCAACACATTGAAATTGTGTAGTAACAAAAAGAAAGCTTAATATAAATAAATTGACGCCTTAATGATGCCAAGAGGTAAACCAGATCTCATAATTGTAATTAGTGAAGCCGGCGTAGCTGACTTGTTTAATTTTTACTCTATTTTAAATAGAAATAAAATTTTAAAGCACCACCATGGGAAATAATATTTTTTTTATATTTCTCCTTAATGCAGACGGATAACGACCTTCGCTGCTAAAAGTTGCTTTTACACTTTTATCTATAGCAAGCGTTTGAATAAGTTTCTTGTTTTTATTCCTAACCCACATAAAAGACAGACAATGGAGCTTTATAAAGCTAAAAAGAAATCAAAACAATTTTTCTTTATCTAATCTTATAACTCTAAGAATTCTAGCATTTTATAATAATGCCAAATCTGATACTGCTATCGTAAACTCTCCGAATTCTTTTCTTTACTACTGGTACGTCTCTGTTGCTGGAGAACGTCTAGGTTGCTTTGCAAAGCTTAATGTGTTCCGGTTCGAAAGGAGCTTTAGCTAGAGAAATTACTAAGGTAACGAGACTTAACATCTTATATCACGAGCCGATGAACACAATGTCGTACAGTATAAAACATTCAAAATAGCGCCACGTTGTTATGGGCGGGAGTGTCACCATCAGGTGAACGTCCAGCTAGTTTCGTCGCATCATAGCTTAAAAAAAATTAATTCTACTATTAAGTTTCAATTACAAGACAAAGGTAAACTACGCTTTTAGTGAGACGTCAAAACAAACGTTTTACTTCAGTACAAGATGTACGTGCAGCCTCCGACGGCACTAACAAGCGGCGCATATTATTTTCTACACTCGCTATCAGATGCATAATTTGAATATTTTTACATACTAATTCCACTTGAAAATAAAAACATATACATTACCTTTGTTTTACGTCGCGTGTCATTCGTAGCCGATGATTATAAAGTATTTTACGGCATTGGAAACGTGGAGGCGACCCGCGGGTCACTATTTCATGTAATCTTCATAAATTTAATTCCATGGATTTCGTAAGCGCATTGTAGTGGACGCACCGGTCAGATGATAACCAATAAATTGAGGTATTCACGACTAGCGTGACGCGACACGCTCAGAGACGATCTTTATTATTCATACACGCGTTGGAATTTTAACTTGTGATAAATTTAACAGGTTAAGCATCTAATTTACGGGCCATACATATATAATCCTAACAATAGTGATACATAATACAATTGTATACTTATTTCATTGCAATACCGCGACAGACGCGTGAAATATATCTAAGTCATATGTAACAAAACGTAAATCAATCATGTTTTTATTTGAGTCTTCAACTATATAGTTGTAGATGTATAGCACTAATAAAGGTATTCGACATGAGTATTCTAGAAAATCACCAACGTGGATTCACCCTGCGTGACGGGTAAATGGACTTGACTTAGCCTTGTGAGAGTCCATCCGGTCCATAGTCCTAGTGAGAGCATGAAAAGAATTCTTTAGTTTTTATTAATAAAAAAAAGACAGTTATTTCGCATACGTATATAAACGTACTTCCTATTAGTAAATATCTAATTAAGTTAAAACTAGCTTTGCTTAGCTTGTGAGTACAATCTCAGTAATTCTTTAAAGAACATCCCCTTTGATGAAGCACTTCCGGAAGAGGTAACTATGTATAAATAGGTAGAATATTTCATTTGCAACACCCCGGAAATGGATTTGCTCTGCTGTACTATAAAATAAACTGTGTATTAAAATAAATACAATATTGCTAGAAGCTTTAAAATTTTGAGATTTTAAATGAATATCACAGTATAATGGCGTCTGTGGCGCAGTGGTTAATAGGTCTCGTAACAAAGAGGTTCTCTGTTCGTAGACACACGATGGATTATGGAATGATTTTTTTTACCTGTCGAGGAAACTATATTTCTCATATTGTTCAAATCTTTTATAATAACAACATTGCTGCTATTCATTCCCTTGGTATCATCATTGTTCATACAATCAAAAATTGCAAAAGCCTATACAAATTTCAGAAGTTTCTTCTCATGTTAAGGCTGGAAGAAAATTCATAAAATTAGTACACATCATATTTTTTATAACTACCTTAGATGTATTATCTATTATAAAGTTATTTTTCATTTCATAAGCTGCAGTAAACCGTCACTCCATCAAATTACGAGTGGGAAGAGTAAGCTCATTTCCGTCTGATGGTTGTTTTGATTGCGCATAATGCTAACACCCACACAGATGTGAACCTATAGATAGATACACCTTCATAATTCTACACCGAGATACAGAAGATAATGCTGCTATAACATATTATATTATAATATGCCCAAACTCGATGCGGCGGTAATATGATCACAATCGAAAACCGCATAGCTACATCATATCGAGAACGATAACGTTTTCTCTTACAATTATGGCTTCTGCCGTAAACGTGTCTGTTTCTAATGACTCCTGAACAGAAGTTAAAATACATTAGCCCATCTGGGCGAGTAGTCCCAGGAATATTTGCTGTGGTTTTCTTCCGAATGGTGATCTCGTAATCTCTCCCAACGCCGAAGACAACTATTAAGAAAGTTGTAGTGGTGAAAAATCTCCACATAACGAAGAATAGTGTATTTTCGAAGACTTTCCACAGAAACTCAAATAAAAGACAAGTGAAACAATAAAAATAAATCATTACTTTCTTGTAGTAATGACAATGCCGGAAGAGAACAATGAAACAATGATACAAGTTTAAACGCCTTCGTATTACCAGTTCAATCGCTTACTTCTAATTTAATTAAAAGTTTAATAAATTAGCAGGTATGACTATAGCATCAACCTTTTGTATTAATATGATGATACGAAATGTACCAATTTCAATAATTAATAAATAATTATGTCATAACATTAATCAGTTGAAAGCCAACAAAAGTCCGAAGTTGTTGCCGTATACTCAATCAAAACTTCTACTTGCCACTCGACCATTTCGCCAACTTAATAGTTAAAGTCTAAATTGCTTTTCGAAATTGTGTTTAATCAAAATTGCTTCTCATAGAAACTACAATTTGCGGTCCGTTAATACCGGTCATTGCGCTTAAACCGCTCACTAACATTTACGTGATATATTTATATCATTTGTTGTTAATCCATCGTAATTATTTGCTTTATAAATTCTACAATACATGGCTTTGGATTATTAGCAGCCGCAATTTACGTATCTGTGTATATAAAATAGATTATACAAAATTATCCCCTCATCGCTTAAGTATATTAGTTAAAAATATCGCCATAAAAATGGGCGCGCCTAAGACACCAACTGCTGAACCAAAGCCTTCACCTAGACTGTTCTAGTGCAGGTCTGACCTTGTGGCAGGTCTATTGCTGGAGATCATCTAGGTTGGAAATACCGCAAGGCATATTTCCGCCGCCAGACAGTTGTGTGCAAACAAAACTGCGTTCCAGTATGAAGGGCGCAGCAGCTAGTACAATTACTGGGGTAACGAGACTCGACGTCTTGTCTCAAGCGACGAGCGCAATGTGGTGCTGTACCTATCATCCCAACTAGCACCACGTTATTCTGGTCAATCAGAACAACGTAAGTGTACACTTACCATCAGGTAAATGTACTGCTTGTCTCGTCGCTTAATGGAATAAAAAAGTCTATACACCGCGCGAACCTACTCCATTTATATACAATGGCAACATAAAATGAGTTGAAATTTTCGCGCCAAGAACTAGCAGAAGTATGAAAATGTTGTAAATGACTCCATTTTTAATAAACATAACCCAAAAAAAAACAGCTACGTTAGAAAACAACGACTAAGACGTAGTCTGCGATGTGAAACAATTTTTAACGTTCCGGAAAATAGTTCATATGTTCGTCATACTGCCAATATAAACGGTCTAAGACAAAAAGTCGCATGTGCGCATTACGTGTTCGTATTCCAACATCCTTCACAATCCAGCCGCATTGCAACGCGTTCGAGGCGGGTTTTTTTTTGTAATCATTAAACAAGTAACCTGCCTCCCGATCCACATTAAATGGCGGCGTCAATACGTGAAAATCGCGTTACGTGAATGAGACAGCCAGATATAAAAACATGAGAATGCTTATAGTGTAAAACATTTGTCATTTCCTGTCTATATACATAAATAAAATTATTTTATACTTGCTATACCCACGTTATGTATG
This sequence comes from Troides aeacus, assembly GCA_033220335.2. Taxonomy (NCBI): domain Eukaryota; kingdom Metazoa; phylum Arthropoda; class Insecta; order Lepidoptera; family Papilionidae; genus Troides; species Troides aeacus. The sequence continues at coordinate 10,048,018 of CM067272.1, read as the reverse complement.
TTTTCCTGTCGACATATTTTATTTCCCTTTATAAGATATATTACATACTATACATTGAAATAAATAAATTAAAATCGCTTTAAAATTACAGAGGTTTAAATGCTGTTACTTTTTCTAGTGGAAAATTATAACGAAGTGGTGGAAAAAGTATTCTGCCTTAGTACCACCGTAACGCCTATTTCTGTTGCCAAACAAAAGCATCACCACATTACCCTGTTCCGATGTAAAGTGCTCTATTTCTAGTGAAAATACTGAGGTGATAAGAGTTAACATCTTGTATATCAACCCTACAATATTGTACGAGTATAATGTCGCCTTTACTCTTCGAGGAGAAAAAATGTACTCCTCATTAATAACACGAAAACACTGTTTCCCTCTTCTCATTATATTTAATGAAACTGTAGTTATAAATTTTTACTGAACAGCTGCTAAATGGTCCATGAAAAGTAACTACTTGTATAATTCTTCAGCAGAAATACGTAAAAAACAATTTAGCTCCAACGTTTGAAGTGTTTACAGAAACAATCCATTAAGCTATTGCGGCGGGGTTATTATGTAAGAATAAAATCGGCAATATTTTCTCAGTTATTCCCCATCATCAGGGGTGTAAGCTCCCGCACATCAATTCACGGGATCCAAGCCAACCTCACCTGCTCCTGGTGCACCCTGCTAATCAACAAACGAAGTTCTGGCTTCCACCAACCCGCACTGGGCCAGCGTGGTAGGAAATGGCCCAAATTCTTCCATATAAACCCTTACAAACGAAAGTCGCGTAAAGCCACTGGATCCAGGAAACGCAATACCGATCAATGTGGAGATCTATGGGAGATTCCCGTGTCCAGCTGTGGACGTCTATCAGCTGATGATGATGATAGATCATCCTAACTAGCGCCACGTTGTTATGGACAGGCGTATCACTCATCATCAGGTGAACGTCCGGTTAATGTCGTTGCTTAATTGAATTCTCGAAATCTCCTAAGTAGACGGTTTTCGACAGCGGAGTCCTACCACCTGTAAAAATAGTTATGATTTTGATTATCGCTCCCTCGCTAGCAGAATTCATAATAACCCTGGTATACGAGCTAACCGTCAGGAGTAATGGTTACTAGGTGCGGCGCCATTACCGTGCGATATCACATTTAAAATTTAAATCTTTGCTTCATTTGCCATTAACCGACTTGGAATAAGGCCCACGATCGCAATTAAAAGATAAGTGAAACTGTACATAGCTGTTACAGGATTAATTGTAACTCTAACCAAATAAGGAAATGGTCCTTATGAAAAACAGCAATAAGTTATTCTCCCGCCTTTACTTATGGTTAATGAAGTAAATATTATTAATTGGAAGAAATTGGTTATTAAAGATTGCATTTATAATACGAGTACATAAATAAATTAAAGCCTAGAACAGGCTTAAGAATAGATGAAGCTAATCTACTCTAAATTATCTAGAAGTAACTTCATAAATTATTACTTAAAAATATGTAAGGTAGTAAACAATAGAAATAACAATAAGTAATTATTACTTTATACATATGTACACAGTAATTTTCTGTTTATTTATGTAATTATTAGATAATTAGAATAAGTATAATGTAGAAAGATATAATGTTGGAAAGAATGTCAATAGCCTAAATTAGTAATGAATATGTGAAAATAGATAAAGCTTATCCTATTATTTAGCATTAGCCCTAAATAATAATATCATGGGCACATTGGAAATAGCTTAAAAAAATGTAAGTCTAGATGAGCTATGAATATTACGAGTAGGTAATATTCCTTTTAAAAATCTCATATTGTTTTATTATATTTTTCTATATCTTTTAAGATGTTAGTTTCTTTTATATGTCTACATCAAATAAATCTCATTGAATTGTATTGTTTTTTTCTCTTTAGTAACACCATGTCTTAATAATATAAGAAATATTTTAAGTACATCAATAAAGGCAAAAGTTTAAATCTATCTATTTTAAAAAAAAACTAGCTCACAAATCATCTTTAAGGAACATTATAAATTTGCAAACTCGTTTCGATACTTGGTAATAAAGGTTTTATCTATTCAATGATCAGAAAAGCGGAGCAAAACCAAAACTTCGCTTTAAATTCGTTTATTGTAATAAATCTGTTTTATCTTGCAGCTTCCTTTCACCATTTACATTTGTTAACACTTCATCTTCACCTTTGGATAGTAAAATATAAATAAAACGTCACTTATATATAACATAATTTCTGCCTACGTGTAAATGTTACTGGTGGTAGGCCTCCCTTACCAGAAACTGTCTATATAACTATCAACGCAGAGCCTATTTCTGTTACCAAGTAGTAATATGCAAACTTTACTGTATACCGGATTGAAGGACTATACCTAGTGAAATTACTGTGGTAATCAGATTTAACATCCTATGAATCAAGGGGACGAGTGTAATATGGTGCAGTGTATACTTTCGTTTTCGTTTCGTTTGCTTTCTTCATATTACATTATTTGTAAGCATTATAATAATTAGCAGGTGAGGTTTTAGGGTTTAAATAGATCCTTAAATGATTGGGATCGATATAGTTAATCACTATTACTTATATCCAATAAGAAACATGCTAAAAGTGTAAAACCACAATCACTTTATCAAGAGTGAACTTGCTTTTTACAATGTACAGTATCTTGAATGTTGTTTTTAATTAAGATCAAGTATCAATATACAATCCATTTATGGCACGAAATAAAATAATAAATATGTAATGATATGCGTAAATCTTTATAGAAGTGTCTATAAGACGTTCATACGATAATGATCTTTTGGATCCAGCGACCCGTGCCACTTCCGGTTTAAAAATTGAATTAATAATGAGACGATCGTTCAATATATTACGTAAGAATATCATTTCAATCAGCCACTGTCAATTAGGGAACGTGAAATCAATGAACGGGTGGTCATAAATAATCATGTATCCAGTTCGAATCAAGACTTTAGAGGTTATCTAATTTACTAACGTCATTTTAACATCCCCCCGGCGCAGTGGTTAGCTTATTAACACAGTGGTTTCTGGTTCCATCCCTAGGCTACATTATGTGAAAACTTTTACTGTATGTAGCATTATTGCCAACACGTGAAAGCCACAGTCGTCATCATCATAGGCCTTCTCCAAAGATCTCAACGTTTGTAGAGGTTCATAAGGGGGATTGGAGCCATGTCCTGCTACGATAGCTTGTATCGGGTTGAGGCGAGCCAAAGCCACGTTTGTTGATTAGTAGGCACCATGAGTAAGTAAGGTTGATTTGGGTCCTTTGAATTGTGCCGGACCCCGTACACCTCTACAAATCCTTTTGGAAAAGAAGTTTGGTGAGATCCATTCTTAGCTTTTTATCATACTCTGGAAAAGAAATATTCCTACCAAATTTCAAATCTCTCTAGGCCTTACAGTTTCATAAATATCGATGTTAGTCTCTGTTTTTCCCGACAATAAGACTTCTATTTCTCCTCGTTCTCGTCATCATCATCATTTTCCACACGATGTTAGCTTACCGTATATGCATCACGAAAAAGATTATTTTCTTATCAGTATTTGTTATAAGATTTCTCTATATAAACCATACGATTTTTATGCTTTAGCTATTTGCCCTACATCCAATGAGGACCTATCTCTGTTAATTTATAAGCTTTTAGGTTAAAAGAATAAAAAAAAAACATCGCTGTTTAGAAATAAAATAACAGCAAAACAGGGGCAAAGGTATCCGTTACCGGTAATTTCTCTACCGCATTCCATGACGGATTAGACATTGTACTTGTTTTGTATTAGTCCAAGATTATATTCTCATAAAAATCAATACATTTCTCTTTACCGTAATCTCGTAAGGAGAGGAAACGGTGGTAGTCTGGTCTGGTCTGGTGGTAGGTCTTTGTCGCCAAAGACCATATAATTAGGTACCAGTACAGAACCTTTTTCTGCTGCTAAACATTAATGTACAAACATTACTGTGGTCTGATTTTAAAGAAATTACTCGTGTAACGAGATTAACATCTTATCCTAGAGCAACGAGCGCAGTCTTCAAGAAAATATCTTCTAATTAAAAATACCCTGTTTCTAGAGAAAAGACAAGGTTATGTGGAATTTTTACCCTCTAAAACAGCATCGGTAGCGATCTTCAGTGCATTGCGTTAGGCTCCGGGATCTTCTACGAATCGCACCGGTACTTCCTATGGTTTTTCTAAAGTGATCTAATAATCTTCGACATTTCAGACGATTTATAATTGTCTGAAAGATTTAGTATGAAAGTTTGTTAGTATATCATTTCAGATCTTGTAATAAGTTACAAGATCTGAAATAATGATCTCGCTAAGGCGAAGATCTTTTTTTCTTTACAGACCTTGAAACTGAACGTGGACATTTATTCAACGAAACGACGAGACGAGCGAGGCCTTCTCCTAATGGTAAATGGATCACTTGCCCATAACAAAGTCGCGCCAGTTAGTATGATATACCCAGCACCACACTGCGCTTGTTGCCTTGAGACTGGATGTGAAGCCTCGTTACCTAGTAATTTAACAAGATACAATTCCCTTCAATTCGGAAGACAGTAATATATGCACACCTGAAGAGTAAAAGAAGACCTGAGTGCGAGGATTGCCCCGTTTCCTTCGTCAAGCGTCAGCTAAAGCTGAGGACGCTTGACGAGTGGGACAGGAGGTACGTGGAAGGTACAACGGCTTCAACAAGGAGGATATTTTTCCCAGACGGCAGGTCGGCATACTGCGTGCTTCGCCAGCTCGAGCTCGACACAGGTCTTGGTCCAGATGTTCACTGGACACGGGGGATTCTCCGAGTACTTTCACAGGTTTAAGCTCAAGGAGAGTCCAGCGTGCCTCTGTGAACCGACGTTGGACTAGACCGTGGTACACATCCTGCTTTCCTGTCCCTTATACGTGAGAGTGAGGGTAGAGACTGAGATAGTCATAGGTAAGAAGTTGGAAATGGTATCGTCGTCGTATAGTCGTCAAATATTTTTAAAACATTGCAAGAAAGTGGTGGGAGATGCAATTGCAAGGAACAAATTGTAAATATAAAAATAAAGGTAAAATCAAAATTAAAGAAGAGAAAAATAAAAGACGGATATTAAATTAAAAAATGTAAAGAAAGAAGAAGAAAATGATGAAAAAAGTGGATGCTTACTTTACAGGACAAGAAGGCACGATTTGTTCCAGACTCGACGAGGCGACGGCCTTCACTCTGCGAGAGGTATGAAAGAAGGAAATGGAATGGAGAGCGAAAGAAAAAAGGTGGAGATTTATAAAGGAAGAAAGATAAGTTTTGAGTGAAAGATATGAGAGTATGAAAGAAGGAAAAATTATAATATAAATAAGTAGATTATATAAGTGAATTGAAATAAAGGCCCTGACCCGCCATACGCAGGGGAATGACGTTAAAAAAAAATTATGCACACCACTGTTTGGCGATAGAAACAGGATTTGCGGTTGTACCTACGAAGGAAGCTGCAATGCTAAAGAAGAGCTGAGATGGTAGATATATTTTATTTTTCTGAACTTTGATTACACATTTGTATAACAGTATATAAACCATTCTTTTAGGGTTCTTCATTATTTACTTTTACATTAACATTACAACATGATGCAAGTTATTATTTAGTTATTTTGTGTACCAATGTTTTTCGCTTTTCAATGTGAAGGAAGGAAATTATGCATTAATCAGTTGGAATACTACGTTAAGTTTTAATTATATAACTAAAACAGAATGAGGGCATGTCTGGTCTTATTAAAAATATGCATTGTTAAGTGAGAGAGCAAAACAATAGACTGTCAGAGGCGAGCAAATATGACCAGCGTAAGGAGAGCTCCGGTGTAATGAAATAAACGTGGCCTATAGATTAAAGAAAAGGTTACCGTAGCCCACGTATAAATGGTTATTTTCACTGCATTATGAATATAAACAAAAAAAATTAAAATGGCAGGAACCTATTTAAAACCATTTACTTTATCTAGCCAACACGCTCAGTATTTTCCAGAGTGATAAAAAATTACTTTAACTAAAATAGTTAATTTAAATCATTTCTGCTTTTATTAATCACTTTTGAAACAAGGGTTAATGAAAGAAAAGACGAAGACGAAGAGGACAAATCCTCGACGATACGAAGCGGGTAAGAATTCGGGGTTATGTGGAGATTTTCACTATAACCCCTTATAAATCATCCTCTGCGTTTGGATAAACACAGGATTTCCGTTTGAAACATTATTGTGGACCAAATACTTCCTTTTTATGTCAGATAAGGAAATCACCAACTACCATTAAACGTTCAAGTAAAAGATACCAGTCATCTGCCACTTACAATATAAAATATAGAAGCCTTAAACACTTATTTTTCAGAGCTACAATCATTGCATTGGTACCTACATCTTTCTTTGGAAGAACAGCTATAGGCTCATTGTAAAATCGTTAGGTAATTTATGAATAAAAGTGTTGATAAAGGAAGAGTGATAGTTCAGATAATTCGTGCGGTGGTAATACGCGCTAAGCAAACAATAAGTGTGCGATCCATTACTGCTGAGCTTAAGCTTCCAATAATGGAAAACGTCCTGAGGAAACCGACATGTTCCAAGAATAACAGGTGTTTGTAAAATATATGATATCCGCCAGCTCGCACTTGGCCAACATGGCCTTGACTAGTGAAGACTTCCGAGTCAGTTGGGTTTAAGTGAGCTGTTATATATATATGTCATGTACATGTATTTTTATATGTTTATACAGAACTATGTAATTTACAATTATCTTATTAACATCGTTAAAATAAATATAAAAAGTGGTTGCTATAGTAAATAGTGTTCCGTAAATTAAAAACCATTAGTGCAACAGACGGTGGTTAAAGTAATTAAATCGGTTTTTATATTGCACTGGCAACATATTTCTAGTTCACGAGATTTCCAATAAATTCCATTTTACGCAATATGATAAAATTCTACAGAAGCCAGTAGTCGTTCGTTTTAGCTGTGTGACTAATTGCAAATACTGAGATGCACTGGCACACACACAAATTCCTATAAAAGCTGTAATTAGTAATATCCAATTTATTATTCAAAGTCACACATAAACATTACATATTGAGGCCTTTGTCCAGCAGTGGACGTCTTCCGGCTGATTGGAAGAAGAAGAAGATTGAGATGTTAATGGAAGCTAATTTAAGATTTCATAAAAGTAACAAATATATTAAATCATAACAGAACACAGTTGTTTCTTTTTTAGTTTTTTTGTGACCCAGTGTAAAATATGAAACCTTAATAGCTTAATTTGTGAGGTGGTGCTGTAAGCTATAAAATACTAAGAGGCGATGGTTCGATCCCGAGCTTTAAATACAACGATTGTGCTGTGCACCTTCAATAAGCACTTTATTTAGTATCATCAGTCAAACTATGAACACACGCACATTAATGGAGATAACCTCCATCGCTATCATCATCTGATAGGCGTCCACTGCTGGAAACAGGTTTCCCCCAAATATATAAAACACGCGCATATAATTCTCTTTATTTAAGATTCCAGGTGTAATAAAATAACTGATCATAGAAACAAGCTAATCCTTGAGTGAGTAGAAGTATTACGTTTTAATACTTTTCTTATATTTATTGATGTCTCTACGTGAATGTTAATTAATTAATCAAACAAAATTTACCAATTTATGATGTTTGCTTTATCTGTTTTTTATCTGGCGTTTCGATTTTTTATAACACCCGTGGTCACAGTAGAACTGAGATGACAAATGTCTCGACTCCATAGTTATCACCTTAAGCTTTAAATGTCATTTCATTCCGATCTACTAAGAATATGCAGACTTTGTCTTTAAGTCATCCGTCATTAATATCACGATAAAATCCATAAAATACAGTTTTTCTATACGGTTTATGAAAAGAATATCTGAACTTTTTATTAAAATAGTCTTTACATTTTCAAGTAATCATGACAAAAGTAATTGAAACGTTTCATTGTAATCGACGAATATCATATTTATGTATTATCACGTAGGATATTGATATTTAGTTTCGCTAAACTTTTTACTCTTCATTTAATTTTATTCGTATTGTTATTCATATGTATATAAATTTGTTATCAATGTTCCATTGTAAACCGTGAAACTATGGAATAAGGTTTATTTTTGTGAAAAAAATAGCTTTCAAACGTCTGTCCTCTCACGGCTGTTGAACCTAGATTTCCCGCGGTTCTCCATTGTCCAATTCTTCGCGGTTCGTTTAAAGCTCTGTATAGACTCTGAAGACTCGAAATCGATTTACTGCAAAGGTTTTTGCTAACGAGGAATTTCAATTTTAAGAGAGAATTTTATCATTTCGTGCTTGAAGCAGTTTAACATTGTTCAACCGTCTCGGCTATTACGTTTAGAAATGATTGCGACGTAATCAATAAAGTAATTATGCTTTTTAGTTAAATTTCACTTCATAAGTAAACTAATTCATTTGCGAAAACTGAGTTTTTATTATTTTAACTTTTCTACAAATATAATGTACATTTAACTCATTTCGCACATTAAACTCAATATATTATAATGCTTAGAAGCACATATAGCGCATAATTTTCAAATTTAAAAAGATACTCCTCAGTATCCCAGTAATTTCATTAACTACAACATTCTTCAAACCGGATCACTATAATCTTAAGTACATTAACATTACTGTGAATTCTAAGAATATAAATGCAACAGAAATAGGTTTGACGCTAATGGAGAGTTGAATCCATCCGTGGTGCTAACCGCTTACCAAGAAGGCCCCTGATTAGATTCTGGAGTACTATGTAGAGTTTCAATAGTAATAAGGTTTTTTGAACTGCGCTATGTTCCTACTATCAACTAATAAGAGTCAGAGTGTTCTCGACATGCATGCCTCACCATCCACGAGCGATACAGGTCAAGTGTCCAATGGTTGATGAGAAATAAATAATCCACAATTGTTGGTATGAATACAAAACTATACCGACTTGCGATAAGATTTTATTTAGTAAAATTGAAACAAAGTGATTGTAGTCGCATTCATCACCGATTAAGCGTCGTCGCACGAGCCTCATTAGCTTAACAGAAACATTAATCAGCAGCTTTCGAGGGTATGCAGAACAAATTGAAGCGAGGCTGTCGTGGGCGGTCCACGGGCGTGTTTATTACAGTGCCTTACTCCAACGTAGCCTTCGTAGTCATTAGACTCTTAACTAATAGAATTAAAAATGCCATAGCACCATTATTCAAACAAGATGTGAGCTGATCATTGTACCAGTATCAATACATTTTTTAATTTATATTGGTGATAAAGAAAACTTAAGGTGTTTTGATTAATTCAAACAATTCCAGTAAATCTAATCAAAACCAAAACAGACTATGTTTATAATTGTATGGGTCTTTATTTCGCTTAATCCTTATTCTTATATGAATAAAAGCCTGTTAAGTAGGACATCTTCAGGCCAATGAGTGTTGTCAAAATTAATCTAGCTGTTTCAAAGATTATGCGGAACAAAGAGACAATTATTTCAAATGTATAAAAAGTTATAGCATATTATTTTCGTTTTACGAAACTACGAAGTTATGTACTTATATATTTGTATAATTTTACCTGAACTTAATGATTTATTAACTCAACTTTTATGCATTATTCGTATTACATAACTAACCTAAAGTATTTTGAAAAACTTCTTAAACTGTTTAACTATAACCAAAATTAATACTTTAAAATTTTTTTTTACACATTACTTACCATAAATTTACACCTACAACAATGATTAACAAAAAGGGTACATTATAATCGAACTACAAGAAAGGCTAGCTCGTATGATTGTCTTTTATGTCAAATGCATTTCTAATACAGATCCATTAAAATATCTCCGTGGAAATCTATGATCATTCTATTAACATCTCTTTTACGACTCGCGTAGGTGTAAAAATGAAATGAATGCACTATCTAAACCATTATAAATAATGGATAGATAAGCGACGCAAGACAATAGATTTGATCGCTTGTAGGCGGCAAAACAACCAACTTAAAGTGACCTTTAAACGGTCATAGTTTTAGTATCTTTAACACATTAAGCGGAGGATCAACTAAGAATGGTTAGTTAGCCAGCGTCGTGGGTGCCCATCAACAAACTGCGGCAAAATAGAAAATGTTCATTATTATGTATAAAAGCATGATTAATAAAGTGTATGCGCTTTTTATTTCGTAACTTTTATGTATTAGGAATCATAAAATGTTTTCATTATCGTTTTGATCATAGAAAATACAAAATGAGATTCTTCCTAGAATATCATCTTTGTTCTTTCTTTGCTTTGCTTTTCCAGTATTTTATTATTGTTATCATTTTGACAATAATTTCTATGATTAAAAGTAACAACTGTTATAGAATATTCCTATGGGATTATTTTCTTATTAATTTAATTAGAAGTAATAATTACTAATTTCAAATTATTACTTCTAATATTTAGATCCTAGTATTTTTAGTAGCAGATACAAAATAAAAAAAATATTATTAATAATAGAAAAATTATTGTATGCGTTTAATGACAAATTATTTTGTAACTTACGAAATTCTTAAAATTTTATTAAACAATCAAATTTATGACAATGACAAAACAAAATAAATTGCCAAACCATAAACAGTGCTCTATGAAAATATAATAAAAACTGTTTTTCATTGTTTATTATAAAAGATATTCGTTCATATTTAAGATGTTTACGTTAAAACAATAAATATATTTTTATATCTTGATATTGGAATGGATGAACTGGAATGGAATGAAAACAAATACATTTCCTTCAATATAACATCGCTCGGGATGTCAAACCTATTATGAAACGCATCAAGTATCCCGGCTTCACTCTGAAATTTAATTTCCTATTCCCAGTAAACCTCAGCGGGATTTTTCTAGAAACATATTTTCTGCGACTCGTTATTTTTAGTTTCATTGTTTGACAATTGATTTGATAACTGTACTTGCATGTGACCACAGCTTTAATTGCATTGTTTTTATCTGTAATATGCTAACATATGACCTTAATTTCACACGGTATTAAGAGACGATGAGGCTCTGGAAGAAAATGTTACAGCAATGCTGTTATTTTGGTAAATTTATAACATGAGAATGGTAATTAGATGATAGGTTCAAAAAAATCCTAGCGTTCATCAAAACACGACTAGAACCTTTCGTAGACAAACTAGGACCTTTCGTATTACTAGATAAGCGGTTAGCCACTGTGCCACAGAGGCAGTTGAATTGGATTTAGTAATTTGCCATTCAGATAATAAATGCCAACTTGAATTAGTTGATGGCTTTGTATTTCATATTATTTTAATACACACATTCAAAAAGCAACACCAATGCGGAAGTTATAGACTTCAATACTAATTTATCTTTATTTTATAATATAACAATAAAATTAATTTCAATTAGTTTATTATTACCATCATTATCCTGCACGAGGAATGAAACTATTAAGATTATATTGTACAATAGCATAATATGTCATCAATTCATATTATGGTAGAATTTTAATACTTCAGGGTTGGTAATGCAGGAACAACAGGACAATGGACATGCAAAATAAAAACAATTGGAACGGGCCATCCGCTGATCAATTAATTACTTCTGCTTATCACTGTCAGTTCGTGTAACAATTCAAATTGTTGATAATATTGGATATATGTATTTATTTATACGATTTATTATTTCATTTATTTATTTAATTTTCTATACTAGGTACATGTGGCGATCTTAAGTCCTAGATGGCATTCTCTCCCAGTCAACCCTGGGAGACTTGAAAATGTTGAAAGCGGGTGTAATAAGGAATAACATATACGAGTACATAATAAACAATTTACAGCTTTAATTAAACATTAATCTAAAGTTGTAGGAAATAATACATTTCATGTCTTATATACAGAAAAGATATATACGTCGATGTTACCAATATTCAAGAAACTAAATATAATACGAAATCTTCTCACGCGGCTTCTCTTTTTCTTTTTGTAAGTCGTTTCCTCAGTGCCGTTTTGTTATATCTGGCTTCTTCTGGTAGTTCGTTGGCTCTTTCTATTGGGTATAGCGTATTACGAAGTATTTATCTACAGTTTCTTTTTTTTTTGTTTTATGTGGGGGAAATGCCTACGCATACCTGTTATCGCGGGGGCAAGGATGGGTTATGTCAGACTCGCATCGACTAAAACCCCACGATGTTCCCGACTCGTCGCCTAGCGGCAAGGGTTCGCAAGGTACGGCTTGGTGCCTTCGTTCGCGACCCTCACCGGCGCTGGCCGCTTTCGCAGCCCCATCTCGGGACGAAGGGATGCACCCCGCTGCAGGGTGCGCCGGAACATGCAGCGCGCCCCCACCTCGGCTTCCTGTGTCCGAACCCGCCGCCGAGAGGCCACGGAAGCCCCGGGAGATATCCTCTCCGGGCTCCCCGCGGCGGACAGATGTTGGGCCCGCCGCTATCCGTTAGCGGCCGCGGAGGATAGAGACCGGCGCGTCATAACACCGACACTCCTCTTTCCCCGCGGCCCCAGCGCCGCCGCATAGCCAGTGCGACACCGGTTGCACCCACCTCGACTGCAGAGTCGGTATAAAACCGCCCTTACAGCCTAGCAAAGGGCAGCATAAAGCCGCCCCCGGCCGCTCCGGTGAGCTCCAGTTATCCCAACCGGTGCTCGAACCTGGAGCGGCCGCTCCAGCCGGCCCTTCGACGCGGGCCGGACGGATGGGTTCCGCTTAGCTTCACCATTATGGCATCCCTACGGACAGACGCCACAGTTACTAATCCCCTCCACCACGACAAGACGGAAACCCGTTAGAGGGATCTACAGTTTTTTTTTTATTAACGTGTTTAACAAACGCACACCCCAGAACCAATGGGCCGGTAACGAGGTAGTGTCGGACTCCAACTGACTAAAAAGCTTCACACGGTATTCCTGCCTCATCCATATGAACGAGGGTCGCGGAATAACATGTTTCAGTTCCTCCGCGACCCTCGGTCGGCGCCCGGATGAACGGGCCCACCTCATCTACAGTTTCTTACACCAAGTCGATCCAACGTCTTTGTGCTTTATTTACGCGGTCCTTTACCAAAACAAGCTTGCCATTAACTACAAACTATCCGAAATATTTAATTTTTTTCAAGCAAAATGACTCGAATCCAACGAAAACTGTGGTTGTTTTAAGATTGAATTTATTTCCCTTAACTTCTGGCTCAGTCTCTACCCAAATGAGTATGTAATACTATCTTTTATTCAAATAAGTAATGAAGCGAACGAGATGTTCTCCTGATGATAAGCGATACACCTGCTTATTGTTATTTATGGGCTTAACAATGTAGCGCTAGTCATCTTATAATGTATGTATACTTATTTGAAGCAAAAAAAAAATGATTTTCTTCCCAGAACATACAACAGTGGAATCTTTTAAAGTAGATAAATTGGGTAAATATATTTGTAACATTTGAAATTGTCTTAGTTTTGTGCCACATAAAGTTCTAAAACTAAGCAATGTAAAAAAATTCTTAAATGAATACGCAACATTTAGAAAATAATAAAGTACTCTCGGTATCATAATACGTTACAATTACTGATAAATGAGTGCGACGAATGGTTAAGAAATAAGATAATTAATACTGTGCGTTGAATTTTTCAAAAGATTATTGCGAGCTTTTATAACTCAAAGGCCCTTCTCTTGCTCTTATTTGATATAAAATTCTAACGACTTGCGACACTGCGCTCGAAGTTAGCTTTTTATTATCTGCGATCAAGTGCTATCGAGGTTCTGAGACGCCGGCTATGTTGGCACAATTTTACGTCGCTGTCCAACCGTTACCGATAATATAACGTATCTAACTTTATAATCCGTTTAAAACAAGTAAAATTCAGTTAGATTCATCAATATTGTAGTAATAAACCTTGAAATATTCAGATTTGCGCCAGATTCATATATATATAATTCAAAGATAACACATCAGCCGATAGACGTCCACTGCTAGGCCTGCCAGGGTGCACCACGAGCAGATGAGGTTGACTTGGGTCCCATTAATTGTTGTGCCGGACCTCTTACACCCCATTGATCCAGCAGGCTAGTAAAGATTTAGTTGGTACATCACAAATCCGTAAATGCTGTTATTCTTAAAACCTTTTTTTATTTTTATTTCAATTAAGAGACGAAACGAACGTGACGTTTACCTCATGGTAAGAGATAATCCCACCCATAACAACGTAGCGCTAGCTAGGATGATACATACTACACCACATTGCGCTCATCGCGTGGGATAAGCGCTATATCATGTTGAGCCTCGTTACTCCAGCAATTTCACTAGGTAGAGCACCCTTCAGTCCGCAACATAGTAATATTTGCACATTGCTGTTTGGCGGTAGAAATAGACTCTGCGCTGATACCTACATATTATACAATAGAGGTCTTCCACCAATGAACACCAGTTATTAACGACATTATATCTCCACATATCGGTACATACCTATATTGATTATACTATTTTTACAAATATTTAGCACTGTCAAAGGTCTGATTTCTTAGATCATTATAATAATTTTTGTATTACAAAATACATTCGAGTCACTAGTTATTTTGTGACAAGCGTGTTGCATGTCCCCATTTGTGACATCAGCTGCCATCGCACACTTCACAAGTGCTCTAATTGGACTCCAGGTTTTATAATTGATGAGCGAGCATATTCGCTGGTGCAAATTCATCAATTTTGCTAACATAGCGGGATCGAAGGTGAATTTAAATGAACGTTCAATTAATAGCATGATAAGAAGAATTCAAAAGATTGAATAAAGTCAGGATGTATGGTCTTTTATATAACGTGTTATTTTAAATAGGATTTTTTTTTTATTTATTTCATGTAAAGTAATTTTCATGTAGTGAAAAATTATTATACATTAAAAAAAAATGAAAACCAACCTTACACCTTACAAACGACCCTTTGGTTGAATAGATAGGGTGCATTTAGAAACTGGAACGTTCACGACTTGCGGTGTACCGGCAAATGTGTCAATTACTGCGAAACGGGTTCAAGTGGCGAAGGTTCAAATTCAAAGGCTTCGAGCAAACACTTAAAGCTAAACTTGGTGCATAGTTTGAGATCCTAACTTGATACACATCAAAGGATTACTTAAATTACCAATTAGGCGAGTGCGACGTCCTGTCAAGTGGACTTCTCGATATGGTTTGTCTTCAACAATGAGATGCTTACTACGTTTACATAACACCAGACTGCTCTCGTTGTCGAGATACACAGTGTTCTACCTAATAAATAACTACTAACTCAATGGAAATGGAAGACTGGAGAACTGCACTAACAGCTCTTCAAATCGCAACTCAATGACATTAGAAAATTTCTTGGAGTTAAAAACAGGTGCTGCAGTGAAAATTTTTTACCGTAAACCAGTGACGAGCTACCACCAGCAGAGCACAAATGAATTTTGGTTTTAAAAACTAAGTTATATGCATTTGAACATCGTTCGTTTATAAATAAGAATCTTAATAATCAGTAGATTAAAGATGATATTTATTGATTTCTTGACTACATTATGCTATAATTCAATCAATATAATTTTTCAAAGTAAATAGCCAACCACTAGACAGGATGAAGCACGAAGAAGAAGAAAACAAAAAATTTTTTATTCAATCAATATAACTATTCGACACATATTCTTCTCATCGCATAAATACACAATTGTAACATAACTTCAACATTTAGGCGTGTATTCCAATGCTTATACAAAAATTATTAGCTTTTACCAATTAAAACAATAACTTGTCTAAGTGAGATTTAATATGGTTGCTAAGGAAACTACGGGGCTTTGTAGATGACAAAACAACCTGTTTAATATTTCACAATTTTGGACGTAATGAAAAAGCTCGTCGACTTCATAACACGGTATTAACGTAAATTTGAAACTGCTGAAATGCGCAACGTTGTTTTCCATAAACCCTCACTACATACTGATTAAAAACTAAAGTAAAACATTTTTCATTACAAAATTCTCTCATTACTTTTTAGTCGCAATTACACCCATTCATTTGCTGTTAACTGGTAACTCATATAAACTAGTGAAAAAGTATCATTTGACTGTTTTGAGTAACAAAAACTGCTAAGGGCTATAGTACTGTAAAACATTGACGGCTTTAACTGAAATACTGTTTGAATGAATAATTATAGTTTCAGTCCTCAGGGAATACAAAATAAAAAGAAACATTTGCAATATTAAGGCAACATTTCACACAAAATTTTAAGGCAATAATATCATTAAAATCGTTTGTGAAAATTACTTCATGGATAATTAATTCCTTTCAACCCATTTAAGAGCCTCTACTGGCTTCAGTGTGTATTTCAAAGTGGATTAAGGCTATCTTTGAGCAGGTACACCTAGAACTATCTTTGCTTCAAAGGCCGTTGTTACTCCAAATGGTACCACCACTCCGCATTGGAACTAACAACGTCGACACTTGTGTCAATGATTAAGTGACTAAGAGTCTCTTAAATAACAAACCATAATGTATATTATTAATAATTAGTTTACTAGTCACATATTTTATGTTTTATACAAGTTCTGTCATCGTTTGACAAAATGAGGAAGTCTAATAATTTTACACAATTATTTGTTAAAATATTTTAGTACTAGAAAGGATATAATATAAAGTAAACATATGTAATTCTCTCTAATACGTACTTAAAATTTAATATATGAATATTGAATAAAATATTTCCACTTTAGGACTATTTATCAAGCTTTCAAAATTTTGCGATAAACTAGGTCATTAAAAATATTTCGTAGACATAAGTAGTAACAAGAATACGTTATGATCTGAAAATTTGTTTACAATTTTTCTGATTATACACGATAGCATGCATTTATGTTACGCAAATAATGTTCACAAGAAATAATATTCGTGAATGTAAAGTAAATTCGCATTGAAACAAGAGATATTGTCCATTATTATGAATAATTAAACGTAAACGTAGTTGAATTTTTACTGTTATCTAATAATAGTATTTTTATTACGAAATGTGAGATGTTGCATTTTCGTATATCAATCATTTTCCCTAAACAAAAAGTATTTTGGTGTATAAATGAAAGTATAACTAGGTTTTTAATAAACAAAAAGACAATGACGAAATTATAAAATTTTCATTCGCTTTTATACACAAAAGGAAGCTAAGATCGCTCCATTTAGACAGTTCATAGTGTAAAGTACCCACGGCGGAGGGAAAACGCTTGTTAATATTCTGTTTAGCTGCCGGCGCACTACCGGGGAACGTTTCACTCTTTTTGTATCATTCCCTTTAATGTTACTGCGAAACAAGCATGCTTAAAGCGTTGTTGCTCCCCCTATAACGTCAACTTTGAACTAGCTAAGCTTCCACCGCGCCACATATATTTTAAGCCAATGGACCGGGTTTATTATTTGTATTTACCACAACAGTTCTTTAAATCTCCTTTCATATTACTTAAAACATATTTGGAGATTATTCAACTTCTCAACCGATGGATACTCTTTTCTGTAAGAAGCAACATTCTAAAAGTCTATTGACAAAAACTAAATAAATTGCTGTTAACAATAAATTCTAGTCTTTTTAAATCTCTAATAGTAATTATATGTCGTCAACTGTTTGTAGTTTTTACTGACCAAGTTAGTTCTAAAATTCATTAAAAGCACAAAGGAGCACTACCGCTTGTCTGCCAAGTGCTAAGAGTAAGTAAGACTAATTGACTTCACCAATTAGAACTCTGTAGTAACTTGTACTACGACAATAACCTATTTTTATAGGTATCAATTTTCTAAAAGATAAATATATAGAAATTGTTTATTTATTGATACAATTTCATTAATATTATGTGAACGTAAACAATATTCTTTCAATTTTATTTATTATGTGTAAGTACAAATACCTTTGTTTATAAGTGCGGTTACGTATTCATTTCATACCTATAAAACAATGAATAAAGTGTGAAATATTTATACCAATTTATTATTAAAAAAAATGTTGTGTTTAAAAATATAACATTTGTTTTTTTTTTCAGTTTTGCGAGGCACAAAACATTGCGACATGTATACTCTTTAATCAGTCACACGGAGAGTTCATTACTGCGCTTGTGACGGAGGAGGCAATTTCACGGAGCCAAGGAACTGATTGCAAACAAACAACTACCCTCACCTCGACTCAAGCTTTTAATAAAAAAGTAAATGACGTTTTAACTTTACCTCGAAATTAAAATTAGTATAATGTACTATAACGCTATGAACCTTACGCTTATTACTAAGACGGAAAGAATTTTTAAAAAAATTAGATGGCCTTAATTAGCTGATTAGGTATGTTTCTCAAGAACAAAGTAAAGCAGCCGCATTACGGAAAAACTTTAACGTTTTTTTCTTTTTTCATTGTTAATACAGTCAACCATAGATTATATTGTGGCGTGTATCCAGCACCGCAAAAGTAGTGCCGGGTCGCCGCTGTGAACAGACGTTCTTTGTTATTCCGTCGTCCACATCTCACCTGACACTCGAAGACTAAACAACCGAATCTGATCCCTATATTTATAAACAAATGTACAGTTTTTAATTTGTTTAATCATTCAATACGTTGAAGGAAACTTGACCGCGATGTCGTGCCGTGCTTTCATAAAAATCTATTAACTATAAAGATGGGGTGTCATAAAGTAGAAATCACTTAGATTTCTACGACAGCGGAGTTAACTGTGCATAGTAATGTTTAATTTCTTTTATTGATTGTAAGTGAATTTTAAGAGAATATATGAATAATGTTTGAAGCACAAGTGATTTATTTACAAGAACTAAAATACAAAACCCTATGACATAAAATAAAATAGATAAATATGTATATGTACATTTATATTAAAACAGATACATAATCTAAATGTTTTATATTGGTTTAAATAACGTAACATTTATATAAGTATTGCACAAACTTGATTTCCTTTCAATTCGAAAGATTTGTAACTTATGAAATTATTCAAATAATAAAATAAACAGTCCTTTAAATTTTTCTCTACGAGAACTTAGCACCTTCTCTCACAGAGCTTTAAGACCATTTGTCCACCATTTAAACCAAATGCAAGAATGTAATATATCCAAGGAAGCTATTGTTATTTGTCAGGATCCACACGATGATTTCCATCACGAAAATTAGTTGTTAATTATTCAACTTGAAATTGATTAGTAATTCTTTAGCATTATGGAAAAATAGATAATGTTAATTACAATATAATATACTCGTCATCAGCATCATCACAACCCATACACTTGTTTTTAATATCAATTTCAGCACTATTCTAGCACTGTAAATACAATAACGAATCTTTAGAGTCACAATACATGTAGTTAAGAGCAATGTTTTAAAGCTGTAGGTTTTTTTTCCTCTCTACCATACATGTGTGTTCTTGCAGAGAAACCTTAATGCCTCATAATGAAGCAAGACCAAGCGCACCGCCTCCTACTTGAATGCTACAAGAGGCTGTTCACATCACAGCAATATTTCATTTTTCAAATTCCTAATTACAAATCGTTCTACTACACAATTAACCTAATATTGTAAATTTATATTATGAAATATATTTATTTAGACAACTTCTTTCTCATGCAGACATTCGTGGAAGTTAGCTAATCGTCTGTTACTAACAATTGAAATTAATTACATATATCTCTTATACTCTTAACTCATAAATCACCTTTGAAATATTATTAGCCAAAAGTATTATTTAGTAATAGAAAGTTCTTTTATAAGAAAACTAAATAAGTTTGAATGCTGTGCTCTTCCCGATAAACGTTGATTTAAATATTGGTAATCATCTTCGATTTTAATCTTATCTAATTACCCAGCATTTCTCCAATTCTTACCCCTAATCCAAACTTAACTGAGGGTTTCATTTATAACTAAGTTCTATTATGTTACAATAAGCAACGAATAAATAGATACGATCGCGTAAAATAAAAAGCTGTCCTCTGGAATGAATTCATGTGAAATTGAACATAGCCCATTTGATCTTTTAAATATTCGATGACTTTAGTCGGTGCTCTTCCATAATTGGTGTGCTGACAAAATTTTTAACTGTCCTAATTGGATCGTTTACAGATCGTTCATATCGAATTGAATATATTTTGTAATAACTGCTCAAATGATTAAAACGAATCTAAAAGCCATGGCACCGTTGACATTTTTAAAATCAATTTATAATAAAACATTTTACGCTGTACATTTATCTGGAAAAATTGCGAAAAATTTACGACTACGGTAAAATAATATTTTACTTAAATTTTTGATGTTTTTAAGAAGATACAACGAGGTTCGTTTGGTTATGGCAGAGTTTTTTTTAAATCGCCTGATTAACTATAACATCCGCATCCTCCCGCTGTTAACATATGAATGATAACTATAACATTCTAAGTGAAGACTTGACCAACCATGGCTTAATTTTTACATAAAACCCTATAAAATTGAGGTCAAATGTATTATATTATTTTAGATAACAAATATAGCTGATGTTGGTAACTACTCATTTTATTAGTTGTTATGATTCATAATTTCATTTGCGTATCTTGTTGTACACATTCCACGTATGGAATAAACTTTTTAAAATCGAAACTTTCAAGATAATATAAATTTAATAAATCAAACGTAAACATTGGTGTACTTTACTGTTTTGCATATTGGATTTTTTAACATATAGATTAAGATTATACATCCCGGTTAATAATGTATCGAAGCAATTTGGTAAAGCTTATACAAAGGAAATTCATGCGGAAGAATAAATATTCCGCTTCGCTTATCATGATGGAGGTAATTTTACATCACAGCAACCGAGTGTAAGTATATAATAATCTTTAAGGAATTATTTTCCATAAATTTTACGTTATTGAATAAGGAATAAAATTTACCTCTGAATTAAATGAAGAAATACGAAAACCCACATAAGTGATGTGTTGTATGGTTGAAAATAAATAAAAGATATGGCTGATGCAACTTTTATTGAAATATAAATATAATATTTATATCAACTCTACACATTAAATATAGCACAATATTTGTTGTATACATTTTAATTGCTAGCTTTATGCAAAATATATAACATTCTGGATATTCAAATATATAAAGGTTTTTATTATAAGCCAGTAAACAATATTGGATAGCTTGGCATTCTATGATTGAGATTAATTAGATCAAGTGTTAAAAATGTCTGTAATTAGCCCTGCTGCTATGGTGACTCCTGCAACTCTTAACATGACTCGTCCGAGTTCTTTTACATCTTTGTATCTCTCAATACAAATAGGTCTGCACACCTCTATATCAACAACAGCGACAGAATTGTTTCCTAAACAACGAGGCTTCTTCTTCATTATTTCCCCTGTACTCTTATTTAATAACGCTTTTAACTTTACAATATTTGCTGCCTCCACTAATGACTGATGATGAATAAGGACTGGATACCCATTTGTGATGGGTACTTTCACATTAAAAACTACCAATCTAGCTTCAAAACGGGAGCTGACTGGTACTTGCTGGACTGGATCGCTTAATATGAAACCAATCGAGACATTTTGCATGTCCACTCCAGAAAGAGTCACACTGACCTGATCACCTGCAAAGGCAATGTTACTAGCCAAGTCATTTATACTTATACCTCTGACTTCAGCTATTTCTTTTATAGGACAGACTAATACTTTATCACCTTTATTTAGAATTCCATTTTCAATGCGACCTGAGACACAAAATCCTGTACCAGTGCCTTTAAATATATCATTAACTGACATTCGTAAAGGTTTACCAACAGATCTAACTGGTACATTGCATTTATCAATAACATCAAGAAGATATGGCCCTTTATACCATCTGCAAAGTTCTAACTCATT
This sequence comes from Troides aeacus, assembly GCA_033220335.2. Lineage (NCBI taxonomy): Eukaryota > Metazoa > Arthropoda > Insecta > Lepidoptera > Papilionidae > Troides > Troides aeacus. The sequence goes on along the minus strand of CM067272.1, from coordinate 10,026,096 downwards.
TGGTGGTTTCACCAAATTTTCACCTGTCAATCCAGAACAAGGAACAAATGTTACATCTGAATCTTTAAATCCAGCTTGTTTTAAGAATGCCTTTAATTTTTTCACAATTTCGTTAAACCTATCTTCAGACCAATTTGTAGTGTCAAGTTTGTTAACAGCTACAGCAAGTTGATTTATGCCTAAAGATCTAACAAGTAAAGCATGCTCCCTTGTCTGACCTCCAAGTTCAAACCCTGATTCAAACTCTCCCCTAGTTGCATCCACAACTAAAAGCGCTACATCTGCTTGTCCTGCACCAGTAATCATATTAGGTATAAAATCGGCATGACCTGGAGCATCTAGTATAATAACCTTCTTTGTCTTTGTTTCAAACTGTGCTCTTCCCACATCCATTGTAATACCTCTTACTCTCTCTTCACCAGTTTCGTCCAGCACCCAAGCATACATGAAACTTTGCTTTCCAATCTTCTTACTTTCTTGTTCATATTTGTGTAAAGTCCTTTGACTCACTTCACCCAACTCACAAAGAAGACGACCCATAAGAGTTGATTTTCCGGCATCTACATGTCCTATAACAACTATATACAAATGATCTTTTTCAGATCCTCTTTCATTAGAAAACTGTTTGTTAGCATCAACTTTCTCTTTCACTTTGTTAGAAACTTGATTAGGTCTTTCTGTAACTGGTGATTGGTCTCTAGGTGTTTGAGGCCGGCTACCTGAACCACCTTGTTCAACTTTAAATCCCTTAATAACCCCAACAGTTTTTGGTTCAACATTAGTTGCTATCACTTTAGGAGTTTTGTCATTATTTACAACAGTCTTAACAGGCTCAATCAGAACTACAGGTGGAGCTTTAAAAGGCTCCCTGACTTTGACATCATCCTTGTCTTTACTTTTATCACTGTTCAACAGTATATCCAAAGCTTTATTAAAGTCAAATTTATTATTAACGATTGTGTTTATAAGCACACTTTCTGATATTGTATCCCCCAATATATCTCGTAACTCATCTAGACACGACAAGAGCTTTGCTTCATCAGCTTCTGTTAGAGATAAACTCCGTAAATCTGTAGATTCACGACGCGCATGAGTTTGCACGTTATGTTCAGAATTATCTTCTTCTACCTCTTCTTGAATATCGTTATGACTCTCTAAAAAACTAGATATTGCTTGGGGATTACGCGATCGATCATACATCCACTGTGATACATCACTCGGTGACAAACAACTGTCTTCTTCGACTGAATGCCCATAAATGTCGTCGTAATCATAATCATCGGAGTAGCTCCTATTCCTGATATTTCGGTGTCTAGCCATGTTAGGAACTCGTTATTGAAATTAAATTATATAACCACAGTTAAAATACATATTGATGTACATAATGGAAAAATCTACACGTTTCCCAAAATTTCGATTCTCTTTTGATATTTGTCACTTGACATTACTTAATTAATAACAAGGGATTCCTTTTTATGCAGAATTATCAATATTACTAAAAGTACTAAAAAAAAATATTTTTGAATTCTGTTAGCAAATGTCATAAAAATAAATAATGCGAAAGCATAACTTATATAAATAAAAACTAATTTATACTTAACAAATATTTTATCGGAAAAAAATACAGAATCACTTACCATATTGTTCGAAGCCCTGATATTGCTTCTTTTAAAGAAATTGTTCAAACACTTCTTTAACTGAATATTATTCTTTTTTGGAAAATTTATTTTGGTAATTCGTAATATTTATTTAAATCTTGTTTTTTCCATTTAATATATTTTATTATAATATGTATAACCACTGTTGTCATTGTGACATTGACAATCTGTTTTGCTATTGTGTCATTGATGCGTATCGTCGTTGTGTCTTGTCGTTATTAGTGATTAAAATATTTTATGTTACGCCTACTTACATATATATTTGCTTATCTACGACGTTAACCACATTTATTATATTACAAAATAGCTTACAAATCAAATTGGTATTTAAAAGGAAAGAAAAAGTCCGTGTTATCAAAAATCAAGTGAATTTCTCTGTAGTTTTGAACCCTTGACCTTAAACAATTTCCACTATGAAGAAAAAGGTAATTTCTTGTTCCAGTAGATAAACATTGAAGAAAACATTTAACAAGATAAAACAATGAATTTCTATTAAACATTTCAGGTGCTATTGATGGGAAAAAGTGGCTCTGGGAAAACAAGTATGAGGTCTATTATATTTGCGAACTACATAGCAAGAGACACACGACGACTTGGTGCTACAAGTAAGTTTTTTATTCAGTTAGTTTAAAATTAGCATTATAATTATTTGAGTGTCAATTGCAATATTTTAAAAACACACATTCTGATTTTCCAGTTGATGTGGAACACTCACATGTCAGATTCCTTGGCAACTTGGTGCTCAATTTATGGGACTGTGGAGGACAAGAAGCATTTATGGAAAATTATTTTGCTTCCCAAAGAGACAACATTTTCCGTAATGTTGAAGTGCTCATATATGTTTTTGATGTTGAAAGCAGGGAAATGGAAAAAGATATGCATTACTATCAGTCATGTTTAGAAGCTATATTACAGGTATTATTACAATTTAGCTATTATAACTCAAAAAGGTGTGCACTTACTAATACTATAGTAGCTTTATAAATTTTACTATTGCTGTATGGCTGTGTATTAAATATATTTTTCTAATTACAGAATTCTCCAGAAGCCAGGATATTTTGTTTGGTACATAAAATGGATTTGGTGGCAGAAGAAAGAAGGGAAGAGATATTTAAGGAGAGAGAAGAGGACTTAAAGGGGCTTTCAAAACCATTGGAATGTACATGCTTCAGGACTAGTATATGGGATGAAACATTATATAAGTAAGTTGGAAATGGAAATGTAACAGAATTAGTATAATAGTAATATTACAAAATCTTCATTAATTTGATATAAACATTTTTCTTTTAAAAAAAAATCTCTATGAGTAAAGCTTCAATGTTTTTGTAGTATAATTTTCTTCACTAACAAATTCAACTTGGACACATAATATTACCTTATTATGTATAATACTGTATTTTAATAGTTACAAGATATAAGCTTAAAATGTTAAAAAATTGGATTTTTCTCGATACATTTACAGGATTCCAATAAGAGTGACAATTTATGATAAAATAAAATTAAAGCTATAATATATTAATCATTATAAATGTACCAAAATTGGCATATATATTCATGACATACTTTTAATAATAAACTAATATACAGTTATTACATTTGTAGCATTAAAAATCAATAATTTTTATTTACATTGGTTTATCACTTGTAAGAAATTTCAACTTTAGATAAAGATGGAGAAGCATACTTGCACTATTTGTTGACATTGGAAACATAGTTGATTTTATGACAGCATATTTACGAAAAAAAAAAATTAAACCCTTGCCATTGTAAATGACCCTGTTATCAAATTAGGGACTTCTACATTATTAGGCAAACAGGTACCCACTCCGCAGGGAAATAGTTGTATAATTGGTAAATAATTAATCAAAAAAATCTTTTATTGTCGTCTTCTCTTTCAGGGCTTGGTCTAGCATAGTTTACAAATTAATACCGAATGTTAAAGCCTTGGAGTCATCATTGAAGCAATTTGCAGCTATAGTTGATGCAGATGAGGTGTGTACTGTGCTTTTTTATTTGATTATGTGATGTGATCTAACTGGGTGTTCAACCGATGTTGAGTGATATATCTACTGATAACAAGGTGGAGCTAGTTAGGATGATGTTACCAGCACCACAATGTGTAAGCTTCCTTGAGACCTAGGGTGTTAATTCTTGTCCTTCCAATAATTTCATTAGCAGATCACAACCTCTATTATCACAAAGTACCTCCCAGCTGTTTAATTATTGTTATAGTCATGTCTATGCACAATGAGTATTCTGACCTATAATGTTATAGACACAATATCCTCTAAACATGGCTGCAATTTTAATAAAATCTGTAATATTAAGTTAGATTAATGATGAGTAATAATCTAGGTTCTCCTGTTTGAGCGAGCTACATTCCTCGTGGTGTCGCACTGCCAGCGGCGGCAACACCGGGACGCGCATCGCTTCGAAAAAGTCTCCAACATCGTCAAGCAGTTTAAGCTCTCTTGTTCAAAACTTGCTGCGCAGTTCCAGAGTATGGAGGTATATCAAAGACCACCATGATTTTAATTCGTGACCTTACGATCTCTAAGTCAAACGATCGGCGCTGAGGACATTGAGAGAAGCCTGTCTAGCAATGGATGTCTATCGGCTGATCATGACGACATCCTCGAAGTGCAGACTGGATAAGGCGGGTCCTATGCAAAAGTTAAGAGTATAGATCTGATAAGAAAGCACTTTGGTAACAATCAATAATTTTGGTCAATTCACTCTTAAAAATTTTATTTTACAATTATTTTTTTAACAGGTACGGAACAGCGTTTTCGCCGCATTCATCGACGGTTTCACCAGCAATACTTACGTTATGGTCGAAATGTCCGATCCCAAGATACCATCCGAAGCAACGCTCATCAACATCCGTAACGCAAGGAAACACTTTGAAAAACTTGAGAAGGTGTCGTCTAGTGCCCCCAATCAGTACCAATGAGGCCTAAAGCATTAATGGAGTTTCTAGATTTATTTGTGCTAAGCACTACGGAATTCTTGCCTAAGCAAGTGACTCCCTTATATCGAAAGGTATTCTATAGCTCTCCGTGATTGTTGTGGATATTTCCAGTTGCTGTAGTGTCTGTGATGCCTTTTAAGAGTTGCTTACCTTGTCCTATAATAGTAAATGAAAACAAATAATTTAAAATGTCAAATAATAAAATATATCATCAGGTAGACGTCGTCTGCTACGCTTAACCACCGGTATAGATCTCCGCATTGTCAATGATGGTGATTCAAAAATGTCCTATTATATTATAGCTGTTTATTTTTGTATTAAATTTAAAGTTTCTTAACAAAAAAAAAAACATTTACACACAAAATAATTTTTAATATATTAGGCACAGCTGTTTGTAATTTTTTGTTTTGCTTTTTAATTATACGCTATATTTTCTTTTAATTACACAGGTATGTGCTTGAACACGATCCCACCTGATCTTATAATGTCATGTGGAGTGCGGTGGTTAATTGCAGTGTCTTAGTATCACCATACTTTCTGTTCTCTTGAAGGCTAGCATGTCCCATTTGGACGGAACACTAATGCCGGCAAGTTGTTCCATCCCTTTGCTGCTCTTATCAAACTGCATAGACTAACTTTAGCTCTAGTAACTCTAAAGTGAACCATAGACAATATGATGCTTTTGCGTGTTTGCTCGAACACTTAAAAGCAATAGATTAAGTATGCATCCTATAAAATTGTAAAACTCAATGAAGACTGTACAACTAATAGTTAAGTGATAAAAAAATTACAATTTTATTTGATGCACTTTGGTATTAATTATTTGTTTTTTAAATTTAACAATAATAAACAATGCCCAGCTTTCACGGAAAATGTTATATATATTTATTAATTTTAATAGAATGTGAAGGCCACCAATTCATTAATAAATACAATTGTTGCAAATACAGCGTATGGTCAAAATAGGCCATGATCTGTATATGCAGTTGTTGTTACGTAAATTTAGTTTATTAATATTAACAAAAAACAGTGTTAATATAATGCTCTCACTGCTTGCTGCCTTCCAAGGAGAGTATCACCGTATTTTATCTACCATAATGGCTAAGTTCTTGTTGATACATATTATTGGAATATTCGGATTTTCTCGGATAACCTTCATCGGAAGCTCAAGTTTAGTACGAATCGAACCCGCGCCTCTATGAGACGTACAGCGCGTACAATCGCACTTACAAACTTTCTCTAGTTCATTATTAAGAAATAATTTAAAACATGTGCATAGTACATTCATTTTCAATTATATAATAATAAGTTTACATCTGTGATTGATTTTTGGTTTGTAGTTTTAATTATACGAACAGTAACCTTGAATTAAATATCTTGTCTACTATTTGTCTCCTTTTGCAGCTTAGAATTTTTAAACTGTACGTTCTAGTATTTTTTGTAAAAAAAATCATCTCTAAAACTACATTCCAACATATTTCGAAACATATTCTCATCATATATCAACATCAGAAGACATTTATATATTTTTGTTTTCCTTCATATCGTATAAATTGCATACTGTATTTTTGTTACCAGTTGTCTATACAATGTTGACATATCACCCAAATATTGATAAATAAATTAATATAACCTTCGTTTATTTACTTTCTGGTATTTGTTTTATTGACCCAAATAAAAAGGAAATATGGAGGTTAGTAAAATATTAGAATACATTCTTTCTACAAAACTGACAAGAATCCATGATTTAACAATTGGTTGGAAGCTATAGCCATATGAACAGCTGCAGGAAGATAAGAAGTGATATTACGATAATATTTCATTGCGTCAAATAAAAAAACCCAAATCTACATGTTCAGATAGGCTTAGGCTTTTTTAGTGATCTTAAAACCGGCCTGCCGATCTCCAACAATAGAGACCTACCACCAGTTACTAAATAGTGGAATTCCTGCCTCATGCTTGAACTTATGTTGTGTCGCAGAAGACTTGAAAAGAAAATATAAATACGTATAAATCTTACTTACGTAAAAAAAAATTGATTAATATTCCTTCCCAGACTATCTTCAAAGCTTTACGGAAAGTATTTTTCTGGTGGTAGGACTTTGTTGCTGGAAACCATCAAAGCAGTTTCACCGCATCGCCTATATCTGCAGCTAAAAAAAATTGTGCAAACTGTGTTCCAGGTTGAAAAGATCGTAGCTAGTGAAATTACTGTTGGTAACGGAACTTAGCATCTTATCTCAAGGCGACGCGCGCAATGTGGTATTGTGTTTATCAACCTAACGGCACGTTATGGGTGGGTATATCAGTTACCAACAGGTGAACACATCGCTCGTCTTGTCGCTGGAACGAATAAAAAAAAAAGAAAATTTTCAATGAAATAGTAACTGATAAAAAAATTACTTAACTAACTAACCACACATAGCAGTGTACGTCGTTATTAGCATGATACACAAAATATTCCTTTAATAATATTCAGTTATAATAGATAACTCTGTTTCTGATCTATATTTCGTATCTATCCTTTCTATTTATATTGAACGCATTTATGCGTAACGGCAAAAAATTTACAAAACAAATAACAATCCAACAGTAATAGTTTTCTTCTCCTCACTCGGGATCACTCTTGACAGAGTGATCGTGCTCCTCATTTCAAATGTTGGTGTTAGTAGCAGTACGTGGCTTTAATAAAAGTCGGTTCACGCGCAAACCGTTTTATAGCAACAATATAATTTATTAGTTTCAGTCTGCTTCTATTTAACTTTACATTACATATGAAAATATATTATTCATTTATGTATAAGGCTATATAGGAAAACATACGTGTTAAATAAATAAATAAAATATTTTAAATTACCTTTTCAGTGAGTAATACGCAGATGAGCTAACATGATCATTAGCTTTTATTAGACCACTGCTGTATATAGGCTTTTCCCAATGTCTTCCACCAAGTTTAGTTAACAAACGCAACGAATAATATTTAGAAAATGTAGGATATTGATTGCTACAGTACAATATGGTTACGCTCGGTAGCCTAGGTCTATTAAGAATAGGATTAAAGTAATCCTCTATAGGCGAAGACTAGAAGAATCTTCACGTCGACGAGCTATAAAGGTGAGTACCTTCTTAGTAGTCTCGTCACCTCAAAGGAAGGTATGTTTTGAAAGTTCGCCTCTGATAATAAAATATATTGTATTTGTATAATGCATTATTGTTAGTCTACCATAATAATTTTATCATACTGATAATTTTACTAATCTGGTTGTTGTATATTGAACATTTTGCGAATTTTCCTTAAAGCCTCGATATAGAACAATATCGCAATGCTAATATTTACTCTAACATGGATATTATTGGCGAAGCGAATAACCAGCTATCAACTGGAACTATAATGTAATTGTACTATAAAAATGTGCAAAGAAGATTTTTAAATACACTTTCTTTAAGTTCACTTTAATTTTTTTTTTCATTTACAATGTAACGTTAAAGTACTAAAAACTTTGTTAAAGTTCTCGTGATAGTTTAGAAAATTTATCTTTAATAAAAATACAGTAAAATGTACAAATCATGAACAGAAATTATAGCTACAGTGGCCACGGTCTTACATACTTATGAGTTTACTATTTTCCATCGTAGAAAAAGTATCAAAGCAAGAATTTCTTCAAATGATAAAAACTCAAAGATATATGAAGATTCAAATCGTTTGTAATTTTTACAAACTCTAAAAGGAACAAGAGATAAACTTCTATTTAAAAAAAACGAATGTAATAAATATGTTTTAGTCAAAATAATTTTAACTTGTATTTTCTTGGTCTGTGTATTTTATAGTCGGTTTAGTGCCACAAAAATACATAATACTCTTTCACTAATTAATTATTTTATTACAAGTATTTTAAAACTATTAGAAAATAAGGATTCCTAAAATCGTAACGACAGATTGCTAATAAAACAGTAGTGCTTATTTTAAGTATTTAAATGGGCACTAATACCTTGGATTTAACATCTACCTGAAGAACGTACCATTGTATTATTATATAGTATTAGGTGGTGGTAGGTTTTTATTGCCGAAGACTATCTAGATTGGTACCACCGCAGCTCTAATTTTTGCCGCCAAACAGTAATGTAAAAACATTACTATGTTCCGATTTCAAGGGCGACGAGCGCAGTATGGTGCTGTATATCACCCTAACAAGCGCCACATTGTTATGGGTAAACTTATCTCATTATGTTTCGTAAAATAAAAAAAGTATACATTGCTCCATTGCTATATATTAATTAAAAGCAATTACGTTAATAGGAAGCATTAGGCATTACATATTTTCTGTATGTTTTGTAGTGGAAGACTAAGTTACGTAGTAGTGTACGTCATTTAACGGAATGAATAAAGTATGCGATAAATATGTACACGTGATTCATGTGTGCGGGTGTTTCCACGAGTTCAGTCTCACACTATACTCCTTTGATTGTGAACGTTTGCCTTAATAATTTATCTTTTGCCAGCCAATCGTTTAGATAACACTTTGAGGTGTTGGCTTTTTAGACTCTTTTCTTGACGACAGTGCGGTGCGTGTTCGTGTCCTGTCCTTGATCTTCACGTTGATGTGAGTTTAAGACAGTTTACTAATTCAATGGTATTTTAAACTAAAGATTTAAGTAGTTATATTTCATGGTTTATTATAGCAATTTTTTTTTATACATTCTGTTTTTGCAATTACTGAACTGACTTATAAAGAAATAATATAAAATAGAGTAAGAAAAAATTCACGAAAGTTAAAATATAATGTTAACATGAAAGTTTAAATCATTTTCCTCATCAGAAAATGGCAGAAACAAAACCCACGTTTGATTATCACGAAGAAACGCATAAAGAAAGACTGGCCCGTAAATCAAAGGAATCTCCTTTTATGGTTATAGGTAAGTAAAAAAAAGGTGTCTATTTTCAAAAACTATAAATTACCCCAAAAACCGGTAAGACTTCTTAATTAATATATGAAAATATGAATATTATCTTGAATTAGATAATGCAAATGGAGGATCAAAAATTCATCAAAAAAAGTGTAAAAGTATCTAATCAGAATCATCATCATCAGCTGATAGACATCCAGTGGAGGACATTAGCTAAGATGTTTTATACCATTACAAAATATAGTATAATTGTGACGCAATCTATAACGCTCGTCACGGTCCAAGGTTACATGAAGACAAGCAACGTCTTACTTTATTATCATACATATGTGGTTCCATATGTTTTTGTAACACTTAGTTTCTTAAAACATCATGCTCAGTAAGAATCAACATTGTTACTCAACTGCTTGCATACATAGAATACTGTCGAAAAAATACAAAGCTTACAAGTACTTGTGTAATATAAATATAAAAAAGATTTCTTTCTTTCAAATACTAATATGGTTAATGTTTCAAGAAATTAATAATATAACAGTTTAAAAAAAGCCATAGATTATTGCCTTATTAGTTGTCAGACTTGTGGTATGTGCTTATTTCTGCCGCCAAACTGTAGTATGCAAACATTACCGAGTCCCGGTTTGAACGGTGCTGTAGCTAGTGAAATTACATCTTGTGTCTCAGGCGACGAGTGTAATGTGGTGCTGTGTATGACATCCTAACTAGCTATATTGTTATGGGCGGCGTATTGCTTACCATCAGGTGAAAGTCTCGCTCGTCTCGTCGATTAATGGTATAAAAAAAACTGACTTTTATATTTAATCGATACATTTTCCTGGTATGAATAACATTGGCAATACCAGTTGCATTTACGTTTTGGATTTCCCCCTTACAATAGTATTTGGCAATTATACAAATATACTACACTTGTGAATAAGTACTAAAATAGTTAAATCTTACAGCCATCGTAAAGAAGTAGATTTTATATAGAAATCGTAAATGTTATAGTTATGTTAAGGTAACTGTTATTTATTGTTCATAAATTAAAATTTGTTTGTTAATGTTTGCATAATAAAAGAAGTTATATATCTGACTACACAATTCAAATATTTAAAAGGAAACTAATTTGAAACACTATAAGAATTTAGATAATAAAAAATTGGAATTTTGTATTTTGGCAAGGTTCTACCAATGCCTCATGTATCAAACTCTATGTGATGTTTTTACATAATTTCACCTAAGAAGTTCAAGAAAATCAATGCGTTAATAAAAATAACATTATTTTTACAGGACTAGCGGGATTAGCATCGGCTGTTGGATATGGCGTATATGCGTATAAATACCGTGGGAAAATGAGTACGAGCGTATATCTAATGCAATTCCGAGTAATCGCACAAGGGATGGCCATTGGCGCCTTAACACTGGGCATGACCTATACCCTTTACAACAACCATTTCAACAAACCGAAGCAAAATGCTATAACTGAAAGCGTTATATCTAAAATCAATGAGCATTAGAACAAAAGATATTATTTAGTGTAAGGGTTATTTTTTTTAATGTAATTTATTATTTGAATGTGTTCTCGTCCCGACAATTACTTTTCTGTTGACTACCGATAAATGTATAAGGGATGGAAACAAAATTATTCTTTTATGAAAAATCACAGTTCCCAACAATTGAGTTGATTTACAACAAAGTTTACTATAATTATGTTAAATGTGATAACTGTCAATTTTGTTAACTTACATTAAAATGTATTATAATATAGATATTAGTATTATTATTGCACGTGCGAGTAGTGCAGGACCGGTGTGGAGTTTCTTTGTACTCTAAGTTCATCGCAGTCTGGTATTACACTAATAATAATAAAAATAAACTAAAACTAAATACTTTATTTACTAATTTATACTACACTCAGCAGTTGAGTAATTGGCAATTAAATTTAGAAATATTCACCAAAGAATATATCTATATTATTTGAGGTAATTTGTATAACGCACATTCTTATAAATATAGATGCTAATTCCTCTTATTTTATAACTATACGTTATATAAAATGAAGGAATTTTTTGTATAACCACACGATTTGCCAATCGATAAGGTACTAGAAAATCTTATATCGTAATTACAGTAAAATCATCCCTTCAAAATCTTTAAAAATTATTTTTAAAAAAATATACTCTAAACCGCAGGGGTAATATAATATTAAAACTAAATTGTAATTGGTATTTTTTGTCAAAATAATATATGTTGTAAAATAAAGTTGTATCAAAGCTTAATACATTAATTTTCTTTATCCCTCTGTACAACCTATATATATTAAGATTTTATGAAACGTTTATAAACTAAAAATAATTTATTATAATTGCATTAAATATTATCATTATACAAAAGCCACAACATATCGCATACAAAAAATGTTATCAAAATTGGTTCATCTGTATTTTGTGGTGGAAATAAAAATTACATTTAGAAGTAGCAATCGGAGTTTAGTGGATGGTTCATCCTTATAAATAGCACAGCAGTAACTGCGTAATCATAACCGGGAAAAATTTTCATCCAACGATAACATAGATATATATCTATCTTATTCGGTATCTAACACGGGTAATTTGATATTAGGATATTATGCTCATAAGTAATATTAGGTTGGGGGAAAAAGAAATCCATTATTTTTTCCGTAGATGGCTGTAGTGATAAATTTCTCGTAAAGTATCGATCAAACAGTTTCAGATTTATGCTCGTTGTAAAGGTGACATTTCGCAGTAAAAAAATTCTTCTGCTGTTTTTTGTTTGGTGCATTCAATTGTGAGTTACAGGGTGTTAAAAATGGAAGTGAACAAAGAAAATTCGGTACATTTTACAGTTTTTCTTTGACAAAGGCGAAAATGCAAGCCAGGCGGCTAAAATTGTGAATGGTGTTTATGGACCCGATACTGTAACAGCCAATTATGTGCAATTTTGGTTTCGTAGATTCCATTCAGGAATTTTTGATGTTAAAGATGCACCTTGCACAGGTAGGCCGGTCGCCGAAAATGTCGATAAAATCGGAGAAATTATCGAAGTTGACCGGCATGTTAGCATGTTAGCAGTCGTAACATCGCCCAGGAGGTAAAAATGGACCACAAAACAGTTTTAAACCATTTACACAAAGCTGGATTCAAAAAGAAGCTCGATGTTTGGGTGCCACACCAATTAACAGAAAAAAACATGATGGATCGAATTTCCATCTGCGAAGCCTTGGCCAAACGGAATGAGATAGACCCATTTCTTAAACGGATGGTGTCTGGAGATGAGAAATGGATCACATACGATAACCCTGTGCGAAAACGATCATGGTCAAAGAGCGGTGAAGCACCTCAAACGGTGGCCAAACCAGAACTAACGGCCAGGAAGGTTCTGCTGTGCATTTGGTGGGACTGGAAGGGGATTATTTATTATGAGTTGTTTCCATATGGCCAAGCACTAAATTCTGATCTCTACTGTCAACAACTGGACCGTTTTAAGGTAGCAATTGACCAGAAACGGCCAGAATTGGCCAACAGGAGAGGTGTCGTATTCCACCAGGACAACGCTAGGCCACACACGTCTACAGTGACTCGCCAGAAACTTCGGGAGCTTGGTTGGGAAGTTTTAATGCATCCGCCATACAGTCCGGACTTGGCACCAAGCGATTACCATCTTTTTCTTGCATTACAAAATTTCTTTAGTGATAAAAAATTGGCATCTAGGGAAGATTGTGAAAATCGGCTACTAGAGTTTTTTGCAAATAGAGACCAGGACTTCTACGAGAGAGGCATTATGAAGTTACCTTTAAAATGGCAACAAATCATAGAACAAAACGGTGCATATTTGACCCAAATCGGACAATCCGAAGCATGTTAAATAAAGTCCTGAAATTCATATAAAAATAATGGATTTCTTTTTCCCCAACCTATTATTATATATTCATTTAAAACATACAGTTGTGATACATATACGAGTTTAATTAATTTTAACTATCATTAACTGGAAATGAAATAGGTCCTTCAGCCAGTACGCTGGCCAAGAACAGATTAATTAAGGTCAAGCTGCGAAAACTGTTCTTTGAACACGCCGGCTTTCTCGCTCCCTTTTCGATATGTATTGCTGCTTAGTTCTAAATAAAATATGTACAGTAATATTCACAAGTTACGCCATTGGCCGTTTCCATATAGAGACGTGAGAAAAAAACCTAAATGGTGATACATATTATGTAGTACGTAACTAAATACTTATCAAAAATTTTCATATTAATAAATAAATTGTTACATTTTGTACCACAACTAAAAAGATATTAGATGTATTTCTGAAATGAGTGGCACAATCATCTGGCAAGACGATTTATTTTTTTCTTTGCAGTCTCTTCATGAGGAGAATTAGGTTATATGTATAATGTGTAAACCAAAGATATTTTCCATTCGAATTTGCTTTACCTCCAGAACATGCATTCCATGCTCAGGAGGGTTGTCAAGCAGACAATTAAGCAACTCCAAATTAGTGCAAATTGGGGTATGACTGTATAAGTAAAAGCAGAATTTGAGTCTCATAATTTAATTTTTTTAATTGCACAGCAACATTAAATCATATGTTCTTACAAGAAACACACTCAAAGTGAACCATCAAATACAAGCTAAAAGCTTTAAAGCAAATCATATCCGGAGTCACATCACTTTGCAATGACAATTAAAATATTTCTTACATTTTTGCATAGTTACAAACTAGTTTATCAAATATAAATTTTAAACAAAACATTATCAAATATTCATTTATCACATTTCAACAAAATTTCCATTATATACTATCCTTCATACTTGTAAGTCATTAATACTGGTTTAAAAAAAATATGTTTAAAATATTTTAGTAATAAATTACATAAAAGACTTACTTTGTTATACTGATACATAGATAAATATGAAATAACACTAGGTTTAGTGATGCATTTGAAATCTACGAATTGGAAGAAGTGAACCAAATAAAACATGCTGTACTACTGGAAACTTTGAGAGTACTTCCTTTTTATACATTTTAATAAGACCTTGATTTATTTTAGCCCAAGAGCCAACAGCGCTTATGCTCCACAGCTGATTAGAGTGCTCAGCAAAAGGACCTTTCTTTACCTCTTTAATGTACTTAATACATGATAAAAACATATATTCATCTGAGAATTTATCAATGATTTCATCCTCCAAAAATTTTGATGGTGGGTATATTCTTGGTTGATCGATAAGCTGAGAACTACCCCAGATGAATGGTACAAATTGATAATCATCAAGACTCCACACACCATGACTCCCAGCAGGCTCCATTCTATATGTCTGTTGTAGTTTCCGAGCAATATTAAGGTATTTATTAAAAATCATAAACACTGTCGCAACATTATCTTCTTGCACAAGATAGCCAATTTTATATAAACAGCACAAAAACATAATAAATGACATCTCATGACCAGTTCCATAATCAATCCGAGTGGCATTTCCAAAACTTTCTTCAAGATAAGCTTTGACTTCTGGTATAGTTATGTGAAGACTTTCATCAAGAACCTCTTGAAGATATATTATTATGTTATTTTTAAGTGTCTGAATCCATTCTCTAAAAGCAATGTTACCAAACCTTTGGGGTTGTTCAATAGGAGGACAGTTGTCTATCAATTTATCAAATTTATCCAACATGTTCATAATTTTCATTACATTTTCAGATATTTTACAATCAACTGAGAGTGGTTTCCCTTTAATTGCTTCATTTAGGGTAGCAATAAACCCTGTATATTCCATGTATGCTTCAGACTTCTCCCATATTGTCATATCAGTAATTGTTTTGACAGCTTTTACAGGTTCTAAAAATCTATGATTAGGAGAAAATGGTACTGAATTCTCTGTCTTTGTTCCATCGCCAATTGGATTTTCAATATTCATCTAAAAAAAAGATTAATATGAATCTAATACTAGATATTTTAATAATTTATCAAACATGATAATTTTTTATCATTAATAGGTAATAGTTATTTCTTAAATTTAAATCTTTCATATATGTGAAATATTTATTGGGTTTCAGCCATATTTTTAAGATCATATGAATCTTAATGCATGCTTTGATAAGCATTGCTAATGAAGGTCAGTAATGTCAAACGGAGGGTGAAGCAATACTGGTTTTCATAAGTAACTTACGTACACGAGAGTTTAATTTTTTTAATGTAAATTTGAAACATTTGTACAATGGAGAGAATTTTACGAGGGATTATGAGGTACAGAGTTTTGGATCGAGCGAGCATGGTAAAACAATTTCAAGAAGTACGAGACAATCCAGTGGTAAGCACAAATGCGTCACTAACCTTGTTTCTTCTCTTTTGTTTATATTACCTAAGATATTAGCATTTGTTTTTATTTATTCCTGACCCCTAAAGAATAATTTATATTTATTAAAATGTTTGTTATTATCAAAAAAATCATGTATTATAAGCCAATCTCTTTTAAAATCGTTGTCAAACCCAACAACATTCATAAATTTAGTAACATTGACAGATAAATTAAAAGTAAATTCTTGTAAGTCAACGACATTACAGATATTCCGCCTTATTACAGATATTAATTTACTATAACCGAATTTCAATTAAACTTATTAAACATCAAAATACCTTATCGTTTTTAACTAAATCTAAAATTAACAAAAATTATATGTACTTTTTTTCAGCCTAAAGCAATTTTTTACACCTGCATGGACAGTAGAATGATCCCTACAAGATTTACAGAAACTTGCGTCGGAGACATGTTTGTTGGTTAGTAATTGAAATACCAACATTGACAAAAATACCTTACAAAAGTACAATTAAAATGAAATATTTAACATATACCTAACAGCCATTAATTTAACCATAAATTTTACACAACCGCCGTAGTTGTTCTACAACCGCGTCTATGATATCGACCTAGTTTTACCACCCTCAACATTCTATGTACTCTAATAGAATAATAACGAATACTATTGCTTACTTTATTTTTTACTTATTTATTATTAATTTCAGTTCGAAATGCAGGTAATCTAATACCACATTCTCAACATTTTATCGACGAAATGACAAGTTGTGAACCAGCAGGACTGGAGCTTAGCTGTATAATAAACGATATTAAGCATGTTATTGTTTGCGGACACAGCGACTGCAAAGCAATGAATCTTTTGTATAAACTTAAAAATGAAGAAGAATCTAATATTGTTAGTAGCAGTTATACATAGATAACATTAATCTTAATCGAATTTTAATGAAAATAATATTAATTAGACCTAAACCCGAAAAGCCTCTAAAAGTACATTCTTAAGACTTATACAGTAATAGTTTTACGTAAAAGAACAATTTTAGGTTTAGTTATATATTTATTATACAACTTTCTATAGTAAATAACAAAAATTTTATTGCTAAGGTTATTTTACTTTCATTAATTATGTGGCTTTAATTTTTTTTTATTTATCATGAAGAAGAGATGATCGCCTAATTAAAATTTGTAATTAATCTTAAACATAGGAACAGAGAAGAATATCACCTCTGAAATCATGGTTATGTAAACATGGCCAAACAAGCCTGGAAAAATTTCT
Organism: Troides aeacus; assembly: GCA_033220335.2. Taxonomy (NCBI): domain Eukaryota; kingdom Metazoa; phylum Arthropoda; class Insecta; order Lepidoptera; family Papilionidae; genus Troides; species Troides aeacus. The sequence continues at coordinate 10,008,960 of CM067272.1, read as the reverse complement.
TCAAATGAACGATGACTTTGATAAACCGATGCTATTTACAGCAGAGACTCCGCAACGAAAATTTGTAGCATACATTGATCCCGAAAACAAATTCTGTATCGAAGATAAATTATCACAGGTTCGTATTTTAAAAATTTTAAGGAATTGAAACAGATAAACAAGTTTTTAAATCTTTAAGACGGTAAGGTACATATGGATCAATCTGAAATACCTTAACTCAGTCGGTCGAAGCATATTGTATCCATATTGCATAAAAGATAAACCATAGAGTTACTATCATTAACATTTTCCCATATTCAATTAAAAATTAATTTATCGAAGTCTTAAAAATATTTTTATGTTATTAAACATTTTTAACTTGTTAAAACTTTTCGCAAACATAAAAATTTAAGTGAGCAATTTATTATTAAACTTTATTAAATAATTCAAATAAGTATGTTTACAAAATTTATAATATTGTGACTTCTTATTCAAGGTAAATACTTTGCAGCAGTTACAAAACATTGCATCATATGGAATGTTAAAGAAGCGCTTAGAAAAGCACGATCTGCATATTCATGCTCTTTGGTTTGATATATACACAGGAGATATTTATTATTTTAGTAGACGTGCTAAAAAATTTATTATAATAGACGAATCAACTTATGAATCTATACTGGCTGAGATCCGAAGGTATTATTCCTAGCATTATCAAAAAATATAGTGTTTCATATTATTAATGCATACCTGTAATTTCTCTCATTGTACATTATTGTAATAAGTACATTTTATTATTCTACCTCATACGGTGATAACAAACATTGATCTTCTTTGCCTTCTTTGAAGATCCCTTATAATAATCAATAAAGTTATGTTAGATTCATTATTACTCTACTGTTTAAACAAACGGGACCAAGTTATAATTAATGAAAACTTTAATCAAGACATTTTAAACTTATAAATGAAGAACTAGTAATTTTATAGACATTAAAAAGAGAACCCCGTTTTAAAACGTTCATACATATTTATATATTATTATATACATATTTTTCCGTGAAGGTATTATTCTTCTATACTGTATAATGATGTTCTTTGTATTAATAATATTGTTCAGGGGCTAAGAGTACAAGTAATCAATTAATTAATATTTTCATATATTATATTTGTAGTAAACGTGTGTTTTTAAAAGAAAAAATAAAATTTAATGTTTAGTACAATAATATTTTAAGCACCACGGAATCTTCTAACATCTTTGATGTTACAGTTCTAATAGTTTCATTATCTTTAACTAAAACTTTGAAAAAGTGAGCTCACGTTTCTACTTTATTAAAATAATTCTTTTATCATAAAAAACTAAGTGTTCTATATATGTAACTGTGATGAATTTATTAAAATTAAAATGAATAAAGAAGTCATAACAATACTGTCTTTATATTTTACGGTAAATGATTTTTCCCACACAGAAATTGTTATTGTAAAAAAGTTTTTGTTCTGTACAGGGTTTATCTACCGTGGAGACGAATGCATCATGATGATAGCACATCTCAATTAATAGGTCATTTATAACATTATTACTACTTATAGTATTTACTACTATATTAATTTATTGCCCATTCCATCACAAAGTTCAGTAAAAAAAAGGAAGAAATGTTTTTTTTAAAGCTGTGAAATGGCGAATACATAACACCATAAATATAAACCAGAGTAAAAAGCGTAAGTATTTGTAACTCTGTATCAAATTCATACGGCGGATAGTATGATTATAAGTCTCTGCCTTTCTGTACAACTTATTAAAAGTTAATTTGAGCTGTCACAATGACATTGACATTCATGGGTTTTCTTTCAAGGTTAAGCGAAGTGTGATGCAATGTTACAAATTTTTAAATATTATATAATTTAATAAATAAAAGTGATACGTGATAAAAGTATTACGGTACATAGATTTCTAATATACATATTTATAAATATGTGAGGCTAAATTATTAATTAATATTAAAAACATGTCCTTAACAACAGTTTTACACAAATATTTTGGTTTATTAAAAATGTACGTAACATAAAATGATCAATCTGCAAAACTTTTTTTTTAGAAGAATATCCATCAATGATGTCGAACTCTCAACAGATATTTGATTATAATGAAGAATCTCAAGCCGATAAACTAGCCCGAAAATCTAAAGACTCTCCATTCATGATAATAGGTAAAAATTTAATTTCCAGAAATTTTTTATATTATTTGATTGATTTTCTTCTAGTGTCAAAAAGTACTTTTTTTATAAAGTATTAATGTAATCTAACCTTCATTATAAAAAAAGTTTAAATATTCATTAATTGGTAGAAAAATAGTATTACTCCAATAAGAAGAATTTTTACATTGCAGGTATTATTGGTCTACTCGGCGTTTGTGGCTTCGGAGCATATAAATACAAGACACGTGGCAAAATGAGTACAAGTGTGTACCTTATGCAACTTCGAGTTGCTGCGCAGGGTACAGTTGTGTCAGCATTAACATTGGGTTTGGCATATTCATTAGTTAAAAACCATTTATTTAAAGATGATAAGAAAGAATAACAAATCAATGTTATTAGTTTAATTTGAAATTTACTTAAATTACAGTCTGAAGCTTAACTTGCTACCTCAGAAATTCTCACAAAATGTATAAAAATTTCATAACAGTAATCTCATTATAATCTCAAAGAAGAATTGTATGTATTAAAACAATATTTTTGTTTTAGATTTTGTTTTGTCCTAGTAGTATTAGCGGAAAGCTTTAGTTCTGTGATCACTAGCAAGTAAACAATAATTATCACTGAAAATATTTATTTTGAAGCCTTAGAGGTTTTGCTTTGTGATATATGGTTTCACCATGTTTAATTATAAGAATTAAATTATTTATTAAAACAAAGCTTTGAAAGACAGTCATCTTATAATTTTTACCTTAATAGACACTTCCATAATCAAATCATGTAAATTGTGGAGAGAGAGAGAAAGAGTGAACATATTATAGAAGAACATTGATTTTTTTGATTGCTGTGACACCTATTAATTTAAACAAGTATATGTGTAATTTTAAAGAAATTGAGTTCTCTAATTAGTGAAAACAATAAAGATTTAGAAAAAAAACTGTCCATCTTAAGATGGCAAGTGTAGAGTTAAATTACGAGTATGCAAAATATTATGAGAAAACTTTATAATTTTTCTACCACTTGGTAATAACCAAATATACCAAATTTATTACTCAAGTTAATTTAAAAGAAACTATCTGAATATTACTTGTAACAGGTTCAACTCAGGCCTACAAGTACATTTTAACAAAAAATAATATCATTAATAATTTAACAGGAATTAAAAGCAGCAACATCTATTTCCACTTATTCACCCATCCATCCATAAGCCAATTTATGTCCCCACTGCTGGGGCACAGGCCTACCCTCAATATGAAGGCGATTGGGCCATAGTCACCACGTGGGCTCAATGCGGGTTGGTGACTTCACACATATTAGGGGGACCGGAAAGTAATGTCGTTTCTGCGCATGCCAATACTTGATTGTCATTTGTCAGCTCATTGTTTTGTTCAGAGGCGTACCAAAGACATTGTGAGGTTATAGTGATTTCTTTACTTATAGACAATTGAATTACAATTTTTTTTTGTAATTTTGGGTAAAATGGCCAGCCAAATACCAGAAGAGGTACACATCCGGCATTGCATGCTCTTTGAGTTTCGCAAGGGAAATAACGCAACAGTTGCTACCAAAAACATTTGCGATGTTTATCCAAATGCACTGGACATTCGTAAATGCCAAAGGTGGTTTTCCAAGTTCAAATCGGGTAATTTTGATCTTTCCGACTCGTATCGATCAGGAAGACCATCAGCGTTAGACAACGACGTGTTAAGGGCGGAAGTGGAAGCAAATCCGTGTCAGACGATCGAGGATTTGTCAAACAGTCTCAACAAACCTTGGTCGACCATCCAAGAACATTTGAAGCAGATTGGAAAAGTAAGCAGAGCAGGTGTTTGGGTCCCGCATAATCTGTCCGAACAGAATAAGGCTAACCGATCAATCACATGCAACTTATTGCTTCAACGACACAACACAGAAGCGTTTTTTGATCGCTTGATCACAGGAGATGAGAAATGGGTCCTGTATGATAACCCAAAACGCAAAAGGCAGTGGCTCTCTCCAAATGAAATCCCTCGGAGTACTGCTAAGCCAGGTTTACACCCCAAAAAAGCGCTTTTGTGTGTTTGGTGGAGTATTCGCGGCATTGTTCATTTTGAATTACTGAAACCTGGAGAAACTGTTACTGCAGACCTCTACAGCGAACAACTGCAGCGAGTCAATCAATCTTTAATTGAAAAGTGGCCAGCGATTGTCAACCGAAAAGGCGTCATTCTCCAACATGACAATGCAAGACCGCACTGCGCAAGGCGAACTCTAGAAAAAATTAATGAATTGGGGTGGGAGGTGCTGCCTCATCCACCATATTCGCCCGATGTTGCACCATCGGATTTCCACTTATTCCGAGCGCTGCAACACTTTTTAAGTGGCAAAACATTTGCAAATTTGGATGAAATCCAAAATGCCATCTCTAGATATTTTGCCGAAAAACCAATTAATTTTTATCGATCAGGGATTGAAAATTTACTCACTAGATGGCAAAAGGTTATTGACAATGATGGGGAATACATCATTGATTAAAAATAAAGACTCGTTAAAAATGTGTTTGTATTTAGCGTAAGAAAACGACATTACTTTCCGGTCCCCCTAATACTTTAGAATAAATTCTAATTCATGTGCAGGTTTCCTCGCGATATTTTCCTTCACCGTTTGTATTTCGCTGTTGTAACTAAAGTTCACAAATGTACATAACTTAAATATTAAAGTCATCGGTACATGCCGAGATTCGAACCCGCGACCTACGGAATGAAGACCACACGCTCTAACCATTAGGCCAGCGAACTACTAATTCACCCCTTAGGATTATATTTTTAATTTCCATAGTGGCTTCAACAATAGTAAAAGGTATTGCCGCGGCTGCTCTGGCGCTCCTTATATGATGATTATGTATTTTGCCAAAATGAGAAATTATAATAAACTGCTTATGATTATTAAACTTATAATTTCAAATAAAGTACGTAACAATCCGAGAATTAACTATGACATGTTGTTAGTAAAATACACCCTTGACCATTATTTGTAACAATAAAACAAATTTGCACATTTATTTCAATTTCACTATTCCAGAACTAGGTATTATTGTCGGAAATTTAACTACGTTTCATTATTATTAATAATAATAATATTATTCCCACAAAATAACAAAAAAAATTCATAGTAATATAAAGAATTTAAACAAAACAAAATATTAAGCTTCGATTTGATCATGTGGGAAAGGAACCCACTCTGGTAATGTTACAGCCTACAAAGACCGCAAACCCTGATTTTCATTGGGGACTGTTAAAAAATTATTTAAACAATTTGCTTGGTAAATAAAAATACAAGTGCATTAATAATAATCCTGTTTATGCAAATATTACTAGTGGTAGGTTCCCGATGCCGGAGACCGTCTAGGTGGGTAATAACGCAGCCCCTTTTTCTACCGCCAATTAATATTGTGCAAACATTACTGAGTTTCCGATTGAAGGGAGCTCTAGCTAGTGAAATTACTCGTTTAATGAGACTTAACATCCTACGTCTCAAGACAACGAGCTCTAAATGGTGCAGTGTATAACATCCTCACTAGCGCCATGTTATGTGCGGGAGTACCACTTACCATCAGGCGAATAACTAAATCATTGGCAACCATCCAACTGATAAATAGCAAAAGCATTACATAAATAGTTGCTTAATATTCCCGCTAATGGAACATTGGCCATTTTTTTTAATCAGTCAAGCGACGACACAAGTGGAACTTTCACATGGTACGCGACGCCCGCCTATAACAACATAGCGCTACTTAGGATGTTATACACTGCACCAATTTGTGCTCGTCGCCTTGAGATATAGGATATTAAGTCTCATCACTCCAGTAATTTCACTAGCTACAGCTCCTTTCAATCGGGAACACGGTAATATTTGCGCACTTCTGTTTTAGGCTTTAGTAACATCCGCTTTCCTTCACCGGAAGCTCAAGCTCAATGGGAATGGAATCCTTTCCTCTGAGACGTACGAGTACAGCTGCGTAACAAACTGGGCTATAGTAGCTTGTAACAGTAAAATGTTTGTCACAAGAAAACATCGGTAGAAATGAAAGACGAAAGTAATAAATATTTATATATTCATAACATATAAAGCGTACAAGTTAACAATGTCAACAATATTCAAGCTAAATCAATTCATTTCGTATTACGGAAAAAGTATAACAACGTATAGTTTTACCACGTCAATCAATCGCTTTTACTGCAATCGGTTTGTTTAGTAACTTTCAATATGTAATTGGGAATGGTCAAGTCGTCCTTATCGGTAGTGGAATGATTTCGTATGGAATTGGATGTTACCTTTACTGACGACAACTCGTCGACATTGCTGAACAGCCCGTTCGAAGTGTTCGAACTGGAACTGGATTGGAACGTCGTCGATTTAAATATCTGTACGGGTGTCGACGTGCGCGCCCTGTTGTTGTTGTTGGTGCGGTTGTTCGTACTGTCGCTAGATTTGTCCGCCTCGAATTGTTTCATTTCGTCAGGCATTTTAGTCTCGTACAGAGAAACAAACTCAGGATCAGACATGTTTTTGTTACATTTATTTGTGAAAGTGATTTTCTTAGCTAGTTCATTAGTTAGAAATTCTTTAACAGTCATCGTATTAGACAAGATAGCTTTCTTCCTGTCGTTTTTGGAAGCTTCGTCGGATTTTGTATCCAGTCTTGGCGATTTAACGCCATTCGTCAGTAATAAATTGGAGTCAGCAGCCGCTGGCTGATTATTGAAAATTTTGTTTCGAAGTTGTACTCCACTAGAGCTAGAGGTGTTGGATGAAGAGGAAAGAGCGAGGCGTTCCTTGGTTTTCTTAAGTGTTGACGATGCCCAGCCCATACCAAGTTTTTGGAATGCGTTTTCTAAATCGGGGTTCGATGAAATACTCAAGGTATCAGATGTTTCTGCTACATTTTTCTTGCTTTGAAATAAGGCTCCCGAATTTTTTTGACCTTTACCTAGATTTGATAAAGCTAACAGCGAGATCGTAGATTCAGATGATATTGTACTTGAGTTAACATTAGAAGGTGAATCAAATTTAAACGGTTCGCTAATAATGTTCCTTTTCAATAGTTCTGCAATAACATCCGGTAAACTGCCCTCGGAGTGAAATGAGCTCACATCATCCGTAATTAAAGCACCCTTTAAAATATTTTCGCTGTTAGATGTTTCCTCGTGAGTTTCCATATATTGTTTTTTTGCATACTCCTGAATGCTTATAAAAGGTTTAAGCATTATTTCATTGAACTGCTGCAAATCCATCATCTTTAATTTTGAATCATTTGTAGTGTCAGAAGACAGAGTTTGAATGTTTTTTTTAAACGGTTTATTATTAAGTTTAACTAAGTCTTGGTCGATGTATTCTTTTCCTAAAATTGGAGACGATGTTTTAGAATCATAATCTCTCTTATAAGCCAAGTGCTCAAGACTTTTACTCGAATGATTCGAATCATCGTTTACATCGTTTCGTGATTGACTTTTTAATTTCAAACTCATAGGTGAATCTACTTCAAGGACTGTTGATAATTCATGGGGAATAATAGGATCCTGTTCGCTTTTCAAATGTATTCGAGACAAGGCCGGAGGCGGTTTTGCCCTGATTTTCATTTGCATGTTTTCTACAGTTAATTTTTGAAAAGCTATATTAGAAACACGATCTTTACTCATATTTTCAGGCCGTGGAACAACTGGAGGTGGAGAGGGAGTTTTAAAATCCATAGGTTTAGGAATATCGGACAACAAAGGTATAAAAGTTTTTTCATTTGAAGCACTCCTTGCTATCTCTTCGCCCGAAGTTAAACTGGGAGGAGATATTCGATTGATCGTGCTTTGCATTTCAGGAAATGTCACTAGCGAAGATAATTTATTTTCCACAGCTTTGTTTTTATTTCGTTCCGAGTCAGAATCAGATGTACATTCTGAAGAAGTAATTTGGCTATATGCCAATGATTTGTTTTTCCTCACTTCTTCCAGTACTTTAGCTAAATTTGATAAGCGTTTTGTACACTTTTCAGTTAAGTCGGCAATTTTCTCCATGTTTTGTAGTTTGTTCTCCGCTACTTTCATGAAGTTGTTCTCGCAGTCACTATTCGTTTGAGTAGAAATATGCGTAAGGGGATGATCAATACTGTCATGATCTTTATGGTTGACCTTATCGGTAGAAACGGGAACTGTGGCTGATACGCATGCGGAAGGTAATGAAATATTAGACGCTTCTTTAACAAAATTATGAGAAGAATTTTGTCGTTTAACAGCAATTCCATTTTTTAGTGGTGGTTCAGAATGTTTCTGACTACATACTTTAGGAAGAGATGTAGTCAACTGATCACTTGTATCATTTCTGAATGATGACGAAGTTGAGTTCAGTTTAGACGAGGATATTTGATATGATTTTTTTTTTAATTCACGTGTTTTCAAAACATTTTTAGAAATATTAAGTGATTTAACTTTGTGAGTTTGTTTCCGTCTAAGTTGTTTCGGATGTGTTTTCACGCGTTTATGCATTTGATTATCCACAGAGGTCTGTACTGATTTGTTTTTTTCATTAATTTTGATCTCATTCATAATTTTTTGTTTTAAAATGTTTTTAATTTGCTCCAATGAAATCTTTCTGTCGGATATTTTAGCATTCATGTTTAAGGGATCGTTTATAATGGAACTGCTGGGCGTTTCCACAGAACTACATTCCTCGTTTATAATATTTACAGCTTTCATCCCTTCTTTGTTTAGTTCTAATAATTTGTTAACGTAATCCTTTATTACAGGATTTAGTGACGTTTTAATATTTCTATTTGCCTCGTTAGATTTAATTTTTTTCACCTGCTTACTGGGTGCATTTTGATTGCGCAACGTTGTAGTAGTTTCATGTCCTTTATGTGTATCTGTTTTTTTGTTGACTTTTTTGTGTTTTCGACACTTGCTGCACGCGCCAAGTTTTTCCTCTTCAAAGCTGACTGGTGTAGACTCATATTTATTATAGATATCACTTAATGCACTACTTGCAGTATTGGGCGGTGTAGCTGAATGATGATTGCTCTTTTTATAATTATTTAATAAATTAATGGAATGAGATAGCTCTTTTTTGTTTATATAGTGGTGCTTACACCTACAACTTTTTGGTCTTTCAAAGTTCTGAGCATGTCGGATTTCTTTTATAGAACTATTGTGGGTGTCTTCACATGATAAAGAGTAATGTCTATTAAGAAATCTAGGCATAATAATTTCCGGAGGACTCATGTAAGTTGTAGATGTCGATGAACTCATATGCATATATACAGGTCTGTGAATCGGAGAATTTGAAGTTTGTGTATATGTAGAGGTTGCTTTCTTATTTGTTTCATGTGGCACATCTTGATTAACGTTTTCTTCCGATCTGACGTTTGTTCCTACACTTTTGATTTCACTAATCGCAGATTGTGGCGATTGATTGTCAGCCTCCGAAGAAATTTGATGATCTATGCCTTTAGGAGTTGGTATTTTCAATAAATTTACTGGATCTGTAACTTTAGTACTTTCTTCAGATTCCTTTGGAATGTCATTCTTCTCAGCTTCTTCATGCACGGGTAAAACTGTAGAATTTGGTGAAGATTTATTATTAGCGTCTCGATTCTTCAAACCGGTTTCCACATCACTTTTTTCTTTACACTTTTCTTCTTCTTTATTATTAATTTCTTTTTTTCTAAGCTGTATTATAACTTCATATGCCTCGTCTTTCAGAAAACCAGTAGTTCCAACATAGAACTTTCCATTTTCCTGACCGGTTGGATCAATTAACTTTATATAATCAGGTTCAGAAAGAACTGTTTTATCTTTATTAATAGTGGCTCTCAAAGACGACGTAGATGTTGCTGCTGACGGATAGTGAATAGTTTGTCGCTCGGGGTTTTTTTTATAAGACATACAGTTACATTTGTGGGGAAGTCTGGAAAGAAAAGTTAAACAATGTAATTGTTACCTTTAAATTAATTATGTATGTAACATTCCGGGAAAAAATTATTATCTAATTTTTAGGTACAATTTTACTTTTAGTACACTTAATAAGACTTAGATTTAACGAAATCAGGTTCGAAAAATTTCTCTACACTCATATAAATATATCTACTTAAGTAAATTTAAGTTAATCATTTATTATTTATCGACTAAACGAATACTGCACTACAGCTTTCAGACATAATATTTAGTGTCATTCCTTGATAATTTTATAATCTAGATCGGCCTTGGAATAGTAATATTATATGTTTGCACACTACTATTTAGCGACAAAACTAGGCGCTGCGGGGGAGGTCTCTGTTGCCAGTGTGCATCGCTGCGCCTATTTCAGCCGCCAAACAGCGGCCAGCAAACACTGTTTTAGGATTGAAGGGCGCTGCAGCTATTGTAATTACTGGGGTAAAGGGACTCAACATTTTATGTCTCAGGCGATGAGCGCAATGTGGTGCTGTGTATATGACACTAACTAGTGCCACGCTGTTATGGTCGGGCGCATCATTTACCATCGGGTGACCGTCCCGATTGTCTCATCGCTTAATTAAAAAAAATCAACTAGACCTCTAGGAACAGAAACCACCAGTAAAATTAAAGGAACATTAATGGAAGCTTGTGTAATAAATTTAAATGCAAAAAGTGACACACACCATCCTCAAATGCGATGGTTTATTCTAAATGTTAAACACGTACATGGACATTGTATTTACCTTTCACTAGTGCCACCGCCACAAGGAATGTTTTCGGGAAGAATATCTGAAATAAATACATAGTTTATTATAAATCTTAACAGTGAGAAGTGATGATCAAATAGTGACAAAATTAGGAAAATTATACCTTTTTTCTGTAATATAAATAGATTAGATACTTATAACGTTATTTGTTTAAAAAAATTACTGTGTTAAATAGTTTATTTATTTTCAACATTTAACGAATAGTAAGGTATATCGGAGATGTCCTAAAGGCCGGATCAAAAGCACACGCAACCGACGAGCGTGCATGAAGACGCATATGAAAGTGGAGGAAGCGAGAGAGGTGTGCCAGGATCGTAGCAGATGGAGAGAGGTGGTCTCTGCCTATCCTACTGGGAACGAGGCGTGATATATATGTATGTATGTAAGGTATATAATTTCGCTTATTATATTAAAATGCCTTGATATTAACCTTACCTTGATTATTTGCCTGTGAATAATTACAATTCTTATGATGTGTCAAGTTTCCAGGGTTAAGTAGATTATTCTCCGATTGGTTATCGCGGAATTGTAATGTATTCATGTTGTCCCTAAAAAGGTTTAAGATACGTTTATATTAAATAAAAAGTATATAGAAATGCAGATAATTCAAATTTGATGCGTTTTTATCTCTTAGAAGAAGCCAACGTTTGTAGAAAATCATTTTATTGTGTCATGTTATAAAAACAAACAGCGTGAGATGATCGCTGCTTGGACTCGATCTTTCTCATCCACCTCGCTAGTGAAGCGTGGTTTGGAATGTGGTTAATTCTGGAAAGCTGTTGTTCTTGAAACATGCAAGTTTGAAAGATCTGTTTGATCAAGACAAACAGCGTCTGCGACCGCCATACAAAGTAAGCTTCCTATTTTCTGAGGATATTAAGTGCTTGTAAGTCGTATTGACTCTTACAGCTCATCTGATACTGGGGTCGTGGGCCGGGATCAACGGCCTATTTCAAACTAAACTATCACGGCTTTTATTATACACATGTAGTGATCGTAGGGTCTTATTTACCAGTTTTCTTATTAACTACTACTACTAACTTTACTAACTAATATAATGCCATTTTAATAAGTTAATACTATGCCCAATAATCCCATATAAGAATAAGAGCAAATAATATTTTAACATATTTACCACCAAGGTATCCGTTCTTCAGATAAAAACCATTCTTGAATATTAGTAGCGTAAAAACTCATTTTATTATACACCTGTCTAATGGATGTTTCATGATTATCAAAAGGAGTAAGAACGGAGAAAGCAGGAAAAAAAAAAGGTGAAAACTTACCCATTATCATTAACCGTTTTGTAGATTCCTAAAAACATAACCGTAATAAGAAAAGTTACTTCACGATGAATCTTTTTCTTAATAAATAACTGATAAAAAGATATATTATCCGATCCTTGAAAAAGTAATAATTTCTTAATTCACCAGACATCAGATCTTTCACAAATTTGAAAGGTAGGTCTGTTTAAGATTAGCACATCATTCATAATATTCACATAATATTAAAATATAGTAATACATAAGAAAACTTAAAAATAAAAAGTACCTTCAGTTAATTGTTCAAAAGACTCTTTATTTTCACATCTTTTAACTTTTTGTGCAGTTTTGTTATTGTCACCATTGCCAAGACATTCTCCAGTGAACTTTTGATTAGATTTAGCTGAATTATTTTTATAAACCAATTTAGATTTATCGACACGTTTCGCCTTTTTGTTATTTTTTGCATTAAGTATTTTATATATAACAATTTTGTCAGCATTAGATAATTTATTATCAACTTCTTCTGAACTATCATCTCTCTTACTCCTTTTCTTTAACATTAAATCTTCAAATGAGCTAGAATCAGATGCAATAGAGGAACACTCTGTTGAGTCAGCATCATTTTGTTCAATTACTACAGCCTCCACATATTTTTTTTTAGATGCTTTTCTATTACTAGGTATATCTTTTGTGGGTGGTGTATGCTTATGCCCCGATCGATATTCATGATAGTCGTTTTCATTACTAAACTTGACAGTGTTACTATTTTTAACAGATGTGGGTATATGATGGATGGTCAGATGTTCATCCCTCTCAGGTACCGGCATCCATGAGTATTGCAAATCATTACTATCATGATTAGCATCTACATGTTTATCGTGTGGAGATTTTGATCTGCTTTGTATGTTACTTATTACATGCTGAGGAATTGATAAACATAAATTTTATAATTAGTTTAAGAGTAACAAGTACAATATAACAAAAAAGATAACATTTTTCTCAACAGTCTTTATAGATGCTGGACCCACACATGTAAGTAATATGTTTGCCTATAAGAATGCGGCACTATTTGGGATGGGCCCCACCTCACAAATTATAATTAATTAGTACAATACAATATGTCTTGCAACAATAAAGCATGCATGTAAGTATTAATAATTGCAACATACATTCCATCTATATCAAGTACTCACTTTACACTTCTGTCTTCTATGTTCTCTTTCAATATTTTTATATTCATTTTGTAATTTCCGTTGACGATTTTCTTTTAACTCACGCTGCCGTTCCTCATTCATGAAAGCTTCTTTCTGACATACATAATAAAAGAAAGTTAGTTGATATAAATTTACTGTGTTACATACATTTTTCATAATGTCCTTAATAAAATATTGAGTTAAAAGACAATGTAGACACAAATGTTGAATGTTCACCAAAAATACACTGGTGTTGATAGCCAAAAAACAGTGCTATTATGGTGGTAGCCTATATAATATAATATTTAAACAATGATAAGATACTTACAATTGGTTTATTGGACATGTCTTTGGGTATTGAACTCAAAAATGCCAAAGTGTCCCTATATTCCTTATCAATGTGTTCCTTTGTCAATGCAACTTTATTTCTCCTCTCCTTAACTTTATTTTGTAATTCCTTCTGTTTAAAGTCGTCATTTATTTCTTCTTTCTGAGCTTTTGAGAAAGCATTTTCACCAACGGCTTGGTCCCGTATTACCATACCGTCATTGTGACTAGGCAAAGTTCTGATATTTCTTGATGTATGGTTGTACATAATTATAGGGTCCTTCCTTACAATTTCTGTTGTATTTGTTTTAATGGTATTTTCTTCATCATTTTCATTTCCTTTGATAAAAAGATAACAATTGATTTTGTAAATATTGATAAAATAACAAAGAGATACAGTTAAGAAAAAAAAAAGTAACAATTAGTATCATTTGGGAATATGTAAAAGCTAGTTACATTTTAAAATTATTTTATTGTATATTTTAATAGTTGTATTAATAAGTTGTCTAAATATTGTGTATATTTCGTTACAAATAAATGTAATCGTCTATCAAAACTACTACTACTGAATCATAACAAATCATTGATATTCCTAAGGTTTTACATGTGATATAATGTTGGGACACCTGACATCAAACGGCAATTTTTTAAAGAAAACAGAAGATAAAGTAAAAGGAGCAGGATTTTCAATGGATAATTAACAATATGCACACAATAGTGTGGCATTTAATAAAATGTAACTCGAAGTTTCCATAGGTATCTCGATGATAATATTTTATATTCTAAAAGCTACCAATGTCCTATATACTCAGTGTTTGAATGATAGAGTAGAAAATAAACAGCATGAAATAAATATACAATGAACATGCGATTGCGGAACTAGTGATTAAAAATCATATAATTACTCTGTCACCTGACTGTCTAAAGGTCCTGAAAAAATTATTTGGAACATAAGTGCAGGCTTGGTTTTGTTGAGATAAATCAATTTTTATTGATCTCACAGTGTTGTTGGTATTATTTATTGATGAATTAATAATTGATTTAAATTTTCTGCTATTGATTGGAGGGAAAATGAGTTTTTCATTGTTTTGATTACAACACTGGTATTTTGGCTCAGCTTTCCAAGTTGGAACTGAGACAATCTGATCATCTAGAACTTGGCAAACATTATTAAAATTGCTACCTTCCAATTTTGAAGCTCTAGTTCTCTGTATGGTTTGTCTAATACTTTGTAAATCTTCAGTTTGTTTTTTAGTGCATTTAGTATCAAATTCTCGTAAACGAAGTTTTCGATTTTGTATGTGTTCTGAAATTAAAGTTAGAGTAGGCTTCGTTTGGTTAACCTGATGATTGGTTGTTGAACCACATCGTAAACTAGATGGCATTTCATCACTAAGTGCAAAGAGATTTGGTCTCTTGCTTTTATCTAACTTTTCAGGTTCTCTATTACTGTTATTTTCATGCAATACCAGTGCTGGTATTTCTGTCTCAGCATCACACATTGGGTCATTTAGATTTAATTGTGTCGCCATGTCAACTTTTGTCACAGTATCAGTTAGATTTTTCTCACACAGAGTTACATTTAATTCTTTATTATCATTATTAGCATCAAATTCTTTAGTTTTAGTTTGTAGAGTTTTAGCGATAGTACTTGATTTTTCTCTGCTTAACTCATTGGCTGCTTCCCTGGAATTATGATCACTTTATAGATCTGATGAATAAATTTAAGATAAGTAATTCTCTCTTCTAAAATACTATGCTATTGCATATAAGAAAACTAGTAAAAGCCCAGCAGTCAACAGAATTAACTACTGTTCTAGATATAATGAACTGTGATTAAAATATCTGTGCTAAGGCATCTGCTAATTCAAAATGTAATTATTATGTGTTGTGGAAATTGAATCAAATCAGTTAATATTTTGTTAATATATAATCTTATAATTACAATAATTGTTGTAGATATCAGTGAAATTGTATGTGTATATGAACAGCTGTAATACATTAAAATCTTCTAATTATTATCTATTTTAATTGTTATAAAAATTGAATTTAACAATGATAATTGCATGCATGGTATCAGTGTATATGAACTATTTGAATTCCATAGCAACTTCACACCATTGGCTAGAAGTGTTACACAAGAAATGAATAATCTATCAGCAACAAATTGACACACACTTAAGCCGCATATGAATAAAAAAATTACAAAGATATGAGTTAACATGAAGAGTTAGGAAAATTAATTTAAAATATTTATCTATCTAACCTAGCCTGTAATTTCCTATCTAATAGTTCCTGCTTCCTATTTAATATTTCTTGTTTTTTCCTTCTTACTTCAGCAGCCGCTTCTTTACCTCTTAATTTTGACTTATCAATCTTCTTTTCAACATCTAAAACAGTAAAATGTTTTTCATACTCTGATATAGGCACATAAGTCAAGAAATAAACTAGTGGCATAAATTTTCTTTAATAATAAGATTCTCAAGAAATATTTTATTTAAAATCACGAAATTAGTAATTTTATTTGTTCAGAAAGTTTATATCACATCTACCTTGATGAAAATCCTCTGACGCATTCCTATGACCTGTGCCAATGTTTTGTATGCCGTTGGTATATAGTTCTTGCAATTTGTTAATAAATTGTTTTTGACACTCAAGATATTCCTTTTCTTCCTTCGCTCCAACGCTCTTAACTTGCCGTAACGTTTCAACTTTAGCACGCTGACGAATTTTCTTCGCAATATCTTTTGATTGTTCCCGAACCTAAAAATTCTCTAAAATTTATAAACTTCCTCCTTTTTTACTTATTCCAATAAAATATAACATAAACAAAACCTGCTGCAGCCTCAACTTTCGTCGATGTAAAAGCTCATTTGTTTTTAAAGAGTTAACCTCAGAAGTCATTGTGACTTTATTTCTAAAAAGTTTCTACTCAATAAAATATATCTGCTTTTCCATTATTTATATAAATGCTATAACTTAACAAAGAAAACAAAACAATTTCAAACGAACGTCAACTTGATCAACCGTTCTGATACTATGACACCTGTCAGTTTTACTTTGAAATTCTGAATATTCAGTTTTACACATATTATTTTTTGTTTTACTCACCGCTCTATTTTTTTTAAAAAATATTCAAAAAGACATGCAAAGAAATTTAATTAATTAATGAAGTTATGTAAATTAAAACTTTGTATCTGTATATATTAGTTTCATACTATACAATTTGTATAGTCAAGAATAAGATGACTTATGTCGATAATTGATTTTATTATTGTGATAGTTCACTAGGTAAATGAAAAATCAATAGTATATAATAAATCTTATTTATTCATATTTTTTGTTATATTAGTCGACATCAGTTGGGTTCTATTATAACAGTAAATATTAGGTTTTTAATTAATAATGCCATTAAAATTTGATTATTTTACTAGCATTTAATAACTGATCGAGATTTACCTATACGTTATACGCTTGCGTAGTTAAACTATATTATGAATTGAAATTTGAAGCTTTTAGTGTAATGATTTGACATTAATATTGGAATCAAAATTGTGAAATATGTATATATTGGCATACAAGAAGTTGCTTTAGTAATATAATTGTTATAAAAATAGTGTTGATAAAAATCTCTTATTAATAAATATTGTATTTTGTGAAATAGTAAAAGGGTATTTCAAAGTTAATATAAATAATCCAATTAAAACATCTTCATTTAAACCTTAAATTTTGATTTATCTCTCTTATCGTCATATTAAAACTTTACATGGTAGCAGAGCATTTAGTAAAAAAAGCGAAATACAAAATGTCGATCGCAGGAATAGATCCTCTAACAAAAGAAAACTGTTACATGGGTTATACAGGATGAAGAAGTCCTAATAAGAAACAAAATATGGAAATACATTGAAAGTCCTTTGAGTAAAAATCCAAGTGCAGCTGAAACAGAAGGTGACAGACAAGCTAGATCGGAACTAATTGTTATGATTTCTACCTCTGAGCTTAACCGAATCAAGAAATGACTATCTGCATAATGCTGTTTACAGTAAACTAAAAAACATTTATGCAAACAAAGGACCTACCCGTAAAGCCTTTTTAGAGAAACAACTAATCCGAACTAAATTGTTTAGATGACTTTGTACTTGGACATGAAATACAAAGTCATCTAAACAAATTCATGGATATAGTTAACAAACTGGCAGACATGGACATAATTATCAACGAAGACATTCTAACAATGTTAATGCTATACAGCCTCTCGCAAGAATACGAGAACTTCAGAGTCGCTATTGAATCACGAGATGTTCTTCCTAAACCTGAAGAGCTGAAAAATACGAAGCTCGCCATAATCACAATATAACCAGTGACGGCGAACCTGAATCCTCTATTTAAGAAGAAGCTTTATATACTGGCATACAAAAAGTTGCCTTAGTAACATACTTGTTATAAAAATAGAGAGATAAAATTTTTTTATAGCAAAATATTGTATTTTGTAAAATAGTACAAAAAGACTATTTTAACTTTCGTGCAAACAAAACAATTTAAACAGGTCCAGTAAAACCTTAAATTCTGATCTATCTCTCTTATCGACATATTAAAACTTGACAATAATTTTTAAACAACTTTTCTTAGACATAATATGATACAATGTTCTTTTAATTATTTGATTACTGAAATTTGCGAAATTAGGACAATACGCTTTTATTATAAATTATTTACAGGTATAAAATTAAATGTTGATTGGATTCGAATACCTATAGATAGACATTGTTTACAGTCTACTTGATACATGGTTCATAGCTGATTAAATTAAAGTCATACTTTAATACTGTTTTTGTACTGTTTAATGAATAACAATTTGCATTCCTTACACTTTAATATTAATAATAGTGTTTTCATTGCATTCCAAACTAATAACATACAAATTTCTTACCAAATTTTTTTATTCAAATTTTTAAAATACTAAAATATACAATATTCAAATTGATTCAAATCAGTAACTTTTATAATATTTTATTCAGTGTTTCCCAAGCCGATACCAAGTAATTTTTGATTGGCGAGACCTAATTTTAATATATTATCGGGATCATTAGGATTGAGTAAGCCTAAATCGATAAGAGCTTCATTGCGGTCAGACTTTCCGTTACCATTACCACCAGAACTGCCAGATCCCCCAGAGCCTCCAGAGCCACATTGATTTGCGACGGTAGTGTAAACTAAGGCATTGATTAATTTCATAATAATTTCCTCTACGTCAATGTTATTTCTACATGATCTTGAATTTTCGCTTTCCTCAAGTGCACGCGCAAGGGTAATTAGAACACTTAGGTCGTCGTAGCTGCTGGGAGCCCATGATCTTCGAGCTAAGCATTGCGCTTCGGATATCTGAGAATTTATAACCATATATAAGATATATATATATATAAATTATATGAAATTATTTGTAATGTCAAAATATATAGCTTTTTACATATAACGTATATGAACGATTGCACCGCACTAATGGTGGTCCCGCTAATAACGAAAAAGCAGGTCAATTAAATTAATCAATCCACGAAGCCTTTGTTGCAGTTGCCACCATATGCTATATTGTTCAACCGATTATGAATGAAAATACACGTACAAATAACAGTTACTTTAAGATGTGATAAAAATATCAGATAATTTTGAAAAATTGTAAGTAAACAGCACAAATATATTATTACAAATTCAAAGCAGATTTGATAAAGACGTTATGGGCTTAACTATTATGAATATAAATATTCTAAAAACTCGCTAAAAATATGTTTTATAGAAAAAACATCTTTACACTTTTACCTGTTTTCACAAATAATAATTTGTGAAATCTCGATAAAAACTGCGTGCGCTAAAATTGTTTTTAGTTTGTTTAAGCTAGAAATAATAACTGTACATTATATTTATATTTCTTATTCATTAATTATGTTATTATATTTAAAATAAATTTAATTACCTCACAGAGAGACGCAACCAAAAGTAAAGGAAGTAAATATAACAGCGCCATTATAACTTTGTAACTGATGCTGTTGTCCGTAAACTTCCTTTATATATACAGTGTTACGAAACAAAAGGATGGTTATCCTTTATACAATTTACCAATTAGTCATTATTTTTTTATTGTTAAAGGTTCTATATTTATTTAACGACACACAACAGTTCCTAATAAACTATTTTGAACACGAGCAACTATTAATTACGTGAAATATCTTGACAATGTAATAATAATAGTCACGTATTTAAAATTTCATGCAATTTAAGTAAACTATTTCTCGTCACGTCACAAGATCTAATCCATTTTTTTTTCTGTATATAAAATAAAAAATGGATTAGGTCTTGTCATCCTATGACAAAAAAATTAAAAGACGTTTGAGTAATGTCTGTACCTTCCTCTATATTTTAGAAGTTGTTTTAACTTGTCGATTAGCATATTTAGATATTAATAGATTTGTGTCACCATAAATTAGTCGCCACGTCGCTGTAATAAAGGTTCCCGCTTAGTGTAAATATTCTCATGATTAATATATATATATACATATCATATAAATTACATTAACAATGTCTAAATGCTAAAATTGCGAAGATCCACATATAAATTTTATGTGAAAAATATTATTACACAAGCGTGACTTCATCATCTCTTCATCCCATCTCTCATTATATTCTTAATACAAGAGAAATATATATTTTTTGTAAATAGTAATTACACAATTGTGAAAGACTGATATAATATTTCCTTCATAATAAATCTTAGTTGGTTCAGGTATAGATGTTCTACATGTTACTTTTATTTATTAAAGAAGACTAAAAAACCAAAGAAATCAAATTTCGTGTATTAAAAATAATATGAACGAGGAAAATGTAATTGTTTGTAAATAAATTATATTTTATACAAATGTATGGGAAGATAATTTTTTTTAATTTAAAAATGTTACCTATTACAAAAGGTTATAATTTCAGGTAGGAAATTATTATTTTCGATTATTTTTACAACAAAAACATTTGAAACATTATTATAAGAATTCATTTGATGTGTTTTAAAACCATGTGGAACTTAACAATCTTGAACTAATACAAATCTATATATTCAATGATAGTTTGAAAACTTTGTTATAACTATCGGCTAAAGAACACTTAACAGATCGCTAGTACCAAGTTCCACATTTAGGAGGTCTTTGCCAGACCAATTACTTTTTGTGGCTACTAAAATTAGTGCATCAATCAGTTTCGTTACGATATCGTCTGAAGCGAATCGTTCACTTTTATCGCATTCTATTTTATTCATAAGTGATGCAAGCTGCAGCAAGGTGTTGAAGTCGGGTGGAGCAGAAATAGGTGGTGGGGAATCCACGGGGACGTATTGAGGGTACCGCGAAAAACCTTGACTTAACGCCACCTGTTAAACAAAATTAATTAATTAATATTTAAAGTTTAAATAAAATCTACAAGTAATATATCATTCGTACCCCTAAAAATGCCATAATAAAAGAAACTACCACTAATAGTCGATTCATTGTAACGAACATAGTTTTAATTATAAGAATTGTGTTTTTATAGATTAAAGTTATTGCAAAGTATTTTATTACTTCATTTCACTTATAATGACATTTTATTACAACAAATTAACACGAAATAACTACTGAAGCAACTATTTATTATTTTAAAAGTAGATATTTAAACACTTGGGTGTTACTGCAATGGAAATTTATTCAGTGACAAATGTCAATTAACAAAATTAAGAATTTTTTGATAAAATCAATATATTTCTTTTTAAATAAAATACATTATTATATTATTCTTTAAGTAGTTATACTCTTAAGAAGTTATTGTTATTAAAATAATGCCTATTTAGTTATTACTCGATAAGATAATAAATACATTTGTTACAGGTAAATGCATTCATAATGTTTCACTGTGATTAAACTATATGTCACGTATTAAATTAGTCAATAAAAACAATAAACAAGATAATTATAGAAGTTTAATTAAATAGATACTACTTTGTTTATAAATATAATGTGTAAACACAATGTTGGTAATTACATGTATAGTAATCTCATGTTTGTTGTTTGGAGCAATGGAGTACTTCGCATTAATATTTATATATATTATTGTGGGCTACGAGTGTGTAAATCAGACTTTAAAGACTTCAGGGCAATATTTATCTCCATGGCGCAAAAGCTAACACGTTTGTCTTGTTACGCGGAGATCCCTGAATAAAATACCGGGCAAAATAGATAGCGAAGTGTGGATATCCACAGGGTTTTCAGAACACCTTTTATATACCTTTATATATATAGAAAAAATACAGAGACGGAAACTTCATACTATATTTTTTTATATTGATGACTTAAATATCTCGAATTGTATGTGGAAAATTTAAAACATTTTATTGTTTTATAGCATTACATACATACATGCATACATATATATCACGCCTCGTTCCCAGCGTATATATATATAGCGTTAGAGATCAAAGAAATCAAACAAAGAACACATTTCAGCTTTATTACATATTCAAGTACGTTTTGTAAAGTTTCACTTGAATATTAGTACACATTCCAAGTTTATAAAAAAATACGATAATTTCTTTATTCATGTCCGTTACAGAAATAACATTGTTTTATGTAAGTCTCGTTAGCTATCTAAAGAAAATTATTTTCAAATCATGACCAACGCGAAGTTTAGAATGTTTAATTGTTTATGTTTGTTGCAATAATAAACGCGAACTCCTGCAGTATGGACACTGGTCCAAAGCGGAGAAGAAAAATAAACCCACGGTATAAAGCTAATATATTTTCAGTGTTGACATTTGGGTAAGTTAACTTACGTTACTTACTTTAACCATTACGAAAAATTTATCTAGTGTTTTAGAATCCGTTAGTACAAAGAAAAACGACAAAAAGTGTCGAATAACGATCCATAACAAAACTTCATCATCATTATCAGCCGATAGACGTCCACTGCTGAACATAGGCCTCCCCTAAAGATCTCAACATCTATCGATTTTGCGCTGCCCGCATCCACACATGAATTCGCAAAATGACTACAATGCAAAACACACAAAAATGCTTTTAACAAGTATTTAAATTTTCCTAATGTTATAATTAGTATGTTCCCTCATAATTTTTAGATGGACTTTAGAAACTTTCAAGCTTGGATATACGCGTGACATTCGAGAGAATGATTTGTATGAACCTCTTCCTGAACACCGATCAGATATTTTAGGTAACTTTATTGAGATGAATTTTAAAAAATGAATTAAATAATTATTTGAATTTTGTGGTTAACTAAAAATTATCCAAAACGCTGATTAGAATTTAAAAACATCATTTTTATATTCTATAAAAAGGGCAATTTGTAATGGTGAGTCTGAACAGGTGATGCAATGCAAAATGCTTGGAACCGAGAACTTGAAGACTTTCGTGAGAGAGGCAACGATGTTAAACCTAGTTTATGGAAAGTACTCATGAAGGTGTTCGGAGCAGAATTAATGCTCTATGGTCTAATACTGGCAGCTATGGAGTTTTTAATACGGTAAAGTATTTATGAAAGAGGCTTTTAGTTAGCATGTAGTAAAAAAACAACACAATACAGTTTGTTGCAAACAAACAAAACCTATAATGCATGTAATGCATATTATCTGCAGTTTTTTAAATAGTTTCTATGATCAATGGTATTTTTATTTTTATAAAACAAGGTGATCTTCGCCCGCTTTATTTCTATAATAATAGTTTGGGGAAAAAGAAATCCATGATTTTTTCGGTAGATGGCTGTAGTGATAAATTTCTCGTAGAGTATCGATCAAACAGTTTCAGATTCATGCTCGTTGGAAAGGTGACATTTCGCAGTAAAAAATTTCTTTTGCTGTTTTTGTTTGGTGCATTTAATTGTGAGTTACAGGGTGTTAAAAATGGAAGTGAACAAAGAGAAAATTCGGTACATTTTACAGTTTTTCTTTGACAAAGGCGAAAATGCAAGCCAGGTGGCTAAAATTGTGAATGGTGTTTATGGACCCGATACTGTAACAGCCTACAGTTTTCAGGAACAGTTCAGGAATTTTTGATGTTAAAGATGCACCTCGCACAGGTAGGCCGGTCGCCGAAAATGTCGATAAAATCGGAGAAATGATCGAAGTTGACCGGCATGTTAGCAGTCGTAACATCGCCCAGGAGCTAAAAATGGACCACAAAACAGTTTTAAACCATTTACACAAAGCTGGATTCAAAAAGATGCTCGATGTTTGGGTGCCACACCAATTAACAGAAAAACTGGAAGGGGATTATTTATTATGAGTTGTTTCCATATGGCCAAGCACTAAATTCTGATCTCTACTGTCAACAAATGGACCGTTTGAAGATAGCAATTGACCAGAAACGGCCAGAATTGGCCAACAGGAGAGGTGTCGTGTTCCACCAGGACAACGCTAGGCCACACACGTCTACAGTGACTCGCCAGAAACTTCGGGAGCTTGGTTGGGAAGTTTTAATGCATCCGCCATACAGTCCGGACTTGGCACCAAGCGATTACCATCTTTTTCTTGCATTACAAAATTTATTTAGTGATAAAAAATTGGCATCTAGGGAAGATTGTGAAAATAGGCTACTAGAGTTTTTTGCAAATAGAGACCAGGACTTCTACGAGAGAGGCATTATGAAGTTACCTTTAAAATGGCAACAAATCACAGAACAAAACGGTGCATATTTGACCCAAATCGGACAATCCGAAGCATGTTAAATAAAGTCCTGAAGTTCATATAAAAATAATGGATTTCTTTTTCCCCTACCTATTATAAAATATTAGACTTGAAATTTATCTGCAATATTCTTTGAGAGCAACTTCAACCGCAAATGACTATAGCAGTGGCATAAATAATATGAAATGGAAATTTTTACAAAAATTCATTGGAAATAAAATGATGAAGGATCTATGATATTCAAAAAAATGAAACAGTTATATTCCCGTGTCGATATGTTCACTAGTTTTCACGCATTTGGCGAACAAAGAAAACCTATTTTCATTATTTATGTTCATAGATAGATAAAAGTAGTTTACAACGTCGAAAAAGGATAATAAACGTATAAGAAACATTTTCTTATTGAAAATTAAACATAGATAATAAATTAAATATTCACACTGAGTTACTTTTTCCTTATGCAATAACCAAAGATTTTTGTTCTACTTCATAACCAATAAAATGTCCATTAAGCAATTATTAACGACATGATAGTTACGTTGAAATTTCTATTAACTTTTAGAATTTCATAACATTTTCAAATAATGAAACATTATATTGTCATAGTGGTTTCTTTTGTAACAGATTACAACAGCCTTTGTTTCTGGGACTATTACTACGATATTACAGCCCAGCTCAAGATTTATACAATAGCACGTAAGGCAGACAATAAATTAAAACGCATGTTACGTAAATACAAATATAATACCGACTGTAAATACTGGAAGGTAATAGGCATAGTGCATATACAGATTATATATGTACACTGTGCCTATACTATAGATTGTACCGTCGAAACAATTAATTACGATATTTGCTAATTGTAAATAACACTAAAAAGACATTGGAGATTCTATAACGTTTAACTGACACTTTAAGAAGTTTCTAAAAAAAATTCTCGCGACATTTGATTTAGGTTGATGAGTTGAGTTGATGAGTTACGATGTATCAAATTGTAGTAGTTAGATATAAACCAATAAAAACTGCTTGAACCATTTACTACACATTCAAACTTACATTGTTAAACCATATATAATAATAAACAATTTTTGATTAATAATTTTTAATGCTGACTGTTTACAAACAAGTATCATCATCGAACATAGCCATGATATATCCGGGTAGCAAATACAGCAACTTCTATTTCTGCCGCCAAACAGTAGTGTGTTCTGATTTCATGAGTGGTGTAACAAGTGAAATTACTGTGGTAACTTAACATTTCATGTCCCAAATCGAGTACAATGTGGTGGTATATTTGTCAACCCGATAGGTAACTAGGTATAACGAAATCATGGTAAACGTACGAGTAAAGTACCTAAGTGTACTGATTATGTAATTAACTTATTTCTTTCAGTGTTGATTCCACGTATTTTTCTCGATTGTTCTCTTACTACGATAGAGAGAGTGGTGTGTTATGGGGCGAGGCGGTATTTTTTTCGTTCGGTGTTGTTTTCTGTAGTACCGCGAATGTTATGGTTGCTCATCCTTTTATGATGGGTGTCACGCACCTTGGAATGAAAATGAGAGTGGGCGTATGCAGTCTTATTTATAGAAAGGTATCATTTCATTTTATATCATAACTCTCATTGCAAGCATGTCTACAGGTAAGCCATTTCAAAGATTAATATGATTTTAAAGCTTGTAGAAAAGCACGCTTTCTATAAGGGATTCCTATAAAAGTTTCCATTACATCATCAATGAGAATGAAGTTCTTAAAATAATCATGGTTTTCGTATTAGCGATCTTGCCTTAGTGTTTTAACGCTGTTATTATATAGTGTTAACGCTACTTGTATTCTTAAATTGCAGTCTTTAAAAGTGAACTTACAATCAATGTCGGAAAACAGTGCGGGTCTCGTTGTTAATCTTATGGCGAATGACGTAAACCGCTTCGATACGGGACCATCTTTTATACATTACCTTTGGATAGGACCTGTTGAAACAATGGTAACAATTGATTTCGTTTGTTAACTCTTTTAATTTTCATATTATCAATATTTGTTAGTATTTAAACTATATTTCGTAATAATTAATTCCCATTTTTGGCTCAAATATCACTTACATTTAATTATTACGAAAACAAAAAGCAAAGCAAACACATATCAAAGATTTTTTAAAAGGACTTCATTACCTCATGAGTGTATGTGCCTTGCTGTTTTGCTTTTGTTTCATGAAACGTACCAAGTAACAACATAGCTCTTAGAACTGCAGCTCAAATTAAATCTTTTAATATTTTTTAATTCTACATGGCGATGAGACGAGCGAAATGTTCACCTGATGGTAAGTGATACACCCGTCCATAACATCATGGCGTTAGTTAGAATGACGAACACAGCGCCACATTGAGCTCGTCCCCTTGAGACATAGGATGTAAAGTCTCATTATCCAAGTAATGTTACAAGCTATAGCACTCTTCAAGCTACTTCGTTTTGCAGTGGTTACCTCTACCTAGACGGTCTCCGAGAATAGAGACCTACCACTAGTTAAATTTAGGCCATTTGCTTTTATGTTTTAGCTGATGACTGTATATTTATACAAAGAAATGGGAATGCCCGCGGTTTATGGCGCATTGGTTGTTATTGCTGTTGTACCGTTTCAGAGTAAGAATATTATCATACAAATAAATTTAATTGGTTTCCATATAACGTATTTTCACATCGCTTGAAAGACTGACAGCTGATGGGGCAACAAGGTCCTCCAATGGCGATCGCGTGCCGAAATACGCGTTACAGGCGCTCCACTAGGTGGTCCGATGGACTGGTGAAGATCTCGGGAAGCCGCTGGATGCGAGCTGCGCGAATTTTTGGATAGATCTTTGCATAGAGCCTTATGTCCAGCTTTTGTCACTACACTCAACTATCGCAACTTCGACCTTCCCCTCTGCCGTTCATGAAAACATGAATGCTACCAAATTTTATTCACTAAGTATTCAACATCTATGTATATAATTATTATATTAATATTTTTTTCGTAGTATTCATCTTTAAATGATACAACACTATATAAACAATGAAATTAAAGAATTATTCGGCGATTTTAATAGTTAAATTATAAATTTTAGTTTGTCTCGGCACGGCTACAGCATTTTACAGAAACAAAACCGCCATCAAATCGGACGAAAGAGTCAAATTAATGAAAGAAATAGTAATGGGTGTTGAAGTCATAAAAATGTATACATGGGAAATGTCATTCCGAAAAATTATTGATATTGTAAGACGGTATGTTGATTTTTTTTTTTACTAAATTGTTTCTGGTGATAGCTATCTATCAGTCTTGATAGGTAATGTCTATTTGATTACCATCTCACACCCGGATCAGATTGCTGACTTCCGGTCATCTAGACCTGTATCCAATCAGTCAATCAGTATTTATTAAATTCTGAGATTTAAGGAATAAAGATAAAATCATGATAAATTACTACAATGCTACACTGTTGCGCGTTAAATTTTTTGTAATACACCTTAGTTCTCAGTATTTTAAGACAATTTTAATTAATATACAGAAAAGAAATACGAAGTATCAAATTGACTTCGTACATACGAGGCATCATTATGTCCTTCATAATGTTCACGGCGCGATTCAGCATTTTCATCACGGTTCTGATCTACGTCACATATGTGAGCCGCATCACAGTGGAGAATGTCTTCTTCCTCACTTGCTACTACAATATCATGAGGCAAACGATGACCTTATTTTTCCCACAAGCCGTCGGTCAAGTAATTATTAATTTTATATATGAATAAAGTAGCTAATTTGACCGGTAATAAAGTTACAAAACAATTAGTTTCTATTAAGTAAGGTTATTTTGGCTAATTTAAGATAAGGAAGTAAAGTGCTTTCTACCTGAACATAGCAATGATATTGAGCCGCTGCGCAAAGCAATAATTAAAAAAAAATCTTCATTTAGATTGCTGAAATGCATGTAGCGATACAAAGAATTCGCGATTTCTTATTGAGCGAGGAATGTCAATTACCACCACGTGAGCAGCTGTCGACCGATAGGAGATTGCATGAAATGAAACCGAAGAAAAGAGTCACTATTTCAGGTGCTGCAAGTAAAATATTTTGTTAATTGAAGACTCAAATTACTTATAAAGATTATGAATAAATATATTTTCAATCTATTTTTAGTTGATCCAATAGAGTTAAAGAGAAGACATTCCCCTGTTAGACGTCTAGCAGAGCCTAGTACATCAAAAGGAAATGCAAAAGACAAAAGTACTATTTAAAATTTTCTTTGAAATCTTAATTAGATAATTATTTTCTAATTACAGCATGTCTTAATTGTCATGCTCAGAGAGCTAATTGGCAAGCGCAATATTTTGCTAAAGGTCATAGAAAAACCTATTCTTGGAGTAGTTCTATCTTGGTCACTTCATACGTCAGGAAAATTTTAAAATATTTCGTTTCGATTTTATTTTTTTAATATAAATGTGTTATATAGATGTTCCTATGTCATAACACGTCTGAATGATTTCAGGTGAACATGCTAAAAAAGAGGAAATCATAATTAAATTTGAAAATGCTTATAGTCGTTGGATCAAATCGTCTGATAGGGAAGATGTGGAAGATATTACATTTAATGTAATAAGTATAGATTGTTTGACTTTTACATTTTACAACATACATAAATTTATGGCGACAAGTAAAAAGTGTGAAAGAATTATATATAAATTGTAAATATTATACAATATATATATATTTCCGCAGGTTATGTCCGGTTCTCTAATGACCATAATAGGTTCAGTTGGATCTGGCAAATCGACGCTCCTGCACATGATGCTTGGCGAGCTGCCGAGCTCTAGCGGGAACGTGGAAGTCTCTGGCTCAGTAAGTTACGCTTGCCAAGATCCATGGTTATTTGTAGGTAAGTACCTCGTCACTCATTAAATAATAATTATACATTTTAGCGATGTTTTTATATTTCAATCTTTTTAACAGTATTTATCATCTTACTTCCTTTGTTTCAATAGGTAATGTATAAGGATCTTGTATATTTTCAACATTAATGTTCTTTTTTTCTTGGTAATAACACTAATTCCACTCACATACTTTAACCTGCTTCTTACGTTTCCTTCAGCTCTTGTTGCTATAATCCTAGCCCACATCTTACCAACTTTTTCAAAAAAATATAAATAAGTACCAACGATAAATACAAACAAAAAAAGAAATACCTCTTTCTTAAAACAATCGTTATTACAATCAAGTTACATCAAAGTAATATACCAAAAGTAATAGATTAATAATAGATCTGTAGACAATAGACATAGTGAGTAAAGGCAATTAAGTTAATAATAAATATCAGGTTCCGTACGTCAGAATATACTGTTTGGTCAACCATTTCAAAAAGCTCGCTACATGGAGGTCTGTAAAGTGTGCGCACTCGAGAGAGACATCTCCCTATTCCCTCACGGTGACAAAACCATCATTGGTGAAAGAGGAGTCTCACTAAGTGGGGGTCAACGGGCGAGGATAAACTTAGCCAGAGCAGTATATAAAGAGGTGGGATTTTGCTTAACATTCCCTTAAGCTATTGAAATATAATGTAAAGATAACTATTCAACAACATTCTCTGTTGCAGGCTGATATATATTTGCTGGATGATCCATTATCAGCAGTTGATACGCAGGTGGCGAGGCATATTTTTGAAAAATGCATTAAGAGGTAACGTTTGTAATTACTGTTGTAAATAAGTTATAAAAAGATTTGTATGATGACAACAAATGAAAACAAAATAATAGTTTGACACAATCTAAACACATTTTCAACGAACATTTTGTATTAGAACATTAATGATCATTAAAACTGGAGTTTCTTTTCTTACTGCTATTAATTAATGAAAAATAAGCACATAATTAACATGGACTGTTTTATTACAGATATTTGTCAGATAAAACAGTTATATTGGTAACTCATCAGATACAATTTATTAAATCAGTGGATCAAATCTTAATTATGGACAAAGGCAAAGTCCTCGCGGAAGGATGTTTTGAGGATTTAAACGTAAATTATTATCAAAAACTATAAATAACCAGAAAAAATTCAATATGCTTTTAAAATCATAATTTTATTATTTAGATTTCCTACCGATAAATTAAAATTCTATTATTACAAATCACAACGATTTGTGTGTCAACATCACCTACCTACATCACACATTGTTAGACCAGATTCTCATCACTTTGAGACATACAATATTAAATCTTATCATTACTCCTAATTATTTTACTGACTAATACAGTGTTTAATTACGATTTTATGTGATGAAAAATGGAGATATAGTCTGTGATGCTAAAGCATAAGAACTCAGAAGTAGCCCATTCGATATTTTCTTAAAGACAGCGAACCTACGATATTAACAGTTGATAGATTTAATTTAACTATGACATTTGAAACATGCTTTTGTACACAAATAGAATGGTAATATTATTTTAGGAACAAGAATTAGCAATAATCCAATTAATGCAAGATAAAACTCGCGAGGTACACGAAGAGGAGTCGACTTTAAATCTGTTGAGTCAGTCAATTATACAGCCAAGTACTCTCAGCCTCCTGCGCCGCAACTGGTCAATCATTCTGGACACTAGTATAACTGTATGTTTCGACTGTGTTGTTGTGATATCCCAATAGATAGTAGTAGGTCTCTGTTGCCGGCGACCATCCAGGTAGGTATTACCGCAGCGCCAATTTCAGCCGCCAAACAGTAATGTGCAAACATTACTGTGTTCCGGTTCAAAGAGCGCTATAGCTAGTGAAATTTATGGGGTAAATATACTACATCTTGTATTTCAAGACGACGACAGCAATGTAATGCTAAGTGTAACATCTTAACTAGCGCCATATCATGAGTGAGCGTATCATTTAACATGATGCCGGTCATCTGGTCGCTGCGATGTACAAAAGAAAACTTTTTACAAATTATCTTATGGTATAATATAATTTAGGCGGTAATTTTAACTGTCTCCTTGGCATGGGTTCAAATTCTGAGCCAATTATTTTAATGGTGGTATAGTTATTCGAACCCATTTAGCAAGGGTTCAGCAATATTGCTATATAATAACTGTCAATGTATAAGAAGCATAGTATATATGTTGTTTAACAGTGAGTAATTGCCAGACTTGTGGAATGTATAAACTTTTAAACTAATTAAGATGACTGATTAATGTGTATTTTTTTTCTGCTTTTACACAATTCTCTCTTAATTGAATGTTTAGGACCAAAAACCGGAAGCAGAGGCACAAGCAACGGGACGTGTCCGCGGTTCCGTTTACCAGGAATATTTTCTGGCGGGCACCTCGTATTTTTACGTTTTCATTGTCTGCGTTATGTTCCTCCTAGCTCAATTTTTCGCGAGCGCTAGTGACTTTTGGATAAGCAAATGGTACGTATTCTAATAGAATAATAAGTATAAATAATTTTGTCAGTTGGATGTCATTTTAAAATTTGAATATTCCTCTAAAAATATCTCTCTGCAGGAGTCAGATAGAAGACCATTTAACAGGTGATTCTACAATTGACGCATTAATATGGGCTGAAAGCGGATTGTATAGAAATCATTACGTCTTAATTTTTGGCATTTTAACTGTAGCGACGATTGCCGTTGCTTTATCTAGAGCTTTCATGTTTTTTTCACTATGTATGAAGTCTTCTATAAAGTTAGTATGAATAATTATTATTTGCACAATGTAAAACGTAATAATTAAAAAAAATACTTTAACGTAGAGGAACACTGCACCTTATTATATGTACATACATCTGATTGAAAGTAATTACGATAAAATTTTGGATATAATAATAAAATACTTACGTATAATTAATTAACCAGCTTACACGATCAAATGTTCGATTGCATATCGCAATCTCCGATGAGTTTCTTCCATTCGAATCCCTCAGGCAGAATATTGAATCGTTTTAGTAAGGACATGGGTTCAGTGGACGAGCTTCTTCCACAAGCTATGCTTGATTGTTTTCAAGTAAGTTATATAAATTAAAAAATTAAATTGATTAAGTAATAGAAACGAAAATAAAACTTTATGAATTTTAGAGGTAAATTTAACTTCATTAAAACAGTAATATGGTCAACAGTCCGCGAATATTATATAAAATATTATTGAAATTGTTTGTACTGTTTTATTACACAGATAATCTTAAACCTTGCTGGAGTGATTGTCGTTATTCTGATGACCGACATCACCATGTTAATACCTATCACCGCGTCACTTATAATATTTTATATTTTGCGCGTCATCTACGTGCGGACGACAAGCGCCATTAAACGATTAGAAGGAATTAGTAAGTATCAAGTAAACAGGAAATTTAAGAAGGATTCCTCCAAAATTGTTATGATTGTTTGATTTTGGCATAAACCATTACTTTCATCTGATAATAGTGTGAAAATAAGGTTAACATCTAATGTTTATTCTGTGTATTCAAAACCTTTTGGACGCTTCGAATACAAAGTGCTGTCGCTAACTTTAGGCAAAACTGCTATAACCTTCAAACTAATTGATCATTTCTAATCGCATAACAAGTATATATTACCATCAGCTCGCAGTCCAGTTTTTGGTCACGTGAACGCGACGGTCTTGGGTCTGGCTACGATCCGTTCATTTGGCGCGGAAGCCCTGCTCTCGCAAGAGTTCGACCGCCATCAAGACCTACACAGCGCTGCCTGGTACCTCTTCATCACCTGCAGCCGGGCTTTCGGATACTTCCTAGACATCATTTGCCTCCTTTTTATTGTCTGTGTAACATTCAGTTGCTTGATGAAAACTGGTAATATTCTTAATAAGTATAAATTTAAAAAAGACAAAAATACACAGTATAACTTTATTTTTGAATTAATATTGTTTAGCAATTACTTGTTATTTAACAGTTAACAAAATTCTCTTAGAAACCTTTTCTTTGGTAACTTTAGTTAGTAAAAAAAGTATTATCAGGCCATGGACACGGGTACATAAGCCCAGTATCAAATGGGCTGTAAAAGTCAAAATGACGCTCAAGTTCATAGGAGAATAGAGAGAAAAAAAGTATATCAAAAGAAAAAGCTCAGCTGTTTTTTAAAAAGTTTTCACCGTTTTATATTTTTTATATTCTCAATGCAATTTGGTTTGTTTTATAACATAAATATTTAATAATATCTTTTTAAGAAAACGAAGCCAGCAACGTTGGCCTCGTAATCACTCAGTCAATATCGCTGACCGGCGTATTCCAATGGGGTATGCGACAGTCAGCTGAGATGGAGAACCAAATGACGAGTGTGGAAAGAGTTCTTGAATATACAAAGCTGCCGCAGGAGCCCGCGTTGAGAAGTGTTAGTCTAATTAAAAAAAATTATAGCGTGAATAGCTAATTAACGGTAATATATAGCTTATTAAAAATAGGGATAAAAATTTTGTGAAATCGCTTTATCTAATTTTCATTTTTAATTTTTTTTTAACTGTATAATGCTCGCCGAAGCCTGATCCACTACAGATAGCGCGCAGAATAAGTGCTTTTGAATGCTTATTCCGTCGACCCCCAAGATCTCTAAGTAACAAATTCGAGCATTTCCTTCACGTGACACAGAGAAATGCCATTTTATAGACAATATTTAGATTCCTTTGCCTTATACCGCTGTTTTGAAACCACTAGGCCTAAAAATTAAATGGTATACCGTTAACAACTATAGATAGAAGCACTCTTACGGTTTGAGTATTTTTTGTTCTGCCAATACTGTCACGATGAAAAAAAAATAAAATGTCAACAAAATATTCTTTACCAGGAGTCTAACAAAGCACCGCCCGATGATTGGCCGTCAGAAGGTGCTATAAAGTTTGAAGACCTTAGCTTAAAATACACTCCAGAAGGAAATTACGTCCTTCATAACCTCAAATTCGTAGTTCAGCCTCGGGAAAAGGTACCAAATCTGTTGCAAATTAGTTTTTTTAACTTAGTGCCGTCCTCGACTATGAACATGTATACTATTAGGTGGACCGGAAAGTAATGTCGTTTTCTTACGCTAAATACAAACACATACATTTTTAACGAGTCTTTATTTTTAATCAATGATGTATTCCCCATCATTGTCAATAACCTTTTGCCATCTAGTGAGTAAATTTTCAATCCCTGATCGATAAAAATTAATTGGTTTTTCGGCAAAATATCTAGAGATGGCATTTTGGATATCATCCAAATTTGCAAATGTTTTGCCACTTAAAAAGTGTTGCAGCGCTCGGAATAAGTGGAAATCCGATGGTGCAACATCGGGCGAATATGGTGGATGAGGCAGCACCTCCCACCCCAATTCATTAATTTTTTCTAGAGTTCGCCTTGCGCAGTGCGGTCTTGCATTGTCATGTTGGAGAATGACGCCTTTTCGGTTGACAATCGCTGGCCACTTTTCAATTAAAGATTGATTGACTCGCTGCAATTGTTCGCTGTAGAGGTCTGCAGTAACAGTTTCTCCAGGTTTCAGTAATTCAAAATGAACAATGCCGCGAATACTCCACCAAACACACAAAAGCGCTTTTTTGGGGTGTAAACCTGGCTTAGCAGTACTCCGAGGGATTTCATTTGGAGAGAGCCACTGCCTTTTGCGTTTTGGGTTATCATACAGGACCCATTTCTCATCTCCTGTGATCAAGCGATCAAAAAACGCTTCTGTGTTGTGTCGTTGAAGCAATAAGTTGCATGTGATTGATCGGTTAGCCTTATTCTGTTCGGACAGATTATGCGGGACCCAAACACCTGCTCTGCTTACTTTTCCAATCTGCTTCAAATGTTCTTGGATGGTCGACCAAGGTTTGTTGAGACTGTTTGACAATTCCTCGATCGTCTGACACGGATTTGCTTCCACTTCCGCCCTTAACACGTCGTTGTCTAACGCTGATGGTCTTCCTGATCGATACGAGTCGGAAAGATCAAAATTACCCGATTTGAACTTGGAAAACCACCTTTGGCATTTACGAATGTCCAGTGCATTTGGATAAACATCGCAAATGTTTTTGGTAGCAACTGTTGCGTTATTTCCCTTGCGAAACTCAAAGAGCATGCAATGCCGGATGTGTACCTCTTCTGGTATTTGGCTGGCCATTTTACCCAAAATTACAAAAAAAAATTGTAATTCAATTGTCTATAAGTAAAGAAATCACTATAACCTCACAATGTCTTTGGTACGCCTCTGAACAAAACAATGAGCTGACAAATGACAATCAAGTATTGGCATGCGCAGAAACGACATTACTTTCCGGTCCCCCTATTAACTATAAATCACTATTTCTGAGGTCCTTAAATTATCTACTACCAATCTATTTTCTAACTTTTATAACGTTTAACATTACAAATGAATAGTAAAAATAGGTGAGCATGAAAATCATAATTTTAATAATAATAGGTTGGGGAAAAATAAATCCATTATTTTTATATGAACTTCAGGACTTTATTTAACATGCTTCGGATTGTCCGATTTGGGTCAAATATGCACCGTTTTGTTTTATGATTTGTTGCCATTTTAAAGGTAACTTCATAATGCCTCTCTCGTAGAAGTCCTGGTCTCTATTTGCAAAAAACTCTAGTAGCCGATTTTCACAATCTTCCCTAGATGCCAATTTTTTATCACTAAACAAATTTTGTAATGCAAGAAAAAGATGGTAATCGCTTGGTGCCAAGTCCGGACTGTATGACGGATGCATTAAAACTTCCCAACCAAACTCCCGAAGTTTCTGGCGACTGTAGACATGTGTGGTCACTGTAGACGTGTGTGGCCTAGCGTTGTCCTGGTGGAACACGACACCTCTCCTGTTGGCCAATTCTGGCCGTTTCTGATCAATTGCTATCTTCAAACGGTCCAGTTGTTGACAGTAGAGAACAGAATTTAGTGCTTGGCCATATGGAAACAACTCATAATAAATAATCCCCTTCCAGTCCCACCAAATGCACAGCAGAACCTTCCTGGCCGTTAGTCCTGGTTTGGCCACCGTTTGAGGTGCTTCACCGCTTTTTGACCATGATCGTTTTCACACAGGGTTATCGTATGTAATCCATTTCTCTTCTCCAGTCACCATCCGTTTAAGAAATGGGTCTATCTCATTCCGTTTGGCCAAGGCTTCGCAGATGGAAATTCGATCCATCCTGTTTTTTTCTGTTAATTGGTGTGTCACCCAAACATCGAGCATCTTTTTGAATCCAGCTTTGTGTAAATGGTTTAAAACTGTTTTGTGGTCCATTTTTAGCTCCTGGGCGATGTTACGATTGCTAACATGCCGGTCAACTTCGATCATTTCTCCGATTTTATCGACATTTTCGGCGACCGGCCTACCTGTGCGAGGTGCATCTTTAACATCAAAAATTCCTGAACTGTTCCTGAAAACTGTAGGCTGTTACAGTATCGGGTCTATAAACACATTCACAATTTTATCCGCCTGGCTTGCATTTTCGCCTTTGTCAAAGAAAAACTGTAAAATGTACCGAATTTTCTCTTTGTTCACTTCCATTTTTAACACCCTGTAACTCACAATTGAATGCACCAAACAAAAAACAGCAAAAGAATTTTTTTACTGCGAAATGTCACCTTTCCAACGAGCATAAATCTGAAACTGTTTGATCGATACTTTACGAGAAATTTATCACTACAGCCATCTACCGAAAAAATAATGGATTTCTTTTTCCCCAACCTATTATAATGCTTAAAAACCTCTATGCTTCTATAAGCTCTTTGTGTAATACTGTTAACTTTGTGTTATCCATATATAGATCGGCATAGTCGGAAGAACGGGAGCAGGTAAATCGTCGATAATTCAAGCATTGTTCAGGCTGGCGTATTTGGAGGGCACTATAACCATTGACGGTGTAGACATATCAACAATCGGTTTGCATGATTTACGCGAAAAGATATCGATTATTCCGCAGGTAATAATTATTATAACGATGAAGCGACCTGACAAGCAGGACATTTGTAAGTTTTGTTAGTCAGGTGGTAAGTTACAAATATGGCTATAACAAAGAAACGCTAATTATGTTTAAGACTCGTTACTTTGAGACAACATATTTCTCTCGCTGTACTAGTAATTTCAGTTACTACAGCATAAAAGACGAAGAAAACGAAACACAATGATATTCAGTCTTATTAGCACAGTAGTATTTGCACAGTACTTCTTGACAGTAGATATGATAAGATGATATACGTATCTAAAACTTTACATGTCGCATCAAGTCCATATCGCATCGGTAAAAAATATAAATGTAGTATAGGTAAATTAACAAATATTACAATATAAATTACACTATTATAGGAGCCAGTTCTATTTAGTGGCACGCTTCGGAAAAATCTTGATCCTTTCGACGAGTTTCCTGACGAATTGCTTCTGAAGGCACTCAACAATGTAGAATTAATAAATATAGAAGACGGTATTGGTAATTATGAGAATAAATATATTTATAAAATTTGTAATACATAAAAAAACGCACAGATAAAGTTCGACAATGCAGTTACCGTTCTCTGGCAAAGCAGATCTTTTTTATACCAAACACAATAAAAAATTCAATATATTAATTTTCTTTTACATGTAATTATAGAAATAAAATTTATATACACATAAAATAACCAGAAAAGGAAGAATGTTAAAATTAAATCACCCAAAATCCATTTTTTAGTATTGCCATTTTACCTGCGGCAACGCGCATTTGCATACTATTCAAAATGAAAAACATTTTAAATATATTAAAAATCATCGAGTACATTGAGAAATGGTACAAAATTTCGCCGTAAATAAAACATTATAAGATACTAAACGATAATTTACTTAATTTTTTTTTTCCCTCAAAGCAATCGATCTTTGCGCGAATATTTTGTTGTCGTCTCTTTGAGAAGCAATAATGTTATAAGTTGCAGTATACGGGAGCAATTCTAATCTGAGATACCGTTAAAGGTGTTCTGTACAAGCAAGTGTCGGACTGCGGCTCCAACTTCAGCGTAGGTGAGCGGCAACTGGTGTGCCTGGCGCGCGCGGTGGTGCGCGACGAGCGCGTGCTGCTGCTCGACGAGGCGACCGCCAACGTGGACGCACGCACAGACGCGCTCGTGCAAGACACCATCAGGCGGCACTTCCAAGACCGCACCGTGCTCACTGTCGCGCACAGACTCAACACAGTAATAGACTCCGACAAGGTGACCACGTATTCTACATACAACATTGGATCGACAATACAAATAGATTTCGGTCTACTGGACTTGAAATACTGTTTTAAATTGTTTAAATTAAATTGAATACAATATGTATGTCCAATATGTAATCTCAACATCCCAACTCGTTTTTCATATAAAGTTACGGATCAGAAATATATTAAAAACGAAACCATGGTCGATATATTTATAATTTCACAACAGAATGTATCATCCATAAAAAAAAATGTTCAAAAGTTGTATGCCTTGTTTAGAGGTCAATAATTTACCACAGTTGTTTTCCTTCACTGCGCAGATATTGGTCTTGGACGCGGGTAGATTGATGGAATACGATCATCCCCACGTACTCCTTCAGAATAAGAAAGGTCACTTTCGAAAGATGGTTGCAGAGACAGGACCTGCGATGACGGCGTTACTGCACAAGTTAGCGAAAGAGGTAAACGATTTAAAAAAAAATCTAACTAGTCGTATCAAAGATTAATTTTTATGTGAAAAATAGTAAAAAAACTATTTACAATACTTTTCTAGTATTAATAAGGCAGATTCAATAGAAATTATTGACAAGTATAATATTAATTTTGCTTATTTTGCCAACCGTAAGAATGTAACGATTTTGGTATAAGCTGTTTCCAATAAAATCTATAAATTCGAACTCTATATGATAAGTCATAGGTGAAAGGAAACGCGTTTAATTTTGAACATGTTAAAATGTGTGTGTGACAAAGTAGACCCGTCATTTTTATTTATATAAAATTGACTCTTGAACCAATCCATGACTACAATTTCTCATGGTGTGACGATGCCGTTGATGGTGAAGCATGCTCACTTAGAATACTGTCTTTCATATGTTGACAGCTAGATCGCAGTAACGATGTTATGACGGCAGATTGACAATATGGAAGCAAATAGTTACTTTTAGGCGCATTGAAGAATATTCTACTGCTTGTCCAAGATATGGCTTCTTAATTTTAGCAAGGGCCTTTAGGTTACCAAGCAATCAATTAACCACATCGCACGCTCAGTCTTAAATTGACCGAATTAAGAAACATCGTTTTTTGGCAAAACGATAAAAAAGTTTTGCATTTAGGACTATATCTCTTTATTTGGACATAAAAGTCTCACAATGTCAGTTGGAAAGTATTGTTTTATTTTAATGATTGCATTATGAACCGTACCATTTGAACAGAATCGTTGTATTGAGGTTTATAGTCTATCCAACTCATTTAAGACTATTTTAGAATTCGGTCATTTTAATACTAAGCGTGCGATTTGGTATCCCCGCATTTGTAATTTATGGTTTGATATTGAATCTAGTCTATGTTTGATACACAAAACACAGACTAGATAAAAAATAATTTTTGATTTGTTTACAGAGCTACAAAAACACGCGGAAGAATGAATAAAAACAATTTATAAGTTTTGCTTATGATGTTTATATTCATAAATATATCTTACATATTAAAAAAATACATTTAAATAAACAATTTTTATACATTGA
The DNA here is from genome assembly GCA_033220335.2 of Troides aeacus. Lineage (NCBI taxonomy): Eukaryota > Metazoa > Arthropoda > Insecta > Lepidoptera > Papilionidae > Troides > Troides aeacus. The sequence goes on along the minus strand of CM067272.1, from coordinate 9,968,877 downwards.
GTAAATAGATGATATTATGTATTACGAAACAAATGATACATGCTTATTTTTTCATCAACAACGAGGCCCCAGATATTCAAACGTGCTCGCACAGAATATTCTGGCCCACTCATATATTAACAGCCGAATTACAACAATGCAATATTTTTTACGGTCGCGTAGATTTTTCATTTAAATTTCTTAAGGGATTACCTCTAACTGTGCTCTTATTAATAATCGATGAATCCATATATAGATTATATAATTCTATAAAGCGGTTTTGGTTCAAAGCGATATACACCGCGTCAAGCGTGTCGCCCTAAAAGATATGATGTTGTCTCATTACCCCAGTAATTTCACTAGCTACAACGCCCTTTAAACCAGAACAGTAATATTTGCACACTGCTGTTTGGCTGCAGAAATATGCGCTTGTGTGTTACCTAGCTAGACGGTGGTTATCAACTGAAACAGTGAAATATATATTTCTTCATATACAAAATGTCTAAACAGTCTCCACATTGCAATTAAGGCTTGCAAGTTGCAGCTCCATTCTCTTCTTAAATCCTTGAACAATGTTATCCATTCGACTGAAAATTAAGAATAAACTTATGATTCATGGAATTTAGCTGTTTGTGAGATGGTAGCATACACTTTACATCTTGACTGGTGGCTGGTTCAATTCCACTGTCCTAGAACTTAGGCGGGGGAACCATTATAAACACTGTTTTTTTATCATTTCATTTCGTTACCCACAAAAGTTCAAACAACGTATAATCTACAGTGACATATATACCGATTTTTATATATTACTTCATTTTCACGAAAAATTATTGTTTGTGTATAAATCGTTTCACCCTCTTTTTTTTAAATGAGATCCTGCTCTGATATAAGTCAGTTATGAATGACACAATAAATGAATTACTTCAACATCTTTTATGTATAGCTGGTAAAAAGAGGCACAGTGGCAAAGATTTTAGAACCAACTATTGTGGAGTTTAGTCCCCGTTAGGGTTTTTTTTTAACCAATATACCACCAACTACCACTCTTAGACTGTGGATGTACCACTATAGCAGCATTGCCTTGTTCCAACTATCAATATATTAAAAATAGATATTTCTAAGCGAGTAGGTTTAAACATCCCACAGCCACAAATCACTTATCACCATGTAAAATTGAGATCAAGTGTTAATACACCGAGTGTAAACATTACTGTGTTCTAGTTTAGAAGGCCTAGTAAGCAGAAAAAATTAAATATACCTAATTTTTTTTCCTAAAGGCACCACCAAACAAAAGGCGACGAGCGCTAAGGTGAGTTAGTGAGTAATAGTCACATCATTGCTATCGATTGAGGTATCCTTTCCAAGATCTAAATGTTCTGCTTATCTCCCTCCTCACCTTTTGGTGCAAAACGAAAACATTCATACTCACATTTTATCTTCTTCTTGTTCCAAGGGAGGTAGTCCTGCCAATGCCTCCATTAAATAATTCCTGAAAAGATGAACAATAGTATTATAGAAGTCATTTGCTAACTTTAAACGTTCATTAAAATCTGGTTAACAGTCTCAAAAATAGAAACTATTACTTGGAAAATTACTTTCAGACAGATTAAGCCACAATTTATTTAGATATTGTTATGTGCATGTTTCTCATTACGTAAAACTATTCTTAGAGAGATAAGATTTTAACCGAAATGTATATAAATTCACACATTGATGTACATATAATGATAAATTCATTGACATCACAATTGCCTATATAATATTGTTGTCATATACGTCACTGAACAAAATTATGGCTGTGCATCAGACGTTGATGTCGTAGTTGACCACTTGACATCATTTATACTTTATGCGGGAGACTGAAAACTTCATGTCAACGATCAGAATATGAAAACATTCTATTACAGACACAAAGTAAGCGCTTCGTGATGATTTCATGATGATGATGATGATATTTACTTACTCTGCCTTTCTGGTCAAGTGTTCCGCAACCGCTACACGCAGTAGCGTGTACTCCAGCCTCGCCTGGAACGCTGCGGCCCTGTTAATAGTGGACGGAGTACAGGCGGCCAGACGCGCCAACTCCTCGCAGACTGTCTCACATATATCGCGTACGTAGCGTGACGAAGCAGCACCACAAACGCTGTCTACCTGAAAATTGAAATATTTTTTGCCTTTATCCGTTTTTTTATTGCAATTTTCAAGTTTTCATACAATACGTGAAGCAACAAAGCAGATAAGGTACTGCACGTAGTTGTAACAATAAGTGAAAGAGTGTAACAGCGTATAGCATTCGTCGCAGGATAATTATATAACCTTTTTTTAATCGGATGACATTAGTACTGCTATTTTTTTTTTAATTGTTTTTCGCGTATTGTTGAAGTAGTCTCTTTAAAACCTTTAACTGTTTATATATTGCTGTGATGTTAGCAATCTTATTATAATAATTATGGCCTAAACGGCCGTTCAAAAATTGCCATAGCGGTCGGTATTTCACGACCACAAGGCGGGGTATTGGTAAAGTTTTCAACTAGCAATAATCGCACCTCGGATTAACCTCATTGGTTACGATATTGCCTCTGCGCAAAGTTAACTTGAACACTGCGCGCTCAACTATATAAATTTTAATAAACAGATTTTGAAAGCGAGACTTATTTTACTCCAAGCGCCATCTCTCAATTGTATTTTTAAACCGTGTAAAAAAAAATTTAACGCGATTCATAAATTTATATCATAAATAACCGCACTTCGATTGAGAACTTTCTATTTATTAATAATTAAAATATCCTGAAAATATTTCGTGTTATTAAAATTATATCAACACATTTTTTTGGAATATAAGTAGTAAAAAAAGCAGATAAACTGCCAAAACAGATTCCTCTCAGTAGAAGTAATAAAGAACGTCTGTTAGTAATTGAGCTAATGAAAGAATAAAATTCCACTAACCTCCGCATGCACCGCAATCAGATTATTAATAATCTCGTACACGTAGGGGCGTGCATCGTCCACCAAGGCGTCTGCGTCGGTATGGTGGCGTCCCATATACATGCTGGGCTCTATAGTTCCCACCAGCGGGTCGCCCTTGTGCTCCAAATACGTCTCAGCTATGCTGGACTCTAGAGCACTCAGTTCATCTCTCGTTGCTTGAATGGCTTGCGATGGTTTAGGGAGCTCGTAGCTGGGAACAATTTTATGTTAACCTCTAACTTGTTGAACCTCAAAATCTCCTTACAAAATTGGACTAATGATGATATTATGTTAGTATTCTTCATAAATTTAAATCCATATATAATATATATTTGGTTATTTGTAAAACTGTGTTACTAAGAGTTTTATCCTTTCTAAAACCAATGTTTATTTAAGTTCTTTGACATTTATCCTTATTTAGGTAGGAATAAAAAAATATTAAACTCACAGCTTAGAATATTTGGAATCACAGCTGGAAACAAACTCAACCAAATCACCATACTATAACATACATGTGTTACACTAAATAAAAAATTCGAGTCTTAGTTGGAATTTAATCTTAGTCTTAGTCAATTAGATGCTACAAACCCTATACCCTATATCTTACGGCATACAACTTTAGTGCAGGTTATTTAGAAAACATCGCGTACTCTTCAAATGCTGTCATAATGTTGTTGATAGTGACGCGCCGTGTGTACTGAGCATTGGCACCAGCGATCAGCAGCCGCTGCTGCCAGCTTCGACCCGGGGACGCTTCTCCTGTCTCGCCCAGCGTCTCGTCCAGCCTCTGATCTAATGCCACCGAAAGACTCGTATTGTTAAAATCCTGCAATGTACACAAACAAGTACATTTTCACAACAAATCTGGTATCAAATTTTCCTCGTCTGATACTTTTAAAGGTATTTTTACACACTAGTCCAAGTTTATTTTTTCCGTGGAGCGGTATCTCGAGAAATGTTCCAATCAAACAAGTTCTGTATCTAGTGAGATTACTGAAGATTCGGAAATACCATAATCCTGTTTTACACCGATAAACATCTATGGTTGCTTGGTTATGCCTATCATTAAGCAGTAGTGAGTGAACATCGTATTGCGTCTACATTTGCGAGACTAAATGTATGTAGTTTTCCTTCAAATGCAACGAAATTATACGCCAGGCGATTCGAGGTTGATGAATCCATTCATACATACAAATACATATATATTATATATCACGCCTCGTTCCCAGTGGGGTAGGAGAGACCACTTCTCTCGCTTCCTCCACTTTCATGAGCGTCTTCATGCATGCTCGTCGGTTGCGAGTACTCTTGACCCGGCCTTTCTTTAGGACATCTTCGAGTTGATCGGAATATATCCGCCAAGGTCGACCTGCACCAATTTCTCCAATCATTCTTACCTTGCATACCTCTTGCGTTAGACTTCTTTCATCCATTAATGTTGAATCCATTCATCGCATGGTAAGAGAAGAGACTAGTTCCAATAACACCATTTGATTTCATACAGCTCCGCCAAAATTATCGAGGGTAAAAAGACATAAATACCTGATCGTCATGGTGCAGAGCTAGATTCTTCAGTATAGTGACATAGGCGAGAAGTATTTGCTGCGTGTGCCGCTGCAATATCGCCAGAGGCTCACTGTTTTCGCCAAGCAGAGGCGTCTCGCGGCGGCCGCTTTTTAATACGCACTTGTGTATCGCGGAAAGTGTCTCTTTAACATACGCCTCAAGTAAATGCGGCTAAAATTAACAACAGACATTTCTGACTTATATATGTAATTATACTGCAATTTAAAAAAAAATAAGAAAATATTGTACTGGTACAAATAACCTTGACTATATTAAATATATGTATACGTGACAAATGAATATAATTACTTATATAATTTTACACAATAATTGATATGATAATGAGAACATATTATTACTGTTCTGCAAATATCTCAAAAAATAATTATTTCTTGTAATTTATTTTATATTTTACATAGTTTCATGCAAAGAAAAATTTTACCAAATTAGTGATAGCTCCATAGTCCGAGAACTCTTCGATCTTCCATGTCTCGTTATCTGAAAGGCCCTTAACTCGTCTGTGGGTGCGTTGAAGGAACACGGTCATTCCATACACCCTGTAGTCGAATATTACCTTCTCAACAATACTGAGAGGCTGAAACAAATTTTCAACAAAATTTACTAAACGATCAATTATGACGTAAACTTTTAAATAAACATTGTCTTCAACAATATTTCTGTCAATTCTAAATGCAACTACTTAACAATAAACTGAAGTGTGAATTATAATAAAATTTCATAAAGATCTTAATAAGTGTTGATAATCTAAGCAGATACCACTATAAACAGTAATTTAAAAAAAAAATATTATTCTGTAATAATTCATAAACAAACAATAAATAAAAACTGATGAAGAATGACCACTCTCTATAAAAATAATTCGGGTGCAGTGTGTAAAATGCAATCTTTTTTCTCCAACTTTAATATTGACTTTTATAATTTCATAGCATCAAGTTTTATCCTTTAAAATAAAATTAAAATGAAGCCACTTTAAAAATTAATCATTGTCACCATCATTGCATGCAAACCCCTAGTGTCTTTTTTTTAACTACTACATTATTTATTTTTATATAAATATTTAATTTTAAAAATAGAACATCAATTCTGTGCTGCTTCGACTTTCGAAATGGAATGTCATGACGGACAAAATATTAAAATCAAGGGTTGAAATATATTTGTAGTTAAATACAAGAAACTTTAAAGCGGATAACATACAGAAATAAAACTAAGAATTAATAATATCAAGAAAATGAAGAACTGATGATAATTATTGTGATCTTATATATGGCCTAAACGGCCGTTCAAAAATTGCCATAGCGGTCGGTATTTCACGACCACAAGGCGGGGTATTGGTAAAGTTTTCAACTAGCAATAATCGCACCTCGGATTAACCTCATTGGTTACGATATTGCCTCTGCGCAAAGTTAGCTTGAACACTGCGCGCCAATATACATATGGTATCTAGGAGCGACTCGCGAGAGCGCGATTTGAAAACACAGTAGCGCCATCTGTTAAACATTCGACGAACTTATAATTTGTGTATACTATTATTGTGTAATTGCAAAAAATCGTGTGTGTTACAAATAAACATTTAGTAAATTATTATATTACATTTCCTTTTGTTATTAGCTTCATTTATCCATTAAAATATTTTAAATTTAGCACAATTCGATGAGGACCGTAAAAGAAAATGTGTATGTACGTGGTCGTCATACATAGTGTACTATAGCATAATGTTTCAAAATTATTATCGGTAAAAGTATTTTAACAATCACCATAAAAAAAAATTACGTATATTAATACATAGAAGTGTAGATATAAACTTTACTGTAATCTGGTTTAAAGGTTGATGTAACTAGTAAAATGATTGAGCTAACGAGAGAAAATCTTGTCTTAAATATTTATAGTATGTATCCACCTAACTCAGCGCCACATTGCTATGGGTAAGAGTATTCAATTTCCATTAGGCGAACATCTTGTTTACCTCGTCGCTAGGTGAAATAAAAAAAATTGGACGAGAAATATAAACTTCAATATCTTTCCTATTATTACTTTTGATTTAGTTAGTTTTACGTAAATGTTGTCAACTGAAATATTACCTGTGAAGGTAAGTCAAGCTTGAGTAGAGTGTCATAAGCATCGCGCAGATTGCGCAAGTTGGCGGTCAGCCTCGTCCGCATCACTTCAGCCCCCACACCTCCGGCAGCACCCGCGGCTCCCGCAGACGCCGTTCCGCTGCTAATAAGGCAACCACGCATCTGCTCTGAGAACGACTCCACCATCGTTATTATCATCTCCTGAAAATTAACAAGCACCTTTTCAAAGAGTGAATATTTTTTTTTCAAAGAATTTAATTTGAAGTTGTTCCCATAAAAAAATATCTTTTGTGAAATCAATAATAAGGTAATAAAAATGGGTTTCCTTTATTCGCCAATCACGTGAAAACTAGTGATTATATCGATAGATCCTTCATCATTTTATTTCTAATTAACTTTAAAAACATTTTCATTTCATATTATGTTGTTGGTATATATGATTCTATACCATTATATTACTCATTATATATATAATGGGTGGTATAGAAAGATGATATAGAAAGAAGATATAGAAAGTCATTTGCGCAATCGCAAATGACTTTTCAGTTGCTCTCATGGAATATTTCAAACAAATATCGAATATAATTTTATATTACGACCGGAAAAGCGTGCAGGTGACAACTAGAAAGTTTATATGTGCAACCAGAGAGGTACTTTTCTTTCATTATTAAACACAATTTTACACTCAATCGTATATTGTATTGAATAATACAATGTGAGATTGAGGGGTGAGAATAATGATATTGTGGATAAAGACGCATGATCATCCATGTAAGCAGCCAGAACTAAGCAATGCTGTTAAAGGTTGCCAGTCGGTTTTTATATAATAAAATCAATAATTACAACCGTTTCTTTACCTTGAGGTCAGTGTGCCGCTGTGGTGTCGAGGGCTGACCGGCCAGCTCTCCGGCAAAGTAGCGGCGAGCGAGCGGCCACAGCGCACGAAGCTCGCCCGACAGCGCGCTGCAAGCCGCGCCACACCATGCCGCGCGTGTCGCACTCCATGCACTCGACCATTCGCCTTCGCGCAACTTACGACGCCCTGTAAAAAAAAATCTATTAAATCCAGATGTTTCATTTGCGAAGTTTTCTAACGCCATACTCAATGGCAAAGTTTTAATCAATTTTATACAAAAAAACATAATGGCTGTTTTTTAGTATTTGTATATTCTCTAATATTTAATTAACAGCTCTTATCATAATAATACTTCATAATTGAATCACTGCATGTAAGATGACGTAATTTTATGATTACCTTTTTCAGCGTATTCTTGTTCCTCCTTGTGTTTAAAATGATCTTTAACTTTACCCATAAGGTTCATCAAATAGTCTTTCCTACTTAATATGGCAGTCCACGCGGCGTCGCCCTCCCAATTCAAACTTATGAGCAATCTGAAAATTTCATAACAAAGAAAAGTCAAATAAACTTAAGAGAGAAATCTTTAGGATTTATGAACCAAATAACCTTTAAAAAGCTAGAATTCCCGCTGTGTGGAATAGGAACATTTTCTTAGAAAAAAAGTCAAGGCTTTTTATCCATAATGTGGTTGATCAAGCATAAAGTTAACAGATAAGTTATTTCATTATATTGTTACTACCTGATATATTTTGTTTGTTCTTGAACATTAATTGGCATGGTTTTCACTCTTTTATACAAATTTTCTTTTAGCTCTTCAATTTTTTTATCAATCTCTGCTAAGATTTTTTGGAAAAGCTGTAATGTTTTAAAACATTAAATGTATATGCATATTAACTTTCTAGGAAAAATAATCAATAAAAATTTTTAATTACATTAATAAGTACAATATTTACTTGTCAGTGTGGTTAACTAGATAATGAGTGTTTCTGTTCGAAGCAATTTGGAGTTAGCAGTATATAAATTGCACTACACTTTTCTCTTTAGGACATAAGATGTGAAGTCTATAAATACAATAGAAACCAAAGTGCATTAATGTTTGTACATTATATGTATGGCGGGAAAAATAGACAATGCAGTAGTATCATAATTGGAAATTAATTATTTTCATCTTATCACCTTAACATCAGTGTTTCCAAACAAATTCTTTGCTCTTGTATAATCATTGACAACCAAATCATATTCCTTCTTTTTGATATTCTTATCTATGGAAGAAGGTAGCTGAAAGAGAAATTTGTGTCGTGTCAGAAGAGAAAGTGCTTCACGTGTTTTGTCAGCATTCTCCTTGCGTGATAAAATCTCAGAGAATAAGGAATCAGCCAGTGAAATTGAATCTGGAAAATTTATTTCATTAGTTTATACTAGAATTATATAAAACAAAGTTCACCTAATCTTATATAATATTCCTACTAATACCTATATTACTTTTATTTTATATTATCACGCCTTTTTCCCAGTATGGGTAGGCAAAGGTGAATAAACACCCACTTTTTGCCAGGAGTGGTCAGATTAGGTCCCATGTAACAGGGGGCGAACCTGTTGCCACTTTATTGGGGCCACCACACACACACAAAGATGATTTCAGTGTGCGGGTTTCCTCATGATGTTTTCTTTCACCGTTTGTATCTCACTGTTGAAACTAAAGTTCACAAATGTACATAACTTAAATATTAAGTCATCAGTATATGTCAAGATTCGAACCAGCCACCTTTGGAATGACAACCCCACACTCTAACCATTAGGCCAGCGAGCTACTACTAATATCTATAGCACCTAGTAAAAGTGTTCTCAGAATACTATTCACCCTCAGATTCTAACACTACTGAAAATTATGTTTAAAATTCCAGTCTAACCTACCCACATGTGTTCTTGGTTAGAACATCTAACATTGTTTATGACTGTTGGGACTAATTTTCTCATAAAGGCCAAGCCATTTTACCACCACACTGGGCACAGTTTCCCAGTGAATACATAGTGCAGAGGTAGAGTAGAAAATCTTTACTACATTTCATAATTACAAAATACCTTCAATTGCAGATTGCAAACTTGGCAGCGGTTCCCTTCCATTCTTTCTCTGATCCTCTTCATACATGTTCTTTAAAAGAACAAGTCTGTCTAATTGATCCATAACAGCCCCTGTATTAGCTTTAAGAAAGCTTAGTTGACCTTCTTTTTGTCCTTCCACCTGTAAATTAAATCAGATCATTGAGTTATCTAAGTGTACTATAACTTGAAATATTTATCTTATTCATCATTATAATTAGCCAATAGACATCCACTGCTGAAAATATACCTGTTCCAAAGATCTCCACAACAATGCTCACATCTAGGTTGCAGTTTATATTACTATAAATCTAAATTATTAATGAAAAGGTAAACAAAAAAGTGATTTTAACAAATTCAATGTATGTACATGTTTGAATTATGTGATTAAACTTTAATTTAATACATAGAACAAATAATATATCTGACCTTCCTCTGCAGAAAAATCATTCCTGCTTTCAAATCTTCATATGTTGTATTGCTGTGATGTTCCAGGAGATACCAGCCAGGATGGAAGTTTTCATCAGACAGTTTACCAGACCTGAAAATTTAAAAATGACTATAGTCAAATTAAATTTAATTCTGTTAATCCAGTTTATTCAAATTGAGGCTTATGAATGTAATGTAAAATTGCATGATAATCTATCATTATGTACAAATAAATATCTACCCATCAGGAAATAGTTCATGTAGTTCCTCTTCTGGGAACTTGCAGTCATCACCCTCAGTTGATAAGCCTAATGGGTCTGGTGGTGTATAAGCAGTGGGTGACATGGGACGACGGCCCCATGGCAAGGATGGAGGTGCAGCCTCTTCTACCCACACAGCACTTTCTTTCATAGGCCCTACTGATTCATGGTAACCTACAAATAATATATTAAAACTATAGTATGCATTTAAAGATATATTTTAATAAATGAAGTAAGATTTATTACATAAATTTAATTATTAACTACACTATGATTATTCCTATTGATAAATACATGTTTTTAATTGATTTTATTAAAATATTTACTACATACTGAAAGAAAAGATTTTTTTTTTAAATGGAAAGAATTCCATAATTCTTGTGAAAGATAACATAAAATATCTTTATATAATAGCACTGGGAGATACCAGTTTTTTTTTTAAATAACATCCATGGTGTAGTAGTAAACACATTTTTCAAATATATTTTAGTATCTTCAATGACACCATACATGTGTTATATCTTAACTAGTTCCAATAAAAAAAAAATGCTAAAAAAAGATATTTTTAGAGAAATGTAAGGAATATTTTAACTTTTACACACAAACCTCTAAATTGCACAGTAGAAGTGCCTTCACCACCCGACTTTGTAGTGACAATAATATCTCCTCTACCTTTACAGGGCCCTGACCGTGCCACTATCTTGTTTTTACTCTTCCATTCTGCAGATAAAAGGCAGTCACAGCCACATATTTTCAGTCCTAATAAATGAAAACGGATTTAAATGCAAAAGTCTAAAATCACCAATATTACTATTTTTTACAACAGATTTTTGGTTAAACCATCAATATACTATTCATACCGATTAAATCAGTAACACTAATGCCTAGAAACTCCCCACGAATTGTTACTCTTGTGCCAGGAGGCCCTTCCTTAGGTGAAATGCCTGTGACAACAGGAGGTGGTCCCATAATAACTTATAGGAAGCTTAAACTGTATTATTAGTAAGAATTTAAATAGATTTAATAAACAGAAATCGTACACCTGTCAAAATTGACATTGAAGAATAGTTAACAAAAAGAGATTAAAAACCATAACCTAAACTGTTTAAATAACAGAAAAACAGAAGCTAAATAATCTATATTTTAATTTTCTTTGATTCTAACAATAAAAATTTAATTACGCAACTAGTATTTTATACATTGAGCTCAAATAAATAATAACAATTCTTCTATATTAGGAACTTTTTATATTAGGAATTATACTTCATAATTATTTCATTAAACAAGTAACTTTCGGAAGAATAATTAAATGAATACAAACTAAAATAGGTAGCTCGCTGGCCTAATGGTTAGAGCGTGCAGCTTTCATTCCAAAGGTCGCGGGTTCGAACCTCGGCATGTACCAATGACTTAATATTTAAGTTATGTACATTTGTGGACTTTAGTTACAACAGCGAGATACAAACGGTGAAGGAAAACATCGTGAGGAAACCTGCACATGACTTAGAATTTATTCTAAGGTATGTGTGAAGTCACCAATCCGCATTGGGCCAGCGTGGTGACTATGGCCCAATCGCCCTCATATTGAGGGTAGACCTGTGCCCCAGCAGTGGGGACGTAAATGGGCTGTTATTATAACTAAAATATTTATATGTATGTAACTAAAAAGTTAAAATGTAAGAAAAAATTATTAATGATAAATCTTCACACTTATACAAACGTTATACATATTTTGACGGACAATAATTATTGAGACAATCGAGGTAAAATCATGGTGTAATATATCTTCTCTCTCTCATCGTATTTCGAGAAGCCATTCATTGTCCGTGATGATTCGAAATCAAAGCAAGTGGATGAGGTCCCGTACTTGGACATGCCATTCTGCGAGTTTTCAACAACGAAAGCGCAATCTTATTTACCGTCCTCTCCACCTCAGGATATATTCAAGAATATCCATGGCATATGTATATAGCCCAGAATTCCGAAATAAATTAATGACATGTCATCGCCAACTCTGGACTTCTTATTTCCGAATTATAGTGACCAGTATTTTAACGAATCTAATTCTTATCTGTCAAATGGCCTTAAAGGTTGACTTGGCCTATATAAAGCAGACTCCCTTAGCTAGTGAAGGAATCCGTCTATCTCGATAGGATGAGCAGTGAGGGATGCCGTTGGTTCGTGGGATGCTGTAGTACGACGACGCTGAATGCCTAGGAGGTTAATGAGCTTAATAGAGATCCTAAACTAATATACAATTATTGCGAAAGTGTACTCGATGGGTCCACTTTTGAACCAGCGGATATACCGACCAATCATGGTAGTACAATACATGTCTGATGACGTCGACATTAATACGTTTGAATCATCGATTCCTGGAAGACCAACTTTGTGACGGTGTATCTTCGATCGCTGACAGGCGATACAGCTTCGTATTGAAGTCATCATTTCAGAATTCATGAAACCGTTACGTTTAGAAGCGAGATGTCCCGCAAATCCTGGGGAAGCTGAGGTCTTGGTTCTTCTTGAAAATGTCCTGGTGAATGGAAGGCCATACATAAGGCCGCTGTATCTTTATTGAGAAGTCGCAGACAAGTGTCTTGTTAATATGTGGTAGCTCGACCAGCTATAACCGCAGGCCCTTGTATCAAAGCATCCCGATGATGGCCGGATGTACTAGGTGAGCTCAGATAGTGCTTCCCATGTTGTCTAGGCTACATATCTCCTCCAACCCTAAGCCTAAGACATGTCGGGTGTCACTAGTACAATAGCTAATGAAATTTACATAGCGAATTTACAATGGTATCGCTATCTAAGGCTTCTGGTGAAATATACCAATGGTTTGTGGTCCGTTAGAATACTGAAGACTTTTCTTTAGATACAAGGTTTCAAACTCCTATGGGCTTGTTACCCATTCCTTCAGCCATAATACATAAACAGCAGTACTGCTGACGTAACGATTATTATGTTGGTTAAAAAACTAGTAACTATAATTCGAAAATATGAAATCCAGAATTAGTGCAGTCATGTCATGATTTTATTTCGGAAATATCGGCTATATATACTATTTGATTCTAAATTCCAGATTTAATTTCTTTTCTAATTTGAAAATAATTTGAAATTCATAAAATAATTGTTTAAAATGGTTCATAATGTGCCGTCACAATATTATTGTGCGGACATGTACATCACAATTGGTATATTAGATTGTTTGATAATGCCCATCAAAGTCATACTTGCAATACTCCATACTAGGGCGCCCTGGTACAAGTATTTTTAAAAACCTGTGCTAGAAACCAAGTCTTAAAATACTTTAAAGCTTTTCTTTAAAATTTTACATTATTTGGTGACATTACCTTGAAAATTCAATGAACAAAAAAATGTATACTTATTATTATTAAAACAAAAGTAAAGATGCCTTAACTATTGTCTATTAAATATTTTTGACTGAGTCAGAATTTTTAGAATGAGTGAGAGTATTATATCATAGCTCTTATATAGTAACGTCCGTAACGGCATTTCCTTGTCGCCGTGACCTTGAACACGCTTTAGTTTAGTGCTCATTAATATAGATTATCAAACACACTAGCGATGCGCCTCGGCTGTACACGGTTTCAATTTACTTATGAATTAAATGAAAGATACATTAATATTAAATAGTAATTTATAAAACAATAATAACAAAACACATAAATTTATTATAAGCATTCAACAAAATTTAATAAACGTGTAATGTTTAGACTATTGTATAAAACGGAAACAGATTTGAGACTTGTGCTTCGATTTTCTTTAGTATGATTATAGTCTTTATTCTGATAAAAACAAAGTTCGATTTTATTGTTGTCTACTTTAAAGGCTCAAAATTTGCCAGGAGTTACACATGTAAGACAACAGCGCCTCGAATGTATTTTAAAAACCAGAGCTTACAATTCTATTAAAAATACTTGTAAAATTAAATTTTATTCAAATTATTTAAACAGCAAAATCACTTGTACAAAAAAAGCTTACAAATACTCATGCTTTTCTCATCGCCTGATTCGTTTATGGATTCAATTTATTGATGAAACAATATTGCTTTTGAAGTGAATAATATATACAAACATTAAATAATGATGTAAACTTTTAATAATTATTACATATATTTTTGACAGTTATACGAAAACATTATGACAAAAAAACACTTTAATTGAAAAATCAGTTTCACGTGTTTGTTCAATACATACCGCAATTAATGTTAGGAATTTCATAGTTGAATTGAAGATCGTGGTTAAAAAACATAGTAAAATAATACGTATGTTAATTAGTGACAATAAACAACATAACTGTTGTAGCGTAGTAAAACAAACTTTTTTTTCAAGTTTATTATATAAACTATTGCAGTATGATATTTTATTAATATAAGTATACAGATTCATTTCTTAATTCAAGCTAGCAAGTTTTCGAATTATGTGTTAGATTTTAAAGATGTTTTCATTGAAGTATAAAAATTAAACTAGTGCGGAGTACATTATGTGTAATATTAATACTATACAGTGCGAATATAGTTCAATATACAACATAGATATAAATATTCTACGAGCATTAAGCGTCTCACAACCTGGCGGATTGTGACTATAAATAAAATTAAGTATTAAATATTTGAAAATTGGGACTTGAAATCAAATACCTGGTTTCAAAACCAGCTCGGGTGAATTTATCCCTCCCTATTGTTTGATAATGGATTAAGATTATTTACAGTTCATATCTGAAACTTAATAAAATAAATTAATTGTATAACAAACAAACAAAATAATTTTTATCCAACAATTAACAAAAATTTGAACAATAGTTATTATAAAGCAAATGTTATCTTTGAATATAATTACACTTTTTTCGCCACAGAGCTTATCTATATAATCTTTGTGTTGCCTCTGTGATATCAAGCCTTGCAATACCTTATAGAATCTACTACTCGTATTGTCATTTGTCATTAAGAATAAATTTACCGAAAGTGTTATTTCTGTGATGAAAGGGTGACAACGAATGGAGTTTTTTGGGGGCGTTAAACTTTGGAACCAATACTATATTCGTATTGTTTTATTTTAATAAAAATGACACTATATCATTAAACTTTATTAAATTTATTTACAATGGCTGAATCGAACTTTAGGTATGTAATAAGCACAATTTATATCACTATAATTTTTTGCGAATTGTCTGAGTTATGTATCATTTTAGCGCTATTGATGAATACGGATTTGAAAGACACGAAGATTTTGATTACGAGAGCTATGAACATTTTATGTCCGTGTACTTAAAGGTACTAGCCTCACGAGCCCAAAAATGGGCTTCTTTACTGGGTGAAGGAAAGTCGGTTAAAAGAACAAATACAGTTAAAAGATATGTTCGAAAAGGGATACCTAGTAAGTACATAATCTATTATTATTAAAACGCCGGCCTTTCTTAAAAAAAAATTTAACATAAAAATTTTTGTTCTTGTTCTTCTTAATTTGCCTTTGACTGACGATGTTTATAGTTTTTGTTACATATGTCTTTATTAATATTCTGATCAGTTACAAATAATTTTTCTTTTTAGGTGAACATCGTCCTTCAGTATGGATGGCTATATCAGAAGCAGAAAAAATGAAAGAACAATGCCCTGACCTATATCAAAAAATTTTAGTTGGTCCATTCGAAAAAGAGCTTGTGGACCTTGTTAAAACAGATTTGCCACGGACATTCCCTGACAATATATACTTCACAAAGGAAGCTAACCATCAGACTCACTTGTATAAAGTCCTTATTGCTTATGCTCATAACAATAGAGCTGTTGGATATTGCCAGGGACTTAATTATATTGCAGGTATATATCATGATGAATGTGATGAAAGAGAACAAGATGACATAAATTATTTAAAAAAATGTTTTTATTTTAATTGCGATAAAGATGGAAAGAAGCCTCTTTTTAATGATTTTACATAATTTGTAATATAAATTCATATGATTTCTAGAATTAATATCCATAGTAGTGCTAGGTATATTAGATTGCAGTAACAGTATATTGCTACAGAATTCTATATTAAAAACATATTTTTTAAATAGTGATTATAACTCATCTTTGGCATAAATATGAAATATTATGTAATATCAGTTTGCTTAATTATATTTAAGAATTTGTATTGTTATTAACATGTTCACAAAGGTTTACTGCTGCTAGCAACAAAAAGTGAAGAGACATCATTTTGGTTACTAAAAGTATTAGTGGAAAAAATTTTACCTGACTATTACACAAAAACTATGGATGGATTGATTGTTGACATTGAAGTTTTATCAGAACTTGTCAAGACTAAAGCTCCTGATGTACATCAACATGTGATAAACTTAGGTAAAAACTTGATGACCTAATATAAAAATATTGTTTGTTGGGGATGCTAATATTTTTTTTTTAATTAATTAATTTATTTATAATTTGCTAATTACAAGCTATGCAAGCTACAAGCTTTTGATTACCAGGAATAGCTTAATGGCACTTAAGTTTTAAACAAATGTATGTAAACCAAAAGGTAGTATTATATGTTATAACTTCAGATGTCTCTAGTGATTCCCACATATGTTGTTTCCTACTTAGAAAAATATGAACAGCTGGGTAGGAGCAGACCCTCACCCAAACATGTTCTCACCTTGTTGTGGCGATGGGGCTCAGTACCTGTGGCTTGAACACCCACAGTGAAGCTAAGAGGAACCTACCTGACTGGCCCATGGCACACATCCAGCCAAAGCTAAGCTCATCTCAGATGCGTGCCAGTGGACTGCAGTCACTGAAGTGCAGGATTGCTCTGCCCTTTGCAGTCGTGGGGGGATCATGGAAAGAGAGATATGGGTATTATGATTTCCGCACTCCTTATCCTCTGCGACTAAGCAATGCCGTACCGCAGATGCGGCGGCGATGCGGCAGGCGCTGGCGGGGTCTCAGTGTGGGATAGCGTTCCCGTGGCCCTGGCGTAAATCGACACTGGTAGAACATCATGAGGGTTTTGAGTCAGTGCAAGTTCGACATAACTTGTCTCCCCAACGGAGACATTTACCCCAAGTAAACCAAAAAAAATAGGAGCTTTATCTAGGAGAACTTTATAGTCACTCTGAGTTAGACACCATATAAAACCCTCTGTTCTGTTATCACAGACATCATATCATGTTGAGCACTTGGTAGTCATATTGACTCTCACACCTCATCAGATACTGGGCTTGTGGACCCAGGTCCAGTCTGTTAATATATATATAACCCCCTCTTTTTCTGCACATTTTACAGTTTTGATACTACTATTTCAAATATTTAATAAAACATTGGAGACAACATATTTGGCCTTGTTTCCCCATATACTTTCATTTTAACAACCCTTATTACATTCTTTTAATGTTGTTACGTTACATAAAAATAAATTTATTCTAATATTTCAGGATTGCCATGGGCTGTCATAACAACAAAATGGTTTGTTTGTCTTTTTGCTGAAGTTCTTCCAATAGAAACAGTTTTACGAATATGGGACTGCCTATTCTATGAAGGATCTAAAATTTTGTTTAGAGTATGTATTACATTAATAAAAACCAATAGATCCTTGATACTGGCCTGTAATGACTTTACATCCCTGGCGGAATGCTTTAAGGCTATTGTAAAAAATGCTAGTGCACTGCATTGCCACGAATTCATGCACGTGAGTAATTTTTCTGAATATATTAACTAATAGTGATGTAATGTTAGTTACAATATTCCAACAAAGGCTAAGAGTTAATATTTTATGCTGGCCAATTAACTTAAGTTTTATAACTTTGTACATTATATTATAAAAAATAGTTAAATTCTTGAATAAATAATAGTTAGTACATACTTTGCCCACCTCACACAACTGCGAAAAGGGCAGGAAGAATAGAGTTAAACTCTTGAAGAGCTAAGAATTTAACAACTATTGCTGTTTGTCTTTTATATCCCTAACAAAAGATACCATACAATTAATGAAAACTAAACATATTAACCAATGAAACTCCACCCCAAAACATGGGATCCCCAGTCAAAAGCGTTACTTATATCTTTGAGATTAAAATTATCTTGTGTTCAAGATTATAAGTGATTCATTGTTTATTAAAATTTAGCTATTCTTGGTGCCAATAGCTTGCCTAGTAAGATGGACATCCTAAATTCATTTCAAGAGTGATGTATTGTATAGCTTTTTTTGAATCCACCTATCTAGCTACCATAATATCATCACATTCACATATGAAATCGATCACCATAACAGTATTAATATATTTTGGAAGTCAATCTATGTTAACAAGAGAACACTAGATAATTCCGAGTGAACACACTCTCATCTATAGCCTTATAATCATTTAATACCAGTTCAAATTGGGCTCAAATGTTAGTGTATTAAATTATAAATTATATTAAATGTGTTTTATGTGTAGCCCATTAGAAAAAAAATAGAGTGAAAAAAATAAAAGTATGGTTCTTAACTTTCAGGCAATTTTTAAAGTGCCCGGAACACTTTCTAATTCCACAATAATCAAACTAAGAGCCCGTTTTGCCAGACAACGTTGGGAGCAACAACAAAAAGAACCACAGCGATGAACAACATGCCAATGAGAACAACAACCTTTTGATCTCATTATTTTCAAAAGATTACCAAATTAAATAACAACTACTTACATAGGTGTAACTTTTTTTCTTATTTAAATATTTAAAACTATTTCCTCTGCATAGTTTATTTGATCTCATTATTTAATGGGATAAATTTTAGAGATCAATTAACCAGAGTGTAATTTGAGTTGATAATTTATTCTAATAATGTCAACTTAGAATTTAAACTACATGTTGATCAATTCAATAATTGATCTCCTGGTGTGCTGCCTATTATTTAATATTTTAATTTTAATGTAGTGTGTATTTCATATTTGGATAAAAATGCATTGTTATAAAAAGTAACAGTTTTTATTGAATATGCTGTGTGCTAATAAACCATTCACAAAAGTACATGAATTACCTTAAAATCTTTTTTTTTTAGTTTGTACAAATTGACTAGTCTATGAGAGCCTATTTTGAAATTTTTTATTTTAAACTTTATTTATAGAGGTTGGAATTTTAATAGTTTTGTTTTATTGTAATGATGAAAATCAAGTTGCATATCATAATTTACGTAAAAAAATTAGTCTATAATTTTTACATTTTGTGGATTAAGCGCGTTTTTTTTAAACCTTTTTAGTGTTTACAATATGAACAATTCTTTTCTTATAAGTAGTGCTAGATATGATTTTGTTAATTATATTTATTTTTATTGTAATTCCGGCTGATCGAACTAAAAATATCAAAAACCATTAAGAAATATAGATATTACAAATAATAAAAAGATTTTATAAAATATGAAACTGTGGAGAATGTAAAATACTATCTTGTCTGGATGTTTCAGAACATATTCTGGAAATATTTACTCATCACCAAATATATACCAGTTTTAATGTTTACTCTTAGTGCATAAGATAGATATTATATTCACTTCAAAAGGTAAATCACCAATCAGTAAATGTGAATAGTATCTAACTTAGAAGTTATTGAATGTGAATGTATACATTAGTTAAGACAAATTATTGGTCTAAAAATATTATTTTTGTTTTGACGGCAATGAATTAAAACCAAACATGTTATTTATTTGCTTCCGAAAAAATATAACATTTCAATCACTTAACATTTTGTTATCTGTCTAATAAGTGTATATGTGACCAGTACATATTAAAACGTTCAGAGGTGCTGCTTTAATACCAAAGATGAATAACTTTTAACAATCAACATAAAACCTTTAACCACTAACATTGTGGTCTAAACTAAATTGTTTGAGAAAACCATAAGCATTCTCTTTTTTATTAAACTCTTATTGCAAGTTTGTCCTTGTTAAAGTTAGACATTGGTATTATTCATATATCAAATTATTCAAGTGAACATCCAATTTTATTGTTCATTTGACATTAAATATGTACAATTGGTAATGACATTTTTTTCATTACATATCATTGTATGTAATTTCAAGTGAAGAAAACAAAATATTACATAGTATGGTTAGAGGTACATGTGATCATGGAAAGTAAAAAATATTTTTATGTGTATTACTTTGGGCATGATAAGCCAATTTGGTTCATTATTTAAAAATACTTTTACATATTTTGGTCTGCATCAGCTAATAAACAATGGAAATGTGTTAAATGATTTCTATGACTTGATAATCAGCTGTATTATTACATCATTATTGTGCTTCCCAAAATGGTTGTATATGTAAGTAAATAGTGTCATAATAATACAAAATTGGTACCTTTAAATATTTTGTATAATTTTACTTTTGATCTGTAAGATAAAATAACAATGGCAAAATTAACAAAACATACCTAAAACCTTACAACCCTGGATTCCACCATTAATACCTCTTTTAAATATCTTGAATTCTAACAATTAATTCATAAATATACACATTGTTATCTATAATAACTTATGAAGTTGTATAATGAATCTGTACAAAAACCCTAACAAATTATGTTGATACTTAAACTTAAAGACAAGAGTAATAATAGATGGAGGCAGTAGCAACACTGATACAGAGAATAGAATTTAATGTTCATCATCATCAATTTAATGTTGAGGACATAAATGCAAGGATGGTATTCGATTTTCTGTCAAATAACACAAAGCTATTTGAATATGTTAAAAATCATTTTATAGTGTAATGTTCTACATAAGCAAACGCCTTGTTTCCATTACCCAAATTTTTAATAATAATTTTATTAATTATTGTATCTACTAAGGAGTGTTTGAAAATAAATGTGACAGAATAGACAATTGGCTTGTGAAGTATTGTTTTATTCAACTTAAATCTATTGTTTCTGCCCTTCTAACACTTAACTTGTTTTATTTTTTTCCCTAATTTTTCTATATCATATAAATTCTTTTATGTTTTGCCACCTTCTAAAACATCTTTTGCCTCATTGATTTTAGCTGCAACAAGAGGTGATCCTCCCCTATCAGGGTGATTGAGTAACATAACTCTTCTATGAGCCTCCCGTATCTAAAAATTAAAATTTGGTCACATTACTGAATTTTCACAGGAATGTATATTCTTATAAAATAAATTGTTTGATGCCTTGTAAAACAGCATTAATATAAACTGGACAGTCTCATGAATGCAAATTTTCTTAATTAGAATGATTAAAATTAAAGTAGTACTTTTACAGTTGGATCTTTCTGCACTCAACAGTATTGTTGATTTAATAAGGCTTATTAACACATTTCTAGTTAAGTTTTTAACTGTCGAGTATTAATATGTATAGCTTAAAGTTTTAGGGTTCCACTTACTAAGTTTAAATTTAGTACCAACCTTAACTTTACTAGCTGTAGGGCTGATTCCTAGTATTAATGCTGCTTCTCTTTTGGTCATTTTAGGTTCAAATCCTCCTTTATAATATTTAGAATTAGATAAACTCTCTGTATCAAATTTGGGAAATTTTTTTACTGCTTCAGCAAATTTTGTAGTGGCATTTGGCATTTGTTTCAACAGATATCGGCCGGCAAAACCGATTGCAGCCATACCCAAACCAGCTACAATTATGGAACTAGCCTACAAAAGAAAGTATTGTTTTATAACCCTACATCACAATATTACAAAATTTAAAAAAAAATTGTACCATGTCTAGTTTCCTCTTGCTGAAAATGTACAAAATACCGGTAAAAAAAATTGAGAAAAAGTCTAGGCACAATATTAATTTCCATTGGACATAAAATCACACGAAAATAATAGCAAGTACATTCACAGAGTAAAACATATATCTTACACAAATGTCAAAGTCATCAGTGGGTATTATATAAATAAGTATATAACACTATTTCTGCAGTAACAAAATTCACGTGTTTTGGCCAATAAATGAATTTAATTACGTTTACAAACGCAGTAATAAAAAATTCTTAGCATTTTTAGGTAAAGCACAAAGTCGATTCATCATTTTTTTTCTTATATTGTTGGCAACGAAAAAGGCAAAAATTTTAAAATGAGGTAATTGTTTAAACAAATTTTAAGTCAACGTATGGCTTGAAAAAGAAAAGCAAAATAATTAATCGAAATACAAATATATTTATTTTTAAACACTATTCTTTATTTATTTCATTGATGTATATATAATAGTACTGTTATCATTTACTTTAAAGTTATGTCTTTGTATAACATCATGTAAAAATATTTAAAAGTGAGTGTTTAAATTATTTTAATGACAGCTTAAATTTTTAATTTGCAATGAAAATCGATTGGTTAAAATGATGATGATAATGATGAATGATTGTTTAATTTAAATATGGCAATTTTTTTTCTCTGGCAAAATATTCTTAACGATTTTGTAGCTGCAAATAAATGATATAATTGTTTTTATTACATTGAAAATACTTTTAATATATGTAATACTTAATATTACACAGAATTTTTACGATTATTACTGTTAATAAAACATTTATTAAATGTATAACACAATTTTTTATAAATACTGGCAACAAATGAAACAGTGACCGGCCGCATTAAATTTTACGAAAAAAAATCGGGCCTTTTTGAAGAGGTTCAACATGGCAGGAGATCAGGCGCAATTTTACCAATTGTTGGACACTTTATTATCCAGTGATAACCACATTCGACAACAGGCCGAAGTAAGTAATTATTAACATTTCAAATTTTACTATGTCGTTTGTGCAAACGATATGGTTATATTACGTATTAACTGAAAACGAGGCGTTGTGGCCTCGTGTCAAAACGTGGTCATGGAGGACCATTACTATAAAACTATACTAGGTCAATTTGTTCCATTCAATTTTGTCTACATAAGTGATTATTAATTACGATATGAAAAAAAATATGCTGATTATGTATTTAGAATTATTAGTTCTTAACTTTAACTTTAACTCAATTAGTCCCGACATGTGGACTTTTTTGAACAGATACACAAGTAATTTGTTTTTTAATTCAAATATTATTTAGAATACCTATAGCGCTTATTATAAGAAAAACAGGAACAGTAATTTATCAGAAATATATTTTTAAACGTTGCAGTTATTTTTTTTTTTTAGTATACTGATGTAAAATTTTTATTGTTTTAAGAATACATTCTTATAATACATATTCTTTTTTTATTTCAAATGTAATTCTAAAAATGGCTGCTTTTTTTTACTACTATAATCTAATACATATTTGTAAATTAAGGGTACTTTTCGAAATTTTTAATTTGTGATGAATTGAAATTTGTAATATTACTTAATAATTATTATAGCTTCGATTATGCAGGATAACCTTAATGATTATATAATATTAACATCACAGTGGCAGCTACATACAGACAGTTGCAGTGGTGTAAGGCCTTCCACAAAGTGAATTAATGATGGGGTGAAGCATGTACACCAGTGGATGTCTATTGGCTGATGATGATGATGATGAATATCAGTTGTGGGTAGGTGTTAGGTCTGATTAGGGCAAGGCCATAATTCAACCCCACAGAAGATACTACAATGGCAATTTGCATAAACTCAACTTAGGCTTTACAAAATTTTTCACAGCAGGTAAGATCTACTTTATTATAGGGTTTGCATTTCAATGAGAGCAGTTGTTGGTAAGATCACAAGGTCAGGTAATTTTGCTCTTATGTGTGTTATAAACCATATTTAAAACCTTACGTAAAATTCTTACTTAATCTACTTTGATTAATAACAAATCATAGTTCACTAAGGTATTATATACAAAATTGTGGTATTTATTTAAACAAAGAAAATCATCTTTATTTTTCACTTTCTTCATTCAGGATGCGTATAGCAATATTCCCACGGAGACAAAGGTAGTACTTCTAGTGGGAGCTATCCAAAATGGAGACCTTAGTGAAGAATCTAGACAGACAGCTGCAGTACTGTTACGGCGCCTATTCAATATAGATTTCTTTGAATTCTTCCCTAAACTACCATTTGAACAACAGGCCATGTTAAGAGAACAGTTACTTTTTACACTGCAGATGAATGTTAGCACACAATTACGTAAAAAGGTTAGTTCATTACATATTTTAATATTTAACTTGTAATAAAAAAAATTCATACCAATAATACCAACTATGGAGAAAATTAATCTGAAACAGACATTATTAAATTTAGTGTAACATAATAACTATATTTTTCTCATCATAGCAATAGTATTTTGCTAGCAGGTGTTGAAATACTGCCTTAAAATAACTATGAAATTTTAAGTTTTTTTAACAAATATCTTTTATAATTATGCACCCACTGCCCCATATTACTGTATTTTTAGTTACCTTTAGATGAAATTGTTATAAGAAAATAAAAATTAAATGCTTTTAAAAACAGTAACAAGAGATGTGATTTTTAGACAATCTTAGTTTGAAATATAAATGATATAGTTTTCGACATCTGTCGACCATCCCATGAGTATCCATTTTGTAAGTCATGTAATTTGTGTTTTAGATTTGTGATGTAATATCAGAGTTAGCTCGAAATCACATAGATGATGATGGAGTCAATCAGTGGCCTGAGTTCCTCCAATTCATGTTTCAATGTGCCAATTCTCAAGATCATAACATCAAAGAGGCTGGAATGAGGCTGTTCACGTAAGTTTTTAGAATAAAGAATGCAAAATATGATTTACCAATGTTTCATACTATAAATATTTTTAAGTAAAGATACCTGTGTTCTAATGAATAAAAATATTTTAATATAATATTCATTGCAATTAATTACATTATTAACATAAATTAATGTATTTAACAGATCTGTGCCTGGAATATTTGGCAATAGACAAAATGAGAACTTGGACATTATTAAGCAAATGATATTATCATCACTCCAATCAACAGAGTCTGAGGCTTTACGTATGCAAGCAGTAAAAGCTGTGGGAGCCTTTATTTTAATTCATGACAAAGAGCCTGCAATTCAAAAACATTTCAGTGTTTTATTGCTTCCTCTTATGCAAGTTAGTAAATATTTAACTTTCCTGCTATGTATTTTTAATATGGCACATTAACTCTTACATACATTTTTCTATATAAAAGTGTAAATTGCCAAAATGTGCAATAGTACTTTACATTGAGGATTTCGCTAACACTTTCCTTTCCATAGGATGGAGTTTGATAGTAGCCCTCAATACAAATTCATAATTTGTATTGTTATTATGAAGTGATTGTAGCCATATCTATATTAATAAATATAATTTATTAGGTTATAGTGCAATCTATTGAAAAAGCAGAAGATGACTCTGCACTGAAGGTTCTAATTGAATTGAGCGAATCAGCTCCAAAATTCCTACGCCCACACTTAGAAACAATCTTTGAAGTAGCCATCCAGGTATGTTTTTAATTTTAATGGGTTATTGTCTGATTAATATTAGTTAACAGAAGACACCATTTCATTGCAAATACTATGTGACATTTGTTAGCACTAATGATTTTTTTCCAACCATTAACATTTGATTAATATTATTTAAGTGTCAAAAATATTACATTTATAAACAGTGTTTAGAGTTGTATGATATATGAAATAGTAATACTTTATTATCTTTTTTTGATCTTAGTGATAAATATGTGCTGATATATATACATATTTGAACTCTGGCTCTGACATATTCAAAATGCAACTAATAGATTTTCTATTAAAAATGAAAAGTTGTTTCAAGCATTGTTTTTCTTCAAGGTCTCTTTTATATTAAAACATACACTTTTTTTGGATATTTGTTATGATGATGTGGTTCATTTGATGTTACTTGTGTATGGTCTTATTATTTACCTTATTTTAGCTGTAACTATGTGTCTGTTTCGAACTATCGGAGCCTCGACGGTTTGTGAATTAAAATGCTACATTGCATTGTTAGTTATCCCTCATTTTAAAGTTTGAAAAAACTTAAAATAGACACTAAATTTAACAATTTTTCGTTTATATTAAAAACTATTTGCTTGCGCAAAATCTTATATTTTCATTTCTTTAAGGTGATCGGTGATGCCGATGCCGAGGACAATTGGCGTCAACTGGCGCTGGAAGTCTTAGTAACACTCTGTGAGACAGCACCGGCGATGGTTAGAAAACAAGTTCCAGGTGCAATTCGAAGGCTTACACCATTAGTACTTGGTATGATGTGCGAGCTAGACGACGAGCCAGACTGGGCCATTCAGGATGATGTAGCAGATGAAGACAATGAATTGTTAGTAACACATGTATTTGGATAAACACAGTTATTTTTTTGCTATCTTTATTAAACCCAAAAATTTCAATGTATCACAAGTATATGATAATCATTATATACTAATATATACTAAGTAGCTCGCTAGCCTAATGGTTAGAGCGTGCGGCTTTCATTCCGAAGGTCGTCGCGGGTTCAAACCTCGGCATGTACCAATGACTTAATATTTAAGTTATGTACATTTGTGAACTTTAGTTACAACAGCGAGATACAAAAACGGTGACGGAAAACATCATGAGGAAACCCGCACACTGATATCATCTTTGTGTGTGTGTGTGTGTGTGGTGGTCCCAATAAAGTGGCAACAGGCTCGCCACCTGTTACATGGGACCTAATCTGACCACATCTGGCGAAACGTGGGTGGTTTATTCACTTCTGCCTACCCCTACTGGGAAAAAGACGTGACAATATAAAAAAAAAAAAACTAATATGTACTAACATGAAGCTGATGATAGTTTTCATAATTTTAATTTTTTTTTAATAAATGGAACTGTTTGTTTGTACATTTTAGTAAGGTTTACTGAATGGTAGAATTATTAAATAATGCTACTAGGTTGAATCTTACAAAATAAATATTGAGATAATTAGCATTCTATATACATTATATATTTGGATGTCAGTCTCTCACTCACATTATTTTTATTTTGTGAAAGACTTTATATTATTGTGTAAAGAAAGGAGGAAGCTCATGATTACAAAATTTTTAGAAATTATGTCACTGCAGAATCAGCCCTTGACCGCATGTGTTGTGGACTAGGAGGGAAAATAATGTTAGGGCTGATAGTGGGACAAGTTCCGGAAATGTTAAACTCTGAAGATTGGCGAAAACGACATGCAGCTCTTATGGCAGTCTCTTCAGCTGGAGAAGGGTGCCATAAACAAATGGAGCAAATGCTTGATCAAGTTGTATCTGCTGTACTCACTTACCTTACAGATCCAGTAAGTGTTTGCTTATTGCAAAACAATTTTGTAGATATTCAGTTAAATTAATATTTTATTATCTGTAAAAATTCATTTCAGCATCCCAGGGTCCGTTATGCTGCATGTAATGCAGTTGGACAAATGTCAACTGATTTTGCCCCAGTGTTTGAGAAAAAGTTTCACAGCAAAGTTGTACCAGGACTTTTGTTGGTACTGGATGATAGTGCCAATCCACGTGTACAGGTATAAACATGTCAGAAGTGTAAACATTTTTAAAACATTAATGAAATAAAGTAATTTACCAATAGAAAAACATCTAACATCTATTTTATCATTTTTAGGCACATGCAGCGGCTGCTTTGGTCAACTTCAGTGAGGATTGTCCTAAACCTATCTTAACTCAATACCTTGGCCCTTTGATGAACAAACTTGAAGTTATTTTAAATGCTAAATTCAAAGAAGTTAGTTATTTTTTCCTATGCGTTTTTTATATAAGGAAGCTATGAAGCTAAAGATAATTTCCCCAGATGATAATTGATATGCTGCCTATCCGTAACTTAGGTTCACCAGTAAAGGATGTTTACCAAAGCCTACATTGTACTCATTGTCTTTGTAGTGTTTCTAGAAATACACACTAATGTTTCCAATGTTCGTTAGTAACAAATTATTTCTTTGATTTTGTTATATCCATAACATTGGAAAAGTAATTGTGGCAATTGCTCCCTTTCTCTCTGTAGTATAGAAAGTCAGGGATCTCAGTTCACATACATGGACATGAAGAAAAATTAAGTTAATTTCTTACGTCATTTTTCTTCATTTTAACAAATTGGTTTAATAAATGTCAATATGATCAATGGCTAACAACATTTTAATTTTAATTCCAGTTGGTAGAGCGAGGAACCAAGCTTGTCCTGGAACAGATTGTGACTACAATTGCATCTGTAGCTGACACTGTAGAAAAGGATTTTGTTCAGTACTATGATCATTTGATGCCATGCCTTAAGTATATCATCGCAAATGCTACCACTGAGGATTTGAAAGCGCTCCGTGGCAAAACTATAGAATGTGTCAGTCTTATAGGTTAGATATTAATTTGAAAGATAATATAACACTTATGTTACATGTATGTTTCTTGCACAGCTGTTGTGGTTTTTGCTTTATTGAATACTTTTTGTTTTTCATAAAATTATTTAATATTTTTCCAGGTTTAGCTGTAGGTGAAGAAAAATTCATGTCAGATGCTTCTGATGTGATGGACCTTCTGTTAAAGACATACACTGAAGGGGAACAGCTGCCTCCTGACGATCCACAAACATCATTCCTTATATCTGCTTGGTCAAGGATTTGCAGGATAATGGGTGATTTTACATTTTTATTTTAATAATTACTGTAATAGTATAATTATAATAAAAGTAATAGAGATTAATTCTTATATGTTGTTTTATCATCATTTCAATTGATGAGCATCCAATGCTGGTCTCATCTAAGACATTCTACAAAATACAGTCTCGCCCTGTTACTGTTGAGTCCAGTGGCTTACATTTATATTATAGTAAATATGAGGTTGTTTTTGCTCTTAGGCAAGAAATTTGCTCGGTACCTGCCCATGGTTATGGAACCTGTAATGCGTACTGCAGCAATGAAACCGGAAGTAGCTTTACTTGACAATGACGAGATCAAGGATATTGAAGGAGACATTGACTGGCATTTTGTGACTCTTGGTGAACAGCAGAACTTTGGCATCAAAACTGCAGGTAAATTCTAATTAAAACAATTGTCCCCAAATAATTGTTGTATAACAAATTCACCAAATTTAAAAAAATATTTTACAGAAATGCTTTTAGATCATAGTGGTGCACCTTTGAGTAAATAAATTACCAGGAGAAATTACATCAATTACATTTTTTGCTTTAGTTCTCTGGTCTTTTTGCTAATATTAAAGAAAAATAATGATAGATTAATGGACATTTTTGTTTAGGTCTTGAAGACAAAGCGTCTGCATGTGACATGCTCGTGTGTTACGCGCGCGAATTAAAGGAGGCTTTTGCTGATTATGCCGAGGAAGTAGTTAAACTAATGGTGCCCATGTTGAAGTTTTACTTTCATGATAACGTGCGCACCGCCGCCGCGGAGTCCTTCCCGTATTTGTTAGAATGCGCACGTACTCGCGGCCCTCAGTACATACAGGGCATGTGGGCCTACATATTGCCGGAGCTGTTAAAAGCGATCGATTCAGAACCTGAGCAAGAGGTTCAAGTGGAACTACTGAACAGTTTGGCTAAGGTAAATTTTTGCTTTATTATGGGCCTCCACAAATCAAATGCTTAGATTTATTCACATATATAGTATGAAATGACGAAACTAACAGTTACTTTGATTATTAAGTTCACCTATAAAAATGCAAATTTAATTAGTATATTTACAAAATTGTTAATAAATACACTAAAATAAAATTTATAATCTACAATATACAGTATAGTAACAATTATTTTTCCAGTGTATTGAGCTTTTGGGAACTGGTTGCTTATCAGACGAGAGTATGGCTGAAGTGCTACGCATTCTTAATAAACTTTTGACTGAACATTTTAAACGGGCCTCTGAACGACGCCAAAAACGCGCTGACGAAGATTACGATGAGGTATTTATTAAAAAAAGACTAAAATTATCATGATTATTTTATATTTATATTTAATTGATAAGACATGTATGATTAATGCTGATTGTGCTTTAAATTTATAATTATCTCACCCTATCTTAACAGGTAGTTGAAGAACAACTAGCTGATGAAGACAGCGAGGATGTATATGGCTTGTCCCGGGTAGCTGATGTGTTGCATGCTCTCATGTCTGCCTACCGCGATAACTTTTTCCCGCATCTCGATTCCCTTCTACCACATCTTGTTCAACTCTTAGCTCCAGGTCGGCCTTATGCTGATAGACAATGGGCAATTTGTATTTTCGATGACGTTATTGAATTTGGAGGTAATTATTTTTATTTCTCTTTATATGTGTCAAAACATTTTTTTTGTTAAATCTTCCAGGATTATTATACATAATAAGATGATATCTATCTATATATCATCTCGGACATAACAAGTATTCATTCCAATTTTTTAGGACCTGCTTGCATAAAATACCAGGACATATTTTTGGAACCGATGTTGGGCGGTCTCTTAGCTGCAGAAGCTGAGGTTCGGCAAGCGGCGGCATATGGTTGCGGGGTGTTGGCTCAATTCGGAGGTGTACAGTTCGCGCCAGCCTGTGCCCGAGCCGCGAGATTATTGGCAGACGTGGTTAATGCGCCCGATTCGCGTAACGTAGAGAACCTTAATGCGACTGAGAATGCAATCTCTGCTGTAGCTAAGATTATTAAATACAATCACTCGCAAGTTGATAGAGATCAACTCATCACACACTGGTTAGTCTCATGAACTTTTTGTTTTATATAATACTAGCTTTTGCCGGCCAGTTTTGCTAGCTGTAATATAAAATTAGACTTGAAATTTGTCTGAAATATTCCTTGAGAGCAACTGCAATATCTTTCTATAGCGCAACCACATAAATAATGCAAAATGAAAATATTTATAAAGGTAATTTGTTAAAGAAATAAATAAAAGTATCTATGAAATTCAAAACAAATAGCCTACAACCATGTACAAATCATTCTGTGTTGAATGGTAACAGTCCCATATAGATACATACATTCACTAGTTTTCACAGGATTTGTGATCAAGGAAAATGCATTTACATTATATATATATAATTTATTTATCTTTAATGACTTAAATTTTATTTATAAATAAACCATGTTATTTTACATGTTGGGCCCCCTAACAAATGTCCCATGCATCAATATTCCAGTCTTTAAACATGTACTGTTGAACATATGCATACCAATTTTGAAGATTATTTACTTTATTTTACCTTTCTCAGCATTACGATGTTGAATGCAGTATTAGTTACGGAAAAAAGTCCCTTTTCTACAGTTGTTACCTCTCTTCATTGTATGTCTTTTTATAAACATAACTGACACTCCATCCAACAGGTTAACGTGGCTACCTGTAGTCGAGGATGTTGAAGAAGCACCCCATGTGTACTCTCTGCTGTGCGAGCTCGCGGCAAGCGGGCACGCGGCGCTGGCAACACCCGACGCTCCGCAGCGCGTGATCGCAACACTAGCAGAGGCCTTCCTGCGTGATGCAGTACCCACTGAAAATCCAGTGTATGGCCAGATGGTGGCACTCGCGCGACAAATTCAAGTAATTCTAATACATAATTAAAAATATACATTATTATAAAACAAGTCAACATTTTAGAACCCCAAGTTCTTTGATTAAAAGTTGACAGATTTTCACTGACATTTTTTATTTTTCAGAGTAATGTGGAATTATTCAACTCGTGCGTCTTGCCGCTGAGCAGTGAACACCAGGAAGCGCTAAAAGTTGCGCTCTCCTCTTAGTGACTTTAGCTATTTTGACCGCCTGTATTTATTACCAGCCAAGCTAGCTACTCTACGGCACTCGCTCATCTGTTGCCAGTCACTCCACTCATTATGGCCCATTTTCATTTGTTGTCCGCCTGTAAAACACTACTAATTATGTGTCTAACATGATTGATATATAAACTATTGTAACTAATTATTTCGTTAATAAAATATTGTTATTTACTGATATTTGTTAATCCTCTGTAAAATTTTCACAAATGACCGGTATTGTATTGTGACAAGAAAATTATAACTTTATGCGCGTTTTTCTCCATACCCATGATGGATTATTCTTCGATCTCGTACTCCGGTAAAATATGTGTGGGCTAAAATTGCTGTGATATATTTTGTACTATTTTTGAGGATCTGTCATCTGTAAAAATATTGTGGAGTCCTCATTGGCGTTTGATGTCAATTTCTTCTGATCATTTAGCTGTTCACGTAGATGGTTCAATTTTCTTAATGTAGCAATAAATAGCGCCAGCTTATAAATATCATTTAGTCCATAGTATATACTAAATAATCAATAGTTTGTGCTAGTAATGTTACTAAGGTTTCATAGTTTGAGATTGAGAATATTGTTTATGTTTTCAGTTAATTATTAATCTTATAAAGTATACATTAAAATAGTAGATTTCGTATTCTATTCATATATTAAAGATAAATTTGTTAATAAACATGAATAGAAATTGGACCATATACATTTACAATTCTGTTTCCTTAAAACCGCCATATACTAGCTATATGAGAATTTGTGGCTGTTTCGCAATGGAGGAGACTCCGTTTATAAGAAATGAATTTGTTTGGTAAATATATATACTATATATACATTTCTTTGTTCAACTAAAATAAAAGTTATTGACATTTAATTTGTATTTTTCTTTGTTACCTTCTCAAAACTAAAATTAACACTCAACATTCTAAGGAAAATAATGGATTTAGTTAATCAAGAATAACATGGTTAATACTTTTAACTTTACAGAAGAATAAGTATGTACAGTGGTAGGAATGCCGACGTAAATGAAAAATATTGGTTATGTACGTTTAGTGGATTTATTACAGAGGTGTAAATTACCAAACAGTAGTATTAGTGTTCATTACATTAAGATATAGCAGGAAATAAATCTGCTGCACTTCACGAATTCGAATCCGATGTCTTTCAAAATAAGTCTGAAGACAAAAAAAGGTTGTTATTTTTAGATTTCTATGTTATATTCAAACTGAAAGAAAATGTAATTAATTTTTGTTACCTTAATGATTCTCTTCCTCCATTGGAATTGATTTCCTCCCGAAGAATTTGTAGCAATTTCATGACAGTGGGTATTTCTTTTCGTACAATGTAAAACTCATTTATGTTGTTTCTGATCGATTCTAAATCAAAACTAAATTTTTTTTTTGACACTTAACCGGGCGTACTAAATATACCTCTGTTAGATCTGCCTTCAGCAACAATTCGTCTTATGATTCGTAGTATTAGAAACCTCTGAAATAAACCAAAGTATCAAGACATTTCATTCCTACCAACCAGTCATCGCTTGCACATTGCACATAATCTAAACAATATTTCTTGCGTGCTATCGAAGAGGTTTCTTCGACATTTTCACCACTTTTTAAAAGAAATTTAAAGCCAAACCGAAAACAGTTCCTCGAAATTTCAGTTGACAGAGGAAAATTTTTTTGTTGCCATATGAAAATCGCTTTTTTTTTGCCATCAGATCCTGGTAGACCTATAGGTATTAATTTGGATATGAATAAAGTTTACAATTTTTGTTTTCATCAAATTTCAAAAATAACTTTTTATATTCGATTTGAATGAAATATTTGTAAATATTTTGAATATTGGTATTTTATTAGTGTTAATTAAAAATATTAAATTATATAACATATATATAACCGTTAGTATAAATAAATCAATACATATGTTATAAATTTAATAACACGTTAAATTTTTTTTTAATTTTTATAGGTTTAAACAGACCAAAAAATATCAATTCAATTGTCAATTGCATGACACTTCAGTCGTGTTTTGTTGTTGAAAATTTTGCTTTAAACTGCAAATAGCTTATTTATATTAAAAATAGATTATATAGTGTTATTTAATAAATATTTTATTATTGAAATAGTTAATATCGTGTACAATTGATTTAATATTGAAATATAGCAAATTGTTATAGTTTCCAACCATATTTTTCGAGGTTATGATGATTTAATATATAATATTATATTGTTTTGATCTAATTACATTAGAACAAAAGAAAATTTCGCTTGTTACAATAAAATATATCATAACAACAGCGAAAACTTGTTGTGCATTGAATTTCTGAATAAATCATCGTGCTATGTAAGAATGTCCCGCAAGAGATCTCGATTATATAAAGAAATTATGAGTTCTCAAGTAACAGATTTGGAAAGTATGGAGGCTCCTAATGGCAGTGATCACAGTTTTACCAGCGCTAGTAATCAACAGATCTCTTCACAGGTATGTTTGAATCTTAATTTACAACATAATATAAGTATAACAAATCCAGTCGGCTTTATTATACTGGTGTTATAAAAATAATATCCTTCAATAAACTGTAAGCTGATTTTTTTAAGATCTCATTTTTAGTCTATTAAATATGTTTTGAATATATAGTGTAAAATTTCTCTTTCTAATCATTTATTAGAAAAAGTTATTCCAAGAAACTAAATTTGAAAGGTTTATTATATAAAAAAAATGTGTATTAAGTGTAAGAATCATTGACTTCCCTCTACTTTTTATTATTTCTTCATTATCAGCCAATAGACATCCACTGCACATATCACATTTTGATTTCTTAAACTGCACCAATAATAGTATTTTCATCATAATGAAGGTCATAGTTGTTACCAATGACAGTAGTATTATGACTTTAGAATATTACTTTGACAATAAAATAATGTACAAGAAATTATGTTTATATAATTATTATTTTTTTGTAATATTATTAAAAGTACACAGTAATATTTGTGTGCACAGTAATATTTGTATATAGTATACAGTACCATTATTCTAGCAATAAAGGATATGATATCTAAAAAAATTGCTTCTTTACTATTTTTTGAGATGACAACCCCTAAAGAATATATTAAAATATTAACTCACTAAACTTTAGCTAATTTGGTACTTGGTGTCCTAAGCTAAACACTTGCCATTATTTACATAGACGTGTAATGTTCATTTTCCAAAAAAAAAATTCAATAATTTTATTACCATATCCACATACAAATAGTATACATTTTGTGTTCTATGTTTTTTTTTTTAAATGGATTCTTTATTACATTGTATATTTGCTTCACGCAATTTTTGTTTTGTTTAAAAAGATATTAATAAAAACTAAATAAATGAATCTGAACATGTTTGTTGATTAAAAAAAATGTTGAATTGTGACTGGGAATTATTGGCAGGCTATTATTTCGGCGATCTGCCAGCAAAGTGGCGTGATCACTGACCGCGTTATACATTCAACTCTGCTACGCTAAACGTGTTGCGCATAATAGCCCGTTGCATTTTGCTATTACAGATAATATATATTAAAAAGACTATAATATATTTTCGGAAACCACCGAACTAGTCGCCACCGCGAAGCGAAATTCTACTGTTATACAGTCGTGTACTAATTTTATGTTTCGGTTTAATGGATGCCATAGCCACCATAGAAATAATAAGAATTATCACATAGCAGCAACCACCATATATCATTTCAGTACCACATTAGTCGGCGCCTCTTCGTTCATTTCGATATTATAATATATAAATATTATAATTTTTTTATTTAACAAAGCCACCAATATATCAACCGTTCACCAGAGGGTAAGTGATACTCCTGGCCATGACAACGTGGTGCTGGTTAGGATGATATACACCGCGCACAAATGTGCTCGTCATCTTAAGATATACGATGTTAACTCTCGTTACTCCAGTAATTTCACTAGCTGCAGCACATTTTAAATAAGAACACGGTAATGTCTGCACATTCCTGTTTGGTGGCAGATATAGGAGCTGCGGTGGTATCTACCTGAACGGTCTCCGGCAAGAGAAACCTCCCACCAGTAAAAATTAATAACAACGATCTTTAAACGGTCATTCGACCTTGAAATGTATGATTATCAAGAGCAAAAGAACAAGTATTGTAGAATATAATTGAAGGTGGTTAAAATACCATTTGAATGGTTTCCTAGAGTTTAACATAAATATGGAGAGCAATGCAGACGAATCTGAAGTTTACTCACGACGGTGTCACATAAACAACAACAGCTAAAAATTGTAAAGAATGTAACATTGAAAGGTTATAATTTTTTGTTTTGTCGGAAATTATGTTACCCGATATGGTTTTTCATATCACTTGCTTACACTTCAAGGCACGGAATTAAAGGTGATATTATTTCAATAACAACGGCACGCTGAAGCGCGAAATAATTGGTTTAGGTGAAAGAGAAAAGGTGTTATATTTTATACGTAGATCTCTTTTGCCGGAGACCGTCTAGGTAGGTACCACGGAAGCTCCTACTTCTACCGCCAAACCGTATTGTTCAAACATTACTGAGTTCCGGTTTGAAGGGAGCTGTTGCTAGTGATATTACAGAGATAATGAGGCGTAACATCTTATGACTAAAGGCGGCGAGCGCAATATGGTGTAGTATATATCATCCTAACTAGCGCCACATCATGGACAAGCGTATCACTTACTATTAGGTAAACGTATTGTATCGTCGCTTAGTCGAAAAAAAAAATGAGAAAGCTGCATGTAAAACATTCCAAATATTATATATTAAATCTTAGCTATTAGTATATATTAAAAAATAATACATAAGTGACGTGTAATAGGTGATGACGCGATTTATGTGATCAAGTGCTTTTTTTTTTAAAAAAAAACTATTAAGGAAAGAGACGAGCTGATGGTGAGGTACACTCCCGTCCATAACATGGTGGTAGTTAGGATGGTATACCTAGCATCATATTGCGCTCATCGTTTCAGACATAGATGTATAGTCTCGTTACCCCGGTAATCACACTAGCTATGTATATATATGTTTGCAGACTACCGTTTGGCGGCACTACCACCAGCTTTTCTACATCACACCATGTATTTTTAGACTGGTCTGTTTAAATCGGTATAACTAGAGCATTGGCAGCGCGACGTACGATTTTTCTTGGATTTAGCATACTAATGGCGGTCAGTATTCCGGTCATTGTCTTGCTCCATTAACGTTTTACATTATTTACTTACTCATCCGTAGTACAGGTACGCCATTTATTACTTGTTATTCTGATTTAACTATCTCGGTTACTATATAAGTACTTACATGGGAAACGTTTACGGTATCTCAATACGTCGGTGGAGAACCATCATAGTTTACAGTTAAAAATTTAAACCTTTCAAAGCGTATATAATACTTTATATTAACCCGTTGGGACCTTCACTAATATCTATTTTTTTCATTAGTGTAGTACAAGACGTTTTAAACCTGATCGTGGAACTGTCATTGTGGTGGCAAAAGGCTCGATAAACTCTGTAACACTTATTGATGCTCATTCCTTTACTGGTGGTAGATTTCTGGTGCCGGAGACCTGCAGAATAGGTACCGCCGCAGCTATTTACTTTCAGCTTAGGGTGTAAACATTACTGTGTTCTGTTTTGAAGGGCGCCGTAGTTAGTGAAATTACTGTGGTAACTAGATCTTTTTTTTTCCAATTACGGGGGTGGGGGTAATCTTTTAAAACGATACCCTGCTTCAAGGAGGTAGACAAGGTTATGTGTGATTTTTACCTATTAGAACCCCCCTCGTTGATCGTCTTGTTTGTGTTACGGGAGGCCCGAGATCTTCTAAGGAATGCACTGGTGCCTCCCAGCACCTACGCCTAAAACACATCCCAGACTGTAGCCCTCCTCGACATCCTCGCTTTGGTAAGACAAGAACAAGACACACGCTTAGAGCCCCGCAATGATCTTCAAAGTAAACGAACCCGAAAACCTTTTAAATCTCCTACAACAGGGCCTACCTTAGTGCTGTTCTTAATATCCCGAGACTGCAGGCCAAGTGGTAACAAGACCTAGTATCTTATGACTTAAGGCAACGAGCACAATGTGGTGCTGTGTATATCGTCTTAACTAACGTCACGTTGTTAAGACGGGTGTAACACTTACTATCAGGTGAACGTCACACTAGCTTTGTTGCTTTGTAGAATAAAAAAAAAATATTATGCCCTTCGCATAACAGAAATATAAGCTTCTCTTACTGGCACTGTAAGCTAGACATGATATATTAGACCTGGTTTCGTAGTCAAGTGTTAATACTGAATGTTCTGTTATATGTTTTATTATTCTAATATTTATAAATTAATACTAATATGTATTAGAGATATAACAGTATATATGTATCCGCGTAACTGTAAACGTAGTGTGTAGGCCTCTGAGGAGGTGGAACGAAGATGTGGTGAGAATCGCGGGAATCCACATGATGCTACCTATTCCGAACGATCGATGTGGAGATCTAAGGGGAAGGCCTATGTCCAGCGATGGATGTTTATCGGCTGATGATGATGATATCTGTGTTGTATATTTATATTAGCATATTTCGTATCGTTTTTCGACATACAATTATTAAATTGCATATTGAATGTCATTTTTAATATTTATAAAAAAATATAAAAGTTCACTTGTCTTACAACAGTTCTGTGTAACATGCAGATACAACTTTCCTTATTTAAGGTATGTACTCGTAGTGGTCCCCTGCTTACGATACCCGCTTAACATTTTATAGTCTCATGCCGCAATTCTGTTTGGTCACAAAAATTTCTTCGGAAATATTAAGAAATAGTTACGGAGCCATTCGCAAGTCTTGCCAAAGTGAAGCCCTGGCGTGTAAGAATATACGGGCTCGGCGTTTGTACTCCATTACCCGGCCCTATCTCTGCTAGTCAAGCTAACTGTTCCTTAAGGAATGTATTTAATTCTAAAAATGGTATAAATCAGCATAAATGAGATGTTAAAATAGCAAATGTTATTAATGGTGTAACCTGTCAGCTGAAATTTGATCCATATAGTGTCAAATGTATCTTCATTGCCAGCATGGCAATCCACTGCGTTGAGCTGGTCGTCTCCCCATTTAACCCAGGTCTTACATAAATTAGATTCCACTGAACATGTATAATCGATTAGAATTTCCCTGATATAAGTCACTAAAGTTCCGTATGATTACGTAATATTTTTAAGTAGTGCTTATTCAAAATACATGTAGATTAGGTCAGCGGTCACCAGGGTCGTGATCCGGTGGAATATACATACTCATCACGTTAAGTTTAAAGATTTATATTTTAACCATTAAAAAATCTTATTAGCGTTCCGTGGGATTCAAATATGAATTTACTGGTCTGGAAGGTCAAGTAATTTGGCGATCGCCGTGTATGGTGACCACGAGTTCTGTATATAAAACAAAAACAATGCTGGTGTACTCTTTGGGAAGTCGCAATGAATAGGCTCTGATGTCACCGCTGCGTCACACCGCTCTAACGAATGTATGTCTGCTTCTGTTTCCGTCACGACTATTTTAAAATTTTGTCACTTTATCAAGCTGTCGGTATGTCATACTGTTTAAAGTATTTAACGGGTTTTTTTTTTCGGTAGAAATCTAAGAAAGCCTGTAGTTCGCTTTAATAGTTACTCTCGTGTGACTTGCGGTACCTGTAACAAGTGAATGAAAATTCTATATTGATGATGAAATAGATCGCGGTTCTTGATTCTGATGTAGGCCCTTGAAAGCTCATCTAATACTGGGTTCGAGGACACAGATTTCGGTCGGGTTGTGTCGCTGTGTACGCGCTCCGTCTCTACTGTGATGATGCGTACAAGTTTAATTCGGTGCACATCAGTCTCAACCTTTCAACTGTTCATACAGTTAGATGATGTCGTCGTGTAACGCAATACATTAAGTCCTTACTGTTGGTATTGTTTGGTGTAGTTTACACGGGTTCGCGAGCGACGTTGCGGTGCGGCGGGTCGGGGCCGCCGGTCTCTGTGTGTAGGTGCTGCGGGGCGTCCCGTGGCGTGTCGCGTGTCCGCGCTGAGCCTCCACGTCGGCGTCGCGCCACCGGCGTCAACACCGCACCGCGCCGCGCCGCACCCCTCACACCGCGTGATCGTCCGGCTACACCCCTCTCACCCCGCCCACACCTCACCCACCGTCTCGTCGCTCACACCCCGCCCGTACACTTCACACTCGCTAACCGCCACGATATCGTTAGTCATGCTCCATAGCTCGCGTGCGACGGTCGCGTACTCGAACATAATAAAACTATTCCAATAGTTCGCGTTTAACATAGCGCGTGCAAAATTATTTAATTCAACAGTTTACTATTCTATTGTAAATTGCATTAATTGTTTATATACTTTGGCGTTCGAACAATGCGAAAGTCATTTATGAACGTGTGGCCGGTAATACTTTAGAACTGTGTACGTAACGTTAATTTGTAAAGTATAAGTAGAACGTTTAATTTACAATGACTTCTGTGACCCTGACGACCACGCTCACTAACGGGCACTACAAGGGGAAGCTGGAGACGCTGGAGACAAGTTTGAACGGTTATAGGAAAAATGGTTATGCGAAGTCGGAACCAGTTGACGTATCTGTGAGTCCATATATCCTTTTAATACTTTACCATGAATTGCCATACGAAATTTACGCAGATTCAGACCTGCAAAACATATTCACGTATCACGATTTTATATTGTCATTAACAAAAAATTTGCTATCTACGGTGTGGTGTGGTTTGGTGAAATTATTATTTTTTTACCTCATACGTATGTTTATAGTGAAAGTAACCATAGCCCACATTGGGCGTTTA
Source organism: Troides aeacus (assembly GCA_033220335.2). Lineage (NCBI taxonomy): Eukaryota > Metazoa > Arthropoda > Insecta > Lepidoptera > Papilionidae > Troides > Troides aeacus. The sequence continues at coordinate 9,928,084 of CM067272.1, read as the reverse complement.
CAGAGGCCCGCATAGAAAGTTTAATTTACAATGTGTGAGTTTGTTTGCACACCGTACATAGTGCATGGCCTTAGTGTGGTCATTGAAAATGAGCGCTCGGAATTTACATTTGTATGCACGTAATAGCTGCATTGTGAACGTGATTCATATACATCACATTTATTATTTTACATTGCAAAAAAAATAATTCGCATACTTTTAAAAAAAATCATTAGTTACTCTTACTAGACTAGGTGGTAGGTCTCTGTTGCCGGATACCGCCTAGGTAGGCGCCACTGCACTGCACTGTATCATCATTACTGTGTTCAGGTTTGAAGGGCGTTGTAGCTAATGTAATTAGGTAACGAGACGCAACATCCTGTCTCAAGGCGACGAGCACGTGGTGCGGCCTGTAACACCTTCAGAAGCGCCACGTTATGGGCCAGCGTATCACTTAACATCAGGTGAAAGTCTAGCCCGTGTCGTCGCCTCGTTGAATAATAAAAAAAAATCTACATTTCTTATATATTTGTAATTCAAATCATATTTTTCTCAATCACCCAACGAGTATATATATAACAGCGCAGAGGATGTATAATTTTCAACTTCCCATAAGCTAGTTTTGAAGTGTAGCTATTATAATGAATTTGAGGAAAAATCATCAGACATCGGACCATGTGATAAAAACTCACTTGTCTACTTCTGGAACCTAACAACCTTGAAACACGATCCATACCAACTTTTACATCGGATATCAACCGTGGCCCGGAGTTCATTATTAATGTCAAATATAACTGTTCTTATTTGTATAATTATTATTTATTTATAAAAAAATACAATTTACAGCTTAACTCTTTCATTCCTTATACTAAAAGGAAACAACTATCATACATCAAAACGGAAGCAAAGAAACATAACATGTAACAGCCCCAATTTACGTTCCTCTGCTAAGACTCGGAGTCTTATCTTCAGGATTGACTAAAAGTTTTTTAATAAACCGAATGACGAGATGTTCACCTGATGGTAAGTGATGTTTGCACACAGCTGCTTGCCCGTCACATCAGAGCTGGTATTCCACAGGGCTCCTGCTTGTCCCCTCTCTTCTCGCTGTACACCAGCGACATCCCTAAAGACCTCGGGGTAAACAAGGTTCTAAGCGCAGACGACACTGCGCTCTACCTTTCAGGACCCATATCGCCGCGATTGACAAATTGGCTCCAGTCCGCAACCAAGCGCCTAGACGATTGGTGTAGGAAGTGGAGAATCGATGTCAATCCGGATAAGAGTGAAGCCCTACATTTCTCCAGGAAAAGGAAATCTCGAATCCCCAATCGCGCTTTGCGCGCCACTCTCAAGCCAATATATATCTTCGACCGTCCTGTCTCTTGGAGAGACTCGGTCAAATACTGGGTTAACCTGGATCGAAGGCTAAATTTCAAGAGCTACATTCGCAGAGCGAGGAACAAGGCTGCCTTTGTAATGGTCAGACTTTATTCCTCTGTTCTGCAAATCTACCAAACTAGCCCTAAAACACAAGGTGGATTTGTACAAGGCCTGCATAAGACCTATGACTTACGCGTGCGTTGTTTTTGCACACTCTTGCTTTAACACCCTTAAACCTATACAGGTCATCCAAAACCGCTGCACCCGCAAGGCTACGGGTGCGGAATGGTATCATAGAAATATCGGCATGCACAGCGACCTTGTACTTCCTTCGGTAGCACAATTCATGTAAGATCTATCACTTTGCCAAAGCCTACACACCACTCGAACCCACTCATAGAGCAAACAGTGAACTACGTCACGATCCCAGCTGCCCGATGCCACCAGTAAGAATCGACGTCCTCCGAACGTGCTTCCGCTCCACATCGATGCAGAGTGTCAGCCGACAGGCACGACACTCCCACGAATGGCTCACAACACCCAAGCGTAAAGACACCAACCACGGATTCACCACATTTCGGAGGCATCGGTTCCGCCGCTGGTTGAGCGCCTGTCAAGCTCGCACAAGTCCGGCTGCCCGGGCGGTCCTCACCGCCCTCGGTTCGCGACACAGGCGAAGGTGATCGTATAACGGGCCCGAGCCCTCCTCGGATGACCTTTATGTTTTTTGTGTTCATTTAATGTTTTGGTTTAATTTTAATTTAATCTTATTTTTAGTGGATTGGATATATTTATGGATATTCGCGAAGACCAGATCCCTGAATCCGATGAAGCCGCTATGGTTGTCAATAAAATTGCGGCGCAATGATCACTATAAAAAAAAAAAAAAAATTGCTGCTTGACCATAGAAATAAGAACTGAGCGGTGGTACCTACTTGGACGGTCTCTTCTAACAGAGACTTACCACCAATGAATGACTTTAATATTCTTTTATATTATATATACATACATATACATATATATCACGCCTCGTTCCCAGAGGGGTAGGCAGAGACCACGTCTCTCCACTTGCTACGATCCTGGCACACCTCTAGCTTCCTCTACTTTCATGAGCGTCTTCCTGCATGCTCCTCGCTTGCGAGTACTATTAACCGGGCCTTTTTTTTATTGTATATATATTCCTCTTTCCACAATCTTCTCTTAACTTTTTTTTTTTTTTTCGCAAACTGACGATTTTGTGAGACTATTTTTTCTATAAAATTTCTCTTTATAATTAGTTTTTCAAAGTACCAACATTTTTTAATTTTTCCAGCTATTTTTATTTCTTCTGGTCTAGTTTCTTTGATTCTATGGTAGCTTGTGCTGGTGGTAGGTCTCTGTTGCCGGATACCGCCTAGGTAGCTGCGCAGCTCGGGAGCTCCTATTCACACTGCTGTACAGTAGTGTACAAACATTACTGTGTCCCAGTTTGAAGGGCGCTGTAGCTAGTTAAATTACTGGGGTAATAAGATGAGCATAATGTTGTGCTTTGTATATCATCTTATCTAGCGCCACGTTTTTATAGGCAGGATTCTACTCTAAAACAATTTTTTTTAATAGTAACATATTAATGGTTGATATGTATTATTATGATGTAAGAAGTAAAACAATTTTTTTTTTTTTTTATAATTGTTACACATTATTTAATAGTACATTTCATTACGTTTGGCAACGAGTAGTCATTTGGATTTAATTGAACCGGATTCCTTTGGTCGGCTCTTGACCCCCGTTTAGCTGATATGGCCGTGTCGGCAATAACAATCAGGGTTCAGTTCGATAAACTTTTAAGAGATATTATTGTCAAAAGATCCATGTGTTATCTTGAAACTTTTCCAATTTTTTTTTTTTGGGTAATATCCTCCTAGTATTCATTTGTTTCAGATACTTGAATTAATAGAATAGAAATGCATTAAACGGGACCCATTTATAAAATGTAACTACTCAGTTACTAAAAGGTATCAGATGGATCGTATGCAGATTTTTCTTAACTTGACCTTCGAAGGCATAGTATTATTTGTAAAAAAAAAATGGAAAACTTCCTTAAAGGTATTGAATGTCGTAATGAACGTAATTACCATTTACCGGCTGTTCAGTGAGAATCTCAAAAGTGGTTAGTGACTGGTGACCTTTAGAGCTCAGTGGTTTTGACGTCAAACGGTGTGCCTTTGACGGATTGTGGCAAAAATATTTATCCGCCGAGGAAAACACGTCATCCGGATAAAAAAATAAGATACTTTATAAGCAAAAACCACCCCACGTCATTAAGAACAAGGGTATCTGTTTTATCAAGTCTTAGATTTTGGTATACTTTAATGTTTAATGGAAGGTTTTTTTCTAGTTTCACATATCTAGATATTTCCGCCGCTAGGTAAGCTGTGAAACATAAATCCTTATCAAGCAATAACAATGGGAAGTGGCGAATCACAATTTCAGTTGCAGCAGCGAGCTGATATGAGTGACCGGTGGCTTGTTCTCGCTTCTTATCAGCGCAATAAAAGTTTCATAGATTTTCTTCTATAACTTGCACATTTAGAAATTAATATATAAAACCCTACCTGTTCTCCGTCCCCTTTGGTTTATTCCCGTAGTACAGAAATAGATTTGGAAGTTGTCAGAAATATTCCTTGAGAGAAACCGCCCACTCTGCCAGTTTTTATGAACAGCCCCACTACTTACTTCGGAGTATGAATTTTGTTAAATCCATTCTTAGCTAACCTCTAGTTAGAAAAAGCAACATCTATACCAAACTTTGAGTGCTTACATCTAATAGTTTCAAAGATCGAGTCAATGAATCTCCTATAAATATAGATCATCATAGGTGATGGGTATACCTTGCTTTGCCTATGGATTCCACAAAACTCAGGATTTGGTTCAATGTAATTAGTACAATATTGGTATCGTATCCTGAGACACTGCATGCTATGTTATTTATTCTTTTTTGCTGTACTCTTTGTATTCATTAATACTTAAAAGGTTTTTTTAATTCCATTAAACTACGAGACGAGCGAAACGTTCACGATCACCTGATGTTAAGTAATATGCCTACCCGGAACAACGTGGTGCTGATTAGGATGTCGCTCGTCGCCTGACACAGATGTTGATTCTCGTTATCCTATTAATTATACTAGTTACAACGCCCTTCGGACCGGGATACGGTAATGTTAGCACTCAACTGTTCCGCTGCAGAAGATGCTGCGGTGATAGTTACCTAGATGGTCTCCGACAACAGAAACTTAAGTTTTATTTGTATCATTATAACGAAGTTGAATTAAAAAAAGTAACTTAAGTATATATTTTATATATGTGTTTTTACATAAGATTTTATAGACTATATTGTCTATAGTCAAATAGACATTTATATTCAGACTTGAGTCAATTTTGCTTATTCTCACATATGTTGGAAATCACTTAGCTACAGTTGAAATTAAAATAATTTTTTAAACAAAATTACTTTTTCAGGTGTAGATCATATTTAAGGTGGTACTTACATTATACTTAATGTACTTTGATACACGGTTTACGATAAACAGCTTTCCGATTTTCTCCCTTCTACAATGTATATGAGGCACACGGGTATTACTATACCGGTTATATACTTGTAACTCTAAACGACATCGTTACAAAGAAGTACTTGTTGTGGTTTAGGTGTTACCAATTTGTAATATTGTATAGCTTAATATATAATAGTACATCTGATAGCAATATATGTGAAGAAAGTTGTATAGAAATATTATTAGCAAATTATCTAATATCTAGTATAGAATATAATGAAAATGTGATTAATTAATGTTGCTATTCAAGATTTGAAAAGGTTGTAACTTACTTTTTAGCATTGAGTTTACCGATTCAAATATATTCGCAATGATATACCTAAAAAAGGTTTAAAATTATTTGAAATAATAGGTTGGGGAAAAAGAAATCCATTATTTTTATATGAACGTCAGGACTTTATTTAACATGCTTCGGATTGTCCGATTTGGGTCAAATATGCACCGTTTTGTTCTATGATTTGTTGCCATTTTTAAGGTAACTTCATAATGCCTCTCTCGTAGAAGTCCTGGTCTCTATTTGCAAAAAACTCTAGTAGCCGATTTTCACAATCTTCCCTAGATGCCGATTTTTTATCACTAAAGAAATGTTGTAATGCAAGAAAAAGATGGTAATCGCTTGGTGCCAAGTCCGGACTGTATGGCGGATGCATTAAAACTTCTTTTTGAATACAGCTTTGTGTAAATGGTTTAAAACTGTTTTGTGGTCCATTTTTATCTCCTGGGCGATGTTACGACTGCTAACATGCTAACATGCCGGTCAACTTCGATCATTTCTCCGATTTTATCGACATCTTCGGCGACCGGCCTACCTGTGCGAGGTGCATCTTTAACATCAAAAATTCCTGAACGGAATCTACGAAACCAAAATTGCACATAATTGGCTGTTACAGTATCGGGTCCATAAATACCATTCACAATTTTAGCCGCCTGGCTTGCATTTTCGCCTTTGTCGAAGAAAAACTGTAAAATGTACCGAATATTCTCTTTGTTCACTTCCATTTTTAACACCTTGTAACTCACAATTGAATGCACCAAACAAAAAACAGCAAAAGAATTTTTTTACTACGAAATGTCACCTCTCCAACGTGCATAAATCTGAAACTGTTTGATCGATACTTTACGAGAAATTTATCACTGCAGCCATCTACCGAAAAAATAATGGATTTCTTTTTCCCCAACCTAATATATCTTATAGACAAACACTCGACTCAAGGTCCATTATTTCACCCAGTCTTTGTTTAATACTAATCCTTACCAGTGGTAGGTGTCTGCAGGAGACCATCTAGGTAGGTACTACTGCAGCTCCTACTTCTGCCACCTAACAGAAGTGTAGCTGTTTGAAGGGGGGTTGTAACTAGTAAAATTACTGGGGCAACGAGACATCTTTTGTATAAAGGCGACTAGCACAATATGGTCCCAGTGTGTACTAATCTAATTAGCCTCATGTTATGAGCGGGCGTATCACGATCAGGTGACTTTTCCCTTATCTCATCGCTTCGTACAATGAAATGAAAATAGTTTTGTTTGTTGACAATTACATATTTCACAGGTGGATATAGTTTAAGTTTATATATGTAAATTCTTGCAAATGTAGGATTAAGTGAGGACTGTAATATATATGGCGGCATCACCGCGCTGAGGCAAAAACCCCGAGTAATATGTGTCAGTGTCACGTGATGACCGCGTGGCATAATGACCGAGATGTCGTAATAGTAACCGTCGACGTAATACTACGACTTGTCAACGAATTCTTCTATCTAGATAATACCAGAAACAATTATTTATATTTAGATCCACTGTGTTATGAAAAAAAATCACTATTCAACGTCCAGGCGAGATAGCTTGGGTTAACTATATTTCCTTTCTGTTGCGCTAGTTGTTGTTTAACTGTTTAAAGTTCTTTAACAACTAAAACAGAATCGACACTTGTGAGGTGTGATTGTGGTTAATCACTGACTAACACAAATTAACAAAAATATATTATACTTTTTCGTAACTGTAATTGTTAAAATTCTACACTAGTTAAGTTCATAGAAAGTAATACGCCAGCCCATAAAACAGCGCGAGTTAAAATAGTTTACATAGTAATCCCGTCGTACTCATCACCTCGAATCGTAAGATGTTAAATCTCGTTACCCTAATAATTTCACAAGCCAGAGCACCCTTCAAACCGGTAGTAATATTTGTTCACTACTGTTCGACGGCAGGAATAGGAGCTGCGGTGCTACCAATCCAGGCGGTCTTCCACGACAGAGACCTTACCACCGTTAACAAACTGTTTGTTTGTCAATTTAAGGTTTTTGAATAGCACACAGAATATTTATGTAGTTTTTCGTAAACTTTACAATCCGCTAATTAAATAAGATAAAGGGTAAACAACGGTTTTCTTTTTGCTCGTTGAATAAAACGAGGTAGGAAGCGAAATAACTGAGCAACTTGACAATGCGAGATTGCGTTCGCAAATGATCTGCACCAACGAATATATTGAAATTACTACATTCAAAGCTATTTTCCTCGTTGCGTACGTGAGCCGTGTTTGTTCAGTATGGCATTAATAAATTGATACCTTAAACCGTTACATCGCAGCTTATTCGTCTCATTGAATCCGCCACGGGCATGCTCTCGCGGCGTGCGCTGTACTGTGACGTCAGCGGGTCAGGCGTCACATTTAAATAATACTGTTCAATGTAATGTCGTTGAACGTAACCCCACCACGAGACCTTGAAGACACATCGACTTAAATCGCCTTCTCTTTTGCTGCAATAATCATGAATTTTAATCCTTCAGTCATGTATATTGTAGCGTGAAAGAAAATACAGTCATTTCAACTAATGGGACCTTATAGTAATAATTGCGATTGTCATCTCGCAAATTGTATGTACCTTGCAAATTTTTTTAAACATCTTTACTTTGTTTACTTCCCCACTGTGTAATAACAGTTATTAGTATGATACAGCAATCGTTGTATGATAAATCAATAAAAGGCAAAAACTAACTGATCTTTACAGTTAAGACTACATCAGCATCAAAGAGTTTATATTTTCTAGGTAAAGTAAATAAAAAAAAAAAAATATTAATCTATCAAAAATTTGTTACGTTTGTACTATCGAGTGAAAACATTTGATTTTATCCAGTTTTGCATTATATTTCATATTAGGATATACTAATACTGTTTCAAGGCAAATGACAACATTAGGGCATCATTATAATTGAGGTGTATAAATAAAATTCATAATAAATATTCTTAATGGCCCATACATTAGTGATATTAAACTAGTTTTTGTTATACTAAGATTTTTAAAAGTAAATAACTTGTAAATAGGTCAATGTCAAAATAACATCTACATAATGAGGATATAAGTAAATTACTGTTAACTTCACGACAGCCATGTATTTAGTTAACCTTTTAGATAACTTGTCACTACGATATAATGATTTATTATAGTAATATAGCAATTTACATATAATATATTAAACATTAATATGTCCTTCTATTTATGCAAGTGAAAACATAATTTTTATGGTTTACATGGTGCCAGAACAAAATTACAATTTTTGTCTGTCTGTTGCGGGTTATATCTGAAATGGCTGAACCGATTTGTACTTTACGTTCATTGGTATGTGAGCGATATTTTTAGAAGTAACTTGTATAATTATAATATACTTTAAATAAATAAAAAAATATATTAGATCTCTGATAACAAATCACTCTGTCAAAAGATAAAAATGGGCTCGTAGTTTTATAAAGAGATTATTTCTATGTTGCACTAAGTATTGAAATCAGTTCTCTCTGTTTGTTCTTAATCACTCCATATGAATCCTTACAGGAGATCTATGGGGGAGGTCTATCTCCAGCAGTGGACGTGTATCAACTGATGATGGTGATGACTGAAATTTACAGGATACTGTAGTATATCAAGTTCGTTACTCAGATCAAATTTCATGACTTTAGTTAAAATATATGTACAATGGCAAAATCGCGTTTACTGTATGCAGAGCTACTTAACATATAGGTAATATTTGTTTTAAGTAGCTCGCTGGCCTAATGGTTAGAGCGTGCGGCTTTCATCCCGAAGGTCGCGGGTTCAAGCCTCGGCATGTACCAATGACTTAATATTTAAGTTATGTACATTTGTGAACTTTAGTTACAACAGCGAGATACAAAACGGTGAAGGAAAACATCGTGAGGAAACCCGCACACTGATATCATCTTTGTGTGTGTGTGTGGGGTGGTCCCAATAAAGTGGCAACAGGCTCGCCCCCTGTTACACTGGACCTAATCTGGCCACATCTGGCGAAATGTGGGTGTTTATTCACCTCTGTATACCCCTACTGGGAAAAAGGCGTGATTATATAAAAAAAAAAAAAAATTTTTAATATGTATCAAAATTGGTTATGGACGTCATCCGACAAACATTAAGTACGTGATTTTGTGGCGATATTTGATAACTTTAAAATTGCAAAGTTGCTTGTATTTACTTGCCTTGAGCACTTTTATATTCTTACGTGACTAATGGAAGTAGATATATCGAGCTCCATCCATATCTAAAACCATCGAACTCTTAGAAGCTTTGTTTACTTTCCATCATCTTTGTATGGGTAATAATTGTCGGTAATATTTACATTTTTATAAAATATAGCTAAATGCAAAGATAGTTCTAAATTTACACACGATACCTTACTACTTCAGTAATCATTAAATAGTAATTACTTGACGATAGTAACACGAATCGATTCAAATCATTCCACTAACACGTTTAATGATTTTTCAGTAATGCTCGTTTGAAAGAAAACCTTTTGTTTGAACAAATTACTTAATGTTTAATTAACTAATTTTACGATTTCGCAATGAAGATAAAAAAATCGTAATACTGTTTGTTTTCGTTGATTACATATGTTTTTGAATTTCTACATTAACTTTTTTTAATATTGATTTCAAGTAAATACAACATCCGCTTAAAGTATTAGTTATTTATTGTGTTACTAACAAAACCGTGGATGTATCTTCTCTTTTTTTTTGTGAATAAATCAAGTAATATCCATTATAATAGGTTGTCAAATATCTCCCTTCCGCTTTTTTGCTCTTTATTCAATGCTTTATAAAGAGTGTTACAGTGATCGGATTTAGTTCAAATATGCGCCGTTTTGTTCGATAATCTGTTTCCATCTAAACGGCAACTTCATAATACCTCCCTCGTAGAAGCCCCCCTCCTTATTTGCGAAGAACTCGGACAGCCACTTTTCACAAGCCTCTTTTGAGTTCAACTTTACACCACCAAGGGCGTTCACCATGGACAGGAACAGGTGGTAATCACTTGGCGCTATGTCCGGGCTATATGGTGGATGCGATAAAACCTCCCATCCGAGCGATTGCGATTATATGTCGATTGCGATCGGCAAACTTTGTATAATACATATTTTGTGACTATATAAAAAAATTGAATAGAAAATGTATAGACGAGTATTTTAGCGGTATAACGTGAAAAATTTAAAACCTGATCAACATTAATTAGAGAAAAAAAAAAACCTATTTTAGTTATTAGATCGCTACAATTATAGATAATGTCTTAACATGAAAACTGGTCGATTGATAAGCCGGCACGTGTATAGTGTGCATGTAAACGCATGTGTCTATTAATAACGCGCTAGTCACAACATCGGCAGCCGGTGATCTGATGATAAGGGAAGACTCCAGTCACGCAACGCGCAACGCCCCACCCTGATACCTTCCGCTCATTGGCATCACTCGCCGATGGCGTCACATCACGCCACTCCATTATCATACCGAGCATATTAACGAGCGAACCGACACAAGTATAATTAATCAGTACGAAACAATTCCTTTTAACTTTAATTGAATAAACAAAAAAAAAAAAAATTATAATTCTTTACTACGAAGTAGTTTATTTTTTCTTACTATTTACAATATAATTATCGCGACGCTCACATGCTATATCGATAAGTAATCATTAATGTTGCGATAACATAAAATACTTGATGATCATTAACACTGTTCGTTTGTGATTAAATTTTTCAAGTTACGATCTATCTTAAAGTATAATAAAATGTAACTTAAACGGTACTCGATTATTTCTTATTTACGAAGAGTAGAAAATGTGAACGTTCTCGAAAATACATCGAAGCATGTTATTAGTTATCGTAGATAATGCGAAAGGAACATGTACATTTCTAATTAACTTAGTATAACTTGTTTATACGTGTATATTGTGATGAAAAACGTTATTGTAAATTATAAATTAATTATGTTCCTTGATTAATACCTTCGCACCATAGTTATCTTATTATATTGTGAAGTAAAAAACTGTATTTTCGTTTTTCCCCAGACGTGATTGTTTATATCGGAAAACATAAAACGAAACACGTCTGTAATAAGTATATATGCCTTATACTTTTTTTTTTTAATCAATTAAATGAAAAGATATAACAGCGTGACGCTAGTAAGGATGATTAGTATTGCAACACATTGCGTTCGCTGTTTGAGAAGCTAGATGTTGCCTCGTTACCTTAATAAGTATACTAGTTATAACGCCCTTTAAACCGCAACACACTAATATTCGTACATTAATGTTTAACGGCTGCAATAGGAGCTATGTTGGTTTGGTGGCGGAACCTGCCTAGATGATCTTCGTCAACAGAGAACAACGATTTTAATTTCGAACGCGTCTAAAAAGGTTTAATAGTTTTAAATATAATTAAATGTCATGTTTTGTGGGCAGTCGCTGAGGCTCGCGGCGCCGTACAGCACGGACGCCATGGCGGTCGTCGAGCGGGAGCGGTGCTCGTACGGGCGCATACCGCGCGCGGCCGCGATCGCGGGCACCGCGCCGCGCCGCGTGCGCGTCTACTCCGACGGCATCTACGACATGTTCCACCAGGGACACGCGCGGCAGCTGCAGCAGGCGAAGAACGTTTTCCCCAACGTGTACCTCATAGTCGGAGGTTAGACTCGATCACACATTTACATTCCTTACATTATTTTTACTCGTACTAAGTCTCTGATGATGGAGGCTATCCTGACAACTACTCCCACACCTAGCTCCTATTTCCCACCGCCAAACAGTAAAGTAGCAACATTATTGTATTCCAGTTTAAAGGCGACTGTCATCATCAGCCGATAGACGTCCACTGCTGAACATAATCTCCCCCATAAATGGCTCCCCCAAAAGATCCCCACATCGATCGATCCTACGTTGCTCGCATCCAGTGGATTCCCGCGATTCTCACCAGATCGTCGGTCCACCTTGTGAGAGGCCTTCCAACACTACGTCTACAGGTACTTACAGAGATGAGGACAGTATGATACTGTGTGTATTATCCTAACTAGAGCCAGATTACTCGGAACAGTAATCTGCTAACATTACTATGTTTCGCTTTGAAGAGCGGTAGAGGTATCGAGATCTATCATCCGGTGTCTCGATGTGGCAGTTGATCACTTACCGGTGCTATTTACTTACACGGTGAACATCTTTTTCGTCTCTTGACTGCGTTGAATAAAGTAAACAAATAATTTCAAGATTAAAACTACCTGTTATTTTTAGTTGAACTATTTCGATTCATCAGAACCTTCATGCTTAGGCGACCATAAAAACTTGGTAGTTTTAGCATTTGTTGTTTTTCTCAGTCTATGGAAATATATTTACAATCCCTTTGATTTTGGTTAATCTTTTGGGCTTTGTCTTCGAGCTTGCGTATGAATTTACTTTCGTCATACATTATTTCTATGTTGGGTAAGATTCGTTTCAGGTTTATCATAAGCAAATGATTTCGCGGTTACACGATGATCGCGTTAAATAAATCTCACAATGAAATAGCAACGCGGTGATTACAATTGTCGGGAAATATGTTGGTTGTATACCGGAGGCGGATGTTGGATTGTTAGCGATATATCTGACACGCCGCAGTACAGAACCGATATTTGCAAAAAAATCTGTATTTTAATATATATATCCTTTGTTCTTCATATAGATGAATGTTATAATTTAATGGAGGTACGCATTGTTAACATTTTACCAAAGTGTTAATTATCGCTGTTGTCACTATGTAAACCATGCCAAACGTCACTGCTGTGTTGATAAATGAAATTCTGTTCGTACTGGCACTGTAATCGTAAATGAAACGCATGAGCAACAGCATCTTGCCAAGGGTACCCCAATAAATAGAAGTCAACAACATCATCACGTACATTCTTTATAAAGCATTTGAGACAACAGTGAGATAACACCACATAAATACAAATATTTTTTTATTCGAGGAGGCTACGAAACGAGTGAGACGCTCGCCTAATGGTAAGTGATAGGTCATAATAATTTGGCGCTTTTGTCCTGTTACTATAGTAATTTATCCACCTACAGCGCTTTTCAAGCCGAAACACAGTAATGTTTGCACACTACTATATACCGGCAGGTATAAGAGCTGCGGCGATACCTACTTAGTTGGTTTCAGGTAATAAACAAATCACCAAAAAATAAAACAATTGTATGTCTTTGATTAATATTTTAAAAAGGAAAATAAACAACAGACCTTTTTTCTTTTTTTTTTACTACCTTTGGATCAAAACTTGCTTCGAAAAAATCACCACAAAAATTCTGTCATATCGATGTAACACGCTTGAGTCGCTGATTATTGCCAAAATAATAACAGATACAAAAGCGAGATATATTTAATATAAATATATTTATCATAAATATTAAAGTAAGTGGGAAGGAATGATATCATCCTAAGTTAAATAGCAGAACGGACACAGACACGGACACGGACACAGTGACTCACATTGCGACCGTAATACGGTGACTACGGGATCGGACTTTGCGAGGGATATCGATTGTCCTCCGCTGCGGCGCTGCTCACAGCACCGGTTATATCCATCCCTCCCTACCCACACATAGTGAACTTACTTCAACTTGTCAATTGCATTATACTTAATTTTCATTTAATGTAATTAACTTGAACCGATTTCTCCGAGGATCGAATAAGAATATTACTCTTTTATTCCACGCAGGGGCTTTACTTACTGGCGGTAAGTCTGATTCCGGAGGCCGTGTAGGTAGGAACCCGCACAGCACCTATATCTTCCACCAAACAGTAGTGTGCAAACACAACTGTGTTCCGGTTTATAGAGCGCTGTAGCTAGTGTATTTACTAGGGTAACGAGGCTTAATATCTTATGTGTAAAAAGCGACGAGTGCAATGTGGTGCGATGAATACCATCCTAACAAGCGTCACGTTGTTATAGGTGCTTACCGTCAAATGAACGTCCCATTCTTCTCGTCGCTTCGATGAATAAAAAAAAGTCGTTTACCTGGTGATAATTGAATTAGGCATGATTGATACCCATAACGGTTTGGTGCTTTTTTGGCGATTGTAGGCAGGGTACGTATAATGTTTGATTATGTGCTCCTCGAACAATGGCAACACCGTGGTATAATAATGCTGCGCTGCTACTAGAACAAAGATAAATATACACATTGTCTGCAGGTTCCTTAAAGGATTTTTTAATGTATAAACAAAAAACTTATCAATATTTTGTTCCTGAAGGTGAACGCTACGCCTGTTTATTATAATGTGGCGCGCTAGATAGAGTGCTATACACAGCGCAGTGAGTGTGTAAAGGTTCCCGTACAACAGCTCACGGGACCCAAGTCAATCTCACCTGCTCGTGGTGCACCCTGCTAACCGACAGACGAGGCTCTGGCTCCCACCAACCCGCATTGGGCCAGCGTGATGGGAAATGGCCCAAATCACCCCGTATGAACTACAAACGAACGTTGCGGGAAGGCACTGGATGCGGGCAGCGTAGAACTGATCGATGTAAAGATCTTTGGGGGAGGCCTACATCCAGGAGACGACCTCTATCGGCTAATGATGATGATGATTACACCGCTCAACATTGCGCTCGACGCAAGTAATATTTCCAGCTGTAGAACGCCTTTCAAACTGAAATACAGTAATGCTAACTACTGTTGTAAATAGACACTGTGGTAGTACGGATCTAGACGGTCTCCGCCAACAGAAACCCATAAGTACTAAATTGCCCCTATTAACATTTGACTTACGATGATTGCGCCCTACGTATCCATTTCATAATCATTTATATTAATAAAGTCGTGCCCAAGAAGCAATAATAAACGGTGATGATGATGATAATAATAATAATAGTCCTTTTTAATCAATGAATTCCGTAGATTTTGTAACTGTTGACGTTTTTAAATAGCAATCAACGTTAACGTCGGCTGTGATTGGACGGCGTTTGTCGTACGAGCTTTATCTTGCGATACGTACTATCCTCAGTGTTAATTACGTGTTTCTGACGTTATCAGCTCTGTTGCAACAGCCTTGCTTCAGTGCTGATAATGAAATAAACCAGTGACTAATTGAGGCCAGATCTGATGAACCCGCGAATGTTGTATCTGACAAATGTGTTTCATTAGGCCAATAGCAGCAAAGAATCTTAAAGAACGTAGGATATATAACTCCTGATAATCGTAGCAAGTGGAGAGAGGTGGTCTCTGCCAACCCCACTGGGAACGAGGCGTGATATATATGTATATGTATGTATGTATAATTAACTCAATAGATGGTATACGACATACGTTATATTGTATATCATCTACCGAGTTAAATTACTGAGGAAGTGACCATGACGTAGAGTCTAATGAGAAAAGAAAAAACTCTGCCGTTGATAATGTGGGAATCGAAAATTTAAGACAGTTTGTTCTTTAATGTATTGGTACTTAGTAATGCTTTATTAAATTCCTTTAACCTGATAATTACATTTACTCCAACCTTCTCTAACCTACCTCTGTCTAAATACAGCAATAAAAATTCCTTTTCGTTTTGCACGGATTTATCCCCCCTTTACGACGAAGCGACGATGCAAACGCGATGTTCAACCATTGGTTAATGATATGTCTGCTTATCTGGCGGTAATTAGGATTACATACACTGCAGCACATTGCTCTTATCGATTAAGGCATAAGTCTCGTAAGTCTAGCAATTTCAATAGCTACAACCGAGGGCGTGGTATCCGGAACACGTTAAATGTTTGCTCTCTATTGGTACCTATCTAAATGTTCTGTGACAATAGGAGACTACGACTGAACAATCCAATTGTAATATAGTTTGTAAAGGTATAGTAAGTTTGCTAAATTTATGTATTTTTCACAGTATGCAACGACAAACTTACACACAGCCGCAAGGGGCGTACAGTGATGACGGAGGACGAGAGGTACGAGGCGGTCCGGCACTGCAGATACGTAGATGAGGTAAACAATTTTGAATTGTATTGTGTTGCAATAAGAACCATATTTGTTTGATTGTTTTTGACTACACCATTTGCACAGCTGCATTATCTGCGGCGCGGTAAAATATTGTGTAACTGTAACATGTAAAAAGTCTATCTATAGTTTTATTATGTCCGTGCAATCTGGAGCTATGACATTAACATACTCCTCTCAAAAAACATCGGTATGAAAGTTAATGTAATCTATACATTTTTTGTCATTTCTGCACCCCGCCTTATATACCACCGCAGCGCCTGTATCTGCCACCAAATAGTAGTGTGCAAACATCACTCTGTTCCGGTACGAAGGACGTTATGGCTAGTGTAATTACTGGGGTAGAGACTCGGGCGACTAGCGCCGCGTTAAGTTCGGGTGTATCACTTACTTAGGTTAAACATCCCACTACTCTGGTTTGCTTATATATATGCTATTATATATACAATAAATTATATGTATATATGTTTTCTTACGATCTAAATTACGTATTCATGTCGAAATAACCTTCGTCGTCATCTACGCTAATTGAAAATTCTTCTTGTGGTTGCCTGGGAACAATCTATTGTTCATTACATTACTATAATTTTTATCGATAACGACGTTGATATCGATAGATAGACATACCTGTAGGTTATTTGTTTTTCTCGTATTTAACTCTATAAACAATTATAATCGGGATGCTGTGAGACAGGCAACAATGGCAGTCTCCTGTTGGAGGCTAATACTCACATCGAGTCGCTGAGGAGGAAGAGTTTGTGACATGGATGTTGAAAACATAAAATTAATTGTAATTTCATAACCTTTTTATATTACATAGTAAGAATATCGATTTTGTTTTTCTCCCAACATTGGCGTTAAATAAAATGACAAAAACTTTAATGATAACTGATAGTACCCTCATTACATCGGTGCTTGTCCCTTCTTAAATATCTTTAAAGACAGTTAAGGACTATTTGCTATATGCTGCTATTATACTATATATGTACTGTATGTATATATATATTTCTTTGTTGTACTGTACATCTATATTCTTTATTATAATTATTAATCCTCTGTCAGGGTTTCCTCAAAGAGAATTCTTCTTACGGTTAATTAAGCACACCTACGTTCTATACGTCTCAACTTATATTTTTATAATTTTATTGAGATAGATAATTTAGTATAGATATAAATTAATTTAGTACTAATATTTTGTTTATATCGATTACAATTGACCGATCGATCGATTCAGTTATCGATTTACTGACATGAGAGCTTACATTTTGTTATTAATTGAGAGGCTACTATTGAAATAGACATGTATATAGATAATAATTATATTAATAATAACTTGATATAATGGTTAGAGTAATTATTATTCAATTTGATTCGAATTCAACCAGCTAATGCGCTGTAGCTATTGCTTAAATATTTCTAAGCTGTAAACATATTTATGTTATCACACAGATGTGGATATGTATTATACTTATCAAGTTCCTTGAAGATAATTTCGCAACTACGAAGGTAATTAGCAATTTTACGTTTCCGTCTTTTTTTTTTTTTATGTTCTTTATCAAATATTTACACTACATTATTATCGAAACGGTCGTTTGTATGTTGATAATAAAACTTAATTATGTTTATTACTTCATTATATATCTTTTACTATGTTTACATTGTAACTGTTAACTTCAGATAGGGATTTTAGGAAAATTTTTGAGTCTGTCTTGATGTTATTATATATTATTAGTTTCTATTAAATCTGTGGTTTGTGTTAGCTTTTAAGGGTGCTGTAGCCATTGTAGTAAAGCGACGAAACTAATTGGTGGTAGGTCTCCGTTGCCACCACTGCTGCTCCTATTTCTGTCGCCAAACAGTAATGTGTAAACGTAGTATGTGTAGCGAGACTTAACATTTTATGTTTTCCCTGCAGTCATACAATAAATGCTTTAATCTATGTCTATTGAACTTCTTACATTCTTCATTCGTTAGATAATGTCAGTTCTATATGTGTATGGAAATTAGGTCGAAAATTTGATACATTTAATGTCGCAGAAACGATGAAAGATTTATTAGTATCCAGTCAAAATTTGTTCTAGACATTTAAGACAGCAAATATCTCGATTGCGACTCGTTAAATTACTAGATCACAAATGATGTAATGTATAATAACCAAGCTACAGATGTAGTGGCGACAGCTACACGTGCTGCAGTATGTAACGCGAACTGAGGCCCTGTATGATGTAACTCAAATTGACGTACAATAGTCATTATCTAAGTTTGGTACAATCCCTATATATTAATACATTTTAGAGCTCTTATACAACATATCTGATTTTTTAACTAAATATTAAATAACTTACTAAAATCATTAGCCCTTGATCCTTTTTCATAAGGATTCATTGTTCAAATCAAGGCTTTAATACGATAGTTTAACTAAAGAATCAAATTATTATTCACATACTAATTGAAATATTTATATTATGTTATTATTACCCACGCAAAGTGAATTAAAAAAAATAATAATGTGGATATGACGAAATGTATTGTTAGTTCATAACAATGATTTTGTACTATTTTTTTTCTTGTTTTTATTATAGGTAAAGCTAATATAGCTAATATTACCTTCATACGGATATTTTCTATGTGGGGTCTAGTATTGTAATTTACACAACAACGCTAAAAGTACAGCCTTTTGACGCCTTGTAACAGAACGGTGGGCATGACACGATAGAACGTTTATACAAATACAAACTGTACGTAGAATATAAGTAAAAGGAGTTTATGAAGCTTTAATGCTGTAATATATAATTATATTTTATACTATAGAACTTATAAATTACCTATTGGGGTTGTAAAGAGTCCCGCACAACTCACGGGACGCAATCCAATCACCTGCTCGTGGTGCACCCTGCTAATCAAACGAGGTCCTGGCTCTCACCAACCAGGTCAGCGTGATACAATGAGGGTTCGGATATGACCCAAATCCTCCCCAGTGAATCCTTACAAAAGAAGGTCGCGTGAAGCCCCTGGATGCAGGCAGGACAGTATCCATCGATGTCGCGATCTTTAGAGGATGGCAATGTCCAACAGTGGACGTCTATCGGCTGATGATGATGAAATTAATTTTTTGACAATTTTTTTTTTAATTATAAAATGTAAACATTGTTTTAAATGTATAAGTTAAAACATAACATTGGTCAGCACTGTAAGAAAACATTACAATATCAGATATACAACAAGAAGCTTTTTTAATGTTATTCATTATAAATACTATGTCGACGAACTCTGGGTGGAAAAAAAATGAGCTAGCGTAATCTAGAATGTAGTCGTTTCGAAAGAAGAGTAGGCTTGGCTGCAGTGGGCGGCTTTGTTATCCGGCCCTCGCCGACGCCGACGCCCACGCCTAGTGTTCTCAATGTAGGTCGCCGGCTGCGAATAGATGAACTGTAAAGAGGTTTTACATGAATTGTAAATTATGAAAAACCTTCTTGTGAACATAAACTTAAAACTAAATTTAGGATTATAACTTCAGAATGCGCATAAATTTCAGCTTTGGTGTATAAGATCCTATGGGATTGATATGCCCTTGATGAGGCAAAATATCAAATAAAGACTTTTTGAAATATATTCTTGAATAATTGTCTTTATTTTTTTTTAAAGTTATTCTAAGCATGTATCCAAAAAAATAATAAAATTTTATTATCAATGAATAACCTTTTAATAAAAAGTAAATTATCCCCTAAATCACTATTATGTTGTACTTAAAATGATCACATACAATTAGATTGATTAAGAAATACTTTAGCTTACGCGTAGATCAATGATCCTTTTGGTAATGTTTCGGCGCATATATAAAATGTAGGATGATCTATACAGAGCAAATCATCGTTTCGCAGGTTGTACGAGACGCGCCGTGGGAGTACGACGAGGAATTCCTAGAGAAGCACAAGATCGATTTCGTTGCACACGACGACATTCCCTACACAACGGAGGACTGCGAGGACACTTACGCGATGATAAAAGCCAAGGACATGTTCGTCGCTACCGAAAGGACGGAGGGTGAGTAATTATTTCGCTTAGATTATTTTTTGTACCTCGTTTATAATACAACATTAAGATGATGCTGGATGCGAGCAACGCGAGACCGATCGATGTGGACGTGGAGATCTTTTGGGGAAGCCTATGCCCAGCATAAAGCCTAAAAATGTCTATTCTTAACAATCAAAACTCTAATTTTCTAAATTCTATGATTTGTATTAAATTTAGAAATATTCAATAGAGAACTTATTTAGAACTAATCCATGTGCTAAGCCTGTATAATCCAATGTTGTATACACACAGCTGCAGCAACAAAAGCTGCGGTGGTACCTACCTACTAGGAAGTCTTAGCCGACTGTGATGTGATCTCTTCCTTGTAAAACTGCTGTCGATGCTACAATGAAATACTCTCTTCTGTTAGGAGGATAAAAATGTATATTAAAATTTCAATTTGCTATTATTTCCAGGTGTGTCCACTTCAGACATTGTTGCAAGGATTGTGCGCGACTACGATATTTACGTGCGAAGGAACCTCGCGCGAGGGTACTCCGCGAAGGAGCTGAACGTCTCCTTCCTAAACGAAAAGAAGTTTCGTTTGCAGAATAAAATGGACGAGCTTAAAGACAAGGGAAAGAAGGTAAGATAGTGAAATCTTTTATAGTATTTTACGTACGGCGTTTTGACATATTGCTTATCTCTGGTATATCACTTGTCATGCCAGGTGATGACCAATATCGGCGAGAAGCGCGTAGACATACTGACAAAGTGGGAGGAGAAGTCTCGCGAACTGATCGACGCGTTCCTCCTGCTGTTCGGTCCTGACGGGCGGCTGTCGAGCATTTGGAATGAGTCCAAAGGGAGGCTCATGCAAGCGCTCAGCCAGCCCCCGTCCCCGCGCGGCTCGCCGCCACCCAGCGAAAACGGGGATGCGCTCGAGCACAGGTACAAAATGATTGTTTTTTTTTCATCTCTACCTTGCGGTTTAAAGAATAATTAACTTTCTTTGTTACGCGCAACACAAAAAATTTAGTTCTCTTATAATTTATATTATTCAGATTGATATGTTTGTGCTTTTGTAAATAAAACTTGAGCAAGAATTGTTCTTAGATAAAATAAAAAAATCTCTTCAATAAGTGTAAGATAACCAAATCTTGTCCCATTTTTTTTTTTGTTGTATTCATTTTAAATTCAACCAATTTTATAAAAAAAAAATCAATTTTGTTACAGAGGATCGGTGTCTCCGCCGCCACCTAAATCGCGACGATACGAAACACTATGGGAACCGCAAGCAGGTAACTGGGTAATTATGTTCTGCTTGTACTAGAAGCCAATGAATATTAATGCATTTAGGTCCCTTTTACTTTACACCATAATACTCTGGCATTAAAAATTTAATGAAATAATATAATAAACATCTTAAATAAAGATAACAATGGTAGTATAAAAAATAAAGCTTTTAGAAAGTGGTTCTAATGAAGGCTAACGAAGTTGCATTAACGAAATTCTTATTAGCACGAAAATCAATCGGAAAATATACACAAAGATATTTAAAAAATTAAGCAAACATAACCAAATCTTACTCCGATTGAATAAATATTTTAAACTAGATTTGAATAATTTTTCAACAATACAGAAATAATTAATAATAACAATGACAGGGATGTAGTGATATATGAGGATGTAAAGGATATCCCGGTGGAAAGAAAAAGATAATACCAAAGCAAATAAAAGATTTTTGTAGTGAAATATTACTGGTAATAGATAGGTAAAGGTACCACCGCAGCTCCTATTTTTGCCGCCAAACAGTAGTGTGCAAACATTATTGTTCCGGTTTGAAGGGTACTGTTGCTAGTGAAATCATTGGGATAACGAGAGTTAACATCCTATGTCTCGAGTCTTAATTAGCGGCACATTGTAAAATTCAGGCGTTTGACTTACAATCAATCGAAAATCTCGCTCGTCTCCTTGCATAGAATAAAAAAAGATGTGTATATATAAAGAAAAATGGTCGTTAACAATAAATATCTATTTATTTGTATATATGTGTAATGTACTGAAAAATTTTTATGTTGGAACGGAACGTAGACGATAATGAAAAAGTAATAAGATGGCGGACGATTAGAAAAGGGGAATAGACGAATGACTATTTATTTAAAGTAAATAAAGTTGAAATTCAAAGCTTAATTATTATACGACTTGAGAGTTATCATACAAAAATACTTATTGCTACTGTTATTTTACGAACCTAAAAGGTGGGATACGAAATGGGACCTAAATTTAGCACGCTTTAATCGCATACACTTATTTCACTATAGATAATACTAAACTTCTTCACTAAAGATCTTAGATAAATAATTAACACTAGACATATTATATGTGCCATATCATTTTTAATATCGAATGTTTTTTTACTATGAACTTTATGCTTGCATTTTATGTAATAATAAATCGTTAACGTCATCGATATATCATCACGTGAAATTAAGGTCAAGTATTTTAAGCCCATTGTAAATGAAAAAAAACGCTTTTGTAGATTTATATAATGGAAAGTTTTATATTAGGTCTTTATCATACAATAGCATTTATAATTAGTACTTTCAACATACTTGTAATAACGTCTAGAAATTATGAAAGTTATTATGAGAAAACAATATGTCGTAATAAAATTCTGGAAATTTCTTTCTTCATTCGACGGGAAAGGAAAATAAATATGTTGTATAAAAAGAATGCCTATTTTTTATAGAACAATACAACCCGTATGTTTTCTGGTGCTATGACGGCTTTTCGTCTTTAGACGTGAAACGGTTAGTGTCGTCACATGGGCTTATTTGGTAATTGGACACTTTGCCTACAGATGCATCGAGCGTTGACAGTGTTGGGGACACGGAGGAAGCAGCCCAGCGCCAGCTGACCGACGACGGCTCTGACAGTGATGACGACTATCAAGACACCAGTCCGTATCTATAGGACATGCCCCCCGACATTGAGTCCCTCACTATTTGATCCTTGGTCCATACAAAACTTGTACCGCCAACCACTCTCCGGACCAGGGCGACAATGGAGTGCTCTATAAAAAAATTGGACTTAATGTTGTTCCAAAAAATCAGTTGAATGTTATTTAAAAAATACATTAGAGCGTTTACAATCAGATAAATTTCCATCACAATGGAATTGGATGGTGTCAATGGACTGGCAACATTTACACATGATTGTGTAAATTGAGCAGTTTTTCACAACAATGCTTACTTATTACAGCCATTACAAAAATTGACTTAAATTAACATAGCATTATGGCTTAGCATAGCCATTAGTATTTTTTTACTATGTGTAAATCATCCATTATCAGAGACGATATCAACATGGGGAACGCATTTGTTTGAAGTATCATTTGTGTTAAATTATTATAAAGTATGTCAAGGCTTCAAGTTCGTATACTTTCTGTCTGTATGACGGAGTGAATGAATGTATTTAATCCTATTAGTTTTATAAATATTTTATTTATGATTTTTAAATGTAAACTCTTATCTCACTATACAGTTTTCTGTGAGGGTCGAAAATGCAGAAAACTTAAATGTAGCGCCGCCCAAGTGTGTTGTGATTGGTGCGGGCAAACTGTTGTTTGTACGGTACTTTTTGACAGTTGATTAAAGAGGTGCTTATTTTAGATTCGGTATTTTTTTTTTTTTATTCCCTTTCACTTGTAATGATCTACAATATTACCATAACTCCAGGCACAAATATTTGTAGTTATATCTCTGTAACTAGTAGTTATGTCTCCATTACAATGTGAATATTCAAAAAATATTCAATAAAGTGCGTGAAATATACTTCAATTTAACTATTAATTCTATTCTTCAAACAAACTAACTGATTAATAGGCTGAAGAAATCTTCATCATAGCTGGGAAATGCAGGATGCAGGCAGTTCATGAGGCAACTGTATAGAAACAGTTCCAGAGGGCTATTGTCAAGAATGAGGGTCTTCTAGCTGTTAATGATTATAAAAAACTGTTATTTTCAACATTACTTTTACTGACTGAATGACTTACTGTAAAAAAATTGTGGTTATTTTAATTTTTAAGTTTTTACTGAAATCCAAATGAAATAATTTTATATCATAATATTCATAATGACAATCAAGACCTCTATCACATAATTGCCAAAGTATTGCTGTGCTTATCTGTTGGATTAATTATAGAAAAACAATTTGATTTGTTACGGAAACACAAAGTGATAAAAAATAATCTATTTTACACAAACAACATGAATCGGTACAGGAAATACATACATACATACATATACATATATATCACGCCTCGTTCCCAGTGGGGTAGGCAGAGACCACCTCTCTCCACCTGCTACGATCCTGGCACACCTCTCTCGCTTCCTCCACTTTCATAAGCGTCTTCATGCACGCTCGTCGGTTGCGTGTGCTTTTGATCCGGCCTTTCTTTAGGACATCTCCGATTTGATCGGAGTATGTCCGTCTAGGTCGGCCTGCACCGATTTTTCCAATCATTCTTACCTTGTATATTTCTTTCGTTAATCTTCTTTCATCCATTCTTTCGACATGGCCGAACCATCTAAGCATCCCTTTCTCTATCCTTGTCACTACATCTTCAACCACGCCGCACCGCTTCCTTATCACACTGTTCCTCACTTTGTCCATCCGTTTCACTCCAGTTATACTTCTCAGGCTTCTCATCTCCACAGCATTAATCCTACTTTCATGTTTCTTCTGCCATACCCAACAGGAAATGATGTGGTGATATTACACATGGTACTTAATTTTGGTACTCTTCTGAGTTTATCTATATATATTCATTACATTTATTCAGTAACAATCTATATAGAGGATTACAATATAAATAGAAAACAAAATAAAAAAACTTTGTGAAACAATCGAAAATAGTCATAATTTTGTATTCAAAACATCGGAATGATTTATAAATTACTATAATTACAATTTTTTTCCTAAAAAGTTGGAATTTAAAAAATAAATATATTTCCAACTAGTAAAACAATATTATGTTTTAACAGTATTGCTATATTACAAAGACATTAGTGGTTATTTCATAGTACTGTTAATTACTATGTTAATGATTATCCATACAACTAATTATTACAATGAATTGTACTATGTTTCTATAATTGCAAATTTAAACCTAATGTTATATATTATATTTATCAGATTAAAATATGAAACTTCTGCAGAAGTCTTAATTATTGAATTCTAGCTTATTTTAGAAAATTAGCTTATTATTACTGATAGACTTTCTATACTAACATAATCATAAAAAATGCTTCATGAAGATCAATATTTTGTAAAACTGCTTTTCAGAATTCTCTTATATTATCACAGGGCACATTGTTCATGAGGATTGAAATAAAATGGGTGATAATTAAATTAAAGTTCAGACTTATCAATGGGTGCTTTTTCTCCTTTGGAATTTGAATCCACTTCTTCAAATAAGCATGAATCATCACTGTTTTTCAAAGCATGTTTTGTACAAAGATGATGTTTCAAATCAATATTACCTTGATGGTTCCAATACCATTCCTCAATGGCAGATTCGTTTTCTTCCAGCAAGCTCTCACATTGCGTTTTCATATATGTAATTTCAGCAGATGGTTTGTCCCATAACTCATATGGTATTCCGAGATCAACTTTCACTCCTTTATCTACAAGACCATGAAGAGTTTTAAATGTTTGACTCATTCCTTTAGCAAATCGTGTGCTGTCTTGTCGCTCTTTGTGTATATTATATTCTAAAATTCTTTCACAAACGCTTTCTAAGGACTCAATTAACCTTAACTCCGATTTTTCATACTTTGTTTTCTTTTTTGGTTGTACATCATCCAGAGAGTATCCGATTTCAATTACATCGTGCACTTTGCCGGTTTCTTCAAGCCTACCTTGCAACTCGGTAGCAAGTACTTTGCAAACTTCACAACGATCGGCATATTTAACACCAACATCTTCTTCTGTCTTTACTTCAATATCGTGACTGCATAAAACATTAGCAGAATAAAAGATAAAAATATAAATAAGTCCCCGGAAAAACATGTTGTAAAAATTATTTAATATGTATGAACTAGGCTTGTGCATGTATATCGATTCTTGTCACTGTACTAGAACGAGCTGCTCCGTAACGTTTCAGCTCTTCGTTCATTTAGACGTGGGTTGACAGGACAAACAATACTTGCTATTACTGTTACGCATTAATAACAGGTACTTATTTTTGTTATTAAATAATGTTATTTTTTTTATTTGTATTTTTCGGGTTATAACATTAGGTGCATCTCGTTTTAGCAACAGTATATATATTACAATAGGTGTGAGTGAGATAAATTAATAAAGCAGATAACAGTTAACAAGAACTAATTCAGGAGTGACGTTTCAAGGATAATTATCTTTTTGTGACATAACAATTTCTATTTTTCATATTATATTACTAGGTGATTCTCGTTTTAACAAGTCTATCAAATGGATGTGGGCGAAATAGATTCATCATCATCATCATCTAATGAAACCAACTACTATAATTTTGGTTTATTTCAAATAAATACTAGGTGTGTCTCGTTTTAGTTTATGACAATATTATACAAAAGAGAAAGACGAGAATAGTTGTTTCATTTTTATTGCCTGGTCTGTTATTTCAAGCTATGTCACTGTTAGTGACCGGCTGTTATCGAATAATGAAAATATTGATTGTTGATAGTGATTGAATAACATTAACAGATATAATGACATCGCAATAACAACTATTATCTGTTATCTTCGAATACTTGTGATTTATATATGTTCTTATAAATACGCCTCACCCCTATTAAGTGCAACAGATCCCATTAGCGAAGCACGATCGTGTGTCAAATGATCGACTTTTACATAGCAATTTGTAATTAAAACAATATATATATAAAAAAAATATTGTATATATAACTTTTGATTTTTAAATACGCCATTTTAATATTCTTTTTAGAATGACAGTCTTAAGCCTACAAAAGTAAATATTATTAGATCAATAAATCAATCGATCGATATGGAGATCTTTGGGGGAGGCATATGTCCAGCAGTGTACGTCTATCGGCTGATAATGATGATGATGCAACTCAAACATTACCTTACTAACTAATACAAACAGAAAAACTGTGAATAAATAACTAGAAAGGAGACATCAATGCTCTTAGTAGTTTTTTGGTCCTACAAATAGGTAGATGTTTTTGTGACTCCATATCAATATCAGAATTAAACGTACGAGTAGCTGGGAACGGGAATATTTCAATGTACAGTAAAAGCTCCTTATTCGCGTGTTCACTATTAAATTGAAAATGGTACGAAATTTCTATATTCTCGGCAAAAATTTCTTTATTCGCGGATATAATTAATACATACATAATAATAAAAGGATTCCAATAGGTATCTAACGCACTCTTTTGTAAATAACGTCCAATGGACTAATAAAAAAGTAAAATAGATCTTATTACAACTCCGCCTAAGTTCAAACTTTGATTGCAAACATAGTCGAAATCTCGAATGGAAAGAGATGGTTTCGAACAGATAGAATCATGCGACATTCAAGAACTCCTTGAATCGCAAGATGAAGATTTGAGAGAAACCGACTTGGAGGAAATGTTAAATTCACAACCTACTAAAGAAGAGGCTACAACAAGCACTGGAAACGTGACATTTAATTTGAGAAATAGTAGTGAAAGTTTAAGAATTGCCAATGAGCTTTGCGTTTTTTTATGAACATTGATCCGTTTATGCCATTCAAAACTTTGCCTAAGCCTTAAGATAATTAATCACAATGTTCAAATACTTCAATTAAATTGTTTTTTTTTTTATTTTGTCGCCTAGAAACCTATTCCCTATCCACTGATTCTGTATTCGCGGCATATTTATGGATTATGCCCCGCGAATAAAGAGCTTTTACTATACTAAACTAACTTATAGACAACAAAAGTAGTTGACTTTTTGCTAGTGCACTGAATCAGTGGTCCTGTAAGACAATAAGAGTTTGCGGTACTTAAGATGGGTGAATAGTTAATGTTAAGTATATCTAATGAATTTTTGTATTTACGCGAATACTACACATTTAATAAAACCAAATCCCCCGTGACTATGCCGCAAAGCGAAGGAAACATCGCGACAATAACATCCAAAAACGTTGTAAAATTTAATTTTATATACTCGCATGAAAAAGTTTGGAATCACTTCATTAAAATTGGTTCTGCGCGATCTTGCTTATCATATAAATTTTTAATTATCATAAAAATGACATAATTTTAGAAGGTTCAACTGTCAACTTTAAATTGTAACCAAATTCATTCAAATTGAGCCAGTAGTTAAGGAACTATCCCGGAATAAGTGAAGGAGATACGAAAACAAGGAAATATGGAAAAATAATGAATGAATGAAACAATAAGTAAATATTTTATTTAGCCTTAAAATTAGGTGTAGCCGGCTTAACCTAAAAGGTGGCTTAAAATAGAATAAAAAAAAAAAAAATTATTGTGTGCCAGTACTTTGTGTTCCCTACCCTCGCCCTAATAACTGCTCAAAGACGATTCTTTATAAACCTGATCAGCTTCTGAATTGATTCTTTTGGAATACCATCCCACTCCTCAATCAATGCCGATTTCATTCAGACATGAAGGAACAGGAGTTCTGGAACGAACCTTCCTCTTTAGTTCATCCCACATGTGCTCAATGGGATTCAAGTTAGGGCTGAACGCTGGTCAGTCCAATGTGATGATACCTACTTCTTCGAAGTATTCAGTTGTTTCACGTGCAGTGTGACAAACGAGCGTTATCGTGCATAAGGAGGAAATCATCACCGAAATATTCCGCATAAGGAACGACGTTCCAGCAGGATATCGGAAATGTACCAGTCCGAAGTTAGACCGCCTCGTCCCCCGCCAGGCACGAAAACAAGCTCGATTATACCGTCGAAGGAAATACCGGCCCACATCATACAAGAGCAGCCATAAGCCACTGTTTCAGCGAAACAGCACTGCGGAAATCGCTCCCCAAGTCGTCTGTAGACCAGACCTCTTTGGTCGCTACCGTGCAAACACATCCTGCTCTCGTCTTAGAACAGGACGTCTCCGTTGCTCAACCTCCCAATCAAGATGGGTGCGAGCAAATTAAAGGCGTGAGGCGGTGAGCTGCCATGAGTTTCGGGCCTATGGCAGGCCTTTCTGGAGTCAGATTCTCATGCTTGAGTCGGCGACGAACTGTCCACTCGCTGGCAGCAACCCCACGAACATCTCGGAACTCCTGTTGCATGTCGACACCAGTTAAATGCCGATTTCGGAGAGGTTGACGCGATAGCTTCTTAAATACTGGCTTGATTTTAATGAATTTAGTATCAGTTTAAAATTAAGAGTCGAACCTTTAAAATTATGTAATTTTCATTATTATTAAAAAAATATTTAGTTCATAAGATCATGCGGAACCAATTTCAAGTAAGTAATTCCAAACTTTTGCTTGCGAGTGTATAACTATATTAAAAAAACCAAATTCAGGTCAATGATAAAATAAATGTAAATAGTAAAACGATTCTGATCTATTAATTAACCAAATTTTGTTTTATTATAAATAATGATTGTTAATTGGACAATGTTTAAAAGAAACGAAATTTAATATATATTCACTTCTTTTTGTAAATGATGTTCAAGTTTTGTAATGTTTTTGGAATAATTTAATAAAACTTATACTTCTTAGTTCAACTGTTTCCTTCGGTGTTCATAGAGGTAACATTCGTTGTTAATTATTTTTAAAGAGATTTGTGATAATTACCAGGATATTAATCATATTGTTGAACAGCTAAGTTTTGAACTATTTAACAAACCCATTTTTCACTACACCATTACAGACCATTTTGTGATAATATTACAAACATTTATTCAATACATCAAAAAACATTGACTATAAGTAACTCTGCAATTGAAATATAACAAGCTTCTCAAGATTGTTGGCCCAACTATTATCAATAATTTTTTCCAATGTAATTTCTTGAAATATCTCACTTTTAGACTTTTCCTTAAATCCTAATTTTTTAAACAAGTTTATACTAATCAAGTTTTTATTATTTATTTTAGCTTCAAATGTTTTTATTTTAACATACTTAATTCCATAAAGGAGCATCATTATAACTGCCTCCCATCCTTTTTTCTTTCCTCTAGCTTTTTCCTCTGCAATCATTATTTCTATTTCACCAACCATGTTCTCTCTGTCTGTTATAAAAATGTTTGTGTCACCAATCATTGAATCTAAAATAAAAAAAATGGTACATAAAATTAAAATTTTTTGCAATAGATATAATGAAAATGTTTCCTTTAAGACTATTAATTACCTACCAATCTCTACACCGGTTTGCTCATATAAACTTTTATCCAAAATTATGAAGGTGCACTCTGGAAAAATATCTATAATTAAATATTTGATTTCTTTCTATCATTGGACGTACTATTAAAAAATAAATTTTTACTATCATCATCTTCTTGCCAACTCCTCTGCATACCGTATTCTTCTTCTAGGGTTAACGGTTCTGAAGCAGTTAATTTCTGTAGTTCTTCCGATTTCATCCATATGTGATATCTTTAATAGTATATAACAAAACAATTAATTTTGATTATTTCGCTGAATTATATTTATAAAAGAAAACGATAATTTCTATATTATTATAAATTTCAAATAAAGTGGTCCATTTACTAAAAATATAAGAAACTAGTAAGTTTTATTATTAAATGTGAAATGATTATACAGGTTATACTTTGGGACATGATGTTTTTTGTATGGCACAAAGATGACAGTATGTCCTAATATTTTTATATTGCTATTTATTCTCATGCCTATGACTTATTTACTCTTGAAAAATAAATAATTGACTTCATAAAATGTCTTGATAACCGTTCATTTCTAAACTATCAAATTTTGTCAACTGATTATGACAACGATAACAGTACATAAACGAAATGTTTTTGTCGTAGACCCTCGATTTTTCTATTAAGTAATTTACTACAATATTCCGTATAAGTAAAGTTATACGGAAAAGTTTTATCAAATTGTAATTAAATGCTTCAATGTAATAATATTTTTTTTTCTAATAATTCATAATAATTATTTTAGTCTATGTGAAATAATGTTTTTTAAATAATTAGCAATCATAATTAAAAAATAGTATAAAGTCAAAAGAACCCAACAAGAGTTGATTATATATAACATATAGTTAAAAAATAATATTAGATAAAGAAAATTAATATAGTTTTTATTTTCCATTCCGAGGCATAATTGACATGATTCCTTAATTTTACAGTCAATTACAAGTTAACATTTTATAGTGATCTTTTTTGTTGGTTTAGGCCTTTTTTCTCGTTTTCTTTTCGTTTTATTATGAATTAAAGGATAAAATAAAAGAATATCATTGTATAAAAAATTGGAGGTTGTTAAGCTATGATTTAATTTTATTTGACAACACTTTGACATAAAAACCATTTCGTGTTTATTATGACATGAAATTATATTATTGTACATTTTAAAATACATAAACATTGCAATAATGTTGTCTATTAGATTAGTTAATAATAAAGTGTTTTGAACAGTGTTTTAACTTTTATTTATTTACGACATCTATAAAGAGTTTTATCTTTCTACATATATGTAAAGATAACGTTGTCTTATCATAAGTTTCTAATAAGTTATAAAATAAGAGCAAAAGTTTTCTATTTGTCACCAACCTGTTCTGTTATTAAATTATTAAAATACTACTATGAATCAGTACGAGACGGAAAGAAGACTTTGTTGGAGTTATGGCCTATTAGCAGTATTGCTCTCGGTGTCTATTGTGTGTATTGCAATTCCGTACAATCATTGGCGTGCTACACTTGATGTATGTCCTGGAGGTTATTTCGAAAACACTAACTGTGGCTGCATTTTCTATGGTATAAGCACATTTACTTATTTCAATGGTGGCCATAACTCATACTGTTTGTATGCTATTTTTGCTCCTTTACCCATCTTAATATATGCAATTATAATGGCTTTATTCCATATGTACCGGGTATGTATTAACAATATAGGACAATATGAAGGAGAAAAATCCACAACTGTTGAAGAAATGTAAGTTTGTTATTAAAACTTTTACTGTATTTATGTTACAATGAGTAAATACTTGATATGTTGCATGACTATTTTGTTTATTACATAAAGAATAAGTTTGAAATCACCATTTATTTTTTAATAATCTTTTAAAACAATAGTATCCTTAGAATATCTTGTTTTTATTATTACTTACACTTTCAGTGAAGGAGAAACAATAGTAGTGTCATCAAGAGCAAGAATATCACAACAGAATGATGCAGTTATTTATTGTTGGATACCTAATTCATGCTTAGCTGCATTTTTTGGAATTTATAATTTGGTTCATGCAGCTATAATAACTGATGGATTTCTCAAAACATGTTTCCAGTATCGAGGATCTTTAGTCAGGGTAAATAGATTTTTTAAGAAATTTGAAATTAGGCAAAACAGTTAAATTTTATTTCTTATAACTGAAATATACATAGGCATTGATTTTATTGAAGACAAGAACCTAAAATTCTTAAAGTTCTACAATATATCTTATAATGTTCAAATGACTAAATGTTGAATAAGACAAAAATTGTAAGATTTTATTCTGTTCTTTTAGTTCCTTATCTTGGTTTGACTGCTTTGCACTTTCATGTCGGTCATTATGGAGTACCTACAAATTTCATATAATTATTTGTAGTATGATCCACACAAAATAACCTCACTAATTCTTTAAATCTCCTATTAATATTCTTGAACATATAGCATAAGCAGCTATATTTAACATTCAATATTAATATAAATGTAAGTACCAATTAACATTTTAAGTGCACTACCAGATCTAAAACATTATCCATGTCATGAATATGGTACTATTTCCATGAACATTACAGGGTTATTATAGGGCTATAAAAATGAATAAATAGGAAAATCAAAATCAGTGCCGAATCAAATGTTATCTTAAACATATATTTTTATATTTCATTTGGCAGGAATTGCGTGCTGCTGGTGACCAAGCGACTGCTATACACTTTCGTTTGAGTTGTCAAGCTATATTCGACTTTATGGACTATTTACAAAAGAACGCTCCTAACAGTAGGCGAGGCGAATTCATAAACACGGGTGTTGCATTACAGATAGCCATCATTGCTTCCTGGGTGGCTGTTTGTTTATGGATAATTATCACCATTTACTCTGCTCTTAGAGCTTACAAGGAAAGGGATGTGTTAACTTGTTGCGGTAATTGAAATGTAATTATATAATTATTTCCAGATACCATAATTAACGGATAAAAACATTTTATTTAAATTTTTTTTATTAATATAATTGTATAAATATATTTTCTTATAGATGAAAATGGAAGAAAATTAAAAATATAACGTTTTCTAATGTTAAAACATTTAAACGCATTTTATATTGTTGAATAAGTCATAAGTTATGTGTTAGACAGTAGTATTAATAATAATTATTACCAAAAAAGGTAATGGTGATGATTGGAATCACATTTTTCACAAAACCCGGCAAACTTTGTGATGTTACAAGTAAATAATTATTACCTTAATAAAGACTGAACTTGCAATTATCCCGCCCTTTAATAAACACAAAAATAGTTTTTAATAATTTACAATGTGCTAGTTTTAATCTAACAATGCTTATGAACACAAATTAGCTAGAAATTAATTTTTATAAGGAATAATAATTTACTGGTGTTAGATCTCTGTTCCTAGAGGCCATCTAAATAAATACCACTGCAGCGCCTATTTCTATCGCCAAACTAAACAAAAAAATCTGCAAATATTACTATTCCAGATTG
This sequence comes from Troides aeacus, assembly GCA_033220335.2. NCBI lineage: Eukaryota > Metazoa > Arthropoda > Insecta > Lepidoptera > Papilionidae > Troides > Troides aeacus. The sequence continues at coordinate 9,893,927 of CM067272.1, read as the reverse complement.
AAGGACGTTGTAGGTAGCGAAATTTCTGGGATTAACGAGGCCCGAAATCTTATGCCTCCGGAACCACATTGATTCCATACTGATATATCACCGACTAAAGCCACATTAGTATAGGCGGGTGTATGACTTTCCACCAGGTGAACATCCCGCTCGTCTCGTCTTTTAATTACGTACGTGATACATAATTTATTTAAAATTGTTTATAATATAATTATTTTTATTAATATAACCATAGTAATTATTTTTTAAATGTAGCCAAGAAATTTCTTGTAAACAACTCCATTTTCTCAATAAATTTAACTAATTTCATAAATAAAAATTAACCTTTTTATAATTATAAATATTAAATTATTGTGAATATTATTAAGGATATCTTTACGTAATAACGGTGCTCTTACACAGGGTCGACAGAAGAAAACATTATAATGTGTACAATGTGTTTTTTTGTGAAAGATTATTTACTTGTGGAAAAACACCGGTCTCACAGTACTATTCAGGTTTCAAATGTTACGTCAAGAAACCTTAAATCTGTGACATACGCTTAATGATAGCGTTACATTTATGAATGTTTATAAGCAGCTTGCTCACCGAAACTGCCTAAAATCAGCTTTATTATGTTATTGATTTCAATATATAAAAGTTTGTCAATTATTCTTATATTAATATGTTAAAATTTTGTTTGTAAATCGTGCCGTCCATCATATGTTTAATTTTACTATAATACTTACTGCACATGTGTATAAATAAATATATCAATTTTTTTTTTGTTTTATGATTCTACTATACTTCTAGTAGTTACTCCTGCCAGAGATATTTTTTTTCGAAAATGTATAAGACAAATGTTATCGATTATTTTACAGGTGGTGGTCTTTTTTGCTGGATACTGTCTTGGTAGCTAATATCACAGCACCTTTTTCTACCGCTCAATTATCTAGGTATCTATTTCTGTATAAATCATCATTATGATCCAATTCAAAGGGCTCTGAACATTGTTGGTGAAAATGCTATAAATATGGGTAATAGGGATTACCAACTTATATTAACAAGTTAAACGATCATCTGTTGTAAATTTAAAATATCATTGTAATATTTGAAAACTTGTCACTTCACATATGACAAGTGTCGACTGCCCTTACTAACACATTCAACCTCCAACAGAATGTTAAAAGTGTTTTACGCGAAATAAAGTGGTTAATTAGTGTCTCAATCCCATGTATATGTTTACAATGAAATTGTAGGTATAATGACGTTCTTGATAGAAACGCGACCGCTAGGACGCTCGAATGTTATGAAAAGAACGGTTTTATCGAAACAATATGGTTGTTCCGAAAAGAACATTATAGTTGTTCTCCAAAGAACATTCAGTCGCGGTATAAGAATCTTCATCAACATGACATCACCCGACGACACGCCTCGAAGTCCAGAGCAGTAGTAAGTGTCAACTCTACAACGGCCCGCGCAGAAAAGGACAGCCTGTGCGCGACCTATATTGATGCTTTGGAAAAAGACGTTTCCTGTTCGCGCATGCGCAGTTCCCGTTTGATTTCTTGCACAATATTTTTTATTGTTGCGCAATTCGGGTGAGCGATGTATAATCCCTCCGTTAGTTGCGCTAACCTAATATAGTTAATCTGTAGCGAAACTAAACCGACAAATATACAATTCAAGCATCAACAAGATATTCATTCACTCTTTGCCGTACCTACCAAGTCGCTAAAAAATTATTAGTACATTCTTCTGAATGAAAGTATTTGTACAAATAAAAAATAAATACTAGCTCCAAAGATTTTCACTCGCGGATACAAGATCCGCAAGCCTTGAGTGAGATGAAGCTGCAATAGTTGTTAATGAAACTAGCGGCGCTAATTTCATCATAGAAAAAGGCTCAAAAGCTACAGGCAATAAAACAAATTCGTCTTCACATAAAATATATAATCCACAACATCAACAAACTACACATCGAGGACTACACTTACACAGTTCATAACGACAATAAATAGTGGAGTAAATTTTTTTTTATACAAACCATCGACAAGCTTCTAAAGAAATATCTTATCCATTAAAGTAAGGCAATAAAATTAATTAAAAATATTATATAGATGTAAATATTCAATAATGTATCAAATTAACTTTAATAGGTTATATTATTTTGATTAAAATGCTATGAAATTGCTTTCACTTATCTTTTACATTGGTACTTATGTATAGTAGATAAAAAAAATGGATTAATAGTAATAAGAATGGTTTTAAAATATTGTATAAACATTATTTCAACACCAATATGTTTGAATGAGAATATTTCACCGACTTGTAAATGGAACATAAAAATATTCTATAAAATCATCATTACGTAGTACCTGTACGGTTTTCGTAAAAGTTTATTTAATATATGGCACGAGGACATTAAGTTTTTGGTGATTCAGTTAAAAAACATTTGTGACTAATAAGTTTACATAATAAATCCGCCATTTTACAACTATGATGATAATGAATGAAACTGTGGAACATGTTCTCTCATAAACTATCTCTTGCTCTGTTTAATTATAAATGTTCTAGATCACCGTCATCACAGGCGTTCTAAAAAAATCTAGATGAATTTTATCATAATGGTCTTAAGCTTGACGTGATGAGTCTATTCAAAATATAGATTATATAACAAAACGATATTGATTCTATTTGAAAGAACTAATACAGTGAAATATTTTATAGCAAATATACATCATCAAATATTGATAAGATACTAAAATATATACAATCCAAAGAGGTCCGAGACAAAAAGTATTATAGTCATAAAAATAATATAAACATTAAACTGCTTAATTATTTGGCGTTAATTTTTGTTTTGGTTACTAATTTAAAATGGAAGGACTTGTAACAACATTAAGTTAAAGTGTAATATTTACAATGTCTTTAAGTGAAGAGTGAATACATTTAATCTGGACTAGTGTGCTTTACCACCAATAATACATCTCCGTTTACCTTCTAATGGGATCGCGGAAAACATCGGTTACATAATAAAATATGGCCTACGGACTTCTCTATGTATCATCACATTCAATATTTTTTATTCAACATTCACTAAGTAAAGACAGTTATAAAGAAGTAGATTGGCAAATTCGCCTAATTTCGACATTCTTTCTCCCAATCATCAGGAATCAACGTGTCAATGTGTTGGACGAAACGATTGTAGGTGCAGGGATCGTCGCAGAATGGCATGTTCAGCTCCATTGGAACTTCAACTTTAGTGTTGTTACGATAGAACAACTAAAACAAACAAGTACTTATAAAAATAGTAGAAAATTACTAAAGATTATTTTTTTATTTCATTAAACGAGGGAACGAGCGGGCCGTTCATCTGTAAGTGAATACGCCCGCCCATAAAAACGCAGCGCTAGTTAGGATGATATATACTGCATCACATCTCATTACCCCAGGAATTACACTAGCTACAAAACCCTTCAAATCGGAACACAGTAATGTTTATACACTACTGGTTGTCGGCAAACCAAGACGGTCTGCGGCAACGCAGATCTAATCTAGATTCAAGATGACGCTCGGGCTGCAAGCCATTGCGACTCTTACAGGTCATCTGACATAGGGCTCGTGGACCCGGATCCACGGCCAGTGGTGGAGATCTAATGTTATTCATTTGTACTGTCATAGTACTCTTCACGATTTCGACTGTCTCCGTGTCACTGGTGACAGTGACCAAGCGCTTCCCTTGTAACGCGGAGATCCTGGTTCTATCTGGGGGCATTATGTTCTACATTTTTTTTGGGTCACCAACAAAATTCTACAATGTATTGTCTTTACAAATACGTCCTCTACCATTTTCGTTGTGTAAATACGCGAGCCCAGACGGTAGATGCTGTTATCTCACTAATATTTTTATCACAATGGACTAACCCCAATGACACGCAATAATAAAAAAAACCGCATAACCTAAGACGATTTCTAATAAAAGAGATATGCAAATGACAAATAATATATTTTTTTCTTACTTTGACAAAGAAACTGTCCTGTTCCACCTCCTCATGCAGTTCCAAGGCAAGACTTGATCCATACTCCGGCTCCAATAACTCCTCGTAACCAAGCGTCCGCCACAACGCGACCACGTTCACATCGTGCCCCGAGTACAAATACATCAACCGGTCCTGGTTTGTATGTGTTACACTATCTCTTAAACTTCTTTTAATTTCAGCTAAGAATGGTCCTGTAAGAAGTGGTGCATAATGTTTTTGTTTATATCACAAATGATTATCACATTTGAAAAAAAATTATATATATTTATGAATATTTCTAATCCTCGTCGGAATGAAGCGTGCTATCCAGTGTATGGCTTTATTTCAGTGTTCTTATCTATCATTACAAAAGCAGTTCGCTATATAATAGATATAATTAGGGTGCAGATGAAATATAATATAATAAACAGTTAATAACGGAAAAAATGGGAATAGTCAGCCTGGTACATAGGAATATTATAATTATATTATTATATACAATTTACATTATTATTACTGGTGGAAGGTTCTCTGTCATCGGAAACCGTCAAGGTAGGACATTACTGTAGTCCGGTTTGAAGAGCTATAGCTAGTAAAATGACAGTTGTAAGGGTACTTAACATCTTATGTCTCAATGCGACGAGCTCAATTTTGTAGAGTATCTTTTTAAATAGCGCCACCTTGTCATGGGTAGGCTCGTCACTTACTATCGGATGAACATCTCTTAAAAAAATATTAACTTTACACTTCGTCCTTTACAATATATATTTTTTTTACATTGATAATTAATTAATGTATATAAAATAATTAGAAAATATGAATCTTGTTGCTATTAATTCCCAAGATTAATACAATGACAAATGTTTAAAGAGAAGCTGTCTGAAGAGGAAGGGTGTCTGATGGCAGATTTACGTTTTTAAATACGATTATTCCGGAAAATAATTAACGGTCCGAGGTGAGGGTAGTGTCATTGGAATCACTGAGCGTGCGTATTTCTCAGTCACGATGCAGCAGTGGACCAGTGAGCATCGCGCGTTCACCATAAAGACGTTTTGCAAGAGCAACGATTCTTTCGGTGTCGCCCATCAACGGTTTTGTTCTCACTTCGATATTCGAAGATTAAGTGATGCACCAAGTGTAAATTTAACACAGCTCTAGTTCAAGTCTAGAAAATATTAACAATTTAAAAAAAAAAATATTTTTTTATAACAACTGATTTTAAAAAGTTGAAAATATGATAAGTAATTATAGCATTGAATGAATATTATAAAATGCTTTGAAAAACACATGGTTTGTGGTTCTAACTAGGATTTTTACATGGCATCAAATGACAGTGATTATAGAATTTAAGATATTCAGTTTTATTACTACAGTAGTTTTTCTAGCCTAACCTCTTTTCATGCTGGAACACAGTAATGTTTTTATATGAACACATGGTGGCAAATACAGGGAGTACAAACCACGATAGTTTATAGGAACAGGGAACAAGCACTACAATTTAATATATTAAACATACATAAATATAATATAAAGCAATAATAAGCACTTTATAAACATTTTTTTTGTGTTTAATATAAAAACTAAAAATATAAGACATGAAAAAAAAGTTTGGGCTTGCCATAGATTTAACATTTTATATGATTAGAATAACTAATTGACAATTACTTGCCTACTTTTAGCCTTTGCAATGTTTTGTTGTATGATAATAAAGCAAGGCTGAGCATAAATGGTGTTCGCATCTTATTTGGGAAGACATTCTTTGTCCAATCGGGAAGCTTCAGTCCAGCCTCTTGCTGTGTTTGTAACGTGCTGTACAAGAAGTCTACATCTAAAACGCTGCGCATGCTCTGATTTGTATATTTGCTCAGATAATCAAATAAGTCGGCAAATTTAGGATCTGCATTTTTTTCCTCTAAGAGCTCGTGATACATTGCTTTCCAAATGTTACAGGGTTTAGTCTGTGCTACTATCTAGAAAAAACACAGTTGTGGATTATGAAATAACAAAATGAAAAAAAAATGGTTATCTAGACATGCATGGTGTACTAACCTGTACATCAGCAATTATTAATAGTCATGAATATGATGTTAACATGTTCATGGTATTACTTTAAACTGTCATAGAAAACAAATCTTAAGTCTTATTTCATTCAAATAAGTAAATGTTTTTCTGTTTCTAATTATATAAATAATGAAAATGGTGTAATCTTTGAAACATAACTTAATGCCTTGACAAATTGCTATAATATATCATCACCATAAATAAATATTATGTAAGTCTTACATCATCTAAATTCTTCGGCAGGGAATGTACTGGGATTGGTTGCCATGGTATCTCTGGGTGCCATTTTTGACGCTCAACCGGAGGATAAAGACCAGCCAAAAATGTATATGCACTCATGAGGCATCGAGTTTTATCACTGCTTTTGATGTAAACATCCTTTTCAAAATATTCTTCTGGTATGAAGTTAGCATAATAATTTCGATATTTCTTTCCCAATTCATATAATTGTAATTTTCCTGCCTAAAGAGATTATAATGAAAATATATATATACTGTGTATTAAGAGACCGCTTCTGAAAACGAAGACAGAGGATGGAACTAATGATACCTTTGAATGATAGAACAGAAAAAAATCAACCCTGATAAAAAAAATTATAATTTTAAAACATTTTATTAGCATAATTTACACTCCATCGTGTTAGTACAGCTAATTGAAACAATAGTTTCTTAAGAAATACATTACTTTACTAAAAAAAAACCAGCAATAAAACACAAAATCAAAAACATCTGATGTTTGGATAAACGAAACCACAAGTGCGGAAGAAACTCGAGATGTATTTAGTTTCAATTTGAACCTTATTTCATAAGGCCACAGAGCATTTAGATTGCGTGTTTTTTTCTGTCCCATCATCAAAGGTTTCATTAGTAATATTGTCTGTCTTCCTTTTCAGAAGCAGTCTCCAAACACCCAGTATGTGTATCTATTTATATTTATTGTAAAATCAATATTTTGAAAACATTTTTTAAAATTATTAACATTATTGTAGATTTATTCATCATCATTTAAGGTTTTTTTTTATAAATACTTTTTAACCACTTCAATAGACGCAAGGCATCACAGATAAGACACAGCTGGATCATGACTATCACATGCTTAAAAAAAAGAGTCAATTGAGTATTCTTCACAATTATAATTGAATTCGACTATTTAAAATTTTTTTGCCATTTTATACATTGATTTGAGTAATATATGTGTTATAAATTCTTTTTTTAAAGACAATCATGATTTTATGTGGAGGGTTAATTATTATTATGATTACATACTATAAACATATATTACATTTTTGTAATAAAATAATCCTTTTTTTTTAATATAACAAGTTACAATTTCACTTACATTTGTCAAACTTCCCAATCCATCTGGCCATTGATAATTCTTAAATGGATCACTTTTGTAACTGTTAACAGGTGTTCTAGCACCATGACGAAATAACTAAAACAAAAATAGAAATAGTACTGCTAGTATGAAAATGGGTTACCGGGTTAAATAGTTGCTTGCTATTAATAACAAAAGTGCTGCAAAGATTATATATTTAAATTTTATGAAAACATCATCAATAGCTATTATCAATACTTTGGTTATTTTAATGATTTATGATTTTAGTACTAACATTTAAAAAATATAAAAAAATTAAATGGTATTATTTTGGTTTGACTTCTAAGAAATCCCGAAATACGTGCCTAATAAACTAAAGTAGCTCCCTGTTGTTGCCTCTAAAAGTCATAATAAAAATTTATAATAACCTTCAAGAAATCCTTACGAAAAATCAATATTAATATAATTAAACCTATAACATTGTAGATTAAAATAAAATTTTTAATTTAATTTTATGAGCTACATAGTACTTTGCTGGTAACTTACAACAATGACTAGACGTAAGGTCTTAGATTCATAGGGAAGTGTTTCACTTAGAACACAATATCCCAGCAAACAACTAAGCACTGCCAATCCCAAGACAATAACAGCAAGTGTAGTTGATCTCTTCGGAATTGAGTGACAAGTTTTTTGTTCCAATTTAGGTGATGAAGGTCGTCTCCATGTATTTTCGTTGTTATCGTACTCCATTTTGAACACTTATACTATCAATAATTTTCTACAACCATAACATTTTCAATAATCATTTCTAAAAATACCATAAGAGAATACAATTTAATGAACATGTATTGTTATTTGTTACAGTAAACCCTATATTAGCCCACAATCTCATTGACAAACAATTGCCAAGTGTTGACATTTACAATATCTAACTAGTCTGGACAAAAATATTATTATATAAAAACTTTTCTCTTTTTCAACTTTTTAATTATTTTGAATTTGGAACACGTATAATATTTTAAAAACTTTATAAATTTATTTATAAATTATTTTAAAAACTTTGCGCCATTTCACAAATTTTTTCGTGTTCATTATCAAATTATAATATGGAATAGGGTGTTATAGAAAATAGGATTGTAGTGATCGCCATGCACAAAATGGGTATGTAGCCGTCGGTCATTTTCCAGACACTTCTTGCTGAAAAGCTTGCTATCAGCCGTATGTTCGTATATCGTAATATCAACAGATACAAAAATACTTCCTCTGTCCAGAAGACAACGAGAAAAAATTGGGAAACTACAAAGGCTGTTAATGCTGTTAAAGCGAGGATTCGTCGAAACCCCGTTAGGAAGCAAAAAATCTTATCGCGATAAATGAAGATTGCTGCTAGGACTCTGTCGCGGATTATAAAACAAAACCTGAAGCTCGGTGCTTATCGACGATATACAGGATATGCCCTAAATCAATCTTTACAATTAAAGAGAGTGGATCGTTCAAAACGCCTTCTGTCGCGATACGTAGGTGAAAGGCACTGAAATATCCTGTTTACCGATGAAAAAATTTTCACCATTGAAGAAAACTACAATAAGCAAAATGACAAAGTGTACGCTCACAGTTCTAAAAAACTGCTCAAGTGGTCGAAAAGGTACAACGGGGTCATCATCCAGCGCCAGTTATGGTTTGGAGGGGTGTGTTTTATCAAGGAGTCACAAAACTACTTTTTTGTAAAAAAGAAGTGAAAACTTCAACCAAAGAGTAATAAGATACAGTATTAGATCATGTTGTGAAACCTCTCAGCAGCACACTATTTAAAAATATACCGTTTACTTTCCAGCAGGACTGTACCTGGTCACAAGGCACGAACTACCCATGCCTGGCTTAAAACCAACGTTTCGGACTTTATAAAAGCTCAAGACTGGCCCTCATCTAGCTAAGACATAAACCCTTTAGACTTCAAATTATAGTCAGTTTTAGAAGACATGGCCTGCACTTTGAATCAAGCATTGGCTGTAATTTCCCTTGGATACAGTGCGTAAACAGATTAAAAGCCTATATAAAAGGCAGAGATGGCCATTTCGTTTAGAATATTTTTTTTGAGTGTAATACGGTTACAACGAAGTAATATTTATTCTTACATCTACTCATTTGTGTTCCTGGTAAAATACGCTATAGCTAATCATGACCTAATTTTATTATGAATAATCTTGTAATTGATCGCATTATGAGCTTAAGACACGATATTTGTTACTAGGTGATCTTTTTTAGTATGAATAGATTTTAATTATTACCTACTCATTTGTTGGAATTACGGAAGTAAAAATGGTGTTTGACACTTTCAATGCCACTACGATTTTATTGTATTCCTGAATGCCGCATGCATTGTGCTATTGATTCACCGCCATTCTAGCGATTCGCCGCCACTGGAGTAAAATTAAGATGGATTGGCGGGTAGAGGCGGCGCTATTGAAAGTATTAATTATAATAATTATAACAGACGGACTATTCGCTTTGATGCATGAAGGAAAAACAAGAGGGTAGTGTTTGCCTTTAATGTTATTTAATGATGTCGTTCCGATTATCGCGGTCATTTGAAATAATTTGAAAATACAGAATGTTTCTATATTGATTTATTATTTTTATTGAAATTTAAAATCAACAACAGTAAATTGTAAAAACATTAATATATAAAGCAATCGTCTGGACGGTTCATAACAATGTTATTCTTAAACTAACACTAGTAAAAAATGTTCTGTTTAACAATCACAAAATAAATAATTGTGCATATATATATATATAACAATAAAAAGTAACCAGTATTTTCAAGTAGATTCTAATTACGTCGTTTGATAGTAAGGCTTTTGTCATTAAAGTAATAATGCAAAACATAAAAATTAAAAGATTCCATTAAAATATTTCGTTCTTAAACTCTAGTTTCCGCTTATATAAAACTTATTATAATACGTTGCTGTAATAGTGCTAAAGTTGTATAAATATAAAATTATTGTAGTATTTTTATCTTTCTTAATCCGTAATGAATAAATAAATTTAAGCACGGTATCCCTTTATACTCGAGGGCGCCGGTCTGATTTGAAGCTTCAACTCTAGCGGTGCCGATACGACGTCTGACCGATATCAGACAATTTTAAACAATTGGAATTCAAAGTTTCTGAATTGTTTTATTCTGAGCTAACACATATATGTGGAAGGCTCAACTATAAAAGTCAAAGGTCTAATTTTGCTCTTCCCTGTAAGTGAAACCAACAAAGTGAGGCATCAGAGTTTAAATGCTAGCTGACTCAAAGGCTGACTACATTTGTTTCATTTTGCCATACTAATGATCACTCACCCTAGTTTTTGGCTAGACCCTATTTAGCAGTTTCATCAAGAATCCCAATACACTTATACCAAAAGTTGTTGAGTAAAATTCCAAGTGCTTAAAGGCACTATATGTTCACCATAAGATACTATACCAGGTTCTTGTTGGGGCATGGGAATTTCCCTGGTCAATTCATACCTCATATATAAATTTGAAAAGACCAAAAGAGGGAAAAGTCAGTGTCATTCAGGATTTCTAAAATCATTTGTTTGTACAAATGAGAGGGTCATATCGCAAGCAACAAGAGCAATTGTTTACGTCATATTCCAATGATACCTGACTCTAAAAGAAACTCCATGTTATGCTAGAAGGGATTGCAAGGTTTGTTCTGACCATAACAAGACTGGAGGTGAGCCGGACATTTTGTAATTCTGTGATACATGTCCTGATAAACCTAGGATGCATCTTGCTATTGTTTCATTAAATATCCACTAAAAATAATCGGTGTAATATTTATCAAACTTTGTTGTTTTGACATGCAAATGAATAAGCTGCTGATAATTTATTATTTGTACGTTTGTTTATAAATGTTTTAAAAGAACATCTAAGATGTTTACCTATTTTGGGAGAAATCACTTTGAGTCAGTGATTCTTGTAAGCTAAAAGAGCTCGAGTGTAAAGGGTTATTATTTGGAAAACTATTTATCATTTAGTCCAGGATCAGCAGCTGTAAATGGATTGTAATTCTGCAGGCCAACAAGTTCCATTGAAATATCCCATAGCTTTTTTGCATTCTCATTATTAAGAGCATTTTGATGAGGACTTGTAACAACACAATCACTGTAATAAAAAATTATTTTGAGTCTAAACTAATTCTAAACCTCTCTCTTAGTAACAGAAATATATAAAAAACATTTTTTCTTTTAATATAGTCTGCAATTTACACCCTATATTACTTATTATGATTTATCATCCTCATCAACTGTTAGATGTCCACAGCTGGACATAGCTCTCCCCTAAAGATTTCCACATTTGTAGGGGTTTGTATTGGGAGACTTAGGCTATTTTCCACCACACTGACCCACCCAATGTGGGTTGGTGGGGGCCAAAGCTTCATTTGATTTTTAGTAGGGTGCACCTTGAGCAGGTGGAGCTGACTTGATCCTATGAGTTGCTGTGTGGGAACCCTTACACACCACACCATATTACTTATTGTGATTACATACCTGTAATATAATCCAGTTTCATTAGCACATTTTTCATCTACTCCACAATATATAGTAGTTTGAGCTCCAAGTTCAGGAGACTTCATAAATGGACCAACCAAAAATCCAAATAATTTTCTTGCTCCCCAAAACATTGTTTCATTCATATGGCGTCCAAGCTCCGTTTTAATAACACCAGGATGTAAGCAGTAAGTGTTAATACCTTCAATGTTATATTCCTGTGTATCCAACATGAAACTAAAGTATAATAGTCGCAGTACAACTGATGTCTTTAGTGAACTTTAGATAACACCTTCATAAATAATGTTCTAACTTATTAATAAACTATAAAGTTAGCAATTATTGTCGAGAATGATTTAAAATAAACTTAATACTAATTTAAATATTAATATAACCTTTAGTTTGGCTGCCAATTCTCTTGAGAACAAAACGTTAGCAAGTTTACTCTGCGAGTATGCTTCCATAGCATTATATGGTCTTGTCTTATAATTTAAATCATCAAAAAATATACCATATCCTGGAAAAAGCATGATAGTATTTAATATTATATTTATAATCCAATACATTTTAGAAAAAAAAAATCATTTTGACATTTACTTATATGTGCTCTAGAAGAAACAGTAACAATTCTTGCAGGTGTACTGTTTTTTATGCGTGGCAGAAGAAGCATTGTCAGAAGAAAGTGACCTAAATGATTTGTTCCAAATTGGATTTCATAACCATCTTCAGTCTCCCCCTTAGGACACATCATAACCCCTGCATTATTTATTAAAATGTTAACTTGTGGTTCTGTTTCTAACATTTTTTTACTAAAATCGCGAATAGATTTCATAGAAGACAAGTCACATTTCTCTAAAATCAAATCGCCTCTATCGGTGACTTCCTTGCATTTTTCTTCAATTTCTTTTTTTGCTTTTTCAGCTTTCTCCATGCTTCTGCATGCTAATATTACGCGAGCACCTTAAATAATATAAAATGTTAAATAATTATCTTTAACACTGTAAGTATTGTCTGAAGTAATAGTAATAATAATCTAATAGATAACGATACCTCTTTTATAGAAATCTAATGCGGTTTCTTTACCAATGCCAGTATTACTTCCAGTTATAATAGCAGTTTTTCCAATTAGTTTTGATGTACTTAAACATCTACCACTGAAAAATGGCATGATTAATATAAATATAAATGTTCACTATAACGACACCAAAACTAAAACAAAAAGTAGCGGTCCGTTATTTTAATACTTGTAAGTTACTGACGTATATAATTGTCATTCTGACTGAATTAGTGAAGTACTGCTAACAATAGAATTTAATTTCTAGGTCAAAAGTTTTATTCATTATTAATAAAAATATAATTCTTCTAAGATTTTAAACCTTTGCTTAGTATATTTATTAGTGGTAGTTCATATGTTATGTAACATATGACCTAAGTGTAAGTAATCCCGTGTAAGATTTTCATTAAATTTTTATGAGGAATATAATAGAAATGTGTAACGTTCATTATAATCCAGCGGCTAACCTTTTTTAAAACAAGTGTGCAATGAAAAATTTTTGCAGAGCGGTGAGCGCATATATTTTTTAGGTGGATAGTAATGAGTATATAAATAAACATATATTAGCGTTACATTGAAATAACACAAATAATTATAGTACACGATGATAATAATAATAAGGTAAGTACAATATATTAATAATTTTTTTATTGTGAGCTGTCGATTCAAATAATTACCTTGTATGTATCATAGCAAATCGTAGATTGTATCCACAGTGTGGAGTTAGCCACTGCTGCTGTAGTTTATGAAAAGTAGTAAATGTGTATTACTCTCGTTAGGTTTAAGTTTAGGCAAAGTTCCACCTTAGTCCTAACATTATTCCATCAGATATTATTTTATAAATATGCAATACATAATATCTAGCATTGTCGACGTTTATGTGACATTATTTTTGTCTGGTTGAGTACCTAACCTTGTTGAGTAACCTAACCTGAGTAACCTAAGTTGAGTACTACATTCAGTTTTTTTTATAATTGTGCTTTTTGTTTTTAAATATGAGAAACATAGAAATTTAATGTGAGGTGTAAAAAAATATTATTGTGACTGATGTTTATTTTATTCTACTTCGGATTTTAAATAAAACCAATAATTGTTACTGAATGCAGCATAAGAATTATATTGTACAGTGAGCAACACTTCCTGTAATAGTATAAAATATATAAGTTTTACATGCAACATTTGTGTCAAAATTCAGTGTTAAACTTCAGGTGATTCAGTTGCGCTATAAAACTGTGCAAAAGTGTGTGTATACTGCATAGTAGTAAAAAGACTACGAGAAATAGAACAGAATACAAGTAAAAATATTTTGTTACTTAAATTTCATATAGATTCAAACCATTCATTAAAAGTAGTTAAAAAAGATTAAATCATTATTGATAAAACATGAAAAGTTATCTCAACTGTAAATTGAAGTTAACTAATATTATTTTTTATTTTATTGTACAAATTACGTATTTTGCATTTCTCGTGACTACGTTTTTTCATGATGAACTATATTTTTCAGACGTTTTTTATGGGCGAATACATTGGTTTTTCGTTTGCTGTTAATTAAATTAGATACACTATTTTTACACTTTTTAATGAACGTATAGAATTTTCTGTTACTTGCGTATATACTTGAGTAGTAAGGCAGTAATGTCCGATGTAAATAATGATAACGGATAGCAATAAGCATTTTAAAAAATGTGTGATTAATCAAATTGATTGAATTTAACGAAGAGGGTAACAAGAGTACTACCTATGAATATAGATTTAATTTGATTGTTATCTTTTAAATAATGGGAGTGCTGATTTATTTAATATATTATTTTTTTTGTTTTTCAGTAATATTTCCATTATGCTATTTCATCGATGTATTTTATATAATGTTCTAACAGATTTTTTTATAACAATCTACCTAGAAAATAGAATTTACTCAATTTTTTGTCAAAGCTAATATGTATCTTATAAATCTAATTACTAAAAATTAATTATATTAGCAACAAGAATTTATGGAATTAATATAAAAAAATACATACATTTTTTATACTTAAGATTTTGAAAAAATATTTCTTTAGAAATATTACGAGATTAATAATCATATATTTCTATAATAATTATATTTTTATGTTTTTACTTAAACAAAACTGAAAAGAATCAAAACAAGTTCTTAATCAGTATTGTATACCGGTGCTTGCATTTGCATCGAATCGAGATGGTACTTCTAAACAAAAGAATAACATTTATATATATAGAAATGTTTTATTCAAGGCATTTGATCTCCTGCGCATATTAAGTTGCGATTAATTCTCGGTAGACAAAGACAAAGCTCATCGTTCTATGTAATGTATATGTTACGTGTTCGATGTATTTTTTTTTTGCTTTAATTTAGGAGTGACATAACCACTAGCCGTCTGAGGATAACAAACTTGAGATTCGAGAATTTTCGAGTATTTTATGGTGTTTATGTTCAGAGTTACCATGCAATGGAGTGTGATTGATTACATGATTTTTTGGAACCTATATAGGCTAGCTACCTACTTACCTAGTGCCATACAACATTGCTACTTAGCAAGCTGTATGGCACTAGTCTCAACAAAATAAAACAGCAAGCAAACTAAATCATCTTCGGTTTTATTGTCACTTAATATAGCATACCTTACAGCTGCTTGCCTTAGCTCGCTCACGTTTTGGTTTTTAACCTGAATTTGTCGATCTTTCGCAAATAACGCTTTTGTTTAGCTACATAAGAAAAGATTCTTCGGTGTTCTTCGGACGTCATCATCTTAATTTATAAATATGTTGCTAATTCAAGCACTCTTTAATTTTTGATTTCCTCTAAAAATCGTTATAATAATCTGCTCAGAGTTTATCACACTGAATCAAAATAAGTCGAGTCATCTCGTTACAAAGTTATGTAACAAAAAATTACCAGATATTTGCTAGTGAATAAATAAAGGCATATATAAGTTTTAGCATATTTTAGATTATTTCATTTAGTTATCTTGCAGATATTAAATATTAATGATGGACTACTTTAGCGGATGGTGCAAAAGTGAGCGACGATTAGATGGCCAGACTGTAATAGTAACGGGTGCAAATACAGGAATCGGAAAAGAAACTGCTTTAGATTTGTACAAACGAGGTTCGGTATTATCCTTGAAGCTTTTGATCCAACATATTACGATAGAATCACTAATTTTGTTTTGTTTCAGGGGCTAGGGTAATTATGGGGTGTCGTAACCTGGAGAAATCAGAAGCGGCCAAGCATGAAATAATTAATTCTGCAGGAAATGGCAAAAATGGTTCATTAGTGATTGAACAGCTAGACCTGTCCAGTTTGAGATCAGTGCGAGAATTCTCTACGCGAATATTAAAAAATGAATCGAACATTAATATTCTTATTAATAATGCAGGCATTATGATGTGTCCAGAGGGCAGAACTGAAGATGGTTTTGAGACGCATATAGGAGTCAACCATTTTGGACATGCGCTGTTGACGCTTCTTCTTTTGCCACGTTTAATTCAAAGTGCTCCTGCAAGAATCGTCAACGTGTCTTCACTGGCAAACGTTCGTAAGTTATAAAGAAGACTAACGCCGGTAAAAACAGCTCGATTTCCGCTACTGTCCGATCATTAATGTCGCAGAAATATTTCTTTTGAGGCTTAAATTGATTTATTTCAACCTTTTTTCAAGAATCTCACACAAATAAAAATCTAGTCTAGGTTCCGCTTTGGACATAGGTAATTTATATTATACCTTTTAGTTTAGTTTTAATGAGTGCCTAAAATTAATATTTTCAGTTTATGATCTCGACCTCGACGATTTAAATGTAGAGAAATCATATGGAGCCTCAAAAGCATATAGTGCAAGTAAATGTGCAAACATTCTTTTCACTAGGGCTTTAGACTTAAAGCTTAAGGTACGTAAATGTTTTAATTACCTATTAATATTTCCAATTTTCACGTATTTACGGATGCATTATGCGATGGAATCATCTTGTGAGTCGCCGCCGCTGGAGTAAAATTATGGTGGACATGAGAGACGAGTCGGCGGCACTGAATGTTGTTTAACGGCGTAATATTATATTTAAGTTTTAAAAAATTCTTTAAATATATTGATTTGAATTTTAGTAATATGTATTATATGTATATTTTTTTATTATACGGAACTACGAGACAAGCGAGATGATCACCTAATGGTAAGTGATACGCTCGCCCATAACTACGTAGCGCTGGATAGGGTGATATACAGCATCAAATTGTATTCGTCGCTTTAAGATATAAGGTAGGTGATGGGCTTGTTATTCCAGTAATTGAACTAGGTACAGTGCCCTTCGATCTGAAACACAGTAATGTTTCCACACCGCTAGTTGGTGGCAGAAATAGGCGCTGCGGTGGTACCTACTTAGACGGTCTCCAGTAACAAAGACCTACCAACAGTAATGTAATTACGTAATGTTTGTGATATAAATTCGAATAAGAATCGAGACGCATTAATGTTTGCGCACTATACTTGCCATGTACTAACAATATCTATTGCCTTTTTTTATATTGCCTATTACTATAGCAAGACAAAAAAATAGCAAACATAGAATAGATTTATAACAACATTACGATTTCTTTAGGAGATCAACATAAATAATGTGACCACGTACAGTCTTCATCCGGGTACTATTAGCACGGAGCTCGGTAGACATCTTGATGAAACTGTATTTAAAGGCGCCACGTGGATATTCAACAATATAATATACTTATTTTTAAAATCGCCACGGTGCGGCGCCCAGACCAGCATCTACTGCGCAGTTGATGAAGCATGCGCGGACGAAAGCGGTTTTCATTATAGGTTAGTTGGATGCTCAATTAAGCGATACATAAAATAATAAGATCTTACAGTAGCTGATTTCCCACAGAATACAAAAGCCACAAACATAATGCGATATAGCTATGTCGTGTTTTGCATGATGTAATTTGTAGTAATTTCCTTAATATTAAGTACGAGTACACGTGATTTTATTACAGTTAATAAATCATTTTATATTACAGTGATTGCGGAAAATCGTGTATGGTGACGAGGCAATGCAAGAGTCGAGTAGCTGCATTGAAATTTTGGGATTTAACTTTAGAAAAATTAAATATGCAAGATTATAATCCATTTGTCGGCACGGAAAAGGAAAAAATGCATTAAAAAAAGCACGCGATGTAATTGATAAAAATTTTACGGTTTTAAAGAATAATACTTTATTATTAATTAATTTGTTTAAATGGTATCATTATTTAAAGTATGTTTAAAGCCAAAGGTCGATGATGTATTTATTGCAATTATGATAATATCCTTTTTTATTATGACTTGCTTTTCATTTCATTTACCTAAATAACTTCATTCGTCGTCAGGATTTCTTATTATTAATAATTTCGATGCTGGAGGGACGATTGAATCCTTCGCGTAATAGTTTTTTTTTTTATTAAAAATTTTCCCTGATATTATTATTCAAGGCTTTACCTTATCCCATTATTTACAACATTTTCACACAACATTTATTTACAACATCTACACTACTATTGGCTATATACATTTTTTCTAACATACCGATATTTTTTTTTTAAACATATCTATACTTATGTTATCTTATTATATAATATTCACAAAAATACACAGAATATTATTGTATATATATGTATTATTTCTTTTATTTACTATCTTACGTATTTTTATGCAATAATTTATAAACTTACTTCTAATCTATTTTTTACTATTTCGAGCAGACTGACTTTATCTATTATTAAGCTTGTCTCCTGCTCAAAATCATACCTCAGGCATCTATGTATCGGACACTCCGTCAGCATATGAAGAACCGTTTCTTCTATGGCTTCACTGCATTTGCACCACGGGGTTTCTAGACACTTGAAACCGTTCAAGTATTGGAAGAATCCACCGTGACCGGTGAATATCTGGGCTAACTGCCCCCTTGGTCGTACCTTTTTTATTAACTGATATGTCTCTACTGCGTTTGGGAAAAATAACCTAGTGATGAACGCGGTGCTACCCTCGCTGTATCGGGCGCTCCATCTCGTAACTGAGGCATCTCGAATCAAAAGTTTAACATACGATACCGGGCACTGATCATAATCTGGCTTCCTTCGGCTGTTAAGAGCAGCCAGCTTGGCTAATTTATCAGCACGCTCATTACCAGGAACGCCCGCGTGGGCCTTGACCCAGAACAAAGACACGTCTTTGCTCTGGGTAGAATGCCTCTGCAAATTCTCTCTGGCCACTGCGGCAACAGGATGAAGCGAGCCATGATTCGTAACAGTAACGAGCGCGGCTTTACAGTCACTGAACCAACCATAGCTCGCTTCCGTCCTCCTGAGAATCATTTTAGTTGCCTCATATATTGCCAGGAGTTCGGCCTGGTAGACCTGGTAGACTGTACGCGGACAGACAGCTTCCGGTTTTAGATCTCGGCCTCGCCTTTCCATATGGAAAGTGAGGCTCCAACCTTCCCCTCAAGCTTACTGCCGTCGGTGTATATCTTCACCGCCTGCGAGTTGTGCTCATAAACAGAGTTTTGGTCTACCAAACATATATATTTAAGATTCATTTGCGAAGCAGGGTGAAGAGTCTCTGCAAATCCTGCGACCTGTCCTACTTCCCTATCGCCTAAAAGTGTCTGGAACCACCCTATCCTAGTATCATATAGGTCGAACACCTCCTGAATTTTCAGATCTAGTGGTAGTATCCCCGACAGCAACAGGGCCGATTGTAGAGAGACCGAGCGGTACGATCTACAGAGTTTCATCGCAAATCCTCTCTGTACGGTGTTTAGTTGCCTCTGAATCCCTAGTTTCTTGCCTGCTAGTGCCCATGCCGCAGCCGCGTATAGCAAAAACGACTCGACCGCAGCTACGTAGATGGATCGGATAATTTCAGAGTCAAGACCCCAAGAAATTTTGGCTACTCGAGCGATTTGCCTATACAATCCTGATGCTTTTTTGCACTGATTCGCCACGTGGCTATTAAACGTTAAGCGATCATTAATGGTTAGTCGCAGAATATTGACTTCCCTGGACATGCCAACGCAGGTCCCCCCCTTGTTCAGCCGTGGGGTATCATACTTGAGTTTATTCGTAACCACCATTGCACATGTCTTGTGCGGTGCGAATCTCAAATTATTTTGGACACCCCATTGCCGAACATAGTCGAGGGTGGCGTTAGCACGTCCTTCCATCTCGTGTGCTGTGTCTCCGTCGAAAACAAAGGTGACATCATCCGCAAACGCTTGATAATATTCTCCTCTTGCGGGATTAAAAGGAGATTCCAAAAGAGGGGACCGCCAATTGACCCTTGCACGCAACCTTTCGTGGTATTGTGCGTGCATTGCTCCCTAGCAAACCTTACTGTGACTTTTCTGCAGCTTAGGTAGCTATCTATTAGCCTCCTTATATTCTCTTTTCTTCGGCCAGCCTGACTCTGATTGCTGGCCACTAGGCGTTGTCGAACGCCCCTTCTATATACAATGACACAAGGGTAATTAGCTTCATGAGCCTTAACTTGCCCCTGATATGGTGTACTAGTTTATAAAGGGCGTTCTCGGTGCTTTTTTGAGGCATGAATCCGAACTGGCGGGTACTAATCCTCGGTAATATGTGCCATTTTATCCTTGCTACCGTCATTTTCTTGAGGATCTTCCTCAAGACTGACAGCATACCTATTGGTCTATAAGCTTTGGGGTTGGTGTAGTCGTCCTTGCCTGGCTTTCTTATTACCACTATTGTGGCCTCCTTCCAAATGTTCGGGAAGTGTGCAAACTGCAAACACTTGTAAAAGCCAAGGAGAGAGTCTGTATCTTGGAGTATTATTTTGCTGCAGATGTCAGCCGTAAAACCATCCACTCCTGGGGCCTTCTTTGGATTAAAACTCTGCTATGGTTTTAAGCTCAAATAATGTAAACGGCGGATCATGGATTTCATCAAGAACCAAGACATATACTTTCTCTGCCGCTTCTCTGATCCGGCTATGATCTTCATTGTCAGTCACGACGAGATCCTCGGGGTAGAATGTCTCGGCCAGTAAGTTTGCAGATTCTTTGGGGTTCAGATGTTTTCCATCATTTGCTTTTAGGGTCATATCTTGATCTCTCTAGGTAGTCCGGTTGATAATCCTGTATATTCCTTCCCAAAATCCATCTTTGTACTGTATTCCACAAAACTGTTTCCAACTCTATTCGAGCTTTTCTGGCGTGGCTCTCATAATCTGCTTTCTTCACCAGGTATTCTTTAACGATCTTGTCTCGCTGATGTGGTGCAGCGTTTCAGATTCTTTTCCTAAAAGTAACCATTTTCTTTTTCTTAAGATCGAGCTCTTTGTTCCACCATGGAATTTTTATGGTCTCAGACCTTGTTTTTGTAGGGATACTTGCGCCACTTGCCAGGGTTATCGCCTGGGTATAATTTTTCGCAAGTATCTCCAACTGCCTCTTGTGATGTACCTTGTTTATTGTCGCCACGCTTATGTTATATCCGTCTTTGGTTTTGGTCAATTCCTCAGCAAATAACGCCCAGTTAGCCTTTTTTGTATTATAAAGCCGAGTTGTTCTCTCCACTCTGAAACCCTTGTTTCTAAGTCGAGCTGAAAAATAATGCCTTCCAACAGGTTCCCTCCTTGTCGTGGCGGAGGGACTTAGTAACCGTGGCGTCTGTTAGTGGGGACGCCACAATGGTGAAGCTAAGCGAAACCCATCCGGTCGACCTGCGGCGAAGGGCCGGCCGAAGCGGCTGCTCCAGGTTCGAGTACCGGTTGAGATAACTGGAGCTCACCGGAGCGGCCGCGGGGGAAGAGGAGTGTCGGAATTACGATGCGCAGTTCTCCCTATCCTCCGCGGCCGCTAATGGGTAGCAGCGGGTCCAACATATGTCCGCCGCGGGGAGCCCGGAGAGGACATCTCTGTACATAGGCACCAAGCCATATCCATGACCCTTGCCACTTAGGCGACGAGTCGGAAACATCGTGGGAGTTTTAGTCGATACAAGTCCGACATAACTGTTTCTTCTTGATTTTCAGCTCCGGTTATTTAGTCGACCGCAATTCCACTTTGAAAATTACTAATAAATTAGCTTAACACAATGATAACTTTTAATATTTTTAAACAAAAGCTATACAAGTTTTATGGCGCCAATTATGTAGCAGTATTATTATGTTAGACACCTGCTGACAAAGTAGACACTTAACAATAAAGCGCGTTTCCGGATCTAGGGTAATAAAACACCTGCAGCAATCTTCAAACAAATCACAATTCTCACTGTACCGAATTTTACAAGCGCGGAGCACTGCGCAGACGTGCGTTCAGGACGGCGGTTCGATCAGAACTTTGGCGTAATAGTTAAGCAATTGCATTCATGATATAGAGATCTCTGGTAGGAATTTGGAGCTACATGTTGTGGAGATTGATTGATGCTACGGTTTATTCAAAAGATGCTTGGACTACCTTTAAACTGTATTTATGCCGCCATAAAATTATTTCAATGGTCCAGCTCTCTACATGAGTAGGGAGAACAATTAGTATTCTGGGCGAATTTATTGTTAAATAGGTATAATCTTTATGTTTTTTCTTTTTGCCGAGCAGTAGTAGTAGTAATAGTAGTACGATGTCCCATTCAAATTAAATAATTAAATATTTCATTATTAAATTATAATGCGGAAAATGATCTTTCGTTAAAAGTTTCGTTTCATTCATAGTAGATTCTGTAAGTAGATATATTACTCCTATAATTTACTAAATAATAAATCTATGAACGGCACTGTGTGTGGTTATGGTATATAAATACCACAACCACGCATGAAAGAATAGATAAAGTACGTAACTTTTTCCATCATTTTTTATTTCGTTATTGACATATTTATGGTGCTTATGCATTTCATGCCGAAGGCTTTTAAACTTGTATGAACCTTTGTTGGGTTTTTCACAAAAGAAAATGGCGGGGATGTCACAGTTCTCGGTGGCGAGGAGACCACTGCGCCGAATGCCGCCGCATCGATCTGCGTTGGTACCTTCATCATCGAGTTGTGGACATTTCAGGTCCCAGTCTAACGTTTTACCAATAGGATCACCTATAAAATAACAGTGGCAATGGTATGAAACATACATAGATATCAAAAACAGTAGGCTAAAAATCAGTATGATTTCACTCATAGTGTTAATCAGGGACGCCATTAGCTCGGTATTTAATAGTCTGGCAGCAAAACTTCGGAATACCAAGGTCGTAGCAGGAAGCCAGACAAGGTGCCCGGCGACTTATCAGGCGATTAATGTTGGTTAACTACTATTTCATTATTATCCATACAACGTTTAAAAAGCCGCTAAGCATTTTAAAGTAGCAAATTATGCTACTATTAAGCTACCTATCCATTTAATTTGTAATTGAGAACATAAATAAGTATCTATATGAATAATTTGATGGAGTGGCCGTCCAAACTGGCACCCTAGTTAGCGCAGTGGTTGATTTGCTAGTAAACTTATTACCTGCAAAAGAGTATTATTGTCAATGAAAACAACATATAAACCATTTTTTATTAGCAGGGCCTATGACCAATGATTAGTTTAACTTAAACATACCATGCACAGTTCTATAATGATATGCCTGAAAAAGATCGCTGAATCCCAAAAAGGCAAAGTCTCCCGGTGTTTTGACTTGGTCTACGTCCTTAAAAAGTTCGCGTATGTACTCTGCTTCGTCTCTATTGTCCAGTATTGCGAGATATCCGCCAGCGGAGAGGCAGGTGCCATGTGCCTCGTGCCAAGATTGAGGTTCCGCATGCGTTATGTAACATGACCCGTTGTAGCCGCGCTTCCAACCTTTAGGGAGAATATAATTATATCTTTGAGAGTACTTTAGTAAATGGTAAATATTTTTAAAATTTTTGCCTTATTTATTTCGATATATCGATTTTGTGCGATTCGAATATCCGCACAACTGTAGTGTGCGACGCAGCAACACCACCACCACTAAGAAATTATAACCAGTAATAGTAGACCATGAAAATTTCATTGCCGCTGCAGGGGAAGAGTATCGAATGTAGGATTTCCATACAAGAAACACAGTGGCCTGCCGCATGCTTTTTTTTATTTAATCTTATCAAAATGTGAAAAGGTCGAAGAAGTCCGCGATCTTTTTTATCAAAAGAATAAATAAACGATTGTTTTATGCTGTTTTTTATTTAGAGTCATATATAATTATTATGTTACAAAATATACTACACTTACGTGGATCATATGTATCACATTCTTGATAATATGTGACGCGGGCTGCTTTAGTTTTACATATGAAGGGTAAGCTGTCTGTGCAGGGGTGGACGTAAAACTTTCCGTTTCGACGCATCGCGACGCATCTTCCTCCGCTATGTTTCGGCTCCTCTGCCTCCCATAATAAATCCAAAATGGAATCTTGCATCTGACTACCTTGTTGTTAAAATTTACGATTGTTTAAAATGCTTAATTATATTACTTAAATACATGTATTCTACTTTTACAATATTTCCTTTAATTATCTGTAACTATAGATACAGATAATTTTAAGTGGAAGTTTTGATGAACCATTATTAAAGTTCATCAAATTTTCTACTTAACGCAAAAGCAGTTATTTTAATATTATATATTATTTACAAGGGTATATGTTGCTTTAGAAACCTTACCTAGCAACCGATTGATTGTTATAGACATTGTGTTAATTAGGATAAATAATTTTTATTTGTGTGACGGTGATAAAATAATTTTAGAAATTATAAATTAAATATATTTCAAAGTTTTTTTTACTTCTATATATAATTTGATTCACAACTTAAGGTAAATTAAAATTAATTATTTATCCCATCCCATTTATCCCATCAAATATAAATTGTATTGGCCTGAATCACTAAAATGATTTTATTTTACTATATATTGTTTCCAAGTTGTTACACTAGTCCGTTTTAATTCATAATGTGTTTTAAATACCAACCTTTAATTGTGACAAAACATCTTTCTGAATAAAAGTCATGTATGCCCATGTAGATTCCATTATAACGAGTAAGGGTTGAAGTAATGAGGAGAGGCATAGCGTCAGCTTCGTCTAATGATTCAGGAACCATGAGTTCAGACCCTTCGGCTTCGCAACGGATGCGCGCATTGTGCCAAGTAGCAGCCGAATGTAACTTGTAATAAGAGTTAAATGCTTTTTCATACCTAAAATCTTGTCTGTATTTAGGACGTTGTGATTCTGGAAGGTCAATGAAATTTTTGCTTTAGCTTATTCTTCATTTCACACATAATCATGAATCATCGTGGTAGTTAGGTTTAGAATTAAAATATGTTTTGGACCCAGTTGTATTTTGCAATATACCTTTGACGAAGACTCGATATTATTTCAGTACGTATCAAACTCAATAGTTTTATTTTATTTAACGAGGCGTTGAGACGTTAACCTGATGGTAAGTGACACATACACTTGCCCATAACAACATGGTACTAGTTAAGACGATATATACCGCACCACATTGCGCTCGTTGCCTTGAGACAAAATGTTCCCTATTAATTTCACTAGGTACAGCGCCTTTCAAACCAGATCACAGTAATATTTATACACTACTGTTTGGCGGAATGAAACATTTACTTCACTATATATAAATGTTTCATAGACTTTACATTCTATGATAACATATCTTTAATCAAATATTTAAAATTTTATCTTGATTATCAATTTTTTTTTCTGATTTTCACGTTTTGATAATTATAATTTTCATTTAAAATTATGGAAGCATACAATTTTATAGTTACTATTACGACGTTTCACTGGGTAGTAGGATACAATTTATTATAAGTAATTCAATTGTTTTTTCTTTGGTCTCATTTCACAGAATAATACAATTGTCTCAACAACAAAAATTAAACACATTTAGTTTTTAAAATAACTTACCACTCTGTTTTAAAAAGGCCCATAATAACGCAAAAAACATATATTTCATTGTAAATCATAGCTGTTATAGTAACCTTTGAGTCTAGCTATTTCAAAGCGAATAAATGTATTTTTATCTAGATTGATGAATGATTGAAATTTGTAGATTTACGCAGCGGAAAATTGTTAGTATGCAGTGCATAGACTAAATGAAACAACTGCTATATTCCTCAATAAATTTTATTGTGCCTTATACATTGATTGCTAACATTTTGAATTATTTTACAGTGCAAAATAAATTATATTTTTAAATATCTAATATTTTCTATATCTATCTAATATGTGGCAATAAATTATTGTTGGCGTATAATTTATAATATTTGCATATTTACAATATGTTGCTGTTTAGGTAGGGTCAGGATAATTACTTAAGTCGTCGAAATTAATGATAAAGTACATTAAATAATTTATTATAAAATACTCATGATTTCATTGTAAATACTATTATTTGAAAGTGTCTATATAGATAGTTATAGGAGATAAAAACACGAAATTTCACTACTTAATTATTTATAACATTTTGCACACATTTTTTTCTTAACTGTACCTGGCATTTTCTGTTTATATAATAAATTGATTTTTACATAATATTCCACAATATGCTCCTGCCTTAAAGGTATAACTGAAAAAAAGCTATCACAAATAATGAAAATATATAAGCATTGGTTTGTACTTAGAGATTTCAGTAAATGCCATGGGTCAATTATTTCTATGCAACAGCATACTCAACAAGTAAAAGCATTCATAACTAAAAATTTCAAGAAAAACATGTAACAACTAGATTGATGATATATATGATATTTAAAATTGACTAGTTATATAAAAATCTTCTAAAAATTTCATAGGAGGCATTTATAATACCCCAACTTAGAAAGGCACGAGATATATTGAGAAGTGCTCCATGGTAGAAGTTGGCAAACTTTGAGCCCCTTTTGCGTAAAATATAATTAAATTCATAGACAATTGTTCTATGAGGGCCACCCAATTCACATTGCATGGCTATTTTAATAACATTTAAGGGATAAAACAAAGTACTAAGGAATGCACCAATTGAAGCTCCTGCTAAAAAATTCTGAAAAGTATCATACACAATGTATTCCTGGCGAGGCAAGCGTAATTGTACTTCATCTCTTATGATGAAAAACAATGCATTTGATGGTCCATTCCGGAAAAGGATTGGTACAAGTCCTCTGTAAAATTCCTTTATTCCATAATGCTTTGCAATATGGCTTCCAGCATGTGCAGTATTTTTAAATTCTTTATGATATTTGGGGTGGATCAGTAATGTTTGTAGTCTTTCAAATGGCATTAGTGTTGCCTCAAAACAACCAGCAATAACTCCAGCAAAAGATTTAGCTAAATAGGGATTCAATTTGTAGTGGAGTAGGGGTTGTACACATTCATCATATACTCCAAACATAAGAGACATGGACATTGATCTCTGTAATAAAGGAGGTAGCATTCCTCTGTATAAATAACCTAAACCTTCTCTTTGCAGTTGACTTAAGGCTAAAGTTGCTTCCACTCCATGCATCATCTGTAATCAATAAAAAAACGATTCACATCATTATTATTCTACAGCTTTGAAACATGGCAAGAATGAGTAAATAAATGTCTGATTAATTTAATACAGAAATAAAGCATTACTTAAATTTGAATTTTGATACAACTGTTTTATATGACAAATTTTAATATTATCTACTTGGTCTTAAAAACTGTGACATCCTGGGACTAGTATTTAATAGATAATAAAACATTTATATAGTGACAGTATTATTAAGTTTATTTCAGATCTTCAAATGGTTTGACAAAATTCTTGCAGGTGTAAACAAAATTTGATTTTGAAATAATAAGATTATCAAATATGATAATGAATACAACGCTGGAGGAAAAAGAAATATCTATTTAGTAATAAAATTAGTTTTACTTTTACCTGTCTAAATATGAGCTTATTTAAAGGATAACTAATCAATATATTGCAAAAGGCAGATCCTCCTCCACAAACAAACTCCTTCCAGTGTTCGGGAGACTCTTTTGTTGACACTGGCATTGTTATGCTGCCTTCACTAAGACAGCTTCTTTTTAACAGCTGTGATTCATTCATATCCATTCAATTAGGATATTAAAAACAATAAATATACTCTTTTGCGACCATCATCCTAAAATAAGTAATGTTTTAAATTTAATTGTTTTAATCTATCTGGATGTTGAAATTCTTATTAATAATATATTATGCTGAGATACTATCTCATCTGATGCAAAATGGTATTACTATTAGTCAATGAATGATTATAGTGAAAATTGTGCACTCGATCATTGATAATTAATGGGTTTATTTTGTTCCTTTATAGCAGATCATATAACTTTAATGTTATGATTAATAAATATATATGAAGAAAGTAACAGTGGGCTCTTATCAAAACAATGATCATCATCACCTCTTTGGAAAACATATGTATATAATTTAGTTTTTATTTTTGGTTATAATGAAAGAGAAAACTATCGAAAGAAATGCAAAAAGAATTTACAATGAAAAATTTACTATCAACTTAAATTTTGAAGCAACAAAGCTGAGTGAAGTAGTTATGAATAAAACATATTAAAAATAGGCATTAGAATGTTCTTAATTTTTAGCTATATTTTGTGCAATGAACTTTAGCTGTGAAACAAGCTTACCTTCTCTATAGCTTTTTAGGTGTGTTACGTGTGAAAACATTTTCATATTAAGTATATAGGTCTAATAACAAACTTAAACATGAATAAATAATTAAAGTTTGAAAAAAGCATTACATATCTAACATTGTTTTTAATGTTTTTATTGATATTAATTGCTTTCTATTACAAAAACTTATCCAGGGAACTTTTCCCTTTCAATTTCAGCTGCAAAAAAATGACATTATCTGGAGTATTGACAATTTCGTATTGTTAGGATAGTCGCAAAGTTTGGTTAACCATACAGCCTTTAAAGAGTAACTTAATATTTTTAACATTTTTGTAGATGTTTAAGATGTATTGTGGTTAATTGTTTTTTAAATTTGTGGGTGTTTTTTGTTTAATATTACTTTGTAATTGTATTTTCCTTCACAAAGCCTTAGGCTTTAGGCTATATAGTTTCCAATCTTTGCCTAATTCTAATGTAGCGAATTAAACAAAATATTTTTATCTATGACTTTTTGTCAAACAAATGTCAAAATCTGTGGTACAATTTTTGTTTTGCGGATGATGACAAATAGTTAACAAATATAAATTAATATTCTATTTTGATTACATTTATGCTTTGTATTATTTCTTCTTTTGTTTCAATCTCTTAACTTAAATGGCGGCTCTACTTAAAAAAAGGGCATTAGCTGAGTATAATAAATCATTTCAAGTTAGTATCTTTTCCTCTCGATAAGTAAATTATTTATATTTCACGTTAACGAAAAATAATGAATTTATTGCTTTTAATTTTAGGATGGCCCACCATCAAAAAAGCTGCATTTGGCTAAAAAACCTTTGATTGGTAGTTCAGCGGCTGCATTTGTAGGACTTTTGGAGAAATGTAAGTCAAGTGAAGAAGCTCTTCAATTATTACTACGAATTTCAGATTGCTTACAATTTCAAGAATCTGATGTAGAAGAAGCAATTAAAAAACTGTCAGAACATTTCCAATCAGAAGAGGAGTCTGTTGTTAGAGTTAAAATATTGTGGTTGTTTTGTGATATTGGTTTAGAATGTCCAGGTGCAAACTTAAATAATTTGATAGAGGAGACAATACACCTAATCAAAAACGAAACATCCCATAAGGTAAGATGAATACTATGCAATTCTATATAGTTTTTAATGTTTATTAATTTTATTTTACGGTCACTGTCAAAGTATATATTTTTTTATTTAATGCACTCTTTCCATTGTGTTAGGTCAGAATTTGTATTTAAACAATGAAGTATATACATTATCATTTTACAACCCTCTTCAATATACACTATGACTAATTTTTATGATGTAAATATCATTATCATTGGCAGATGGATGTACATTGCAAAGGCCTTACCCAAAGATCTCCTTCACTGATGGCCTTCCTTCCTTACATCTTATAAATATGATCCATTCTAATTTTGGTTTGATCAAACAAATAATGATTTGTTTATGGAAGCTCACTCTCATTATATAAAAAGAAAATGAAAAGTTATTTAATTTTTATTAAAATTTGTAGGTTATAGCGCAAGGCATAGCAACATTATTAAAATTGGGAACAAAATTAAGTGATGATAAGATTTTGATGATGCGTCTAGTGAATGTTGCAAGAGATAATCTTAAAGATACAAGTCATTCAGTGAAATGCAGGTGTTTACAGCTAATAAGTGAACTCTACCCAATTTATCCTGAATCTGACAGAACCCAAGAGATGACTGCGGAAGCAGATGCTATTGTGAAATTGTTGGGGGATTATTCTAATGCTGAAGTAAGTTAATAATATAAACCCTTAAATTTAATGTCTCTAAATAAATATTAAAAGTGATTGACATATTAAGTATTCATATTATATTTTTAAACTTAGGATGCAAGAGTAAGGTGTGAAGCATTTCAATCCCTGCTTACTTTACATGAACGAGGTCAGACTTTAAGTGCATCTCTATATGAGCATGTCTGTGAATCTCTAACCGATGACTATGAAATTGTTAGAGAAGTTGCACTGAGGCTATTGTGGCTTCTGGGGAACAAATATCCAGAGAAGTACATAATTTTTCATTTTAGTTTTATTTAAAAAAAAATTAATCCGTCACTTATGTATCATCATCAGCTGGCAGACATCCACTGCTGGATATAAGCTTCCTCCAAAGATCTCCACATCAATCAATCCTGTGCTGCTGGTGATGAACATTAATAAATGTGTACTCCAATGTTTTAATTAAAATTTCTTAATATCATACATTTTAAAATCAGCATATTTAACTGCATGTGGTAACACTGAAATCTCCTGTTTAGTCCAGTGACCTTATTATCTTCATATTGGAAAGCTAGGATTTCTTGAAAATATTTACATACATACATATATATCATGTATCAATCATCTTCAAATAGCTTTGATGTTATTTCATGTCTATTTTCAGTTCAATAACACTTCCCGATGGTGAAACAACGTTGCGTATGGTCGACGATGCATTTATACGCATTTGTTCGGCGGTGAACGACCTGTGTATGCAGGTGCGGGCGCTGGCCTGCTCGCTGCTCGGCGAGACGCGAGCTGTGTCTGATCGTTTCCTATTGCAGACTCTTGATAAACAATTAATGAGCAACATGAAGGTATTTAATTATACCTACTAATTTTACTTTAAGTTATATATATCATCACTCTATCAACTTTAGTACTCTGTTTTTAAAATTAGTTGTGTTATTGAAAGTGATTTTTGTTCTGTCGAATCTCCTTAAGTTATAAACCCATTGTTATGCTTGTCAATTTAAGATATAAGATTTTGGGTCTTATTGCCTATAGTAAATTAATTTTTTACGCCGTCAACAAACTAGAGCACAGTAATGTTGTAACACTATTCTAGGTTGCTAGAAATAGGCGCTATGGTGGTTTTTGCTTTGACATCTTGGTCTTTGGTAACAAAGACCTACCTGCAAATAGATGTATGACAGTTTTAAAGTTTCTAGATTTTCTTTGTTTAGCCTTACTCCAGATTGTGTATTATTCGTCTGATAAAGTTGTAATTTGGTTGTCACCTTTTTTTAAAGAAAAAACGGACCGCACACGAGCGCGGGGCAGAGCTAGTGCGTTCCGGTGCGTGGGCAAGCGGTAGGCGGTGGGCTGATGATGCCCCAGGTCAATTGGTGGAGCAAGAGAGCGTGCAGTTGCTACCGGGGGGCGCTGCGGGCGCATTCGTGCACGGTCTCGAAGATGAGCTAATGGGTACGTATAATATTATCTACAAACAACTGGCAGTATATCATGTACAGTAAACTTTTAGATCTCCACTAAGTATGAGTTTCCACTAATGGAAACCTTGAATTTGATTATCTCCTCTCTCCTTGTAGAAGACATTCCAAGTTCCAGTAGATAGTACAGAAATCTGATGAATATCTCCTTCACAATTTTTTTAAAAAAAACCTTTGTGTTATATTGAATAGCAGTGTTAAAGAGTTATTATTGATTTTTATAGTAATTTTATTTTTTATAATATTTAATCTGAAGTCTCAGGAGCATACAATGATTTTACATATTCTATAGTGGTAAGGTTTTCAAACTAATCTTATATTGTTAATTTGCCAGTATAGTAATAATGCTATGTTCCAGCTGCGAAAGTATAATATAAGAGCCAGAGTATTATTCACGTGCATGCACCACCATCTATTGATGTATTGTTACTTAATACCATTTTATGTCGAGATCAAATGATAGACTGTTAGGAATAAAAAAATTATTCATTTTGTCATTTTCATTACAGAGGTACGTACGGCCGCTGTGGAGGCAGTGTGCCAGCTGTCGATGGAGAATTCAACCTTCGCCACCACGTCGCTTGATTTCCTTGTGGACATGTTCAACGACGAGATAGAAGATGTGCGTGTGCGAGCCATAAACAGTCTTACTAAAATTTCTCACCACATTATACTTCGGGAGGATCAGCTTGAAATTATTTTGGGAGCTCTAGAGGTAAACAATATTTTAATGATTACCATTATGTGGATAAAGAGATAATTTTTTCTTCGTAATAAAAGTTCTCGGTTTTAAGTCTGCTATTCTGTAGTCCGTTTAGATTGATTACCTATGTGTCACTGTATGCATCTCTCACTTTATATTTCCGCCACCAATTTTAATATCGCTTTAAATAATGCCACATTATTGTGAGCAAACGTATCACCTTCAGATGAACGTCGCTCAAGTCTTTGCTTTGTTATTTAAAAAAAAATGTAATCCATTGCGTGCTTTGGCAAATCAATTGGTCATATTGTCATTAAATTGAATGTTAATAACTTTAAAATTAGCATTACTTGTTCACTTTGTTCAGTAAATGTTTTATTCCATTCCTTCTGGTAATCATTTCATTCTTTATTCTCAGGATTTTTCAATGGATGTCAGGGAAGGACTACATAGAATGTTGGGCTCATGTACAGTTGCTTCGAAAGCATGCCTAGAGATGTGTATAGACAAGATACTAGAAAACCTAAAGAGGTATCCACAGGTAAATGACCAAATAATAAAAAATATATTGTTAATCTTAAAGACTAAAATTATTATTAAAGATTCATGTAACATTAAGTTAAAACGAGTAAATTGCGTTATACAAAGAAAAATATTTAGAATATGTTTTTCGTATCATTTTAATAATTTAAACAAAGACCAAATAAATTTCTCTCGAGAATCTTTATGAATAATGCAATAAAATATTTCGTAAATTAGTTCAATGGAAAATTTTCTCCTTTTTCGTCAAGGTATTAAAATATTTTAAAGTAAAGCTTATTTATAGGATAAAAGGTCAACCTTCCGTTGCGTACAGCGCATGGGCAGTTCCCACGCGTCTCTTGTGTTGCCCCTGACGACTCGTCTTCTTGCCGTCCATCCGTTCTTCGATATGCCCGAACCTGACGTCGAAGATCCGGCGTGTATCCTTTTTAAAAATATAATAGTCATATTATATACATTTTTTACAACATAAATATTTTAATAAAATCTGGATAGCTCAGTTAGGCGGACGTACGCGCTATAGATCACGATGAAGCGACACTTGATCTCATGTCTCACGGAGACGTGCACAATGTGGTGCTTTGTGCTCTAACTACCACCACATTATAATGGACGGTTGTATCACTCATCATCAGAGTCACGATATTAATTAGTTTTGTGTTAATAAATTAAAAATTCCTTAAGGACGCTACAGATGTGTGTATACTGATCCTTGTTCTGAACGCGGCGCAGCATTGTACCACGATGTTGCCTTTGTTCGAAGAGCACACGATCAAACATTACACTTACCTACGGGATACTATGCCGCATTTGGTACCGCCTCTGCCTATTGGTGAGTAATCTTTGCTAAGCTGCTGGATACGTGCAGAGCAAGACCGATAGATGTTGAGGTTCTCAAGAGAAACCTACGCCTCTATAATAATTACAAATAAAAATCGAGAATAGAATGAAATCATTCATTACACAACATTTCCAAGCCATTCTTTGTTATATTTTATCATACCTTATGATTTACGACAATAAGATTGTTTAAAAATTTGCTCGTACATACAGGCAACAACAAAAACTTCATATTTGTAGGCTCTAAATAGTAGGATACATAGAATTTAAGATATTAGGAAAAGGTTACGTCCTTCCATAGGCCTTATGCAAAAGCTTATGACGCAAGTAATTATAAACAAGTCAGGGTAATAAGTTTTTATCATGCTTTACCATTTACGACTACACTGGTTATCTTCAATTAGCGATCGTAGTCAAGCGCTGGCTTATGTAATTGAAAAAAAATATAATTGCACTTATTTTTTTGTAGTGATGATAGACAATAGAGCAAGCACTCTCGTGATGGAGTGATGGTACTCCAATAATGAATATCATTCACGTCAGCACATATTAACTTGCCAATTAGCAATTAAATATTATGGTCGGATAATTAACCTGCCTCCTGGCATATAATAACTACATATAACCATTGATATTATAATGTAGTGACATTTTACAGGTGAATCTCAGTTTTCTCGCACGGAGAGGAGCGAGACAGCGATGGACGACAGTGCTGTGCGACGTTTCTTCGACACCGTGCTGCAGCACATTGACAACGTGACGCTCTCCGCCAACGTCAGACTCAAAATGCTGCGCTCAGCTGAAGAACAACTTAACAAGTGACATATATTTGTATATTTCAATCTGTATTTTAACACATGCGCATCTTGAGCGATATAAACTGTGGTGGTTTTTGAACAGTGTTCGGCAACAGAAATCCACTGCAAAAACCACAGACATGTTTCTCTTTAGACTACAGTAATCTTACTGATTGGAGGTCTCTATTGCCGGAGATTGTCTAGACAGGCACAACGCCAGCGACTATTTTTGCCATCAAATTGTAGTTTGATCGGACTCCAAAAAGAGCCGTCTTTAAATGCGCACTTGTTCGATAAGCCTTTTCATTTATTGAAGACCACTGGTCAATGTGTTACATATATACGGGATTAATAAATAATTTGAATGCAGGCTGTCGGAGGTGGAGCCGATGTACTCTGGCGCCGCCATCTTCACCGCTTTGTTCGCACGCTGCGTGCTTGCGTTGCATGACGCGTTGCACCACGCAGCGGGCCCTCCCGCGCACGCGCTCGCGCAGCTCACTACAGACTGCCTTAGGTATTCTCTACATTTTCTGAATCTATATCTTTTCAAAAAGTTGAGTATACTTTAGTAAAAACGCATATTTTTGTGTCTTTATGCTGCAGTGTAAGTTCAAAGCGGTAGGATCAATTTATATCTATTATATATATTTTTATAAAAAGAGAACTCTTGAATATCTTTACTAAATCAGATTTTTCCTATTTTCTTTACAATATATTTTTATCGAGTCTCTCGCCTATAAGTCTGACCCCATTTAAAATTATGTGGTTTTACATAATAAAAATAAAAAAAAACTAAAAAGATAACTGCTATGTCTCTGCTTATAATATACATAAAATATGGTTATTGAATTCAGGTTGCAGCATCAGTTCAGCGGCGTATCCGACCAAGAGTCTGCTTGTGTGGGTCAGCTGGCACTGCGCGTGACTGCGGCGCGGCTTTGTGTGCCCGACGCCGTCGCAATTGTTACTGCCACCACCGCCACCGCCACCGCAACCTCTGCTACGATCGCCGCAATGACAGCAGCGGCAGCGCTCACGCATCATGCTGAGATGTTGGACAGACTATTGGCATCCGCCGGTAAGGAACAACCACAAAAATCTTTTAAAATATCTAAACGTGAAACGTGTAAAATAATTTATTTTAAACCTAACACATATTTAATTGATTTAGATTGTAAAACTATCGTGTGAGTTATGTCTTAAAGTGGCG
Organism: Troides aeacus; assembly: GCA_033220335.2. NCBI lineage: Eukaryota > Metazoa > Arthropoda > Insecta > Lepidoptera > Papilionidae > Troides > Troides aeacus. Next base: position 9,857,968 of record CM067272.1, on the reverse strand, counting down.
CAGGTTCGATCCTCGCTGAGCTTGAGCTTCCAGTGGAGTAAAACTTTGAGAGGAAACTGACATGTACCAAAAGCTGTTGCTTTTGTGAACATATGACATCTACCTACCAGCAATCAGCCAATGTGGTAGATAAATGACCATGTCATTGACAGTTTCCTTGTCAGAAAGACTCACTCAGACTCCACTGGATTAATTGTGTTCTTTGTTAATTGTTGTATTTTTCAAGGCGTGGAACCGGATCCCTTCACCATCGCAGTATTCCAGCAGCTGTCGGCGAGCGGCGAGCACAAGCCAGCAACGCTCGCGAAGGCTCTCATGCCGCTTTTATTGGCAGCACCAATCCCCACGATACCTAAACCCAATCTTAAGGTGACCTATTTTTTGATTATTTTTTTTACATTTATATTCCTCGCCAGTTGTGTGGTGCAGTAGCAATCAATACACAAATGTTTTTAATAGCAACGCTTGTTGTTTTTTTTAATCTACAATAGACTAACATTTCACCTCAAATTGATATTGCATACAGTGTCTTCAAATAGATATTATTTGAAGTGAGTCATTATACCATATATTAGCAACAGAAACACAGCATTGCTGTTATATTATAGTGAGTGTAATTAACTCCATTCAAAGATAACCTAGCACCAATGAAAATTCCTTAACATGTGTTTCTGGAATCAAACTAGAGATCTCCGTGTTATTAAGCATGTGCACAGCTATTGCGACACAGGTTGTCAAATAATTTTATTTCAATGAAGATATATTATCAATTTGGCTTTGTATTTGTTCGTAGATCCGTATGTGTACGGCGAGTATAGTGGAGCCGGCAAACGACAACGACACAGTGGTGCGGTTCAGCGCAGGGCTGATCGCGGGCGTCGCACTTGAAGCGGAGGTGGTGCGCGTGCGCGAGCCCGCCTCGCTGCGCGTGCGCGTCGCGTACCCGGATCGCCGCGTGCACGCGCTCGTGCCACCGCGGGACCACCTGCGCCCGCTCGACCACCTTGATGACAGTCAGTGCATATCCTACATTTTATTACTACAGAATAAAAATTAAAAAAGTGAATTAAAGTGAATGTCTTCTTTCTCTTGTCAAATAAAAAACAACATATTTATATGCATACTACTTACTGGTTAAACATAAGTAAAGCAATGCCAGCAAGTCATCATTAAGCCATTACTACCTGCAAGCATAATTTTGTTTTTTTTATGTTTTAGATGATGACGGCACTCAAAACGTTCGGCTGCTAACAAAGGTGTTAATATCACACGGTGTATGGACAGAACCCTGCGGTGTCGATATATCCATATGTCTCGCTGTTGAAGAGACGGGCAGCAGGGAGCCAGCTTCTTTGGTGGAACTGTGCAGACCGGTGCGGGTCACGGTTGCACCTAAACCTATTAAAAGAGGCATATAGAGGGGATGTTATATTACTTTTAAAGGGAGAAGTAAAAAGTAAATAACCTTGAGCTGCTTCCATTCACCTCCGTGGTATAAAGTTTATTCTCAAGGTTCAATTGATGGTTTGTCATTGGACAACTGGATTGCCAGTTAATTAATATCCTCAAGGTCAATAGTATTGCTGTTTAGGCAATCTATATTTAAGGGCTGAAGGCCGGGACACACTGCACCATTTTCAGCCCTATTACTAATTTGTAATTTCTCATAGAGTATCATAAGAAATTTATTTCATGTTGTATTTGGGTATAAAAAAAACTTACAATTATTTGGCACAAATTTTATTTCAATTTAAATTAAATTTTAATAATTTTAAGTATAATATATAGCAATGTATTATAAAGCAATATTTTTCCATAATCATTTTTTTATATAAACCTGTGTATTTTACAAAGATCTAAGTCTAGTGTCTCTGATTTTATTAATATTTTGCAACGCTCTGATGTTATGAAAATAATGGTATTATTAAATGTAGATTACATTGTGTAATCAATAGTTATCTTGCTTTTTTATAAAATATAAAGAATAAATATTAATTAAATTACATCTACTCTTATTTATATCACACATATTCAATAATATTTATTTTGTCACAGAAGTATATACCAATTACATTTTCTAGTAAAATCTAACAGTAATTTCATTAGGGTAAAATGTTACAGTAAAAGGTTTTATAACATTAATTTATTTATTCATCTATCAGATAAAATTATAATAACACAAAAAAATTAGAACTTTTTATAACGATATTATTTTAGCATTTAGTTATTCTTGTCAAGCACAACTAAATGGGACAACAGTTAAGCATTTGCCCTGTAACATAATTCCTTGGATGTCTATGGTGCCCACATGTTGCAGTTTGGTTGTTGGTTAAGGTTTATAGACTCTCCCTGACAAGCTAATCTCCTCATATAAATAAATCTGCTGTTGTAATTGCTGTTTTGGCCGTCAACATTTTAGATCCAGTATGTTCTAGTGTGCATGCTTCATCTACCAATTTTTCATCATCAATGTGAAATTGAGGACAAGTACTAAAAGTTTTAGGCTTACATCCAGCAGTGGACATCTATCAGCTGATGATGATGATGATTGAAAATTTTTATAAACATTATTCTAAAACCTTGACCTATAATTTATAGAATGTAATATATACAAATATGTAATCAGAAAAGTTTTAATTTCACATTTTTAAGAGGAAGCGATGGTGTATAATAGATAATATATTTTAACATTTCAATAGTTAAAACTAAACAGGAATAAGCTTGACTCTCACAAAATAAACTGCTTTAGAATGATATAAATTCATATTTGTTCTTAATTATTTGACACTGTAATATGTATGTAAATGAGTAGTTACACAATTTTAGTTGTGTATTAATAAATTAGTAATATGATTAATATAGTAAATACTACTTGATTCAATTAATCTTCATCACATTTATCTGTTTCTTGTTTGTCTATGTTTAATAGTTCAGAGCGGGCTATACAGTGATATATAATTTGTTTAACACCAGACATCCATGTTGACACTGCACTCACATGGTCCACCATTAATGATTTATGTATCTCATCTGCCTTATTTGGCTGCTCCTCTTGAAGTGCTGTTGAAAGAGTAGAAAGATTATTACTGCATTAGTTATATTCAAGACATTAACGATAATCAAATGTTTTTTAACAAGTCAAATATAAATGGCAAACTTTTATTATATATAAGATTTGTTAAATATAACCATTCTGTGTATATGTAATAAATTTTAAAATAATAATCAATGATGCACTTGCCATATGCCAATTCTTTCATCAGGATTTGAACATTTATATTTAGTTTTCCATTTCGCCACATGTCTTCCATCACACTTATTCTTTTTTTAACATCATTAGCTTTGGCCCCTAATTCTCCATTATCGACGAATTGTAGCAAAATATCTTTCACTTCCTTCAGTGTACTTTCACTGTCAATTGAAACATTATCAACCTCGTTTTTATTATTAGTTTGTATACTCGTCGCGGGAATTGTAGCTTCAGCCATAGGGGGTAAATTTATTGGAGCTGGTGATGGAGTCGATCCAGTTCCCGATAAAGGAAAGGCAACACGTTTGTTTAAAAAATTGCGTGGCCGACTAGGGATTGTCTGTTGAGCGTTGTATGAGAACTTCGGTGGATCATTCCAGCCCGGGTCAAAAGGAACTGCAATTAAATATTAGAAAAAAAAATTGCTTGAGAATGAACACAGATGGAAAAGTAAATTAAAAAAAATACGACATCGTCTTACCTTTCTTACTATGTACAGGAATCTCATTGCACTTATCCATTGAATGTAAATTTATTACTTCTTAAAACAAAAGTTTATTTAAAGCTCCCAAAATATTGTTATAAGCCTTATTTAACAAAACAACACAGCTGTGTATTTTTTATCTGAAACGTCACTTTCGATAAAAATGTTTTTTCTCCTCATATTCGAGATGGGCAAAGATTACGAGTCATACGTTATATTAGTTATTTTTTTAAAAAACATTTATTTTCATTTATATATATCTATTTCATAAAAAGTTTTTCTCTATATTTTAGGTCTTCATTAAAAATATGTGTAATTTGGTAATAATGTTATAAAATAGAACATAAATCTTTAAATGAGAAATTACACAAAATTAAATTTTTGTATAATTTTAAAGTATTGCGTAATTGAAGATGTAGTGACAAGGATAGAGAAAGGGATGCTTAGATGGTTCGGCCATGTCGAAAGAATGGATGAAAGAAGATTAACGAAAGAAATATACAAGGTAAGAATGATTGGAAAAATCGGTGTAGGTCGACCTAGGCAGACAATTTGAGGTAAAGCGCGGCCACACCCGGCAAGTACTGGGTGACCGAGAGCTGGAGATTCCAGTCAGCTACTTGAGACTCCCACACCCGTCTGTGCAGCTTGGTGTGGAATTCTCCTGTCTGGGCGAAAGTGCGGAAGAGGTCCAACTTGCCACCTCGGCTGCCGACTCGGTGATTTGCACCGACGGCAGCCGGATCGACGACAAGGTGTGCGGCGTTCTGCGTCCTGCGGGACGCCGCAGAGGTTTCTAACAAAAAACTCAAGATGGGCAACTTCTGCACCGTATACCAGGCAGAGCTGCTGGCTTTGGCGAGAGCGACAGGGTACGCGGCCAGCGGGTTGGCGCATTCGTGCGCCGTACTCAGAGACTCGAGGTCCGCCCTGGAGACTATCGCAAAACCAGATACCCTCCATCCCCTGGCGATCGCAGTAAAAGAGAACATAATGAAAGCGCGTGAGAAAGGGACGAATGTAAGGCTATATTGGGTGAAGGCGCATGTGGCGTTGGAGGGGAATGAAAGGGCGGACCACCTGGCCAAGGAAGCGGCCCTGAAGAGCAAAAGAAGACCAGAATACGAGGACTGCCCGTTTCATTCGTCAAGCGTCAGCTAAGGCTGGAGACACTTGACGAATGGAACAGGAGGTATGTGCAAGGTACGACGGCTTCAACAACGAGGATGTTTTTCCCGAACGTCAAATCAGCGTACCGGGTGCTTCGCCGGATCGAGCTCGACACGGTCCTGGTTCAGATGTTCACCGAGCACGGGGGATTCTCCGAGTACCTCCACAGGTTCAAGCTCAAGGAGAGTCCCGCGTGCCCCTGTGACTCGGAGGTAGACCAGACCGTGGTGCACATCCTGCTTTCCTGTCTCTTATTCGGGGCAGAAAGGGTGAAATGTGAAATAGAGATAGGTATAAAGTTAGAAATGGCAGCAGTTGCCTCTCTGATGAGTGAGGACGAAAGTCGCCAGATATTTATAAGATACTGTAGAAAAATAATAGAAAGGGTAATAATAAGGAACAAAATGTAAAATACTATTAAAGACAAATCAAAATACCAAAGATAGAATAGAATAATGAATATAAAAAATGTAAAATAAACAGTAGATAATAAAAAACAGAAATCAACAAACGAAAAATTGGAACAAAGTTGGATGATTTATTTCAGGAAAAGGACGATGACATGTTCCAGGACTGACGAGGCGACGGTGTCTTCACTCAGCGAGAAGTATGAAAGAAGGAAATGGAATGGAGTATGAGAGAAAAGAGGAGGAGAATAAAAAGAAAGAAAGATTAGAATAGGCATGATAGAGAAGATAGAGACACGAAAGGAGAGAATGTAGTATCTAGAAATATGAAAATTTGAATGATAAGTGATAAATGTAAAGTAAAGCTTAAAAGTGCAATTAAAGGCCCTGACCCGCCATACGCAGGGGAATGATTTGAAAAAAAAAAAAAAAAACCTAGGCAGACATATTCCGATCAAATCGGAGATGTCCTAAAGAAAGGCCGGTTCAAAAGCACACGCAACCGACGAGCGTGCATGAAGACGCTTATGAAAGTGGAGGAAGCGAGAGAGGTGTGCCAGGATCGTAGCAGGTGGAGAGAAGTGGTGTCTGCCTACCCCACTGGGAACGAGGCGTGATATATATGTATGTATGTATGCGTAATTAAATTGATAGTCGTAAAAAATTGTTTTAGATTTAATGATAGTTTTATAATTGCCACAAAAGTTATTTTAGTGTAAATAATAAACTTATTTCCTCTGAACTGAAATGTTTACGAACGTACATTGCATAAAAGCTATCTGCCTACAGAATTGACAATTGACAAAGTTGTCAGTGTCATTACATTTGTCAAGGGTTCGATCGTGAGAATCAGACATGGCTTATAATAACATTTGTAACGGATTTTTGGAATACAAAAAACTATTATTATTTCTATTTGTATCTATATACTTATTGCAAATATCTAATGGTCAGTATATACAACTTTTCTTAATGTTAATGTTATTTCAATTTCTTTATAGCATTGTTTATTCTCAATATCATAAGACTTACGTGGCCTTATGATATGGGAGGATTTATAAATTTTTTTTAAGTGTTATTGAAATAATTATATTAATTACAGTTTAACTTCCGTTTCTTTTTATTGACAGCTTCAAAAGCAGAATTTGTAACGTGCGGCACGATTCTAAAATTAATAAACACGGACTTGAGGTTGAGACTTCATTCTCATGATGTTAAATACGGAACAGGATCTGGACAGCAATCTGTTACCGCTGTCGAGGTGTCAGATGATCACAATAGCCACTGGTTAATAAAGCCTGCAATGGGTGAAACTTGTAAGAGAGGGTGAGTGTTCAAAAAACTAAAATTATTTCTTCAATATTATCACATTTCACTACAACAAATTTTTTTATATAAAATGAATGCATTTAGCAAGATGTGTACACTGTCTCTTTCAATTTTTCAAAGTAATTTCATGTAATCAATGAAAAAGTATTGTTTTTTCAACAGAGCACCGATAAAATGTAACACAAATATTCGGCTTCACCATGTAGCCACTAAAAAGAACCTACATTCCCATTATTTCTCCTCTCCTATGTCTGGACATCAAGAAGTATCATGTTATGGAGATGAGGATGGTGAAGGTGACTCTGGTGACAACTGGACTGTAGTATGCAATAATGACTACTGGAGAAGAGACTCTCCTGTTAAATTGCGACATGTAGACACAACAAAGTAAGCCTACCTTTAATGTCCTAGCTCTGTTTGCCTTTTTGTAGCTTGAACAAGTCATACAATCTTGTATTATGAAGTATTTAAATGCTTATCTCAAATTATTTATTTTATATAAAAGACATCTGTACCCATTCTCATGGGTTGATTGAAATTGTTGGGGTAACACAACATTTTCTGAGGACTTTGACTGTGAGGCATTGCTTTAAAAACATCTTTATTTTCACCTCTTCAAGTTGTATTCTTCATATATGATGATCATGACTCTCTCCACCCACCACTTGTCTTCACAATGTTTCACAATCTCGACATCCTTACTTATTACTAGTATTATAAGTGCAAGCCTAATCTATACATAAATTTTTATTAGAATTAATATAGTCATCCATTTTTATAATAAGTTTTCAATGCTGAAACTTTATTTTTCTTATAGATACCTTGCAGGCTCTGGCCGAACCTTTGGACGTCCTATAAGTGGTCAAGGAGAAATAGTGGGTGTCAGTTCTCAGTATGGCACTTATACAGATTGGCAGGCGAAGGAAGGACTATTTATTCACCCTGGCGAGTTGTTACCACACCAAAATGCTATTCATACAGAATTATAAGCAAGAGTTAGTTTTAATTAGCCTAAAAATAACATTTTTGTAATATAAACTATTACCAGTGTAAATTATTTATGATTTTAGTCATTTATGTTAAATTCCTTGGTTCCTACATATTTTTTTTTATTTTACTAAGAGACTGGATGAGGGATATGTTTGCTTGATGGTATTACTTACACTTGCCCTAACCAATTTTTTTTTTTTAATTTAGTTAAGTGACAAGTTGTACGTTCACCTGTTGGTAAGTAGGATGTTATACACAACACTACATTGCGCTTGTCCCCTGAGACATAAGATGTTAGGTCTTATTACCCTAGTAACTACACTTGCTACAGTATTTTCGACTAGAGTATTAAAATTTGAACACTACTGATAGCAGAAATTGGAACTGCAGTGTTACCTACCTAGACAGTCTCCCTCAACAGAACCTACCACCAGTGAATGTATGCACATTCAGGTTCACAATTAGATTTTGTTTAAATAATGTAATAGCTATGATTATCTCTTAGTACTAATGCTAATTGACATTCGGTTTTAAATAGCAACAACTTGCGACATGCATATAAATGTACAATCTTAAAAAAAATCATCAATCCAAAAATATAAACCTGACTAAAAAAAGGGAAACAATAAAACAATTAATCTCTCATAATTGTATACTATTATTGATGTCATTTGTAATATGCTTTTGAATTATCTTTAAAATATTCGGTGAACAAGAATTTTTATTTTTATTTATATAATAGGTTGGCAAATATCTCCCTTCCGCGCTTTTGTCTTTTTAATTTCGCGGCTATGTACAAAGCGCTACAGAGCTCGTATCTGGCAATACTATACATAATTTGAAAGGTCTTGACATAACCTACAAAACGACGCTATGCATAATTAGTTTGGATATTGCGTTCAACAGTTATAGACGTGTAAACATGCGAGTTCACTAACGCCGAATTTGCGCTATTTTAAAGTTTTCCTTCGTTAAAGGCAAATCCGCTAGAGAAACGTTCCGTGAGATTAATGGTGTTTTGGGGGATGGTACTCTATCACTTCGAACCGCGGAGGAATGGTTTCGACGATTCAGAACCGGTGAAAACGACACCATGGATAAGCCAGCCGGCGGAAGACCTGTGACGACAAATACCGATCAAATCATGGACTACATCGAGTTAGACCGGCATGTGGCATCTCGTGACATCGCCCAGGAGATGGGAGTTAGTCACCAAACCATTTTAAACCATCCGCAGAAGGCTGGATACAAAAAAAAGCTTGATGTTTGGGTGCCGCATGATTTGACGCAAAAAAACCTTCTGGACCGAATCAACGCCTGCGATATGCTGCTGAAACGGAACGAACTCGACCCATTCTTGAAGCGGATGGTGACTGGCGACCAAAAATGGATCACATACGACAATATCAAGCGAAAACGGTCGTGGTCGAAGGCCGGTGAATCGTCCCAAACAGTGGCCAAGCCGGGATTGACGGCCAGGAAGGTTTTGCTGTGTGTTTGGTGGGATTGGAAGGGAATCATCCACTATGAGGTGCTCCCATATGGCCAGACGCTTAATTCTACCATCTACTGCGAACAACTGGACCGCTTGAAGCAGGCGATCGACCAGAAGCGTCCAGAATTGGCCAACAGGAAGGGTGTAGTGTTCCACCAGGACAACGCCAGACCACACACTTCGTTGATGACTCGTCAGAAGCTACGGGAGCTCGGATGGGAGGTTTTATCGCATCCACCATATAGCCCGGACATAGCGCCAAGTGATTACCACCTGTTCCTGTCCATGGTGAACGCCCTTGGTGGTGTAAAGTTGAACTCAAAAGAGGCTTGTGAAAAGTGGCTGTCCGAGTTCTTCGCAAATAAGGAGGGGGGCTTCTACGAGGGAGGTATTATGAAGTTGCCGTCTAGATGGAAACAGATTATCGAACAAAACGGCGCATATTTGAACTAAATCCGATCACTGTAACACTTTTTATGAAGCATTGAATAAAGAGCAAAAAAGCGGAAGGGAGATATTTGGCAACCTTATATATATAAATTTTCTTTCGAGTTTTCTGTTTAAGCAATGTAGTAGTGACTCGTGGGATCAGCTATTGAAATAACTTGATATTTTTTTGCGATCTCTTGTTACAAAAGTTTTATTAACCAAAAAAAGGATTGTTTAACAGGACCGCACGAGAATTTGTAAAAGAAATAAATTACTTGTTATTAATTCCTACAATTAAGTCCTCCATATTTGTTATCAAAATGAATATATCACCATAATTTCAACCTATGGATGTCCACTGCTGGACATAGGTCTCTAGGCTGAAGTGGCAAAGGGCGAGGCTCATGGCGACCGCGCAACATTGGCGGACCTCCCATTACGAGGACCAGATAACATAATGAATATATAATCAGCTGATAGACACCCACACAGTTGCACATAGGCCTCCCCCAAAGATGTCTAACTTATGTAGGGGTTCATATTGGGGAAAACGGATTTGAGCAATTTCCCACCACGCTGGCCCAATGAAAATTGGTAATGAAGATATATATGACATTAAAAAGTAGAACAAGTTTAGAAAACATTCCCTTTTATATAAATAAATTGGCTCTAAATTTTTAAAGAGCGTCCTTCTGTCCGTCACGGAAATAAACAAAACGTAAATTATAAGCAGAGTCGAACAGTTTCTGGCACGATTTTTTTACGAATATAAATTCAGATTTACCTTTTATAAGAGCGAACGAAAATTTGATTATAAATATACAAAACAATTACAAACCATTTATAGTTAGTCAAAAAAGTTAACCAAAAATGAAATAAATATACACCATTACACTAAGAACTTTATTGTCAAATGTTTATTACACGCAGCAATATCTTTGAAAAACCGTTTTATATGGGAATTAGATGAGTATCAATTATATAATACTGTTTTTTTTAAAAGACAAATAATAACGAATATTTCAAACTAAAATTGTAATAAAACAGTCTAAAATTATCTTACTAATATTTAGATATCGACTACTATAAAAATATAATTATTAAAAAAAAAAAAACGTGAACCAGTTGTAGCGTTTCAATTAAACAATCCGCTATTGGTCATTTAACAGTCGGGGCGGTTTTTTTTTTTATCACAAACCATCAAGTAAAATTAAATCACTCGTATCTTATAAAGACCCAACAAAAATGGCATATAATAAAAAAAAAAAAATTGATTAGTTTTATAGATAGATATGTATTAAAATCTTTACGCACCGGTTTGTTATGTAGGACGCGAAGACGAGACGTGAGGCTCGTGGCAATTTAATGGCAAAATTAAAACATTTTCTATTATCAATGTAATTGTGTTAGCCACTTTTCTAAGCTCTTGATAAAAAAAAAAAACAAGAACAAAATAACGTCAACTAAATTACTGCGAGTTTTTTTATTATGAATGTTTCGTGACGTAAAGTCCTAGTAAAAATAAAACCTAAACATCTAAAAAGCAACTAAACTTTACGCACGGATATATCAATTACAATCTACTATAAATTAAGTATAATTTAAAAAAAAAACGCAAATCGATTCTTTTAAAATGGATTGTTAAAATATATGTATAACGTAAAAATTGTCATTTTTATAATAATGTACTAATGAGAATTACATATAAACTAGTTTTCTGTAACTTTCTAAAATCATTAGAGACGTTAAAAGTTAACTATCAAAATTATTGACAAATATTCAAATCTTTAAGAGACAAAAAAAAAAAAATTATTAAACATATTCGCGATTTGCATGGAATAAAATGAAATGAACTTTTGTCTTTAATGTAATTTAAAATTAATGTATGTAAAATGTTTGGTTACGACTAGGCTCCGACATTATGCGCTCTCCAATAAATTCAAAACCGTAAAAAATGTATTTCGCGAAAAAGAACATTTTCTACGTGGATTATATTTGAGTTGGAATAAAATAGAATTGAAATTAATCTGTGCGAATATTTTGAACATATGACAATTATTAAACGGTCACCAGCTAACTACTCTCATTGTTTTTATTTTTAAGCACATTTCGATTCCCTCCCATTTCTTTTATTGGCGCTAGGTACGATGATAAACAAAAACATTGTGCTGTTTGAGTCCAGTTTGTTACACCAGTAATTTTACTCGCCACAGCGCCGTCCAAACCCGAACACAGTAATATTAACACATTACTGTTCGAGGTAAGAGCCGCGGTGGTACCCACACAAATGGTACGGTGATCTACCATCGGAAATGTGTTGATACATGTTAAATAGCAATAAATTTAATATGATAACACAGATCGGCGTAGAAATCTTTGGCGGAACCTTGAGTCAGCGCAGAAATTATTTGAGATAACAACTCATCACATGTTGCACCGCAATTTATTTTCAGAACATTTACTTTTTTTGTCTTCGTCAACAGACTGCGACTGTTCATTCTGAACTAAGGACTCTTCTGCCTGCTTGAAATATTGCAACGAGATAAATTATTTTTGGTAAGATTACTTAAGGTATACGGCAGATTGGATATTGATTTGTAGACAGAGTACTGAACTCGATGTAAGTTAGTATTCACACACATGGGAATGTTGTCACATCACTATAATCTAAATTATGTTAAATTTCATCAATTGTCATCCAGCAGCGGAAATTGTATTGGTTTGGATGATGTTTACTCACAATTGTTGTTGCTCATGTATTGTAATATAAATGTGTAATATTCTTTTGCACAAAAACAGCCTTCAGTTCAAACACCATACTCTTCCTTTATAAAAACCGCAACAAAAAAAAATTGTAAGTATTATTACACACCTTTTCAACGAATTTGAAAGCATCACATTAATAACTATGAATATTTGCTTTTGTGACAATTTACATTCAAATTAGCTATGAGTTTAAAAAAAAACTTAATTTTCGCTAATTAATAAAATAATTCGTGTTGTTATGAGTAATCCATAAAGAATTCTAGAGATTATTAATGATGTGGGGGGCACCATATGGCCCCGATTAAATCTACATGAGATAAGTCTGGTTAATAATAAATTCATTTAAATAGTACACAACGGAATGTCATCACAGGTCTATCCGTCCGGGTTAACATATCTTGTTGGCAAGCACACTGTTTAATTTCTCTAATGCGTATGTTAGATTTGTGTATAACTTCTTATCACACCCGTGCTCTTCAATTGTACTGAAGCGGAAGGTCCGGAAGTTCTTCTCCATGTCAATGTAGGTGACTGCTTGCATCAAGGGGCACAGAATTATCTTTGTGTGGTCCTGGAAGTTGATCTGTGGATTGCAGAAAAAGGGTTATCAGTCACCTGTTTCATACAATGTAAATTTATTATAATTAAATTTTTAGTTAGTTTTTTAATTACGTGAAATAATTACGAAAATTCACCGGTTACATACCACTGCAGCGCCTATTTCTGGCGGCAAACAGTAGTATGCATGCATTACTGTGTTCCCGTTTGAAGGGCGCTGTAGCTAGTGAAATTACTGGGGTGGGGCAACCAGATCTAACATCTTGTTTTAAGATGACTAATGCAACATGGCTCTGTATAATATAAATGTATACTATGGTATGATATAACATCTAGCGCCACGTGTTTATGGACGGACGTATCACTTATCATCAGGTGAACGTTCCGCGTATGTATTACTACGCGTAATATAGTAATATGTGTTTATATGAAGTAGCCTTTTTTTATTTTATGAAGCAATGAAACGAACAGTATGCTCGCTTGATGGTAAGGATAGTTCTGCCTGTATAAATGTGGCAGTAATTGAATTGAAGTACATTGCGTCATATGCTGGTGGAGTCGAGAAGCAAAATGTTATGTATCACGACAGGGACCTCTTAACACTGGGCTACTAATAATTGAATTTATATCCATAGATAAACTGTTGCTACTGTAAAGTAGCTCGCTGGCCTAATGGTTAGAGCGTGCGGCTTTCATTCCGAAGGTCGCGGGTTCAAACCTCGGCATGTACCAATGACTTAATATTTAAGTTATGTACATTTGTGAACTTTAGTTACAACAGCGAGATACAAAAATGGTGAAGGAAAACATCGTGAGGAAACCCGCACACTGATATCATCTTTGTGTGTGTGTGTGTGTGGTGGTCCCAATAAAGTGGCAACAGGCTCGCCCCCTGTTACATGGGACCTAATCTGACCACATCTGGCGAAACGTGGGTGGTTTATTCACCTCTGCCTACCCCTACTGGGAAAAAGGCGTAACAATATAAAAAAAAAATAAACTGTTTAATATAAATTACCTGTAATGTTCCATTAGTAAGGTACATGATGACAGCTAGAGTAGTACGGAACCATTGATGAAGATGTGGCAAACGTGACAGCCCATCACTTTCTCTCACTGGCACTGATGCTCCTGAAAAATACAAATAGAAATATTCCATTTGCTAATTGATTTTTTTAATAGTGACTCAATAGACTTGTGCTGAAATGAAACCCAAATGTCTATTAATTGATGTGTTAATAAAGGTTTCTCGCGTTTTACCTGCTTTCATAAGATGCTCGGTCATATATCTTCGGAAGTATGTTAGGAGCTTCATCTTCTTATCAAGGTCCTGTGGATATTCGCGCATCGTCATATATTGCTCTTGACCTTGCCGATTGATGTAATGGACATTTCTGTGAAAAAATTACATATGCTACATGTAATCTCATATTTACAAATATAAGAAAAATAAATTGAATATTTAATATAGAGACAATACAATATATGACAATACTATTATGTGAATATTTCAATTAAATTGATATATATTTTTTTACGAAGCAAAATTCAGTACAAATAAAAAAATTGTTAATTTGTTCGAAATTACTTATACTTATTTGTCACTATGTGGTTATGGAATATAATTCTAAATCATTAATCAATAAATATTAGTAACATGACTCACAGTCCATTAGCAAGCATAATAAGCTTGGTGGTGTCATTGAACATGACTCCAACACTCTCATCACAAAGTTGATAGCCAAAGCCATATTTGTCGCTGTAATCCACCCATTTGCCCACCCATACCAAAGGCTGAGCGGCGGGGTCACTTAGCTCATCTGTCAGGCACTCGGGACGGCATTTTAGCTGTGAACAAATTTTTTATAATTAACATATGTTAACATTTTTGGACACAAAAGAAACAGTAATTCAAGTGTTAGTCTCTTGTCAAAGGCCCTCAAGGTGTGTACTATTTTATGACCTTTTTCTATTTCTTATTATGGGACAAATCTAAAAATATCTTCCTTCTGAGGAGTAGTCAGGGTTATACGAAATTTTTACTCAATAAAATCCTCTCCATGATCTTCAATGCTACGAATGATATGTTACGAAATGCATCAGTCACATCACACTTTGGCTTAATATTTTTCAAAGAAGGATCAAAGTTTTATTGTCGCCGAGCCCCGACCAATAAGTAACCGTTGTATAAGCTATATCATGCAGTTTCCCTTAATGAGAGATAATGACCACCAAAGTCCACGAAACCTGTAGATTTTAGTGACTAAACTTACCTTAGTCCTACTCTTACTAGCCAGTGACCACAACATGAGCTTTTATGCTACCAAACTTTAATAGACATTTTAGTTTTGATTAAAAGAATGCTGTAATTCATTGCATTATTAAGCTAAAGAGATTTATTATCATAATTATATTTAGAATAAGAGAGCGAAGCGACTTTATCAAAGACATTTTAACATCACCCATATTGTTACCAAAGAATTACATATTTTGTGGCAAATGCTTATGCAATGACTATTTTATGGTATAAACCAAATTTCTTGGCGTATTTCTTTGATAGAAATAGGTACAATAATGGATATTTCTCACCTTTCTTTTTCGTATTTGTTTATACAAAAAAAATCATAACTTCAATTGATAGTTTTATTAAGCAATGACTCACTTTTCCATGTAGCAATGCAGCAAGTTGATCGCGGAGTGCGATGAGATTCTGCCTATGTGAGCTTGGCTCGACAGAGCGCGGTTCAGCAGGCTTACGGTGGACCGGCGAATCCACCGCCATGGATATTTGATCTTTAAAGAAGAACGTAATAATTACATAGATAAGTAAAGACCCCAATCAAGATGATTGCATATTGAAAAGAGTTAAACTACATCAATGAAATAGAAACAACTCAAAACCATGAGTGCACTATGTTATAATTTTCTTTATCTCACGTAATGAGTAAGGCTAATGATCCATAAGTATTTAAAATAAATTAAGTTTTAATTACCATTGCCATTGACTTCATTAAGCGGTCGGCGATGTATAGAGAGACCTTCCAGTTGATCAGTCCTTGGTGCAGTCGTCAGACATGACACGGGCAATGCGGCCGGCAGTATTCCAGAGGAAAAGAATTCGTGCTGCAACAACTTGTCCACAGAAGGCCTCCTATCTGGGTTCGATTGAAGTTGCAATATAATCATTGCAGTTGCTGATTTCCGTAAAGTTGAAGGGATCCTGTTCAAATATTTTAAACAATTGATCATCAAGTTAAAAATATTATAGACATATTCATGTATCATAAAAAAAATATATTGAGATTTGTAACAGCAGTGTCATCATACAGACTGCTCTTAAGCTTTGTTTCAACCAAACAACAATGTAAGCTGAAGTAACATATTTGTAGGTGTATATGAACTTATTCAAAGATGATACTGTGAGTAGATATTATTTAAAAAGAAAGAACAAAAAAAAAATATGATAATTATGTAAGGAATTGTGCATAGAATACTGAAACCCATCACTTATGGGATGAAGGTACATTCACACTGAATACAAAATTATGTTATAGTTTATTTTGTACAGACATGAATTGGTCGTTCAGAATGCTAACTAGAAATAATTTTGGTTTGTAGAGCTGAATATTATATAATGTAATAAACATACCAGCTGCGAAGAGGAGCAGCTGTACAAATGATTTTATCTCAGATCAAAATGCATTGTAAATACTATCAAAAATATATTTATGTTTAAAAAAATTTTATTCATAATGAAAATTTTTAAGTAAGTAGTGATGAATTAAATGAAATAAAAAAAATGTGACAATAGTCCACAGTAACTATTTTTTTGTGCAGTAACTTAATATAAAGCTTCATAAAAATACATAGTAGATAGGATGCAAGTTCCTATAGATAATTATAGACAAGGTCAATCAACATCACATTCAACACAGAGATTTAATGATTACACACAATATTTAAAGCATCTTGGGATTCCCCAATACTGGATGACAGAATTGCACAAGTTCTATCACCACATACCCTTATTGGTCAAAATAACCACCTGTATCTCTGTTTCAGTGTATAGTCGTTTACTATAGCCTGAGCATACCGTGTACGGAATGTTTGCCAAGGGCCCGTGCAACATGTGTGCAGCACTAGATATATCCCCTCACTAATTAACAATACATAAAAAGTTTGTTATTACGTGATTTAATATATAAATCAATAGATGATACAGCCTAAATTATTCACCTGTATTCACACTGTTTAATTCTTTTGTAAGTATCTTTGAGAGTGGAAGTCTCAAATGGAGGCTTGCCTACAAGAAGTGTATACATAATGCATCCCAAACTCCATATATCAACTTCAAATGAATGCCCCTTTTTTGTCAATATTTCAGGTGCAATGTAGTTTGGAGTACCACATAAAGTCTGCTTTCTCTCTCCTAAAATAAACAATTTTTAATAAAACTTTATAGATTCTATATTAATATGTCTTAATTTAATTATTGCAAATATTTTAATATGATGTGATTATGCACAATTATTAAAATTTAATAAAATCACAAAAATGCTTTAAAATGATACATGGAACAGTATTTGTCCTAGTCTAGTATCAGTATATCACAAAATATTATAATTTTTTGCATTTATTAAAATTAAACTTTACAGAATTTTCACCATTTATCTAGTTATTTTAGTTATTTGTATTATACCAATGTTTCGACCTCTTCGCAGCCAGCCATGGTCAAAGAGGGCACCGAGGTAACAGATGCGTCCTAAAGTTATAGCTATCACGGAGTAGATATTTTATTAAAGGTGTAGTGTAGTATTAGCGTAAATATAAGAAATCGAAATATTATGCACTGCATTCTCTCTTATATGTCTAAAACAGTTTTATAATTGCATATTTTTGTAATAGGAATGTATGTTTTGTGTAAATTTACCATCAAATTCTATTTTGGCTGCCAAACCAAAATCTCCTATCTTGACATGGAGGTCATCATCTAGGAAAAGATTTCCTAGCTTGAGATCACGGTGTATAATGCGATTGTTATGTAAATATTGGACACCAAGTAATATTTGTCTCATGAAGAATCTGGTTTCTGGCTCTGTGATTGCTTTTCTACGCTTATGTAGTTCCATCATTGACTGTAGAAAAATATATTGTTAAAATCACTAACAGTAGAGTTCTAACAAGTAAGTGCTACTAAAATAAGTAACTGAAAATAAAAATAGATATGCTATGTAGCAATAATCATATCAGCAATCTTATGAATATTTACAGGTAAATTCAACTATAAAATTTAGTTTCCAACATTGAGAAATATATTGCATATAAATTATTGTTAAAAGGATTATATTTAAAAGTACCTACCCTTTTCTTGCACAGCTCCAATATAATATAAATGTTCAGGGAGTCCTCAAAGAAGTTGTGGAAGCCAACCACATGCTTATGTTGCAGTGAGCTGTGGATGGCGATTTCTTGAGCCATTTTTTGTTTTTGGCTCGACTTTAGCATTAGTTTTTTTGACACAATTTTTCCAGCGTACACCTGGTTTGTGGTAATGTCTTGAATTTCGTAGCATTTTGCAAAACCGCCCTGATTAGTGAAAATATTCTTATTTAAGTATCTTAAAAACAAACATGTTACTATGTAGGAAGTATGATAGTATTATACATAAATGGTGTATAAAAATTTTGAATTTTTGAATCCATTAAAACGAACACATGTTTTTAACAACCATTTACTTCAGAGAATTTATAGTTTGTAGAAGGGTAATAGTAAATAAAAATCTGTAATTAATATTCCTCCATATTATTATTATTTTGAATATAGATAATCTATGTAACTTTTAATCTAAACAAAGAGTAATGTAATAATAGGACAATAAACTCACCTTGCCAAAGAACCTCAATCTTTGATACGTGCAGTTTGTTTGAGGATCATGAATTATTTCGGGAATTTCTTTCTTTTCATCTTCTTTAATAGACGTCATTGTAAATTAACTTCAAAGTATAAAGTCAATAAAACGTTAAAAATTAACAAGCAAAAGAATTGTTGACAAATTCACAGAGGCGATTTCAAACGGTAAGCGTTTGAACATAAAGGCAGTTGCACTGAATTAAATGAACGGTTATTTATTTCGACCAATCAGAGCAAAGCAGTTAGCTGTCATTGCCAGTATCGAAAACAAATAGAGAGAGAAAATAATTCTTTTTAACAATTTTCATTAATTACATGTGAATGATTTATTTCATATATATAACAATATTCATTACATTTAATATGTATGAATACCATATCTTTTGAAAACTTCGTTGCTAATTTCGCATAAATAGCAGCTTTTGATTAGATTACATACATTTTAAAAATCTATTTATTTCTCCAATTTATATAAAATAATATAAGTAGGCTCGTTAGCTCTTAAATTACTTTGTAGTAACTTTTTGCATCATGCCCTGCCCTTTATTATTTTTAAAATACAGTTATACAACGTATTTACATTACAGACGCTATAGTTTAGAGAGTATGTTATGTAAAGTTCATATAAGTAGAGACGGTAGTCAAATAGTTTTTGTGCTGTTTCTGTCTTATATTGGGCCTCCATAGTCTGTCACGAGATAAGTTATAGCGTGCCGAAATATTTGCATTATAAATATTCACAGTTCATGATATTTAAGCTGCTCCCAAATAATTAAAACTTTATACATTGGCTATTTTATTATTATGTACGGAGTAGACTGTGTGCCTAAGGTAAAATTTTAAGTATAGAAGTCATATTACATAGATTCTCTATCTATTTTTAATAAGTTATCTATTATACAATATATTTAAGAGTAGAACAAACTAAAATAGTGTTGATTTTCATAAAATAAAAATATTGCTATAATAACTCCAACAGTGTCACAAGAAGGCTAAAGTAGTTTTTATGCTATTATATACTAATTTAATTGACAAAATGCTGCAATTTTTTTTAATAATAAGTTATTTATCAATCTAAACGTCAATTTTATTGTACATTAAACAATCATTGTAAATACCGTCCGGTTTAAATAGTTTGTTGAGAATGTTAGTATTAGTAAAAACGACTATTATCTACATAACGTTTGATGCATGCGTAATCCCGAATGTAAGATGTTGTTACGAAATGTAATAAACGGAGACTTAATTGTATTTGCAAATATGAAAATGTTTTTGGATATTTTTTTACAAGTAACATTAGTTCTTTTCTCTTTTTTAAAATATGGTAACTTTTTTTAATGTCATTGTATTAATTTCTAAAATTATTATCAAAGCAATATGACTAGTAGTTGGAATATTGCACATTAAGGGATTTCGTTTATCTACGTCTATTATGAAGAAGAAGAGTTATTCTTAAATTTAATAATATCTATTTAAAAATATAACTTTTATTATGATCTGATCATTCGGTACTAGTTCTATATATATTTCAATTTGAATAATTTTCTTCAAATTCACACGAAGAAAAAGACTTAGAAAATATATGTCTTTTTATTTAAAGAGATTGAAACGTAGTTAGATGCATTAACACGATTGAATATTGTTTTTTATTGTTATTTCTTTCTCTGTTGAAACTTAATTCATGCTGGCTACAAGCTAAACAAGTTTTTTTGGTCGTGGGTCAAAATCAAGTATATGTTTGGTCCAGAGATATTCACGATACAAATTATTTATGCTACACTTTTTTTTAAAAGAAGGGTTATGTGAAATGGCGTCAATCAGTATTAGTACTTTACTTCTAGTGATTAATCCATGATTCATGGAAATACGATTGGACATACATTTCACAATAAATTTTATAAAGGATTAAAACCTTAATGTGCGTAATAGTTTTTATACGATTTGTTCATGAGATCTTGATCTAATTATTCTCGTCAATTTTAACTCGCACAAAAGAATAACAGTTCCACATAAACGTCTGGTTTACAACTTGGAAATTTTACTGATTGTCTCCAGTTTTCCCAAGTAGTGAGTCGACGATGTCAGCGTCGTGATTTCTATGGGAATGGGAAATACATCAAGATATTGTTATTGCTGTGGTTATGTGGTTTATTATCGTATTGTGTGGTTACTATAAGGATGCTGCTACTCTAACATGATTCATTTGAAATAGATGATATGAGGAAATACACAGTGATATACTTAGTTGTTATGTTATACATTGATGCTGTATGGTTTGTATCTATTAGATAATACGATATAAGCTCTTTTTTTCATACAATTAAGTGACGAAACTAGCGGGACGTTCACCTGATTGTAAGTGATACGCCCACCCGTAACAACGTGGCGCTAGTTAACATGTTATACACTGCACCGCATTGCGTTCGTCACTTGCGACATAAGATGTTGTGTTGTTACCTCAGTAATTACACTACACTACACTAGCTACAACTTCTTTCAAACTGGAACACAGAAATGTTTGCGCACTATTGTTTGGCGGCAGAAATAGGCGCTGCGTTGGTACCAACTTAGACGGTCTTCGGCAACTAAGACCTATCACCAGTAAAACAAATTTTATTGAAAAACAAATCTTGATAATAGATGACTATATTACGTTTTAATAATATTTAATGTAAATATCATTAGCAGACCATTATCGGAGAATATTTGGGTTTTTTTTTTTTTATTTACGTGTGTAACAAAATGCTAACGGAAATGCACACTCCGTCGCCAAATTGGGCCGGCGTCGGTGGTAGTGTCGGACTCCAACCGACTAAAAAGCTTCACACGGTATTCCACTCTCATCCACGTGTTCGTGGGGTCGCGGGATAAAGTATTGCAGTTCATCCACGACCCCTATGGCGACCGATATGGCGGAGTTTCCCAAATGCTACCCAATTCAACTGAATGTTTTTGTCGATCTCTTTGTTGAAGTTACCTCCGCCAAGTTCTATAACCTGTACGAGGTAGACGTATTGTTTTACTTCTTCAATCACCGCATTCCCGACGGTTACTGTACTAGGGATGATTATGCCATTGAACATGACATTAGTTTTATCCAAATTCTTCTGCAGTGCCATGCATCGAGAAGCGGCATTGAGATTATTCAGTATCCCGCTAAGATTCCAGCGATTCTGCCGTTATAACCACGTCATCTACAATCTGTAGGTGTGATCAGTACTCGCCATTAATGTTGATGGCCCGTGTGTTTATTCTAGAGTCTTAAATACGTCTTCCAGCGCAGATGTGAACAGTTTCGGGGATATAACGTCCCCTTTTCTCACACCTCATTGTAAGCGGATAGGCTTAGACTGCTCTCCTTGGATTCGCACGGGTATCGCTGTGGCGTTGTACAGGCACTTCAGTACATCGATGTAGCGGGTGGTCGCCTTGGCCTCGCTGTAAGGACTCCCAGAACTCACCAGGTGTCAATGGAGTCTATTTGTAATCCACGAAGTACAAACAAAGCGGCAACTTATCACCGACTATGCTGATGTGTGCTGTTTCGACCTGAATGCAGACCTTCTCAATAAGTATGACCGTCTTTTAAATAACTGCATTCGATTCATTTTGCAACCTTCGTAAGTATGATCATGAATCTACGTTTTGTTCACAGTTAAAGTGGCTACCCATTCGTCAGCGGTGAAGCCTGTGTGCTCTCAACACCTTATTTTCTATTTTGACTTCTCCTAAACCCCTTATCTTATTTCCTGTTTTAAGTATTTAGGTACTAACCACGACAAAGATCTTCGCTCTAACAACTCGCTTCTTTTGTGCCCTGCTCACACCTCTGACATTGTCCGCTCTTCCTTTTCTGTCCAGTCCATTCTCCTATGGATGCACTCCCTCTAGATATCAGAACAGTAACTAATCGGTGTACTTTTAAGCAAAAAGTACGGGAATGGCTCTTCAAAGGCATCAGGACAGAGCTCTCCTTGAAATAATTTTTAATATTTACTTAATATCATGCATGTGTGTCTATATATATTTTTATTTATGTATGTATATATATTTATGTGTGGCAATGGCATTAAGTCCGCCTTTACACGAGATGTATAAAGTTAAATAAATAAATAAACTTATATGTTTGACGTAATAAAAATAATACCTAACAATAATTAAATTAATATAGTATCTCTTTGAAGTATAAAAGCATAAATTATCTTTGGTTGTTCTCTCTGTACCCACACTTCCGGACGATCTTTGCCGGTAAGTGAATAACAGACGTAATGCGAATTAATTTGTGCGCCATTGTTCATATCGGTTATATATTTATTTGCAATATTGCATCCTGCTATAGTTTCAACAGTCCTTATTGTCGAGAGGACGTTTAGCTGTCTATTGCTGTGAAAATATTTTATTACACTTTGATTCTTTAAAAATAAAATTGTACACTTATTTAAAAGAAGTAAATCCAGAGTGGAATTAAATAAATGTACTATACAAATTTTAAAATGCGACCTTTTTTAACATTATTGAGTAGATTTTATATTTTTGTGCTATTGTTTACAAACGCCTCTGCAGGTTGTCCATGGGTCACAACAGACGAATGTAAGTTTTTATTTAACCAATTTTAGTTTTTATTAACTGATATTATTTTTATTAAGTGATAAAATGTATATTTTTATAAACGTCATACGACCGCGTACATACGATTAAAGTATAATTTTTACAATATAAAATAATCCCATATAAACGACAATTTAAATGGAGATTTGAAAATATTCAATATTTTTCATCAAAAGAAACTTATAGTTAATACTAAATTTATAATACATTTCTTTAAAAAGAGTTACATGATTTCTTTGTTCCGATATCCTTTTGTTTAACTACACTTGACCATATTATTGATTAAAGATCAAACTAATAAATGTGTTACAATTACTCGATTAATTTTTTAATATATTGATTCAAGAAAAACAAGGATTGACCCGACCTTGTATTGTACTTGACGATAACTTGATAATACTTAATGACGATTACGAGTCCGGTTTTATACGTTGATTTTATGGTTCAAAATAAAACGTTGATTTATATTTTTGTTAAGTACGTCCGATAAGTTCTAAGATGTAAATTTTGGTAGAACTTTCTTCGATGAACATTAATTTGGGTTACTAATATCTTTTTGTTATTATTCTTACCAAGCTACTTAGCAATTACATTGCATCGTTCGAATAACTAATAGATCTGTACCGCAAAATGTAAATAAAACTATAGATGTTATGAATATAACCCATGTTCGTGAAGATAGTGGCGTGTTGAAACCATTAAATTGTCTACATAGTCAAAGGTTCCGTTCTCATGAGGCGTGCGTGTGTAAAGTATAACAAAGTTCAGCGACTTATTTATATTAAGTTCAGTTGCACGCTATTCCTTGTTCTTTGCTACATATTTTTTTTTATTCAATTAAGCCACGCGACGTGCGTGACGATCAGCTCCTTTAGCTGATGATAAGTGATACGTCTGCGCATTACAACGTAGCAGTAATTATGATGATATATATAGCACCACATTGCGCTGGTCGCCTGAGATGTAAAATGTTGAGTCTCGTTACTACAGTCAATACACTAGCTACAGCACCCTACAAACCGGTAGACGGTAAAGTTTGCACACTACTGTTTGGCAGTAGAAATAGGCGCTGCTGTGGTACCTGTACGTACCATGGTGGATGACCGGCCACAGAGACCTATCACCAGTACGGTAGATATCAAGAACATTGCTATTTAAGTATAAAAATTATTTAACGATTACCTGTATTTGCACAATAACAGAGTTGTCATATAAACGAACTTTTCAGCATTTTGGAACTTCTAGCATATATTAATCTTCCTTATATGAATACGTAGTGTTAGACGTGAGAAACAAGTTGTTAAGTTGAGATTTATTAACAAAATCACAATTATTAATAAATGACTTTTAGTTAGTCAATTAGCGCGAGCAATCTCAATTTTGTAAAAGCCATTTGATCACTTCATTTCGGCCTATTGATGTCCACTGCTAACACAATTATCACAAATATTGAAGATATATGTCTTTGTTCATGTTTGATATGAGCATTTTCATGATGATGTAGCAACATTCACTGCTTTTTACTTGTATACGTAACCTTTCAGTCAATCTTTCATGCTTTGTCATTTGTAAGTTATATCCACGTGGATGATTTATACAAAGCTTGACTCATAGTTAAACAGTTTTCGTTAATACAATGAAAACATTCGTCTTTATATACAAAATAACACAGTAACTTGTATACAACATTTTTATTAGTTGAAGTAAGTTGCGATAAAACCGTGATACGAACTTCTACTGAAATCAATTTCTATTTATGTCAGATAAATATTAAGAAAATTTTTTCAATACAATAACTAATTAAATAAATCATCCATCTTTTCTCGTACACAATTAATATTGTAATTGTCTTTAAATTACTTAATTAAATTAAAATGTCTGTCTTCTAATTACATCCTAATTACGAACATTAACAACCTTAAGTGGGATAGTGGTTCGCGTGATGACGTGATGATGCGACTGTTGTGACTTCAGGCTACCATGCCTTTTCGCGATAAACTGTTATTTAAGTCTGTATAGGAGGCCATAGTAGCAGTGGTACATAGATAATTTAATGCTATACTAGATGAACTTTACTAAATATTGAGAACAAATTATAAAAAATAAATCTTACTAAGACAACTAGGAATGCTTAATAGAAATATTTAGGAAACCACCGCAATGGGGTTTAGGTTTTTTTATTTATCATAAGAATATCAATAAATCTTTATGCTGTAAAAACAACACATACAAAAGTTAACAAAATCACAAGTATACAAAAATATAAACTAAGTCATAATAAATACAGCGCATAGTAAACTAGAATAAAAATTTGCTAACGTCATCAAGGTAGGCAGTATTTTACTTTACTATTCTTTTAGTTTTCTATTTCCAGTTCTTTCGTAGTCTTGGGCTATTAATGATAGGACTAAGATATTCTCTGCCGTATAAGGCGACTAAAAGAGTCCTCGAGTTCGTGAGCCTCGAGGGTGGGGCCTATAGAGCTCAATAAGCGAGTCTGAGGAGGACCACAAATGCAAGGTGGTCTTGTATCTGCTGTAGCTAAGGGCGGCTTTGCCATTCCGTGGGATGATTTAGTCACAGCGCAGAGAGGCACCGGTACTTTGCGGTGGAGGTCCCAGAGCCCCTCCTAATACACTGACGAAAACCACCAAAGACGTATTAGTAGGTAGAAATCCCACATAACCTTGGTTTGCCCCAGAAGCAGAGTATCTTTTAAGAAGTTTTTCCCCGTGATAATAAAAAAAAGGTACGTACTATCGCAGCTCCTATTGCAGCCGACAAACCACAGTGTGCAAACATTACTACGAAGTGTATTTCAAGAGCACTGTAGTTTGTGTAATTACTAGGGTAACGGGATACAACATTTAAAGTTTCAGGCGTCGAGCGCCATACGGTGCAGTATGTATCATTCAATTACCACGTTGTTATGGGCAGGCATATCACTTAACATCAGGTGAACATTTCGCTCATCTCGTCGCTTAATTGAATAAAATGTAGTATAGTTTGATTTTTTGTAATCTTTTAATTTTTGGTATTATGTTAAAGAGGCATATGTTATATATGTATGAGTGTGCCAAAAAGCCGCAGGGAATCGAGTACAGCATAAAATTTGTTATCATTGTGGAAGTCGTTGATATTTTTGATAGCTGTCATCCTTTAGAAAAGAGCATAATATTGTTTTTTAGGTACATACCTTGTTAAATAATTAAGAAAAAAATATCACAGTCTTTGGCGTTTAAGCGACATGAAGTACTTGGATTATTTGTAAAATATATGTAATGCAAGAACTTTGTTAAAAATTTCTATGTATATCTGTATATAGAACACCAAAAAAATTATATATTAAAAAAAGTTATGAAAATGTTACTGATGGCTACATCCAGTACTTTATATTCTCACGAAATTGTTTACTGGTTACCATGGTTGTAATCATAGCGATAAGTTATTACGTGGCCTTCAATAATCGTTTCATACATGAGAAATGAATGATTCTGGTTTATTACAGAGGAAAAAAAATGGTTCATTATGCCAAATTTGCAAGAATTCGTAAATAAATACAGACAAGAATCTAAATAAAAAGTAAAATCGGAAACGAAGTATACCAAATGAGCTGTAATGTTTTCTGGCAGTCGCTAATTGAAAATATAACTTGTGATTCATGCTTCGAATTTATCATAAACTTCATGTTTCTCCCACAATTGTTTGCTCAAATGCATCCGGGATAATCCTTGAAGTAATTATTGGTGGCAGATATTTGTTGCCGGTCATCAACGCACTTTATATTTCTGCAATCAAACAGTTGTGGGAAAACATAACTGTGTTCTGGGTTGAAGAGCGCTGTAGCTAGTGTAATTACTGGGGTATCGAACCAACAACTTACGTCTCAGCTGACGAGCGCAATGTGGTGCAATATATGCCATCCTAATTAGCGCCACGTTGTTATAGGCAGCCGTAACACTTATTATTGGATGATCATCCCCATCATCTTGTCGCTTAATTGAATAAAAAAATAAATAAGAATTGACCGAAATGACGCTTGGGAAATTCACATGCTTATGTTTGTCGATCATAGTGAATAGCAGTATTCGAAAGAAATCATTCATGATCTCTTTCTCTCGTCATCAAAACCAAAATGAACAACAATAGAATTCTTGTACTTCTGGTAAGAATGCAAAGAAGAGTCGATGGAAGCAGCAGTCTTCTATCACTTAAGTATTATCATTTTTCATTACTGTTGAACCTGAACAGACCTCCTCGAGTGCACTCTTTAACCTTTTGCTTAAGATTTAGTAGAAAAATCTGCTACATATTTGTTAGAGTTATTCTCTCTTAGTCGCCTTTTACAACACGACGAGGGTAGAAATACGGTGATGATATTCCGATCCGTTCCCCAATCGGTAGACCTTTGAATTGGATAAACATTGTGATAATTATCACAAATCGATAAGATATAAGTTTTTCGTCTAACGAATTGTTATTTTTAACTACAGTAGAAAATCACATCAGTCCCGACGATCTTCACGATTTTATAAACTGGCATAAGAGCCACAATACGACATGGGATGATTCTAACGAAGATTATGGTTCCTTTGAGGTAAGTGTTTGTATTTTTATTCTCTGATTATATAAATAAAAATAATCGTAACGATCACCTAACTGTTGAAAGTTTATTCTCAGGAATATTTTCTTTACATTTCTCAGGAAATATTATCTTTATCTACTTAATGTTTTATTAGGGGTGTAAGCTAAATAACACGGCTCATATATTAATTGCATACAGATATCATACATCAATACTTTTTCAGTACGGAAGTATTACAAGAATTGTGCACGTATTCAGTTTTAAGGCTATTTTTGCCTTATAATAACAATTATCCTGTTGTATTCAAGATTTAATTATTTATT
This sequence comes from Troides aeacus, assembly GCA_033220335.2. Classification (NCBI taxonomy): domain Eukaryota; kingdom Metazoa; phylum Arthropoda; class Insecta; order Lepidoptera; family Papilionidae; genus Troides; species Troides aeacus. Next base: position 9,829,664 of record CM067272.1, on the reverse strand, counting down.
ATATATTCACACACTCGCCACGCTTCCCATTTGTAAATTTTATTTGTTTAAGTAATATCCGACTCTTGTTTTTATAAAATATTTACTCGCAGGAAACATCAACAAGTCTTCCTGTACCGGATTTTGTTGATTGCTTCGGTTTGGGTAGATTCACTAAGTTACTTCTCAACATGAAACCGGACTCTGTCGAGAACGTCAACACACACTTCTATTTCTCGTCTCGCCTCAAACCGGAAAGGATGCAGGTATTTGTTTAATGTTTTTTTTTTTTTGCATTTGTTTCTTTCAATTTATTAAATGAATTCTTATTAGTGCTACTTAAGTATACATGTTAATGTTTGCACAAAAGCTTGAATTAAGAAATTATGTAGATTATTATTATCTATGTATATAGTTTGTGTCTTGTACGGCTATTTAATTTATAATCGAATTGAAGGAAACTTTCGTTCTTAGGTTTACACAGTAATCTACAATTTGTAACGTTTAAATATCACTTGGTGTATAAATTATAGCTGATATATTACCTGTATAAAAACTGTAATGTTTTTTTAAGGTGTTTCCCGGAGACCAATTTGGTTTAGAATGGATTGACTTTAATCCGAACAGAAGGACAGTAATGATTGTACATGGGTTTATGAGCCACAGCAACGCTTCCTGGGTGACCGCTATGACTCGGGCCTTTTTAGAATGGGTTAGTTGACATATATAACAAGGTTAACTTCTCATCGTGAGTTTACCATAATCATTAGTACCATTTATGTTTTTGTCATAGAGTTATGTGACTATTGAAAAGTATCTAACGTGTACTGTTCCGTGTAATAAATACTATTTTTAAAGTTGTTATTAAATTTTTTTTTGTTAATATTTGTTATTATGAAAGTGTGGATGGATGTGAAAGACGATATGTGCAAGAAGAGTATGAATTCGGATATAACGGCTGATAGAGGGATATGGAAGAGAAGTACATACTGTGCTGACCCCACATAGGTGGGAAAAGGGCAGGGGAATGATTTGTTATTATGAAAACTTGATTTATTTTCTAGAAAGACAAAAACTAAAACGGGGTTATATGGACGGAATATGTATCACGTACCTTATTTGTAAATACATTGAAGGAGATACATATTGAATATTAATATTTTGCGAATGTTAAATACATTTTGTTTATTGTATATTTTATTTCTACAAGACATAAATATGGTCTCTTTACAGGGAGACGTGAACGTCATAGCCGTTGATTGGAGTAAAGGCGGAAATACTTGGAAATATTGGCAAGCGGTAGCGAACACTAGACGAGTGGGTTCTGATGTTACCGGGTAAATAAATATTTCAATATTTAATCGATAATAAACCCCAGCAGTTAAAGAACACTATAAAGTTATATAAATAATATTTTGGCTATATATATTCTGAATTTATAACATTTGTAAACATATGACGCTTTTCAATTTAATTTACGGTTTCAGCTTAGTCTCCATTATTAAAATAATTTATTACGTTATACAAAATAACAATATATAAAAGTTGACATGAGTTATTGTATATCATTAACCAGTTTTTTATTCAAACGTCTATATATAACAAGTTACTAAAACAAAATTCTATTCGAAATCAGCTGATATAAAATTTAAACAGTTTTTTGCTGCTTTATGCTTCAGCGTCGGGGAATTATTTTTGTGTTTGTCCTTCAGCTTCAATGTAAGTAATCTTAGGTCATTGTTGATAAAGGTTTTTACGACAATTGCTGGAGGTGACCGGCGCGAAGGTCAAGGACTTTCACTTCGTGGGTCACAGTCTCGGGGCGCACATTTCCTCTTACGTCTCTTACCACTTAGGGCGAGTTTCTAGAATAACGGGTGAGTAATACTTACGTTGTTTCTAATTAAATTAAAATTTAAACATTAAACAAACTTCAACAGTCAACAACAATTTTTTTGTGTCAAAAATATTGTGGTTTTATCTCTTAAAAAGTTTTTCCAGACAGTCTTTAGATAAACATATCAATTTAAGAAGTAGGGAATGGTTCGGGAGTAAAAGAAAACAAATGATATGAATATAAATAATATTACACATAAGAAACATACAGATATATTAGAAATCAAACATATATTATTTATTAATAGCATCACATTAATTTTAAGTTTAAGTAAATATTGGTTATTAATGTTTACTTTTAGAGTGACCCGATCTCTTAGAGTTCGTAGATACATATTGAAATGAAATTGATCTTTTAAGAACGAATAATTTTTAGATTTAATAAGAAAAGATAATTTTCAGACGATTTTCGTTTAGTTTATATCACTAGAAAAGAAAAATAACTTGGCTTAGTGTATATGTATCAACGTGTATGTTAATAATAATTATATTATTAAACAACGCTGAGACTATTATATTTCCTTATGGACCCGGAAAATATGAAGTGTTATTTTACGTAGTATATATTTAACTAACAGATTATATGTTAAGTGATTGACATTGATAAATTACTCCGGTTTCTGAAGTTAACATTTTAGATAAGGATAACGAAAAAGTTTTTCTTATACCTTAGAATAATTAAGCTACTGAGAAATCCTGTTCGGATATAATATTGAATTTAAAACACTTAAGATAGATCCTTGTAAGGTACAATATATTTTTTAGTTTAACGATATTACGTATAAATACGTTTAATTATTTCAATAAATATAAATGAACTACATACATCGACAATTAAGACTTGACTTAATGATTTCTTGATTACACCTTTGACATATTGTTATTAGATATCAAGTTGATTACATTTATTCTCAGAAAATATTAGTATAAAGAAGCTCGCAATGTTTATTAAAGCTAACCAGGTAGTATTCACATTAGCTATTCAGTATAGCAAATAATAGAAAAGAATAACGCAATGAACCTGTAATTTTTCAGAAGATAGAATATTAATTGTAAATTTGTCTTATTTGTTTTGTTATATTCTCTATATTGTTTAATACGTAATGAAAATGGGTTTTGAGGTTAAACAATCACGTGAAAACTAGTGGACGTATCGACATGGGAACATGACCATGCGACGCGGAATGATTTATAGATGGTTACAGGCTATTTTTTTTTTTAATTTCATGTATTCTTCATAATTTTATTTCTAATTAAGTTTTATAAACATTTTCATTTGGTATTATTTATGCGGTTGCTGTAGTAACGGTTACTATAGAAAGTTATTTCCGGTCTGAATCTATATTACGGCCAGCAAAGCGGGCGGAGAACATTAACACATGTATGGAAATATTATTTAGCTTCTTCCGGATATCATTCCGTTTCGTCCAGAGTATAGTTATGCAAAGGAGAAAAAAAAAACAGTAAAATTACCAGATCACATATATATAAAGTCGCTAATCAATCAGTTAGATTTATATAACTGAAAGACCTTATATTTATTTTCTAGGGTTGGACCCAGCTCAGCCATGCTTCCGCACTGAAAGCCTGGTGGAGCGTCTGGACGCGTCCGATGCTGATTTTGTGGACGTCATACACACTAACGGGCGCCTTTTGAACCGGATCGGTTTTGGATTTCCCGAACCCACAGGTATTAAATTTTAAACATAACTTTTTAAACTTTAATATTATTAATAACACATGTAATATTACTGATTGCATAGGGCAGATAATGGCAAAAAACACTAAGTCTGCCCGTGTTAATGGTAAGAGCTTAAATATAATAAATAAATATACAAGTGTCTGTTTGTTTTGTGAACAGGTCATGCGGATTTTTATCCCAATGGCGGGATGAATCAACCGGGTTGTTACAACACGTCCAACTCCATTTGGTCCCGTATTTTGCCTATACCAGTTGATAGTAAGTTATATTATTTATGGTGTCTGTTGCCGGTTATCGTCTAGGTAGATACCACAGCAGCGCCTATTTCTGCTGTTAAATGGTTGTCTGCAAATATTAATGTGTGCTGGTTTGAAAGGAGCTGTGGCTAGTGAAATTACTGGGGTAAAGGCACTTAACATCTCTCAAGACGACGAGTAGAATGCAGTCTAAATCATCCTAACCGGCGATACCATCTCTTTATGGTGATTTTGATTTGTTATGAAAATTTATTGTTAATTCTGTTAATGTGTTATATTGCAGGACTCCAACAAGCAATATGCAGTCACGGGCGAGCGTATCTCCTATTCATTGAGTCCTTGGTTAATAACAATTGTTCGTTCAGAGGACATCAATGGAATCTAACCTACGAAGGGTAACCATTACACAATAACTTAAATTGTTTCATGAAGTCAATTGTATGATTATATGACCTCTTATTTTTTTTGTGAGAAATCTGTTAGAATAAACCTTCCTTTTTAGTCATTGTGAGAGCAAAAAATAAGCATTGAACTGTAACTAAATTATTGATGAATTTTACATTTTTACATATAACATTACCATTACAAAATTATCATGTTAAATTTTCTTAATACCCTTAAATGTCAACTTACTGTTTTTATTCTACGAAGCGACGAAAAAAGCGACTCATTCACCTGATGGTAAGTGATAATCTTATCTATAAGGACGTGGAACTAGTTGGATAATATACACAACACAAGATTGTGCTAGTAATGTTTGCACACTACAACTGCTGCTCCAGCAAAAGAGACTTCTATTACCACTTATAAATCATTACTCATAAAGAGACAATTATTACTTATATTCTTTAAAGAACTTACATTAATAAGTGTTTCATATTTTTATCAGTGTAAATGCGAGTTTGGTGGCAGCCTGTGATAGAGCAGCGGCTTGCACCGTGATGGGGATAGGAGCGGTCGCAGCTAAAGCAAGAGGGACTTATTTCGTACTCACCACCGAGACGGAACCTTACTGTTGTAAGCATTTTACATTACTGTTCTATCATGCTTGGAGTCGCTTGGAATGATCATAACCGTTGCCGTTTATTTTAAAAAATAATTGTTTTAACTTGTACAAGGGTACAATGGTTCGAGATATTAAAACATTGTTATTGTATTTGTATATCAACGTTTCCCACGCCTCGCCTATAGAAATAAATAGAAACAATAGATATTTATCGTAATATCTGATTTAAAAGGCTAGATAAATGTATAGTTGACTTTTAATTATTTTGAATTAACCTCCGAGAATCTAAGGTTGAAGATTTATTAAAAATATAAAGGATATATTGGAACAATATATGTTACTTACGATCCGATAAATGACTCCGTTGTCTCATCACGAAATTGAATAAAAATATGTATTGACTATGCACACTAAGTTTTATATTATGTTTTATAAAACTTTTCCCAAACTACAGTTTACAATAGACTTTTCCTTAAAGTATGTTTTTCCTCACAGTAGACATCCTCAAAGTAGGTTTTTCCTCACAGTAGACTTTTCCTCACAGTAGAAATTTCCTTACAGTATACTTTTCCTCGCAGCAGAGTTTTCCTCGCAGTAAACTTTCATCGCAGTAGATCTTTCCTCGCAGTACACTTTTCCTCGCAGCAGACTTTTCCTCGCAGTAGACTTTTTTTATAATTACTGGATTTCACACAATGGAAAGTGTGGTTACCTGTGCATTTAGCAAGGCTTTACTCCTACCATTATACACCGGTCCAGGCCCTGGAGGAAGGAGACCCTGTAAGGAGGTTTGACTTCTGCCGTTTTATGCTGCATGCAGACATAGAAAACAATAATATTCTCACCAAAATATTGTGGATTGATGAATCGAAGTATGACAGAGACGGCATAACAAATTTTCATAATAGTTATTATTGGGCTCTAGAAGGTGAAAATCCCTACGTGATTAGAGAAGTAGCTCATCAGCGAAGATTCTCCATAAACGTGTGGATGAGAATTTATGGATGGTTATTCATACATACTTGATAGGCCCAGTCTTCTTGCCCAATAATTTAAATAAGAAGGCGTAGGAAGACTTTCTTCAAAATATTTTTTTTATTTATCTGGAGGATATACCATTGGAAAACAGAAGAGAAATGGTGTTCCAGCATAACGGTTGTCCCGCCGATTTTCGTCTCGGCGTAAGACAATGGTTAGACACTACTTTCCCGCAGCAATGAATTGGCCGAGGCGGACCAACACCGTGGCCCGCAAGGTGTCCCGATTTAACACGTTGCGATTATTACTTATCGGGTCACATGAAATCTTTAGTGTACACAACACAAATTAAATCATTAGAAGATTTAAAGTCACGCATCATCGTCGCTGCTGACACAATAAGAGAACAGTTCACAGGGCGAGTTTAGTTCACTCGATCCGACTTAAGGAAAACGCTTCGTGCTTGTATCAGGAAACCTAGGTCGTCAGTTTGAGCAAAATTGAAATTAATTGTTACTTTAAACTTTAAGTCTAAACTCAATATCTAAAACGACAACAACAAGCTCGCGCGTGTTACGTGTTACGACTTTCAAAGAACCTAATTTATAAGTTTTATCCTCTAAGTGATGATTATTAATTTAATTTAATAAAACAATAATTATTACATTAAAATTTGTATAGAAATAAGTAGGAAATAAAATCATTGAAATTTTTCCTAGAATCGGGAATTTTATGAAAAATATTTAAAAAATGAATAAATCTTGAACCATTGTTTTTGGATGGGGTATTCCATACGTATATAGATAGGATACGAGCTATACTTTAGTCCTTCCAGATCTTTTATCACACCTATTACCTTTCACCCTGTATATCAGTGACGCAGCAGATAATCGTTTGTTTATTAACTCGGATGTACGATTCCGAGGTCACATGTGCAGTTTGGATGGTAGGACATTTTTTGACCCGTCTACCTCTTTGTTACTGTGAAATTGAAATCGTTACTGATTGAGTGAATATAAGCGGGTGTATACGATTGTGTGTAAATTAATTTGTTATTAAAATAAATTGTAATATTGTTTCCTTTCATAGCGACGGAGTGGCAGCGTCGCCAACCACAGCCCGAATTACTGAATGATTTACGCGAAGGTTTCCGCCTCGATCGGTCAGTGAAGTCGATTGAGGTTAACAAGCTGTACGCCGATCCACTCGCCAACGGCGCCACCACAACGACAGAGACAAGTTGGTTCAAGAGGTGGTTTGGTTAAAATAAACGCGAAATATTAAATCGGCAATCGTACGAAATTATTAAAAAATTCTCAAATTTTATATTCTGTAGAATGATTAAGTTGTAACGAAAATTCTAAAAACGATTACAATCAATCGTATGCATGGTCTTTAATTTAAAATCGCGGATCGATATTTTAAGTATAAATAAGTCATAATGAATTGCTCAATTAAATATTGTTAAAACAACTAATTATAACCAATTGTTTTGTTTTGCTATTTATTTAATTTGTATAACTTAAGAATAAAATATTTTTTTATACCGATTTTTAATTGTTTCATTAGCCTTTTAACTACACTTGCGTTTCTCACAAATAACCGACACACGAGAAAATTTTTGTTAAAATTTCATGTTACACAAAAACAATGTTTTTATAAAACAATATGATATGAATAGATGAATTTTCTCATGTAATACAATTATCTTACATAGTTCAATTACCTTCAAAAATGGATAAAATTTAAGTAACAGCTTTTTACTCCGCTCATTTGAATGTTCATATTATCTAAAAGAGGTAAAGAGTAATTGTCAATCTATTTATTTCTACCGGATGGGTAGTTGAACATCTAGGATATAAATTGAAAATAAATAGGATATCGCGCAAAATAATACTATATTTATGACATAACAAATTCTGATTTAGTTTAATCAAGATATGTGCCGTGTTTGTAATTCTCAAGAACACTTTAAGTTTACTATTCCACCAATTATAAATAATGCTAATAGCATAATTATAACACAGGTAGTTCAAAGTTTGCCGGATATTATGCACAAAATATAATGATTTATAAAACAACGACAAGGAGAAATTAAAATACGATATACACACTATATTATATTGTATATTACTATCTAGGAAACCACCACAACGTACGTACCTACGAAATCTGTACCATGTATTAAACATTTATGTTATAAAAAACTATAGCTTTACTTGATCTAACAAGCTAAACTTATTACACTACGCAACAAGAAGATCAAGATTAAAGATTCTTGACATGTTATATTATTAGGTGGACCGGAAAGTAATGTCGTTTTCTTACGCTAGATACAAACACATACATTTTTAACGAGTCTTTATTTTTAATCAATGATGTATTCCCCATCATTGTCAATAACCTTTTGCCATCTAGTGAGTAAATTTTCAATCCCTGATCGATAAAAATTAATTGGTTTTTCGGCAAAATATCTAGAGATGGCATTTTGGATATCATCCAAATTTGCAAATGTTTTGCCACTTAAAAAGTGTTGCAGCGCTCGGAATAAGTGGAAATCCGATGGTGCAATATCGGGCGAATATGGTGGATGAGGCAGCACCTCCCACCCCAATTCATTAATTTTTTCTAGAGTTCGCCTTGCGCAGTGCGGTCTTGCATTGTCATGTTGGAGAATGACGCCTTTTCGGTTGACAATCGCTGGCCACTTTTCAATTAAAGATTGATTGACTCGCTGCAATTGTTCGCTGTAGAGGTCTGCAGTAACAGTTTCTCCAGGTTTCAGTAATTCAAAATGAACAATGCCGCGAATACTCCACCAAACACACAAAAGCGCTTTTTTGGGGTGTAAACCTGGCTTAGCAGTACTCCGAGGGATTTCATTTGGAGAGAGCCACTGCCTTTTGCGTTTTGGGTTATCATACAGGACCCATTTCTCATCTCCTGTGATCAAGCGATCAAAAAACGCTTCTGTGTTGTGTCGTTGAAGCAATAAGTTGCATGTGATTGATCGGTTAGCCTTATTCTGTTCGGACAGATTATGCGGGACCCAAACACCTGCTCTGCTTACTTTTCCAATCTGCTTCAAATGTTCTTGGATGGTCGACCAAGGTTTGTTGAGACTGTTTGACAATTCCTCGATCGTCTGACACGGATTTGCTTCCACTTCCGCCCTTAACACGTCGTTGTCTAACGCTGATGGTCTTCCTGATCGATACGAGTCGGAAAGATCAAAATTACCCGATTTGAACTTGGAAAACCACCTTTGGCATTTACGAATGTCCAGTGCATTTGGATAAACATCGCAAATGTTTTTGGTAGCAACTGTTGCGTTATTTCCCTGGCGAAACTCAAAGAGCATGCAATGCCGGATGTGTACCTCTTCTGGTATTTGGCTGGCCATTTTACCCAAAATTACAAAAAAAAATTGTAATTCAATTGTCTATAAGTAAAGAAATCACTATAACCTCACAATGTATTTGGTACGCCTCTGAACAAAACAATGAGCTGACAAATGACAATCAAGCATTGGCATGCGCAGAAACGACATTACTTTCCGGTCCCCCTATTATAAAAGTTATATTTTAAATCACTAACTAGAATTAGTAGTTGGAAAGAATATGAAATTATCTCGACAAAGTTATGTCGTCTTTAAACAGCAGCAGCCAACGTAAATGTTTACAATATTGTACAATTTGTTGTTGATTTTAATATATTTTACTATTTCCACATATCAATACTATTTTGCATACAATAAAGAATTTCCATTTATTTTAAAATAATTGATTTACTAAGAATTATGTACAGATTTTTGTGGTGTTGTATATTTGTTATTTCAAGTGGTTTTCTTTATCTGCTGCTGAGTACAGTTATGGGTACGGGAGCTGAAGTAAGCTTCGCCCCTAATACGCTCTACTTGTCATGGAGCACCACCATTCCAGCCGTAACAGTTCGCGAAGCGTACACATTACGTCAAAGCCACACAGAGGAAGATGGCTGAGCATTACCGCATAGTATCATTATTTATTTTCGACAAATTAAACTTTATTCATATTATACCCTCTGATAACCTCAAAACACACGGGTGACGTTTAAAAATTTCGATAAAATCTCAATTATTTTGATTTTAATGAATGTATTTTAAAACTACTTCCCTTTTTTTAAAGGTATGATCGCGAAGATTTATGTCAAAGGTTTTAATGACAGTCGGAAATAATTTGTAAAGAAGAATAAGTATTCAATAGATATTTTGATCGGTTTGTTCGAAAGAGAATTTTATTCATTTGTATGTTTATAATGAAATAATAAATATTTATAATGGCATAGCACTGGTGAATGATGACTACTGAATATTTAATACACGTGTTGTATGATGTTAATACACAACAATCGTTAATCTGTGTGTTGTTTGTATTAACTGTTCCTTGCTCTGTGTAATGCTTGGACATTATGAACTGAGAAGGAATTATGACAATTATAGCTACAATATCATCACACATTTAATTAGATATGGATTTTGTATTAAATATCAGACATCTCGTTACTTAACAGACTTAAGGTTATACATGATGTAGAGAGAAAAATTAAAATAAAAGACTTACTTATTTTCGCCATTAAAATCCTGCGATCGCGAGTGCTATTTTGAAACATAATTCCTACAAATGATATGAAATTTTTGTCCCCACAAAAAACCTAGTAACAGATGGTCGTTTTACCAATAAAGCGTTTAATTATCGCGAGAAATTTCCTGTCATGGACTTCGAATTAATTAACAAGTTCTACACCAGTAAGAAATTTGTATGTAAACGCTCTGTAACTCAACATCAAACATACGTACATTTTTGATCTTGTTAACGACTATGATAACATAGCAAATATCTCTCAGATAAGACCTAATCGTCGATATCGTTAATTCAAACTCTAGATCTTATGCGACTGTTGTACCTTATAAAGTACTGTGACGAATCTATACGCAAAATAAATAAAATTTCCTTGATACATTAAATAATTTTGAGAGAAAAATTAATAAACGTATGATATAACTAAGCTATTCTTCAATTGCTACTGTAGTTAACAAACCGTTCCATGTTATTGAAACTTACGAGTTCCGAAAACTATAGAATGATGAGTACTGAAATGGATAACGTTGAAGTTTATATATTTATAACTAAATACCCTTTACTTATTAGCAGTTATAATACGTAGAGTCGCTGTCACAATCTTAGAAACCCGAATTTTAGGAACCGCAAACTAAATACTTGAAAACATTTTGTATATATATCCCGTGGATAAAATCAACTTGAAACTAAAGACACGTCGGCAAGTTTCTCAACAGTACTACAAATTGAGCCAGTTACGGCAACAACTCTAGTCACGTAAATGAATACAATGATTTTAATATCTGCAACGAGCATTAATAATATTTATATTATACTAATAAAATACGTTATACAATACTTTTGTTGTTATTTATTCCTAATGATATCTCCGGACTCATATCTTAGAGGCGTATAAAATCACATATCCCACAAATATATATAGGGACGCTCGCTGTTAGATTAGAGCATATCCAAACTGATATTATTTTTTGAGGCATGTACATAGATAGAATACGTATCAATTAGATAACCACAGGTGACATGAGAACAACTAAATGAACCATTGAGTTTCCAAGTGTCAATGCTTTAGGTGATGAAACACTAGAATATATCCTATCGAATATCACCGATCAACAAATATAGGTAAAATACTGAATCACCTAGTGCCGTGACTTACCTCACGCACCAAATAAATAACAAAAAATAATGCAATTATAAATACGTAATATATGAATATTGTGTAAATAACTTAACTAATGATGATCAAAAAGATACCCCTAAATATATCATTATATAGGAGTAGATAGATCAATATCCCATGGTTTCAACTGGACTAGTATTGTTATGGTTACCTCATTGTTATGTCGATAGCAAGTTCCATAAGCTTATTTTAATGCATAATTCGGTTAGTGAAGCAAGAGATTGTTTTTAATTCTATTACTGTAGTAATTATATTAAACAATGGGTAATACGGAGAGCAACGTGACGAGTGGTGTGAAGAAGCAAGCCGGGACGTCGGAGCAGAAACTTTATAAGCTAATTGATTTGAAAGGTATTACTTTTTTCACAACTTAATACAGGACGCCCAACTGATGGTAATTTTACCACACTCAGTAGCTCAAGTTGCAGTTAATGCTTGACGAATGCTTGCATGACGTCACATCTTTTTATTTTTTTTAATAATTTCATTAAAATTTAAAAGTCAACACAGCAATGTTCATACTTTAACGTTTGAAGATAGCAGCAAGAAGAACAATGATTTCTACCATAGTCTTTTATTTAATTGCTAAACTTCTTTCTATTATTAAACAGTGACGAGTTTGGATTGTTTCAAGATACAAAATATCGATGTAGATCAATTATAGCTTACATAGCTATAGCTTTAAGTAATAATATAGAAGATATTGTTTAAATTTTGTGACAATTATTATTACGGTATTTTTTGTTGTTTATACCAGGAGGAGGACTTCTTGTTGATATGATGAAGAGAGCTGTCCAGAACAAACAGTACGCGGAGATCGATCACGCTATCAAGACTAAAGTGGAACCTTTCTTATACAACAAAGGCAAAGGACGTTATATTCCGATATCACATCTCGTTCTATTGCGGAATAAAGAAAGACCTAGACATAAATTGGTACCTATGTAATTTTTTTATTAAAAACTTTAATGGTGTTTTATACTGATCTTTTTACGTTACGTTCAAAATTTAGCTCCCACCTTTAAGAGGCATGGAAAATCCGGATGAAGAATTCGATGTGGAGAAAGACTGGCCTGCGGTATCACAAGAAGAGTATGATACAAATCCTTCCGGTTATAGAGAGTTGTGCTGGGATTTAAAGGTACAAAAAGATACGTATTATTAGCTATATCTTTTTGGTTTGTGAACACATTATCTTTAAAAACAAGAGTATATTTAAAGTTTTCAAATTTCTATTGATATGTGTTTTATTATTTCACAGGAGCGTGGGGCAGTCGGTGAAACAATACTTCATTTGTGCCTGTTGAACGCTACTGCTCTCCTGGCTGACCTGGCGAAGAGACTTCTGAGATTCTACCCTAAGCTGATTAACGATATTTACATGAGCGATGAATACTACGGTACCTACTTCTTATTTTTTTTTCTTTTATATATTATATATGTGTTTTTCGAATGCAGTCTAGACGTTAATTGAATTCACAAACTAAACAACTTTCACGAGCTATTAAACAAATAGAGTCGAGCAAATATAAGATTTTAAATGTTTGCAATAAAAAAACCTGTAACGTCTTCCCATATCTACTCTTGGATGGATGAGGACGAATAAGTTACATTTGCATCGTTTAAAACATCTACAATATTCCATCTCCATCTGTTCAGACCAAAGGAATGCGTTAGCATACATTTGTGACCCCGAAACCGCTGATCACAATGAGTCACTCTCCTTCTCCTGTGATATAAATTTACTCTCTTTTTTCTTGGTACGGTGCCTTGCAACAGATACTGCGTCTACCATCTCTTGGGGATGTGCACAGAAGCCCTTCGTATTTCTCTTTTTTTTTAAAACAGTCGTAAACAGTTCAGCAAATATGTTAATCTGTTGTTAAACGCTCTATTCTTGTTTTTTCTGATAAATTAATATCAGGTTAATCTGTGAAATTTATAGTGTTCCTGATACGTTATATTAATGAGTATAAATTACCCTATGTGTCCATAAAAGTGCTTGATGATCAATATGATAGAGTGCCTGATAAAATAACGTCAAAATATAGATGAGAACTTATTACAAACTTCCTCTACACGTCCCAATTTTCATGAAAAATTTGGCGTAACTACTACACTGCATTACATTAATAAATGGCTTAAATAATGATATGCTAAAATTGATATAAATTACTTAAAATCTTTTTTTATGTATAATGAACAGGTATAGAATACATGTTACTAACAATAATAATAAATATTTACGTAGGTGAAAGCGTACTCCACATGACGATAGTGAATGAGGATCCAACAATGGTAAAGTTTCTTCTGGATGCTGGCGCTGATTACCATGAGCGCTGTTGTGGCAACTTCATGTGCCCTGAGGATCAGAAGGCGTCGCGTTCAGATTCCTTCGATCATGAATGGGTTAATGTTCAACCTAACACCAATTACGAAGGGTAGGTAATATTAATCGTATTTTTAAGCAAGAAGATTATTCTAAAATAGCCATAGAATTCAAGAACTTATAATTGTGGTCTTATTCAGTTATATCATCTTTTTTTATTCTCTAAAGCAGACGGGTGGGAAGATCTGATGGTAACTGATACGCTTGTTCATAACAACTTGGCGCTAATTGGGATAGTATACACAGCACTAAATTATCCTCGTCGTTTTAAGACAAAAGATGTTAAGTCTTGTTACTTCAGTAATTACACTAACTAAAGCGCATTTTAAACCGGAACACAGCAATGTTTGCATACTACCGTTTGGTGGCACAAATAGGAGCTGCAATGATAACTACTTAGACAGTTTCCGGTTACAAAAACCAACCACCAGTAATCATTGTCATGTTATAAATTTTTAGGGCAAGTGAGACAAAACCTTGTCATTTAAGAGGTTCCAAGAAATCTGTACTTCGTTCTTATATTATACTGGGTGATATTTTTGGAAGTCGCAATTTATTGTTACAATACATTGAAAACTTGAATTTAGAGGAAATATTTTATAAAATCATTTTCCTCCTCCTCCTCCTCCAGCTAAATTTGAATAAAGAGATAGATAAATTTCTATGCAAAAGAGTAATCTTCCCTTTGTAAAAGGTTCCCCGTGTAAAGGTGAAGTATCTAAAGTTCATCTCCATTACGTAAAAGTGTTTTGAAGTGATGCAAAACAACAAACCTTTTCATACTCATACATGGGAATATTTAAAATTTTTATTATGAAACATTTCAGCGCGTATTGATCGTGTTGGACAAAAAATTATTTGAATATACTATCAATTACACTTAGTATTTAAACATTTTATTCGACATATTTTATATACACTTTAAAAATATTTAATATGTAGCTGTCCCCGCCCACTTCGCATGGCGAAAACTCAATAAATAAATTACATTGAATATAATGTTTCCACCAACCCTCACTGTCAGCGTGGTAGGATATGGACCAAATCCTTTCGTTTGAATCCATACCCTATCGACGTGGCAATCTTTGGATGAGGCCTATGTCCAGCGGTGTATGTCTATCGACTCATTACGAATTTTGTTTTAGCTGTAGTGTTTTTCCCTACAATAAAAAAAAATACAGGCATATTTCTTCAATTAATTTGTTTTTTTAACAACAAGAAACGAATGTGTTAAATTTTCGGACAGATCTACTCATACTTTTTTTTTTAATTTATTTCCAATTATCCCTGATATTATTATTCAGGGCTTTACCTTATCTTATTATTTACAACATTCTCACACTACATTTACATTTATAACATCTAAACTACTATAGGCTATATAAATTTTTTCTAATATACCGATAAATTTTTTTTATACATTATTTATAATTATATAGTATTCACAAAATACACAAAATATTATTGTGTACATATGCATTATCTACTCAAATCATATCATATCTACCTATACTAACCTATATTTCTTAATCTTATTACATTCGTTCATTCATTCATTCATCGATATCGGCTTAAGTTTTTTTCTTTTTGGCAAAATATTTTTGTAACATCAGTGTTTTAATTAATTTGTTTTATTCAAGGACATCATATAAGTTGACAATCCAATCTATGACAATGATTACGATAGCAACCGCATAAATAATACGAAACTAATGATTATATTTTCATTATATAGTAATGAAGAATCTATCACATTCAATAAATAGCCTATAATCATCTACAAATCATTCCGCGACGAATGGTCGTGTTCCCGTTTCGATACGTTCACTAGTTTTCAAGTGATTGGCGAACAAATAAAATCCATTTTCTTTATATGTCTGTACATAGACATTAAAAGAGTACAGAGCACTGTAATCTTTGACTTTTTGACCACATTGTTTCTATACATATCTACACTTACAATATTAGAATTGTAGAAGGGTTTTTTACCGTATTAATAATTAATATACAAGCATTTCCTACTACAAATCTTTCTACAGTACCCTTGTTCAACAAAAAAACTTTATTTAAAACATTAGTATTATACGTCTTATTCTACGGATTCTGTACTTCCTGTGATATCAATTAATTGATCCATCGGATATATTGTGAGATATTAATTGTTTATAAATATAACAGGTACGTATACTGGGGAGAGTATCCGCTTAGCTTCGCGGCGTGCTTAGGCCAAGAGGAATGTTATCGTCTGATACTGGCCCGTGGTGCCGATCCTGACAAACAAGACACCAATGGAAATACCGTTCTGCATATGTTGATTATATATGATAAGATGGTAATTTATTTTCTTACCCTATAGCAGATTTAGCACTCGGTGAAACATATTATATTATAGAAAATTAAATTCTGCAGTCGGATACAATACGGTTGAGCGTTTTGACAATTAAACAAAGGCAACTTAAAAATATTCTTCGTCTAGACTGGCAATCTCAAGTAGAACAGTAAGGCAGTCAATAAAGATATTATTTTGAGATGTCTGTGAGAAAGGGTCTGACGTTTTTAGTTATATTCAAAGATAACTAAATATCTTTAGAGTTATTACACTATTTAGCTTCATTATTTTTGTATATGTATTTGTCCATTAATTAATTTATATGTCTATGCAAGTATCACGAGAGGAAAGGTTTTAGCAAAATTGGCCATTTAAAAGAATAGTGAAATATATAAAAAAAGATACTTCGCTTTTCTACCCTTACTGATCCAAGCAGGCCTTTCAAAGCTGACTATAACATGGTATACAAAATATAAGTACAATATTATTGTTATATTTTGTATAACATTCCTGTAAGATTTAATTGTTTAACGCAGTTTTGTCTGCAACAGAGCACATTTGACATGGCGTACGAAGTCGGCGCGTCCCTGAACATCCGCAACGTCCTCAACCTGACGCCACTGACCCTGACAGCGAAGCTCGCGCGCATCGAGCTCTTCGTACACATCCTGAACATAGAGAGAGAGATATACTGGCAAATAGGCGCAACAACCTGCGCTGCCTACCCCCTCGGTTTAGTCGACACTATTGACACTGAAACTGGATTGATCTGTAAAGATTCCGCACTAAACTTGGTTGTTTTTGGTGTAAGTTTTTCTTGTATATAAAAATAACTAAAATTTAATATAACCTATGATTTGTTATTGTCAAAAAATATTATCTGTTAACCTATCTAAAACAAACCGAGATTGCCTTAAAATATTTTGTAATTCATATAGGAAAAGGACGAGCATTTAGAACTCCTAGACGGAATGTTAATTGATTTGTTAAAAACCAAGTGGAACACATTCGTGAAATTTCGTTTTTACCGACGCTTCATATTCTTCTCTTTCTACTTCCTGGTGTCCCTCGTATGCTTCACACTGCGCCCGGGACCGCCGGAGAGAGCCGCTAACTCCACTGCAGTTAACTCTACAGTTGGACCTAACTTACCTAACCTTAATTACACAGAAATTGGTTCGGATGTCGGTAAGAATTTCATTCAAAAGTAAACGTATCATTATTACCATTATCATTTGATAAATAGAAAGAAATTCCTTCCTTCTTCTAAAAAAAAAATCTCTTTCTATTCTTACTTCTGTTGCTTGTTAGTAAAGTTGGATGTGTAGATTAGATTTCTCTTACCTTCTCTAGCTTTTTACTCTTGAACTTACAACTTTCAATATTTAAACTGTAATTTATCCTATCCATTATGATATTAGTTTATAATCTTCATATTTAATATGTAAAATGTAAATTTTTTGTTGATATCAGTCGTAATAAATCATCAACAACAACTGCGGTTGAAAGGTTTATGAATTTTGGGTTTATTTTTTAATATTCTACTTTTACAGAGAATTGCACTATCTCGAACGCTACAATATTAGATTCAGGTGCAGTCGAAGTGATTAACATGACCAAACCGGGCGTACAATGCGGCCGTTTTAAAAGTCATCCGAAAGATAAGGATAAAAGTAATTTTATATATACTTCTTCAATCAATAGGTTAAAATTTACTGAAAACTGCATTGACTATTTTTATATTAAATAAGGATACTAGCAAAAAATAATACAGGTTATCATATTATACTGAAAACTTCTTGCAGGGGAGTTAGTCTTGGACGTAGTCGCTGTCGCTGATGTAAATGCTTCTCTTAAGATAGCCTTAAAACTGTCTAGATAATGAATTTTACACTTGTTCATTTTGTAGCTCAGAGTTTGCTATTATATTTGGTTTTCATTTGTTTTCGTTGCTATCTAATCTGTATATAATTAGATCGAATAATCTTCGTTATTTTTGAATAATGAAATAATATACCAAATAGCTCATTTAATGTTTCCACTGCTGGGAATCAGTACTTTCTCTTGCATTTAACGATGTCTTAAAAAGATTTATGAAATCAAGTACTATACACAATTTTCTATTATAAAGATATTTTAATGTTTTGTGTAATTATTTTAATAAATCAACAGAAGCACCGAGGGAATCCGATATGGAAGGATGGTGGGAAGACCTCACAGAAGAGTGCAGATTGATGAATCTTGATACTTGGCAAGCAAAAGTATGAATGACAAATTTTTATTTAAGAATTGATTGCATCAATACGGTAATCGATTTAATTAATTATTGAAAAATACAAAACAAAAGTATTATGAAAATAATAAATACTATCGATTATAGTCGATTACGATACCTCCTGTGTAGTGTTAGAATATACGAATATTGATAATGTAATGAGAAAAATCATATTTGGTTCTAAAGCTACAAAATGGTACTTCACCTATAGCTGAAATTAAATTATGTACTCGATTTAATGCTCAATTTTATCACATAAAATTGTTATACAGATTCGTATTTCTGGAGAATTGTTGCTATGGGTCGGTGCTTTGGCATATATCGGAGCTGCATTACGAGAGGCTAGGTTTTTAGGTTTAAAGATGTTCATAGAGAATTTAAGCACCGTACCATCGAGGTAAGTCTTTGAAGCTTATAAATAAAATGCATCATTTACAGACTTATAGATTTAAGATACTACATGATGTTTGACAATGAGGACGGTGAAGTTTGTGCGCTCAGAATATTCTGGCACACTTATACTGATATCCGCATCAATATTGATATGGCCGCAAAATAATTATTTGCTTTTCAGAGTAATGTTCCTTTTTTCGTGCCTGTTAATGTTGGCACTACCGACTCTTAGACTCTGGTGCGCTGACGAGGAGGAAGATCACGTCGCTGTTATTATTATGCTCACCACTGCACCATACTTTTTATTCTTTTGCAGGTGAGTGTAAGCGTCGGATTTAGTAAATATGCATCAGGAAAATATACGCACACACGTATGTAGATATGTGAATAAAAAGTTCGCCTAGGTGCCATTTGTGCTATGACTATGAGAAATAATTATCACCTAATCATTTCTAACATAAGACGATGAAACGACAAAGACACTTCTTGTAACCTCATTCAAACACGTATTTCTCTTTCCTTCGAACATCAAATTCGAAATGTTGCATGTTAATTATTAGCTACGACCCACTCCATCCTAAAGTATAATTCATTATCATCTAGCAGTGGAAATCTTATTATATCTAAGTCACGTATATTTCCTTTAGGAAACTATAACCCGTGTTGCTGTTGTTCTATTTTTTCGTTCACTTGTGAGGGTTTGAGGCTAGGTTACCATAAGATCGAAATAGTTTCGCACTTGGAAGAAATAATTAACGTGAGAATAGAGCAAAAGGACAAAAAATTATACGTCTAGTATGAAAATAAGTGAAAGTATTTTATTTTCATTTTTTGTTGCAGGGGATTCAAAACCGTGGGTCCATTCGTAGTGATGATATATCGTATGGTAATGGGAGATCTTCTTCGATTCGTTTGCATATACTTAGTATTTGTTATGGGTTTTTCGCAAGGTACTCTCTTCATAAATGTTAAAAATATTTATTAATACAATACGACCAACATTTACTGTATAAAAATCAAGACTTATGAAGGAGATATTTCTTGCATTAAAGTGAATTTAATTTTGTTGTTTATACTTTGTTGAATAATTTAGGAAGTTATTCTATTTACTCCAATATATAAAAATTAAGGGTACTCGAAAATCTGCCATAGCAGGTATTACTATCTATAATACAACGGTACTCTGATATTTGGCTAGAGTTTCAAGTTTTATTAATTTACTTTTAATCATTTGTTTGTAAAGAAATAAATTGTAATTAATATGACATTGTTATTTCAGCATACTACGTTATATTTCTATCCTTCGACAATCCTAATACTCCCGAGGGGGTTGACGATTCGGTTTCGAACCCAATGCCGTCGCCGATGGAGAGCATTATGGCCATGTTTCTAATGTCGCTGACTTCCTTTTCTGATTACTACAGCGCATTTGAACGTACCGACCACGAGATCGAGGCGAAGGTACAAGATTTCATTAAAGCTAATGTAAACTTGACTTATATTAAAATATGGAAAACCAATTCACAAATTTATAATGAAGTATTTCATAACTGCGATTTTGACAATTTCTATTTTATACAATTTTTTTTTATTAGGTAGGACATACCGAATTATTAAAATCATTCTCTAACTATCTGACTAACGTACAATTAACGTTTAATGAAGAAAATATGTATATAAGATTATAGTAAATTTTGTGAGAACATTATTAATTGTATCATTACGGTTCGATCTGTTCCTTTATTGCTTTTTTAAGCTATTAAACTAAGGACGTAACATCAGCTTCAAAGTAATATGAATATTTGATGGTTCGTTGCATTTGCGGATAAACTCTAACTTTCCAAACTATTAGCGAAAATTTATAATCTAAACAAACGTGTACTACACTGTTATTATTATAGTTGCTTTAGAAATATCTACGTAGAAGGATTTTAGCAATATTCAGTGAATATTTAGTACCCGTAAATTGATTGTTTGTGTTAAAGATTGGGAATTTTTAAATATTCATTCAAATACGTAAATAATTTGAATACTCCTATTTGCTTGAGCAGAGAATTAGATACTTACTAACTTTAGACTTTTGTCTTGTTAGCTTACTTTCTTTGTAGAACTTTGTAAAAAGATAGTTTGTAAATAAGTTACATTATTTGAAAGAAACGTTCAAAATAAGAAAAAATGTTTGCGAAAAGATATTTTGATACATGTTTAAAGCGTTATGTGTATCTATATATATTGGCCGCATTGGAGTTCCCAAATGGATGCTCGGCGCGGTACAAAAATGTATAATAACATTACCATGTACTTTTGTTTGATTAAAACTCAGTGATTCTCTTCTCTTTTTAGTACGAGGAAAGGAAGAATAAAAACAAGAAAAAGAGGAAAATATTAATAATATTTTACTGCAAAATATTTTTGTAATTCATCATTCTTTGCATCTTCACTAGTTTTTAATCATACTGACATCATTTGTTGCAGCTCCTATTCGTACTGTACATGATAATAGTGGCAATATTGTTGGTGAACATGCTGATCGCCATGATGGGTAATACCTATCAGAAAATCGCGGAGACGCGCAACGAGTGGCAGAGGCAGTGGGCGCGCATCGTGCTAGTGGTGGAGCGAGGCGTGCCGCCGGAGCAGCGCCTGAAGCAGCTGCTCACCTACAGCCAGCCGATGGCCAACGGGAAGAGGGCTCTCGTGCTAAGGATTAATCAGAAGGTTCTTTCACTGATATTCAAAATAACATAATATATTGTTTATGTTCACTCATTATCAAACACATTATGCATGTGTTTGTACAAAAGATAAGTTACATGCAATATTTTAAATATTCAGGACGAAGACAAAGAAGAAATGAAAGAAATTTTAGAAATGAAAAGAACACATGACAGAATCGTCGCAAAGCGGAAGCAGCGGGAGGCGGAAATGAAGGGTTTAAAAGGACGTCCGCAACCGGTGCCTCCCAGAGATTATCCGATCAAGAAGTAAACCAGCAACCTTGGATGAAAATTGTAATGAACAAACAATTTTTTCGATGAAATTGTATGATCTTGTAGGGGTTATTACAACTGGCCGCATATTTCTAAATTTCATTGACTGGCGATGTCTCGGAGTCTCCCAGTTAGTTTTACATAAATTATACGTGGTCATGAATGACGATAAGATGTAAATTGTTATCTAAGTTCCTCTATTACGAAAGTGACGCATAAGCGACATGAAGTCTGCGAAAGGGTATACAAAGGTGTAAATTTATGCCCCGTGCCAATGGGCGTTTAAATTTCTCTATTGCCTCACTATTTGCACTTTAGCCCCTATATGGACTGTTTGTGGTCAACTAGTCGGCAACATTACCTGTACTAAGGGTTGTCAGAGCCATGAATTGAAAGGAAAATATTTTTTAATGTTTTGATTTGAATCAAAATGTAACAATATCAAAATTTGATAATTACTTACAATTTGGACACAAACATGAATTACATATGAATTTATTGAGCAAAACGTTAAGATAGAAAATCTTAGAATCTAGAAAATTCAGCTGAATAGAATTTATTACTATTAGTTTTCTTTTAATTAAACTAAATTACATGGATTTTACCATGTTAATGAACTACGACATTTGATGTTCTTCACTTTCGCTCACAACTTTTAATAATATTTTGTCACATTTATAAAATAACATCTTTCCGTGATAACTAGGACATCAGGACACATATCGCCACAATCCTCTTGAGGGTTGTATAAAGCACATGAAATGACCAAAGATGTATGAATAATTAAGATTTATTAAATGAGTAATATTCGCGGAAATATAGGGAGTCATTACAGTCGTGTTTTTTTGTAATACGCGTTTTAGAAAAGGTTGTAAGTTCTTGAACAAGAATTTGTGTAGATATAAGCAATTCTTTAATTTTTACTTGATTTCGTTAATATATTTAAAAGCCTTGTAAATAGGTTTAAAAGATTTTTACATATATCTATTTTAATAACAAATAAATAGTCCGAAGGTTAACGTATGTAATATGATTTGGTTTTGGGTAAAATTAATTCGATTAATCGTAGTTTGTGTAAATAGAAAAAAACAACAGATAATGTTGTATATTCGACAACCCTTATAACCTAAAATAATAGTGTTTGAACAATTAATATTGACAATAGAATTAACTTGTCATTTCTAACTGTTTACTTTCCGATTTATTCATTTTATTCATAAGTCTTCAAGACATGTCTACAAATCTTTTATGTGAATAACTGACGAGAAATATTATATTTAATCGGACCTGAAACTAGATAATAGTAACTATTAATGTCATATAAAGACCCACATTGTTTTCACTAATGTGACTCGGAGTCTTTAATTCAGAAAGACACTTCCTTTAACATCCTTTGACACATCCTAGGTGTTTACAATCTGATCCGAAAGTAGTTGCTTCGTACGTTGTAATGGTATTAACTTTTATTTATTGTAATTAAATATATAAGAACGAACTCTATACTGTTGTAAGTATAATGTAACATTATTTTAAATATGTAGTAGTATATGCAGTCATTTAATAGCACACGCGTCATTGTAAGTAGATACATTAGGCAGTATTTCCAATGCAAATCTCAGAGTTGATATTTACTTATTACTAACTTCTTTTATTCAAACGCTTTGCTACATTATTTAAATTTTAAATACATACTATTTGTATTGAGAAACAAGGATTTAAAAATTTGTTCACGTGTAACTATTGTCAACCAAATGTTTATAGCCATAGATGTCTGCAATCGTATCCAAAAGTAGGCGCGACCGCTAGCTTGGAGATACGTAGTAGTGGTAGGTATAAAACCGTAAGATTTTTTGACATATCGCACACAATTCAACATCAGCCATGAGGAGCGCGGTGAGTAAGCACACGACACGACGAAAGTGAAAACTGTTTACACGCGCCCCAAAGTCAACAGTTTAGCGGGCCTGACTAGTTTCTAAAACAATCGAAACAATGTTACTTGCCTCATTAGCTAGTGTAATGTGATAGAATCACTCGTGTTTAGTAAACCATTTAAACTCTGACACGATTTTTAATATAAACTGACTGATAGACTTGTAAATAATTAATGGTATTTCTTACAGGTACTAGTCCTATCACTGGTAGCAGCTGTAACAGCAGAGGCTCCCTACCATCTGCCGCGACCTGCATCGGTCTACAATTACGTTCAACCAGCGCCGCCACCGTCTCCCCATTTATCATCGTTTTCACATTTGCCGCAACCTCACGCGTCCCATGTGTTTAATGCACAATCGAGTTATAGTCAATCAGGACATAACTATGCTCAGCCTCAGCCACTACAACCACGTCATCCGCCCCAATTTCGTTATACTTCATCGCAGCCGGCGCCACAGCCGTTCTCTGTTAGTTATCCTAGACCCCAAGAAGTTTATCAACAACCTAGTTTTTCCTATCGTCAACCTCAATTACAACCACCATTAACATATGCACCCCAAATTCCTATAGAACGTATACGTCCCCTCTCGGCTTCTTTGGCGACCCAGCAACATTCCCCGGTAGCATATTACCAACAACAGCAATTAAGCGCTGGACAAAGTTACTC
The DNA here is from genome assembly GCA_033220335.2 of Troides aeacus. Classification (NCBI taxonomy): domain Eukaryota; kingdom Metazoa; phylum Arthropoda; class Insecta; order Lepidoptera; family Papilionidae; genus Troides; species Troides aeacus. Next base: position 9,805,069 of record CM067272.1, on the reverse strand, counting down.
TTATCAAAAGCCACAATCAAGCTCATTCGTATCACAACTTCCACTTCAATATCAAACATTTAGTAATTTACCTTCTTCATCTTCATCAAGTTACCAAGCTGACTTAAAACAATACAATACAGCTGCGCAAGTTCAAACTCACAGCGACGCTCTCGACTCAACCGTAGTGAACCATGTGCAGAACATTATAAAAGAAACTGAGCGCACTTCTGCAAAAGAAGCGGGATTTTTATCTCTTGTGTCTGGTGTAACGTTAGAGAATGTTAAACCGAGCATTGAAATTACGTCTTTCGTACAAAACTCTCCCCTGTCAACTAGTTCTGCAAGTTCAACATCATTTTCGTCAAGCTCATCATCCTCTGCTGGCGGAGCATCTAATTTGTTGGGTGCGGATTCTTCGGATCAAGCTTTCTTGCCTCGTACCCAACAAGTACCTTCCTATGGTCCTCCAAATTAATGTTGTTGTCGAATAAAAGTATTATTTAAAGTTGATTTATGTAAATAGCTAATTTATGTGTTAATTTAAATAAAATTATAGCAAAAACAGACTTTTATTACAGCACGTTTCCTATAGCAGTCAAAAAATAAAACTTTAGTTAAAAACAAATGTTGCAGTATAAATTTATCATTTTCTAATTTTACCATAATATTAAATCTATTAAGCTTGTTTTATTGACTCTTCGCATTATTTTTTTTCACACAATATCTTCACGACTAATGGATCTTCTTGCTATAGGGAAAATATTATAGCACGTTTAGAATAATCGAAAGTAATTACTCAACTTTATCTATGAAGGAGTAAAAGTGAAAAAAAGAAATTGTCTTACAAATACTATAGAATGATCCGATGTTTGAACACTGTGTGCTAGTAATTCTTTTGCGATATGCGAATCTTGTTTTAAGCTCGTCGCGCTGTTTATTTTACAATATTGCTGGTAAAACTGTTCAGGTTTGCATAATCCTGAATCTGGAGCTGGACGGCACTGACAACACGGTGGGTAACAATTTTCTACGGCACAGGTTTCCTGAAATATATTGATATAATAAAATTGCGATCGCATATTTTCCAAATGGACAATAATAATACATATAAGAGTACATAATAAAAATAACATACAAATTTGATATAAAGTTTACCGGAAAATACGAATCTGCAAGGTATACGCGATGAAAAGATACATATACCGTATGGGTAAAGTTTAATAGCTTCTATTTCAATATAAGATCATCTAGGACATCTAGATTATACTTAAAAAGATTTAATTTCGTAAAGATAATGTTAGTTTTGTAAAGGTTGCTGGAATCATTGTAGGAATTATGAATGATGTGAAGAGGCGATAATTAAAGTAGGCTTGTCGTACCTTCTTCAAAATGCTCGATGATTTAGTCTGGTAATGTTGGCAGCTTACATCATTTCTTTCAATTTTATACAGTGAACATTGACAATCAGCTGTTTTAATATTATTTATTCGAGATGATTTACTGTATTGGGTCATTACATTTCTATAATTATTACCATCTCGCTTGCATTCACATATAACACCTTTACCCTTCAATTTCTTAGGCGATTTATAATCGTATTGTTTAGTTGTTACTTTTGTATGGTCTATAACGATTCCAGTTGCTTTAGTACTTGTTTGGCTATTAATATTGCATGTGTCTTCGTCATAATTGGTAACGTTTATTTGTCTTTCCAATACGTCTCGGACTTTCGTAAGGCAGATTGTGCTGTGAGATTTCACTTTAATTTTTGCTAGAACTGGACTTTTGGAAGCAATATAAGTTGCATCGGAACGGTTACAGCTCGAAGTCCTGGTCGAAATTTCAAAAGAATTAAGATTGAATGTAAATATTTTGTATAAACTATAAAAAATATATTTAACCTTTGACAGCATTCAGAGGCCGCCTTGGAAATGTCTTGAGGTTTCAATAGATATTCGAAACTATGTCTGAAAGTAATATGAAATGTTTTATGATTATTTAAAAGTATAATACTTACGTTTACCTTAGTATGAACTAACTTATCGAATAGGTCCCCTCTTTCCGGTTCATGGATAAAGTGTCTCTTCTTTTTCCACGGGCTGCGATAAAGGTTATTCTATTATTTATATTCAAGTAGATTATTAACTTCTTTAGAATAAAACAAAGTAATAAACAAGAAGAACCTTTTTAATCTTGAAAACTTTTTTTCTTTTCTCGACGCGTGCTCCACCCTAAGTATTAAACATATTTTATGTAAAAAGATCGAAACGAATACTAAAAATACATAAAACTGATTTTATTATATAGTTCACGAGGTTTTTAGCCAATATGATTAGATTTATTGTATAAACTGTTATTACCCGTTAACTAGTCTATTACTCTCAGTAAAAGAACATTGTTTAGATTTGAATGGTGGACAATTCTGTTCGCATTTGCTGTCATTAAGAAATTCTTCATATTTTGCATCCAACCATGCCGCAAATCCTCCTATGTTCACATTGTTACACGGTGTCCCAGCTTGTGGTGATGGCAGCTCCTACAAAACACATATGTTGCTAATTGAGCTTACCCTTAATCTAAACCATCTGCATGGAAATAAAGTCGTTAATTTGCATAGATTTTTAGCATTTAGCGATATATCTTCGTCAGTCCATTATTGGTATTTTCATAGTTTTATACACTTATCATATTTTGAATATTATTTATATTAGTTTAATTACCTGTGTGTACCAACGAAAAGCCTTTACAAAACAGTTAGGACTATTTTTCTTGTTAGTTTTATTCCTTTGTATTTTACAATCTTGAGGCTGTTAAAGCGATAAATTGAGAATAAGCATCTAACATTTTTTTTATATATATGTGATACAAATGTTTTAACATTGAATTAGAAGACAAAATCTATACACATTTTTTATATAATTTGACGTCGGTGAATTTAAATTCAATATCGTTTATAGGATTTTCTTTTTTGGATATCATTTTACGTATCTAAAGAAGAAAGTCATCATCATCTTTTGATGATGAGAAATATTTATGTAAAGATTAGTGTTAGTAAACATTTCGCATTTCGCCTTAGTAACATTGGGATATGAGTGTTCTGTTATTAAAGGTCAATATTTTATATTTTCAAGCATTTAATACGACGTTTTTTTGCATTATCTTTACAAATAAAACTCTCAGACTCTGCTGTATTATGTTTAGAAAAACATATATTTACTATGATAGGAAAAATAATAATACTTACTATATGGGCATAATAAATAAGAGGGTGACCTCCTACATTTGGATATATCGGAACACTACCGGCAATTCTATAGCCGGAACAGTAACATAATCCCGGACAGTTATCATAATCACTTGATGATGTCGAAGACATTGTATCATATTAAACATTGAATAAATTTATATTAATTCATGACGAAAGAAATGTGTCATTGTATTGATAGATTTGTCAAATGTCATAGAAGTTATTTGATTATCTCAAATAACTTCGCGCATTTTAGGAATAGCTGAATTATTGGAAATATACTGTAGGAGTGTTAAGGCAGTCCTACAATTTTAGAATTACAGTTGTGATAAAGGTTACATAGATTTATAAATAGCCTCAAAAGTTTTTAGAATGTCTCCACCGTAACTCTATCTGATAATATATTATTACATACGGTATTACTATATATTTTTATCGTACCTATAGTTCATTATTATAGAGCAATATCGTTTGGAATTTAATTCAATTTATTAACTAAATATGTAATGTGGACTTAGGTGTGTCCAGTAAATTCATTTGAGCATCGAAAGCCAATTGTGACAGACGAGAACTTATAAAACTTTGTACGTACTATTGTAGTACCGAAAATCAGTCAATGTAAAAGACTATAAGACAGTAGATGACAAAGTGTATTCACGGATTTATGTCAACGTAGTTATTCCTCAACTTTTTAATTAAATAACCGGTTTGGAAAAGTAATGTGGAGAAAGTTCTTTGTCGTCATAGGTGATGCGTACGAAATTCTGTTTAGTTTGTAACTATGATTATTATACAAATACTTTTTATACATTTCGTAACAAAAAACATTTGTTTACATTAAACTTTACACTTATACCCAAAAAATAAAAAAAAGGAACATGTTATAGTTTTTACTAGGTCTCGGTTTAATTTGTAGTAATTACAACATATTTATATAATATAATCATAGCCTCACTGAAATTGATACACAAAACAACTGTTACAAATATAATAGAGCTGCGCGAACATGTTTCTTCATTTCTGTTTGTTAACAAGCTTCGTTTTTAAGACGTTTTGCTACACTAATGTATTATTCACAATATCGAAGAAGCGGGAGCCTAACGCAAGTGGTTAAGTATTTAATACATACACATATTCTATACAGTATTGATAGTTGGTTATAAAAGCAAGAATGGTTATCATTTTAAGTTGTGTAAATTTTCATATATTTAAAAGTGTTTAAACTATATTTAAACACATCGTCTTGCTATAAGCATAATAGGACACAATGTTTTTTAGTATTAAATAAACCAAACGATATTACCCATATATGACAACTATCTGTCTACTGTCCTCTTTTGCTGGTCGTAATATAGAATTAGATTTGAAATTTGTTAAGAATGTTCCCTCCCGCCGGAACTTCACCGTCCCCGTGGCCTTATCCTGTTATTAACACACGCGCGACTCCCTTTGAGGAAAGAATTTAGTAAAATTCATTCTTAGCACATTCATACATGTAAAAGAAATATTTCTACCAAGTCTTACGTCTCTACACCTTATGGTTTCAGATATATCATGATAAGTCTCCATATAGGTAGAAATTTGTCATGTATATGTGATATAAATACATATGATAATATATCTTTCATATTATAATCAAAATGGTGCAGTGTAAAATTAAATCCTTTAATTTCTTATTCAAAATGCGTACACTATTGTAATTGGTACTTAATATATATAACCTCTACTAACCAATTGACCATATTAATATTTATTATGCCATTACAGATATAGAATGTGCGAAATATGAAGAGCCTAGTTATAACGGTGCTAAGAAATTCAAAAATAACTCAACATTGTATGAAACTGCGATGTTTACTACCAATGTTTCAGAAATGGAAACAACTACTACAGAAAATGGTAATATATATATATGTATATATAATATATATACATATATAACAATGACTAGTAATCGTACTGTCTAGTTATAAATAAATAGTTTGAAATTACCAATCTTTAAGAAACTCACGTCATGGCTGAATATAGAAAAGTTGAGATAATCTCAATAGCTACAGACTAAACTAAACTATATTACAATATTTAGCTCTTATCTCGAAATGTATATATGTACTCCTAAATATTTTCTTTCCAGACCCTTTAGACGTTTTCGAAGATATCATGTACGACTTTATATTTGGTTCACATGCAAAAAACAATGGTATGTTTTTATTATTTACGTTTCTCACTAAATTTTATCAGGTCTATTTATTTTACATCGACGGTGTGGTCGATAGGAGTGCAAGTAAAACTATTGCTTATTCATTGTTACTGTTGTTCAAATCATCAAAAACAGCTTATAAATAAACAATATAATCATCAATACATTTTTAATGATTTGTAAACCCTGACAATGGCATATCATGATGGCAAAAACTATTTCGTCGCGTCCGCAGCTGAACAGTTTTAGAGCTGTATGTGGTACTTATATTTCTATAATAGCATATTGTAAAGGGTATTTGAAGTAATAAGTATGTCTTTCATTCAATAATGAAAATGTATATACAGTCGGACAAAAGGCGGAGAAAATGCAAGGTAAAAACGACAGCAAGTCTATCCCTTATCACTATCCAAGTGGACATTTAATGCGGTTTGTTATTTACATTATTAATATAACTTAGATATTCATTGTTACGAAATTTTGCATCTTTATACTCTACTACTTACTAGAGTTATTAAAGTCCTTCAAAAATGATCAATCACATTTATTTAACGATTTAATATATACCATTCAGATTCAGGTAAAGATGGTCCTTACAAGGAGCAATATTTAAGTCAATGATAAAATTGTTTTTAGATTATATTTAAACTGTTAGACATTTGTTTAAAATTCAAGAATAAGAGTTTTACCTATCGTTCGCTACATTTGTTATTAATATTAATAGAAAGCATAAACATTTTAATATATAATAAACAAAATCGGATTATGAGATGTTTGATTCAAAATTAATACGTGCATATAGCAACTGTTATGTGATGTTGTGAACAATAAATCCGCAAATAATTTTTTAGGGCAGAACTTTATCAAAACAGAAGTGGTGTGCATCTCCCTATGTCCGAGTTTATACACCGAGGACATTGCCGTCTTAACATCACGATGGACTACATGCAAACTGCCGTCAACGCCTTCGCAATCTTCCTCGACGGTGATCTAACAGACATATTAAGACTGCCCCCCTTCTATGTACTTCATTCGGTTAGTTTAATGAAAATTTTATATCAGGAAACTTCTTTGTTGCTTTATTATGCTATCATAAAGAAAATGATATGTCTGTCTAATATTTCTTCACTCACTTCATGGTGTGTCAGAAAAGGCGATGAAGATTGGAGAAAACAACAGAAAATGGCTATTTTTTTTCGCAAATGCTATATATTGCGTTAGCCAATCCTCACGCTAAGCTTAGAGTATATAGTAAATACATCCTTTGGAGGAGGAGGAGGAGAGAAAAACTATTATTCAAATGTAGTAATACCATTTAGACCGTACATGTAGTAAAAGTAATCACACATAAGATAGTTTCATAATTTTCTCTGATATTTTCCTTAAGGCTCGAACGATTTCTATGATGAATATAGCTCACGAAAAACTGTCAACCACATGGATCGTGGTTAAAAACAACAAGCCGACTAATGAAATCACTGTTCAAACTCTGGAGCTGTACCGACCTTTGTTTAAGTACCTAAATGGTAAAGAGATCGCCAAACTAAATTTAAGCGATGACCGCATCTTGACATACATTGGAACACATGCAGAATTAAACAGACATCAAGTAAGTTAAAAATTTAACCATCTATTCTTAATTTTCTGTGGTTAAAAGCTTTGCTGGAGACAGTCCAAGTACGTACCATAGCAGCACCTATACGTGGGCCCAACTTTAGTATACAAAAATGATGTTGTACTAGTTTAAAAAGTTTCGTTCTTCCAGTGATTACACTAGCTGCAGCGCTCTTCAAACCGTATCACAGTAATGTTTGCACAGTACTGTTTGGCGGTAGAAATAGGTCCTGCGGTGGTACTTACCTAGACAGTCTTTAGAAACAGAGACCTACCACCAGTAAATGTAGTGCTGGATCCGTATGACTAGCACCTTATCATTTTTAGCAGGCGTATTGCTAACAAGAAATTAAGTAAAATTACTTACATTTTATAAACTTCTTAATACAAAAATTTTAGCTTAGAATCTTGATAATATTAAATATTTCCTAATCTTTAGTGAAATAATGAATTTAAATTGAAAATAAAACACATTAAAGGTCGGTGTGATAGCAAGTAAATACATAAAGATCAATAAGTACTGGTCCCAACCGAAATATTTAAATTTAATGAACAACTTACTTTGTGGCGTACCTATGACCTTTATGAGGAAAATATCCGAGAATACCTATCTACAATTATCTCATCAGGTAGTTTAATAGATTTTTTGTAGCTCGTAAGTAAACGAAGAACCATTCCTGTACGTGAATACATATACCGTAAATTTTGAGACCGGCCATCCTAGAGTTTATAAATATTTTTATCTGCATACTGAATTTTCAATCGAGAAACACTCCGAAAATAAGTTTTCAGATGAGCTTTTAAATTTTTTATACAGTAAAAATCTATGAGGATCAGAAAGACAATCAGATGATAGATGATTACGATAAAATGAAAGTAATATAACATTTAAATGTACTTTTTTTTGTTGCTAACTTCGGAATGCCTTTTGGGCATAATCAATTAAATATAAGAAGTGTACAAACGACATTCATAAATTTATTTTTTTCTGTGCGCCGGAATTAATTATAGTAGCAAAGATTATATTAATGTTATTAGATAAAATATTAACAGGTGTTTTATCATATACGTGCTTGTGATCCGTTGCAACGGCGGTTTTACTTAGCGATGATGACTAAAAGTCAGGTAAATATATACATAACCAGAATACGAATATAGAATATTCATGCGTAGCATAGATATAATAAAGTAAATGATTTTTGCTTTAAAGTTATATTTCCAAAAATATTTTAAATGAATATTTACGATAAATATAAAATATAATTCGTTTACGCGAAATCCAAATGTGCTTGTCGTTACAAAATGAAACATATCGTTGCCATTTTGGCTTTCGAAATATATTGGTTACTAGAAGTTCTTACCTGATAGTTATAATATAAATGTAGAAACACGTAAGTAATGTTGCTAATAAAATTTGACAGGCGTTGGGCAAATCTTATAGCTGGAACGCACGTGATGTTTCGCGATTAGGTCTTCTTCTGGCGGAAGTAGAGGGACCTGATTTGAGTGCGATCGTACCAGAAGCAATTGCTGGGATTACTGCACATGTAATATTTATCTCGTTTTGTAAAACAATTTTATATCCAATTGTTTCCGTAATACAAATCACAAATGCTAATTTATAAATGAAATAAAAATTTAAAGTCATCAATTATTATATATAAAGGCAAAAATTCACACCGTAACCCAACCTAATTGATTTCAGGTGATGCAGATCATGTCACCTCTAAACTTAAGATATTTTACTGAAGTACAACTTAAATTTATGGCACAGAAACCTTTAAATATTCTTACAAAGAAACTAAAATATTACGAAGGCCAAATAAAAATATATAACTCAAAATTAAAAATTAATTCGGCACTTACGTTGCCAATTGTTTTATTACTTTTCTTATGTAATTAATTGTACATATACATTCGAAATATTGTAGTAAATAGAGCGATACATTAAATTAAATTATATTTTCCAATGCTAAGTTAACATTTTAATTTTTTGGAGCGATGGCAAATGAAAGGTGTACCGACCATCCGCATGATGTCTTGCTTCCAACTGAAAAATGACATATACGTTAAATATATATATAAATACAGAGATGTCTCTCTAAAGATAAACAGTAACAGATAAGGTTAGAACTGAGTTTATACCATTACATTGCACCAATTAGTTTGTGTGTTTGTATTTATTATGTTAGTAAAACTTTCTTCGGCTGGCATATCTGAACATTTTGTCCGTTCAGATTTTTCACACAAGAGGCTCTGTAAATAATAATTTAAAATGCGAGTTTCTGTGTCCGTATTTTCTGATGAAATTAAAGTTTTTATTGTTTGAGGTCATTACATAACGTTACCTCGTCAAAATCAGTCACAGGTTCGGCGTTATGTAAAGATAACTTATGTACGGATGTAATTATTATAGTTTTGTCAACGTCGCCCTCTAAAGTCGTTGCAAATATCTCTTGAGTATCTGTCATGTTTTGATTATTCTTCATTGATTTCATTTCACAATCGCATCTAAAATTAGAAAGTATTTATTTTGTTGTTTTTAAAGGTAAATTAGCTTTTTAATTATTAAGCTCGTTATAATCACGTAGGAAATAATGTTACCTCTTCGTTTCTTCTGCAAATGTAGACACACTTTTGTCACATTCTGCATTAGGCTGTAAAAGATAATGTAATCCCATACAATCACAACACGTACAATTTATGATTATAACTTTCTTTTCGTCTTTAATGATCTCTTTTACAAAATCATCGCCTTCTTTAGAAACAGCAATTGTCCCATATTGAGTATTTTGACAGCAAATATTATTTGAGAGCTCAAAAATATTAACTTGCGTTTCTTTTTCTTCTCGCATTATAATCCGTTCGGACTGGGTTTCATTTGTTGAGTTGATTTGTTCAGTTGTAACAGATATATTACAGTTTTTAATTTCTAAATTAAGCTGTAACTTCAGTACTTTATCATTATTTAAAATAGACACAAAGTGATCTAACTGTCTGCGAGTTTCATAACATTTGTGACAAGTGTCGAGGTTGGAATATTTTACGAAAGAATCGGTAGTTGCATTTAATGATATTTCTTTGTTATTTTCTTCTGTATTGTCAGTAAGTGTTATTAATGCGTTATCTCGATGGTTTTCATCACAAATTGTTATAGCATTGTCTACATTTTTAGAATCACCTTGCTTTAATGTAGTATCACATTTTATCGCAGTGACCGATTTAATTTCTTTTTCTAAATTTTTATAAATACTTGATATGACTAGTTTTTTCTCGTTTAGCATATTTTCATCTGCTATGTTATAACTTGCCGTTCGATGATTTAAGTTTTCAGAATCTTTACTTTTAGTATCTTTTAATTTTTCTTCTATAACGTTGAAATTAGTAATTGTTGTAGATGGAATAATTTTTTGGTTATAATGATTAACTTTATTGCTTCGTAATACGAGTTGTTCATCTGTTTTTGATGAAATAACTTTTTTTATGTCTAGGGGTTTTCTGGATAAACTTTCTTTTGTTTTGATTAGAATCCTTTTGGAAGCAGGAGTAATTTTATATGGTATTCCCGCTTGTTTACGCGACGGAGACTGAAGATTATTACAAGTATTCTTTTTTTGCATTTGCTTGATCGATTCTGAGCCATTAATAACTTTATTACGATTTTGTGGTGGTTTTACATTTAATATACATGGTCTTACGATACTCCTTTCATTTTTCATCGCACTCTTTCTCGTTGTCTGAAATTATTTGTTCAAGAAATACAATTTATGTATTTATTTGTAAGTTAATAAATTTTTAATTCCTCTACTTACTTCTTTTTTGCTGGTCTGGTCATTCGCACTACCGGGGCTGTCGCAGTTTTGAGTATGTGTTAAATCAAATTCAATATTACCTTAAACATTTAAAAGAATTGAAATATGTTTAAAAAATATGAAAGTGACCGTTTAAAACTGTGCTATTCAGACGAAACCGAATTTATTATTGCTTGAAAAAATAAATAGTATTAAATTAATACTAATATTATGATAAAAAGCGAAAACCTATTATTGACCTTTATTTGTTGATTCTTTGCTACTTGATATTCTCAACAACGTTTTCTCCCAAGATCTATAAAACAATAAAAACAAAAATCTGTGACTATAGTATAAAACATTTCTTTTTTTAGTTGATATTGTAAATAGATTTAATTTGCTTTAGTTATCCTGTTCTGCATTCTACATAAGTAGAAGTTTTTTTGCTTTACCATTTTTGATGGTGTAATATAAAAACTTACCTCGTGGCTTTTATAAGATAATTTTCATACCCAGCCTGGATGAAAGTAGACGGAGGTTGGACGGCCACATACGCCGTTTGGTGTATAAGTTGAGATGGATCGTCAATTTTGTTTCCGTTAATAGTATATAAAACCACAGTGCTACTGTAATAAGCAAATTCATATTTTTCTTAAAAAAAGAAGTTTGGTGAAATTACATTTATCCATGGGCGTCAGACACACTTAGATATAGAGGCTAATAGATTTATAGAGGCTACTAACATATAGTCGGTTATCTTAATTTTACAGCCATACGAAACGAGTACTAATAGTAGATCATTATATTCAGGATACAGTCATTTAAAGCAAAAATCGCTTCTTTGTTACGAGGTATTTGAATAGATTGTGTGTAACGTATATAAGTATATAGTTATGTTTGAACTTTAAGACGTCAACCATTTCTATCTTTAAGAAGAATATTATAAAAGAAAATATATTAGGTAACTTACTCCGGTCCATAGTGTGAACGGCCTAAATTTCTTAAGGTACCATCCCACATCATCAAAGAATCGGTATCAAGATGGTGTTTTCTCGGCGGAGAACTTTGTTCGCCGTTAGTAAACAAAAATATATCAATAGGTTTCCATTCTTTGTCTAATTTAATTTCTGTCATTGTTAAATTTAATTATATTTTGTGGGAGAGTTTCGGACATAACCGTTTTTATAAAGGATACATTACAAATGACAATGTGAATGTTTTCAATAACATGTAAACAATGTATCGTTTGGACAAAAGTTAGAGTATGAAATAAGTTTCGTCTGCAATTTCCATTAAAAATTTATTTATGATTAACTAAAATACACCTAAAGAAATAGCAGCTAACTTCACACCTTGTCACATGTCACTGTTGTCAAATAAACAGGAAATGCGTACCATAAACCAGCATAACGAAAAAAAGTATATTGGTGTATAGACAATTAATAAAGACATCTGCTCAATATCAAATAGCAATGTGGTAAGTTGCAAACAGTTATTCTTACAACGTTTTCATATATCACACTATTTGTCGACTCCTACGACTATTCGTGTCCATATTTACTTTATAAATTTAGTTTCGATTGATAAATCTATTTGTATAAACGAGTAGTCATTCCTAACCAGTTTGTATAAGCATACTTTAGTGAAAGTACTATAAATAGTAACATTGGTATTGATATTGGTTCTGTAATTAGAATTATTCTATAGGCATTGTGTTTCAAAATAATATTTACAAAAACGTCATTTGAAATTTACAAATAGTATTGAAAAATAAAAAAAAAATGGTTAAAAAGTTGTTATGTAACATAGTTATGAAGACCAGAGGCCACCCTTCAGAGGTGCGGCGGCCGTTGACCTAGTGGTGTTGGGTAGTAATAAACCAAAGCATGGGCGTGGATACAACCCCATACTATAATAAATTGCACTATTATAACTCATTTCCTCTAAGAAATTAGTTGCAATATAGAACTAAGACAATATTTTTGCTTTTATTTTTATATTTACTTTTTTATTAGTATTAAAGACATCTAACCATAACAACACACTATATCTATTAAGCCTATCTATGGTATGTAAAAACGTAAAAATGAAAAGTAATCAGTTCTTTTAGCGGCCAAGATGAACACCATGGGTCTCCTAAAGTCTCCCATCTCGATCAGAAACAGTGGTACATCTCGAATAGAGTTTGATGAAACTTGACAACATCTAAGATACACAGTAAGACATCTTTTTTATTCTATTAAGGCGACGAATAACACTTTCACTTAATGGTAAATGCTATAACATTATAGCGCTAGTTAAAACGACCGACACTGCATCACATTGTCATCGTATAAAGACAAAATGTTAAGTCTCGTTACCCCAGTAATTTCAATAGGTTTTGCTTTCATCAAACACGGAAACGTTTGTACACTGCATGGTGAGATAGTTGTGGTAACCAGACGGTCTTCAATAACGGAGATCTTTTTTTTGTATTCGGGTGGGGTGGGTCTTCTAAAGTGAAGTCAGAGTTATGTGGAGATTTTTACCTACTACAACCCCGTTGCTGGTCACCTTCGGCGTTTGGGTAGGTCACGGGATCTCCTTTTCGAACACAACCGCGGCCTCTCTAAAGCTATGTTGGAATAGCGCGGCCCGGGTCTGTTTAAAGCAGTTTCCACCAGCCTCGCGAATTCTATCTCAATGATCGGAGACAACGTCCACATGATATCCTCCTCAGGATCTTTTAGAAGACCATAGAAATCCCCATCCTGATCGCCAACGGTCCCAATAACAGAGAACTACGAAAATTGTTAAGTTCAAAAACGTGTGATTCTTCACTAGGCTTTTTAAACCGACTCTTTTTAACGTTATAAATATATGTTTACAGTTATTAAAATTAAGCTCTACAGAAGTTTTAAAATTAAAACAGTCGCATGACATTTTTATGTTTAGGTATACGTAATACTAAATGTATTAGTTACGGCGCCCAATTTTTACGGCCGTGCAACGTTTGCCTCAGTCGTGTTCATTTATATTCATGTTTTCACTTTTCTCTCCACATTACAAGTGACGTCCGTCCGTCTTCGATACTTTTCTACCATTATTATTTTTCATTTGTTTATTGGAATGTATGTTTTTGTAAAACCCAACTGTTGCGACACAATGTTAGACCAGTTCTTGGATATACGCTTTGGAAATTAAATCTGTAGAATACTGACTACATACATAAATTTTTCTGTAAAATGTGTATAGGAACTTGTTTATGGTACTTGTTTTAATACAGTATTTTTTTAATCGACGGTGCCACGAGACTTACTCAGCGGCGCAAAGATAGACTACAATTAGCTGTTTATTACTTAATATCCAATAAGATTATTATGTCATTCATTATTAACTAGTTGCTCCTCTCGCCTCCTCGCGCTTTAATAGCCGTAATATTAAACTAGATTTAAAAGTTAGACTTCAAATTTGTCTGAAATATTTTCAGTACAGCGGCACTCTACCACCCTTCGAGCGTCTTTCCGTTATTAACACCCACGCAACTCTCTTTAGGGAAAGAATTTTGTAAAATCTACTCTTAGCCGATCTCTAAATGACAGAAGCAATTTTAAGTTTTTATATCTGGCAGTTTCGGAGATCTTGTGATAAGTCAATAAATCCTTGGATATCTCCTACATATTGATATAATGAGACATAGGGATAGATATTTCGAGTAGGGTATTGTTTGATGAAGTTGAGCGCTAGGTAGTCATTTTGACTAACCACACTCGAAATCGTTTTGCTTGTGTATATTTAAAAGTAAATTTAGCAATAGTTGCTTGAGAGATTTTTACTTTGATAGGTTTATGGAGCCAGAGTAAGCATTGCTTATTTGCATGTATGGAACGCACGTTACTGGATTTAGTCTACTGAGTGGTTTATTTTCCGTCTCGTGTTTAGTTTTATTTCTTTACGTAGAGATAAAAACTCAACTTTTTTTATGGAGACATTTTTCGTAGTTCAACGTGTCGCTCCCGGCGCACGGTTTTACAGATAAAAAAAACTAGGGGAACGTAAATAAACACAGCGGCACGCGCTATTCGCGGCGGCGCGTCGGCGCGTCGGCGCGCATGCGCGGAACGTCCTCCGCCACGCTCCGCGGCGTACCTACCCATACACTGCGCCTGCAGATGCGATTCATTACAAATACGATATTTAATTTAATGCTATAATACACTTTGTTTTTCAAAAATATTACATCATTGTGTTATTTTCATGGCTCGTAACATTCATGTATGTGAAGATAATGAACTTTAATTTGTCTTTCTATTAAAATTGCATTCTTTATGAATAAATTCAGTAGCTACGTTGAGTATTGTCAACCCTTGAATACAGATCAATCGTATAATTATAAGAGAAAAAGTTAAATTAAGAATAGCGAGAATTAGGTCGTTACTAATTCAGGTAATTTTTAAAGGTTGTTTGCAAAGACTTACCAATTTAAATCTCATACGTTAAATTTTTTTTCCTTTAAGTCTTTTGAGGCAAGGTATAACGTGACTAATTATAGCTCAAGGTTTATTTAAATCCACACGCGAAGCCGTAAATTTTTCTTTTACAAACCTATCTCTTTCAAATATGTAATATTATTACAAGTTAACTAACATGCAAAAAAATCTAATATGCATTACTATTTGTCTCCAAACAACGTTATTCCCAAAGAGAAACCAATTATGGAAAGAAAAAAACTAACATGGATAATACAAGAAAAACATTTGCCTAGCAATTAATTTGGTTTGTAAAGCTGGTATGGCTATTTTTGGATAATGTAAACATTAGACGTTTCGTTTCGAAATCGCGAATCCTCGTTGTAATGGTAATCCAAGTGTACCGGACGATCGTTATCGATAAAGCATTAGTATAGTGTAATAGTTGTAATTTATGTGGTGGTGGTGAGTGAATGAGCGCGGAGGACATGTGGGCCGGGAGCACGGCGTGGGGCGGCGGGGCGCGTCTCCGGATCGCGGCGCCGCGCCGCGCCGCGTCGCAGTCCGCGCTCGGTGCCGGCCCCGCTCTGTTGTTCGTAGATGTAGCCCGCTTGCCGCATCGCGATTCGCGATCGTAGCCTTTGTTTATAGTTCCACGCGCGCTCATACCAACAGCTGTTCGAATAGCTACAGGCGTACCGTGGTAGTGCCGTCCGTTTTTAGTGTCATTATCAGTGCGTCCTTCTCAGTGCAGCTATTTGTGTCATCCGTGTGTGCTGATGGGGCGTCTGCGTCCCTGAATCGGCAGTAGGGGCAAGGGTGCCTCCTTGATCGCCTCTCCGACGGCGAGCGGCTCGGCTATGGCGGCTACGGCCCGTCGCGAGATAGATACAGGCGAGGAGGATATCGCCGCCATCGCTAAACAGATATCTGATCATGCAGAAGCTATTTACCAGACATGGAAAGCACGCGGCCTCGCGCCCACAGAAATATTGTCATGTAGGCCTACGCCGGGGATTAAATTGACAGAAAGCCTACGAAGTAAACCCCGGCCGGAGCCGAAGCCTGAAATAAAGCAAAGGCCAGAATTCCGACGCGATCAGCGGTCGGAGGTTGTGCGAGAGCAGCGGCCGGATGTGAGGAGGGAACAGCGCGTGGAAACGCGACGCGAACCTCGATCCGAGCCTGAGGGAGAAACGATGGAAGTGTCGTTGCCTCCAGATTTGGTACCGGAACGCAACGGTGCTAGTAGTGGCGTTATTACAAGGCGCACAGACTCTGCAGCGATGCGGCTGGAGGTAGCTCGTGAAGAGGAAAGGCTATTACGAGCCTTGCGGACCGGAGGTGTTGTCGCTGAGCGTACGGCCGAACGTCCAGATGTAGTGCCGCCGATATCGCTGGTTGATTACGCTAAGAGTCGGTACCAGGATCGGCTGGATACGGGAGCGAGAAAGCCGGTGGCCGGAGCTAGTGGCGAGCGGCGTACGTCTCTCGGGTCGCACGTTACCGAAGCTAGGTCTAAGTTCGAGGCGCGCGCGCGGCGGGCTTCCAGCGCGGGCGCCGGCGAGCCCGCCTCCGCGTCGGGTGCCGCGCCCGTGCGGCCCTTCCTCACGCGGGGTTCTGTGGCCGAAAGAGTGCTTATGTTCGAACGATGTCCCAGCGAAGCAACGCTAGAATTGGCTAAGAGAAAATCACCAGCTGCTACAACGTGGAGAGGACCACATGATGTCATAAATAGAGCACAGGTAAATTAAACTCATCCTTAGTATTAACATTAAAGACAATTATTTAAATTTCTGATTATTTCATCTCTATGACAGACTAACCAATATTTTTGTTAATTCTATAACTGTTAATTGTGTTCAGAATCAAACCGCTTAAAGACATCTAGCAATAAGAAAGACTAATATTTCTGTTACGTGCTGGCGTACATTGGTTCATCTAATTTATTAGATGAAAAAATATTTCATACACTGTATACATTTATACCTATCTAACATAGGAATGCTATAGAATACCTAATATTTTGCTAAAACATTATATTTGGTTAAATATTGTAAACAAAAATCGCACATTTATATAAATAAGTTAAAAAAACCAACAACTATATTATGTATGACATTGGCAGAGGACCGAGTATGTTTGCAAAGTTCGATATTAAAATTGTACAAGTGTTTTCATAATGAATGCGACTGGTATCGTGTGAAAGGTCGCTGGTAAAGACGAAATGCTTTGTTCATTGAGACGAGCAAAACCTTCACTCGAAAGTCTGTGCTACGCCTGCTCTTAATAATGTGGCGCTAGTAAAGATAGTACACACTACTATTCGACGGCAGAAATAGGCTTGCGATAGTACCTATCTAGATGCTAGATGTAACCACCAGCCTAATTATTTTCTTCATTTTATTTTAAATTACTTTACTATTGCAATTTACCTTTTTCAACGACATTACCTTGGAGCGTGATAGAATTATTTAAAATTATGACGAGGTGAACGTCACGAAGAGACCTAGCCAGATTTTTTGAATTTGATTGAAATGAGTTCATTGAACTAATGTGGGTGCATTCTATTACTTCTGAAAATCAGTGCAAGCTACGATTTTGCACGATCACCATACGATATCGGAACGCTCTGTTCGTTGCATTTTTGTCAATTTGCCAATTCACTGCTCCCTCCCAGACTATGCCTAGATGGAAGCTTAACGCTAAAGACAAATGAAATTATATCCACTTCGTTTAACTGTTAAAACGTTTTCGTATTTACGTTAATAAAATGAATAAACAACGTAAAATTTGATAAAAGTATAATTACATTTTTGTAGATAGAAATTTAATACGTTAATAAAGATTGTGTGTACAGATAACCAAACTGGCGTTATAAAGCTCCAACGCCATCACATCCACAAAACGGTCTTGCGGTCTCTTTCAAGTTTCTGTGTATTAGTTAGATAACTAAATCAAATAACTTTTTGCGCTTAAAAATAAAGCTATAAGATAACCGTTGACTTGCTTTAGTTACAATATTTCTGAAGGCCTTTTTATAGATAACAGACTATAGTTTTCTAGTGGAAAACTCATTTGTGTCTTCCCTCTGTGAACCGGAAAAAATACTAACACTCATTCATTTTAACGTTTGCTTGATATGAAAGAAGTATTTTGTATTATACTATGATATTGTTTATATCATAGTTTCCATAACTTAAATTAGATATTTTAAAAAGATTAAATTTGTTTAATGTCATGGCCGTCGTGTATAGTGGAGAGCATATAAACACCTCTCTCGTATTCAATTTGCAAGGTCTATGGGATTAGGTTTAATATAACTATTATTTAAATTATGAATGCTAGCTCTTATGACTTAATAGAAATTTTCGTACAATTATAGAATTATGATCTGAAATGTATGAACTTAATGCTCGTAGCGATCTTCCGTAGAATAATAAAAAATTATAAAAGGATAATTGCCAACTGGGCTATTCGGTTCATTAATTGTTATATGTATATTATATCTCTGGGTAAGTATAGCTGTCCAATGAACTTCCTGTTCATTTCGTCGCTTGATATATAAAGTCAGATCTCTTTGTTATATCATATTTCATATGACGATAACATTAAATAGCAACGTACTAAGACATGACGCATATGCAATTGGCGTCAGACGAGTTTTAAAATAATGTCAATATAATTATGTTACTTATATGGGACTCGCTATTGATATGGTATGTGATAGAGTTTTCATTATGAACCAACGATTACCTCAGCGTATAAGATACAATTACGTATACTAGCCAATATTTAATAATAAACGTTACATCATGCTAATGAACAAAATCTTGACAGATACGGTATAATATATGTAGTTGTTTTTGTTTGTGTTACTACTGTTTATAAAATATGTGGTGGTATATGGTGTTCATATACATAACACTATATGGCGTTCGTTACCGTGACATTAGATAACGCATCTCATTACTCTACTAATTTTACTAGCTACTGCCCATTTTAAAATCGAACACATTATTGTATAAACAGTAACATTACTTAGCGAAAATACATTATACGGTCGCACCTAGCAAAAGTTTCTGTACCTGTGATATAGTGAACTCATTATAACAAAATTTGTAAAATCGAATACTCTACTTGTCTAAGGCAGTAAAATTTTGAATAATATTAGTACAATATACTACACCAGTAAGCGATTGAGGTGCTTGTTCACAGAACCATAATGTGCTCGTTATCTTAATATACTCTACTTTCAATCTCGTTACCCAAGTAATTACACTAATTACAGCACACTTTAAATCGGAACACAGTAACATTTAGATATTTTATTTGCTGAATCCGTTACCAAAGAATCTGCAATCTGGTGGCAGCCCAGGATCGATCGATGTCTAGCTGTGGAAATCTATCGGCTGATGATGATGATTATCAAAGGCGATTACGTTTATAGACCATTAAAAAGAACTTTCATTTATATGAAAATTACTGCAGTTGTTTTGCAGCATACGGACAAAATTACGAATAACTTGAAAAGCTACTTTTAAGTTTCGTTTCGTGCGATTCGTGAATATGGAATACTACAGAACTATATACTTTAAACTACACTAAAAACTTACTACTATAAATTAATGTTTTAGCTACAAATTGAACTCTGGATTCATCAAATGTCTTGTCTTTTAAGTTGCGTAAAGATTTGCTAATATAGTAAAATAAATTCAATTCCAAGAACGATTTCCATAGAAAAAATACAAAGCGATTATTTCCTTTGATTAGAAGTTAAATCATTTTAATGAGCAATATTTACATATTGTTAATGTCGTTTTTATAATTATGTTAATTATTGTAATTTGTCGTTATGAAAGATAATAACATATATTTCCTTCTGTGCGAGACTAGGCCAATGTACTACTTGGCCTTAATATTTTGATCCTCAAGTTTACTTTGTTCGCGATATAAATACAATCCTTGTTTTCCGACTACTCGCTTCACACTAAAATATTCATTGAAATCTCATACTTTCATTGTATATATTTTTTTTTCATTTCTACTGTAGATATATTCTTAAAACCTATACGATTTTATATACATGGGATACAATACGGTTTTACAATATTTGAAAATAAAACTCGCTGCTGTTTATTATTGTTTCAATATAGTTAGTTTTGGACCTACATAGAGTGATACATATACACTACTATTTTACGGCTGAATTAGACCTTTAGCTACCGACGAGTACCGAAACAGTTGGGTATATGCAAAATATAAACATTCATCATCATTATCATCATCAGCCGATAGACGGCTACTGCTGGACATAGGTCTCCCCCAAAGATCTCTACGTCGATCTCAACCGCGTTGCTCGCATCCAGCTAACATTAAATCATTACAACAGTTCAAATAACAATGAAATTTTCGTCATATTCCCCAACAAGAAAAATGTATATATTTGTGTGGAGAAAAAAATATTTCTTTTTCCCACATTGTATGTAATTAATATACATTGAATTTCATTATAATGTATTCAAACCAAAGTTTAACAATTGCTCAATAACTTGACCTCTGCTAAAGACACAACAGAGTAATAATGGGTGGAAAAATAGTTTTTATTATTGTTGGATTTAGGAAGGTTAAAAAAAAATTGTGGCCCTCCTATTCTGCGTCTTAATTGTTGGTCCTTGTACCTCTCATTAGTCGGACCCTATCAGTACTTTGTTTATATATATCTAGTATTTGTTTACATTCGTGAAGTTTTCATTTCATCCACAACTTGTCTTTCAAATAATCGCCCCGGAAATCGACTGAAGACGTATGTGATCAGAAGTGGACAACAACAGGCTGAAATATCGATGATGATAAAAATAATTATGAATTAAAGTACTTTCTATTCGTTATAAATATTTTTGTAGAGGATTGTTGTTCGTGGTTTATTAAAGTAAGCTGCCAAAGGGTTTAAGGATAGTCTCTAAGTATCGTCAATATCTCTTCAATAAAGTCTGCGAAAGAAAACGAAACAAGTAATAAAATACATATTGTTTACAATTTGCATACGTTTATATGTGAATTATTCTTCGTAGCAATGCTTTTATAACGTATAAATAAGCTGTAGTAACTCTTAAATTACATAGTGATTGCTTGAATGTTCCTGACTTGAATAATATAACAAATAATTAGGTCTGTGATAGTATAATAAAATCGTAAACAGATCTTACTTAAATACATTGTTTTACTTACTACATAATATACGAAGAAACAAATTGTGTGTAAGTTTATTAAAGAAAAGTTGGAAGTCTTTTTACTTTATATACTCCGTAGACTGTTGGTTGGTCTTAAATTTGTTTGCGCTCTCACATGTTTACTATCTCCCAAGTCTAGTACACAATAGATCAAATATAAGGTTTATTACTTGACAGTCAAAAGGATTATTATATGTAGGTAGTGCATTTTATAAATGCCTTAAATTGATAATAAGATAATGTCATTGTGCATCCGTGCTTGCTTAGTTTATAGTATTTAATATCATCTTCATATCCTTATACGGTAAAACTGTTTTATCTGTATCGCTTAGTGGTTTAATATTTTTAATCTAATGGAAACTGAAATTTATGTTGAGTTTATTAAAATTATCAATCATATCGATAAACTAGTTTTGTTCGATTTTTTTATACGGAGTAGCGACGTATACGAGTAATACGCCTGACCATATCAAAGTGGCGCCAGTTGGAATGATATACACACCACATTGCATTCTTTGAGACATAAGGTGTTAAGTCTCATTACATCAATAATTTCTCTAGCTTAAATCTACTAGAGAGCTATAGATTTTCAAACTTTAACACAGTAATGTTTGCACTTTATTGTTTGGAGGGAGGAATGAACGCTGCAGCGGTACCTACCTAAACGGTCACTAGAAGTAGAGACCTGCCGCCTGTACTATTATAATTCCGTTGAAGGTGTTCTAAGAACAGCTTACGAGCACACGCGACGTACACCAACCCGCACTTGACTAACGTGGTGGACCAGCTCACTCTTTGTGAAACTATATCCAGAATTCCAGGGGGAACAGTAAGAGGGCTGTTATAAATAGTTTCTAAAAGTACTGTGAAGTTTTTGGTAGTTTTTGGAAACTTTTCATATTTGCTATTCGATTTGCTGTAGACATAACCTTACCCATTAAATTTACATATCGTGTTAAGTTCAACGAGCTCACAAATAATGTAATTTTAGTGGGCCGCAGCGATTTCCTCATTGCATCGCATGTTAGATGCGTCCGTCAATCGGTATACAGATAATTGAATACTGAATTGTTTAGTGACGAATTTCGTTACACAACACTCGACACAAACATGTCAATTGGTATGTGTGCAATACTAAAATATTTTGCGAGGTTACGACTGAAACGTCCGGCATCGTATCGCTTCTTCGCTAATTGTTTTTAATTTCTTTGTTATTCTTCTTTTTCCTATCATTTTTGCAATAGTTCCACATAGTCATAATCCAAGGTGGTTTGGTATTCTACAATCCATAACTTCTTTTTCTATTTTTTTATATGTTCTGCTCTTTCATATCTGGCTAATTATTCTGAAAAAAATCAAGCCTCTTGTTGAGTTTTTCTTTTGTATTGTCCTAATAAATGATTAATAAAGACACAAACAAAAATTTTTCACATATCTAGAATATGCTCTAAGCGTTGAGGTAAATAAAAATGACCAGTGTGACCCCATTTTTATAGAAACTACATGAATCCCTCGGGAAATATATTTCGTAAATGTCCTTTAACATTTTTAATTAATTCAGCCTCGGCCGAGGACTTTCTAGTAGCATTAATAATCAATACACGCACATTGATCAAATAGCCAGCTAATTGGCATATCAAATCGTCCGTAGACCTCACCGGAACCGAGTTTTTTATTTGGTAACCTTTCATACTACATATTTTTTTTTTCGTTTTCTCTATAGATACCCGGTAATAGACAAGTGAAAAATTCGTTTGATACTACAGTGGTATTAGTCGTAAGACGCACAAATTGGCAATTTACGAGGGCGCCTTTTTCAGACTTGTTATACGAATCTTTCTTTGAAGTTATACGATTTAAGCACGATGTAAGTTATTACAATATTTTTTTCCAATAATTATATAATTGACTGATTTTGCTACGAGAATATGAGACTTATCCGCATTACTTAAATATATACATACATATATATCACGCCTCGTTCCCAGTGGGGTAGGAAGAGACTTAAATATTAAAAAAAAACTAAATATAAACTTATTACTTAAATATCACTTATAAAAGGCAAAACATAAAAGCTGAATGAAAAATAATTGATGTGATATTTGATATAATCTTTCTTGTTTACTTTATATTCGTTTCCGTATCTAACTCTGTTTAGTGTTAGTAATAAAAAGATTAAAAAGTCTAATGGTATCAATATCGACAGAGCATAATAGATAAAAAGAAACCAAACATAATTACCTCTGTTAAAATACAGAAAACTTCAGTTTTTCCCGCAACCCTTTAACAGATACTTTAAAAACTTATATATCAAAGTACATATTACCATTAAAACCTAATTCATAAGTCGGATCGTAACGGCTATGAACCTATTAAACCTTCTTAACTAAAACATTCACCCCTCGTCTGAATTTTCCGTAACACACTTACTTGACTGTGCGAGTAATTTTAGTCTTTGCTTAATTAAAAGTTAATAAAGCCCAAAGGTACTTTAAACACACATTTTGAATTAAAATGTCTCTTTATAGATATAATATATTTTTGTTACATGAAGTGTTATATAAGGTTGCCAAATATCTCCCTTCCGCTTTTTTGCTCTTTCGTCAATGCTTTATAAAAAGTGTTACAGTGATCGGATTTAGTTCAAATATGCGCCGTTTTGTTCGATAATCTGTTTCCATCTAGACGGCAACTTCATAATACCTCCATCGTAGAAGCCCCCCTCCTTATTTGCGAAGAACTCGGACAGCCACTTTTCACAAGCCTCTTTTGAGTTCAACTTTACACCACCAAGGGCGTTCACCATGGACAGGAACAGGTGGTAATCACTTGGCGCTATGTCCGGGCTATATGGTGGATGCGATAAAACCTCCTATTAGAGCTCCCGTAGCTTCTGACGAGTCATCAACGAAGTGTGTGGTCTGGCGTTGTCCTGGTGGAACACTACACCCTTCCTGTTGGCCAATTCTGGACGCTTCTGGTCGATCGCCTGCTTCAAGCGGTCCAGTTGTTCGCAGTAGATGGTAGAATTAAGCGTCTGGCCATATGGGAGCAGCTCATAGTGGATGATTCCCTTCCAATCCCACCAAACACACAGCAAAACCTTCCTGGCCGTCAATCCCGGCTTGGCCACTGTTTGGGACGATTCACCGGCCTTCGACCACGACCGTTTTCGCTTGATATTGTCGTATGTGATCCATTTTTCGTCGCCAGTCACCATCCGCTTCAAGAATGGGTCGAGTTCGTTCCGTTTCAGCAGCATATCGCAGGCGTTGATTCGGTCCAGAAGGTTTTTTTGCGTCAAATCATGCGGCACCCAAACATCAAGCTTTTTTTTGTATCCAGCCTTCTGCAGATGGTTTAAAATGGTTTGGTGACTAACTCCCATCTCCTGGGCGATGTCACGAGATGCCACATGCCGGTCTAACTCGATGTAGTCCATGATTTGATCGGTATTTGTCGTCACAGGTCTTCCGCCGGCTGGCTTATCCATGGTGTCGTTTTCACCGGCTCTGAATCGTCGAAACCATTCCTCCGCGGTTCGAAGTGATAGAGTACCATCCCCCAAAACACCATTAATCTCACGGAACGTTTCTCTAGCGGATTTGCCTTTAACGAAGGAAAACTTTAAAATAGCGCAAATTCGGCGTTAGTGAACTCGCATGTTTACACGTCTATAACTGTTGAACGCAATATCCAAACTAATTATGCATAGCGTCGTTTTGTAGGTTATGTCAAGACCTTTCAAATTATGTATAGTATTGCCAGATACGAGCTCTGTAGCGCTTTGTACATAGCCGCGAAATTCAAAAGACAAAAAGGCGGAAGGGAGATATTTGCTAACCTATTATGACTTTATTTCTTCAAACTTTTTTGCACAGTGAACAGATAAAACCTAATAGATGACATAAGACATTCTCTTCTAACAATCATTGCGATTGTGATAAGAATTAGATAATTTTTTTATGTTGGTAGTTTCTGTTTACCAACGTAACAAAATTATATTATATTTTTTATTGTTATAATGTAATTAGTAAAAAAAAATTTATACAAGGACGGCATTAAGTATTTAGGA
Organism: Troides aeacus; assembly: GCA_033220335.2. Taxonomy (NCBI): domain Eukaryota; kingdom Metazoa; phylum Arthropoda; class Insecta; order Lepidoptera; family Papilionidae; genus Troides; species Troides aeacus. The sequence continues at coordinate 9,779,479 of CM067272.1, read as the reverse complement.
AGTAAGAAAAAAAGTCTTATACGAAACTGTTATCTTGTGAGGTTGTCAAATATCTCCCTTCCGCCTTTTTGTCTTTTGAATTTCGCGGCTATGTACAAAGCACTACAGAGCTCGTATCTGGCAATACTATACATAATTTGAAAGGTCTTGACATAACCTACAAAACGACGCTATGCATAATTAGTTTGGATATTGCGTTCAACAGTTATAGACGTGTAAACATATAGTTCACTAACGCCGAAATTTGCGCTATTTTAAAGTTTTCCTTCGTTAAAGGCAAATCCGCTAGAGAAACGTTCCGTGAGATTAATGGTGTTTTGGGGGATGGTACTCTATCACTTCGAACCGCGGAGGAATGGTTTCGACGATTCAGAGCCGGTGAAAACGACACCATGGAGGTATTATGAAGTTGCCGTCTAGATGGATACAGATTATCGAACAAAACGGCGCATATTTGAACTAAATCCGATCACTGTAACACTTTTTATAAAGCATTGAATAAAGAGCAAAAAAGCGGAAGGGAGATATTTGACAACCTTATATACAAAGTTTATATAACATTTAAATAAATTTAGTAAGTCGTAATACTTACTAAATTTGATAAGCTAGAAGTTTTTAATTAAGTATGTTTATTAGAAAAATGTCAATTCGACCTTAGTTTTGTTTTACCGTACCGTAGTCACATTAATGTAAGAAATAAAAAATATCAATGGTTTTCTATACATTGCATTGATATTTTCAAGTGACACATCATTAGTCAAAAGGACTAATGTAATGGCTTCACCAGTAAGTCGCTGGTTTTAATTTACTGGAAACAATCCTACAAAGGATATTACGTCACACCGAAGTGTACTTTTATAGACCTAAATATCATTATAACATTTCCTAAAGGGATACCCCAAGAGTTCGTTGGTTAACTGATGTTAAACTTTATGTAAAATACGTAGATAGTTGTATCTAATTGGTAAGGTAATATTTGATATTCTATATGCCGTAAATTTCCTTACGAATTGATCATTTACGAAGAAATATGTGCATTCATAGTTTTTTAAGATAATCTAGGATCGAATGAAATACTTTTTACCAACAATTGGTTAGGTGAGTCTTTTCTTGTGGTGGTATGTTCATGTCTAGTGCACATACTGTACATTTTCAACATAAACGACAACGAAATCACATCATCTTTGTAACATAGACGCAGTGGTTTCCTGGTACTAGATCTGTATGTGTAGCCAGCTCTGGTGTTCAGATATTCGTCTGAGCAACTGTATTTATACCTGTATTGATTGATTGCCATTCGATAGACTTAATATCACTTTAAGATGTTTCAAAAGCAAATAAAAAGTATCGGCGTTTAGTAGTCAATACACTTTATTTCCTTCCAAACACTTTTTATACGTGGCTACTCTCCAAGTAAACCATTCATCTAATGGTAAGTTTACTCATAGTAAAATGGCGCTAGTTAACATGCATCATATTGTGCTCGTTATCCTAATAATTGCACTACCTACAGTGTCCTCAGGAAAAGCAGCTGCCGTGGTACATACCTACACCATCAGTTAAATATTTGTAATCAAATGAATATCTTCTCGTTCAGTTTACGTTCTTGTTCCTATTGTTTTGCTTCCCGTAACATACCGATCATCCCGCCGACCCTGTTACTGTTACTAGCGATAATCCATTGTGCACTCTATGACACACATTTTCGAGTATAACAGTATATTTACGCATTCGGCATTGCAAGTACCGAGTAAGTAGTAAGCAGGATGTGAATCTGCTATTCGTGTCACGGCGTGCAACGCTGTTGTTTCTAAAAGAACAATGTTGCCGGTGCGTTGATCTTTAAAGGAAACCTTTAATTTAAAATAATATAGAACACTTTTATTTAAGATACATAAATTAAAAAAAAACGTTTTATATTTAGTCGACTAAAAGGTATCGTAAAAGATTAACCATAGATTAAAACAGAGACGGAGGGTAGAGAAATTTCATAAGTTTGATAGTCCTTGATTTGACAATAGAATTTGATAGAAGTAAAGCTCTTTTTTGTCTTTAATAAAGACATCTATTTACAAAAAGAAAAAGGTTTAACTAAAATATTAAAAATATTATCGTACTCTGCATTAGCTAAACATAAAATATCAAATCTTAGACTTTTTTTTCAACAGCCAATTTACCCTCAATATGAGAGGGATGGGCCATAAACATAACATAACTTAAATATTAAAGTCATCTATACATGCCAAGATTCGAACCAGCGACCTTCGGAATAAATGCCGGACGCTCTAATCATTAGGCCAGCAAGCTACTCATATAATCTTAGACTACTGATTAGTAATTTTACACAGGAGTTTCTCTTTAAATTTAATGTATATGTGACATATGAACACATGATGCGATGATTTAGTTGAAAAATACAATAATTTTTAAACATAGATCAATAAAAGTATATCACAAAGTTATTGTGATTATTTTGAAGTTATATAATGGTTAAAGTCTATGGGCGCTCTTTAATAATTAACGTAGGACATGAGATGACGTAGCGATGTGAAAAATGGAGTACAATACAATAATTGTTTAGACTATCTATATAACGTGACTCTTTCGTCTGCCACAGAAAGGAAATGCATATTAAAAAACCGAAAAATTCAGTTAGCCCAACTTCCTTGTCATCAGTGAGAAGAGATTGTTCACCTCGCCGGACGTATCTGCTATGAGCACCGAAAAAAAAAGCTGATCCAAATATAAACTGGACGGAGCGACGGGCACGGCTTGGCTGACGCCCAGCGGCACCCGATCCGGCTCCGCTGGCATAACACTAGCGCCGACTGACTTATTGAAAGAAAAAAAAAAAAAAAAAAACAAAGGCCATTTAAAAAACAAAAAATGTATATTTTTTATTATATCTTCAAAGATTACAAATCGCAATAGCTAAACTTCGCTAATGATCTCCACAGCGGTCAGTATCCGTCCGGTAGACGTAATGTTGGAAACCACTTCAAGGTGATCCCACAATCTGCTGAAGGTCATGAGAAACAGCTGAGTGCAGTCTCATTACGGAAAATGAAAATTAAAAAAAAAAATCAAAAATAAAGGACAGAAATATGGAATCATTGAGAAATGGAAGTTTTTATAAAGTTCAGTACATTTCATTAGAAATTAATACGTTGTTGTATTATTAAACATGTAGGTTTTAGTCAAATCCCAAGATTAAAAAAAAATCTTTTTTGTCCATATATATGAAATATTTTGTATTTCTTGTTAGTAAGGACGTTCGCTATAAAAAAAATATTATTGTATAGTTAGTTCAATCTTCAGAAATATTTAAAAGATCCTCTGCTCTGCGACCTTCCATTGAACTTTCGAGATTCTTAAAATCCTTATTTACAGCCTAATTAAAATATTGATTGGAGACTTGTAAATTTAAATATTTGAAACAAATATTACTTGTACTACTACTATGCAGAGGCGTGTAAACATGAGGTTAAAGGTGGAAAAGTTCAATTTATTAAAACAAACGAATACATATGTATTACATATTTGTATGTAAGGTTACTAAAAAAAATTTAACGCTAGATAACAGTATAATTTACAAGCATCTTAAGTTGTTTATCACAGAATCAATTTATATTTAAACATACAACAGGATTTATTCATATAAGGTTGGAAAATATCTCCCTTCCGCCTTTTTGCTCTTTATTCAATGCTTTATAAAAAGTGTTACAGTGATCGGATTTAGTTCAAATATGCGCCGTATTGTTCGATAATCTGTTTCCATCTAGACGGCAACTTCATAATACCTCCCTCGTAGAAGCCCCCCTCCTTATTTGCGAAGAACTCGGACAGACACTTTTCATAAGCCTCTTTTGAGTTCAACTTTACACCACCAAGGGCGTTCACCATGGACAGGAACAGGTGGTAATCACTTGGCGCTATGTCCGGGCTATATGGTGGATGCGATAAAACTTCCCATCCAAGCTCCCGTAGCTTCTGACGAGTCATCAACGAAGTGTGTGGTCTGGCGTTGTCCTGGTGGAACACTACACCCTTCCTGTTGGCTAATTCTGGACGCTTCTGGTCGATCGCCTGCTTCAAGCGGTCCAGTTGTTCGCAGTAGATGGTAGAATTAAGCGTCTGGCCATATGGGAGCAGCTCATAGTGGATGATTCCCTTCCAATCCCACCAAACACACAGCAAAACCTTCCTGGCCGTCAATCCCGGCTTGGCCACTGTTTGGGACGATTTACCGGCCTTCGACCACGACCGTTTTCGCTTGATATTGTCGTATGTGATCCATTTTTCATCGCCAGTCACCATCCGCTTCAAGAATGGATCGAGTTCGTTCCGTTTCATCAGCATATCGCAGGCGTTGATTCGGTCCAGAAGGTTTTTTTGCGTCAAATCATGCGGCACCCAAACATCAAGCTTTTTTTTGTATCCAGCCTTCTGCAGATGGTTTAAAATGGTTTGGTGACTAACTCCCATCTCCTGGGCGATGTCACGAGATGCCACATACCGGTCTAACTCGATGTAGTCCATGATTTGATCGGTATTTGTCGTCACAGGTCTTCCGCCGGCTGGCTTATCCATGGTGTCGTTTTCACCGGCTCTGAATCGTCGAAACCATTCCTCCGCGGTTCGAAGTGATAGAGTACCATCCCCCAAAACACCATTAATCTCACGGAACGTTTCTCTAGCAAATTTGCCTTTAACGAAGGAAAACTTTAAAATAGCGCAAATTTCGACGTTAGTGAACTATATGTTTACACGTTTATAACTGTTGAACGCAATATCCAAACTAATTATGCATAGCGTCGTTTTGTAGGTTATGTCAAGACCTTTCAAATTATGTATAGTATTGCCAGATACGAGCTCTGTAGCGCTTTGTACATAGCCGCGAAATTCAATATATTACAGGAATCTGTAAAGGTTAGTATGCGATTTATATCTGAATAAAATCTAATGATTTCTCTGAAAAATATATATATGTATACGAATGCGTAGGAAGCTAACTTGCATTGACGCACTCACCTACATATCTACAGATACGGATATGGTTAAATCGTACGGAAGTGATTGTGCGGGTTTACGTGCCGATTGTCAATGGCTTCACGCTTTTAGAAAAAAAAATGCAGTAAACGTATGTAATTGGGCCCACTACGACTTACACAACAGAGAAAAAATAAGCATTCGTATTCCCCGGAAGGCATTGCTATATTTCACGCAAGTGTGTGAACGAGATTTCAAAGTAATTTCGTTCATTTGAATCGCAACCTTGTGTTATATATTAACATGGTACATTATGATATGAGGACTAACAAAGTTTGTGGGTTGTCCCACTTCGAATGTGATGTACTGACGTTTCCACGAAAATACAATGAAAACGTCACTACGTTGGATTCCGAGAGCGGTTTACATCAAGTTTAGCATTACAGCTCTGTAACTCGTTAGATGTTATGCACATATTTCTAGGATAATTATGCGACTCGGTAAAAAGTGCAGTGTTCATTTTGAATCCCTTTACATTGTTTAAATATCAACAAAGTTATTACATATTATAAAGTTTGCCTTGATAGAGTTAAAAGATTTAGTTGCTCTTAAATCTCCCCAAGGCTACATCACACTGATGTATTATTATGAGAATATAATGAATACAGGAAAGCGTATTAAAACTTCGTCGAGTTTAAATTCAAGGGCTGAATTTCTGTTTATAACCTAGGCAAGAGCTCAAGGTCGATTAATAGCGTGCTGCACGCGAACCTAAACCTACCGGAAACCGAAACACATACAAAATGTAACTAATGTTCGGCGGCGTGTTACCATCAGCGATAACTGAGCAAGAAATAGGCTCAGTGAAAGTTTGAGAGATAAGTACACGGAATGTTTTATTAGTGTCTATATAAAACTTGCCGAGTTTAATAGCTATCATTTCACTTTGTAATATCCATGTCATTATTCATCGTGACTATATCAATTTAATACAAAATCGAGATTGAAGCTAGCTGAAACAGATATCGAATAAGAATATTACGAAGTATTCAGGACAGTGGAGTGTTTAGAGTTACTAAATAATTCAATACGGATCCCTGCAAGCTTCCGTGCACGAAGTATGTAAAATGGCAGTCCTCATTTACTCTGTAATTTCGCTAAATGCAAGCTTTTCAAGTTTCTACATAATAATGTTGAAGACTGTTTGACGACAGAAAAAGCTTGTTGTGGCATTAGCTTTATAGGCAATTCCTTTTCTGGAAGACAAGCGTATTCAATACTTTCTCACTGACTCTGATAACATATAATACATATAAATTTTGATGTGTAAAATACTTAGATTATTAGACACTAGACTTAACCACTGAATTAAGTATGCGGTCTGATTAATATTAACTTTTTGTGTAAGACCTAGCGATGATTAAATGTGTCATACTGACGTATTAACCATAGTTAAATGGTACTATCGTTGTCTCCACTACCTCCTCGATCATTAGACGTGACATTTATTAACAAACCTTCGTCTGTCAAATGATCAATCATCATCTCAACCAACGGACATCCAGAGCTGGACATAGATCTCTTGCAATAAAATTCACAAAACACAGTATTCCGATGTTTCAATACAGAGGAACCTAGCGATTATTTTGACGTCGGTTATGCACTTAACGGTCCATTTGCCAACGCTGCTCTTTCCGGTATAGGGTCGCCAACGTCACTATCTTCCATCGATTGTATTAGCTATCTGATATCACCGATTATTTAGTATGAATATAATGATAACCTCATTTCCATTGTTCATAATCCACAGTGATATAATCTCTTGTCTTACAATTGTTAGTAACACAAGCGTTGATACTGAATTATTAATAGAAAGCGACAAGTAATGACGATATATGTGAAATATGCATTATGTTTGTAAACTATGAAGCGGTGATGGTTCAGTGTCAAAGGTGTTCATACGTGCTATATAGCTGATATGAAGAGGCGCGGGTTTAATCCTCACAGAGCTTGAACGTCCATTGAAGTAAAAACATTTTCTCAGAATTACAGCTTCAGGGATATGTGGTGTTTACCAAACTGCACTTGGTTAGACTGGCAGATAGATGACTTTGAATTTCTCTTTACTAGTTTAGACTGTGAGTCCCAGTGGGAGCATTAACAGGGTTTATAGAATTGAATTCCAGAATCTAGTTTCTGGCGATCTGGTGAAAGTTGAGGGAAAGAGAAGAATGCGGGCAACGCAAGACCGATCGTTGTAGGGAGATCTTTGGGTGAAGCTTCCAGCAGTGGACGTCTGTCGGCTGATGACAACGATGATGTTAAAGTTGAATTGATGTGAACAATCGTAATCGCTTGCGGGTGGGTCTCCGTTATAATAATGTATTGTAATTGGTTGCTATTCGCGCCATCTTACTCTTATCGGAACGCGTCACTCCGCCAGTGCGTGAGGTCATCGACCGATACGGCATGTTTACGTTTTCTAATCAACAGCATGTGTTAGCTTTAATTATTAATTGTTATACATCTGTCTTAACAACAATTCTTTAATTTAAAAGTCCAAAATTCATAGTATCTTAGTTTTTTAATTTTATTTCACACATAAAGACATAAAATCACATTGAACGTAGAAGTATAGACAAAGCTGATTAAAAGTGCAGTAGTGAAAAAAAAAAAACAAGCATAATAATTTACTATGATGGCTAAGTGAGGGTTGGTGGATGACAAATGCCGATAAAAACTGTCTTTCGTGAAACATATCAGTGTTCTCACGATGTTCTCACCGGAAATTTAAAATAGGTGGTGATCGAAACCGCACCTCTTTAAGACTCATAGCACACGACATGCTTTACAAACAGCTGTCATGGCTTAGCATTTACTATATATATACTAGTTAGTAGTAAATCCGTATCATTTATATGGATTCAATAAAATTAATAAATACATTGTTATTATATTTATCAATTGATCAACTACTAATGTTAATAACTAAAGCTAGACTTCATAATTGATGCAAGGTAAATCAGTTGTATACAATCTTCATTCAAGATATTACTGTTTAGTAGTGATGGTTGATTTTTAATAATACCGTCACCATAAGTACTTTTTTTTCTATTTAATTAAGCGACTAGACGAGCGTGACGTTCACCTGAGGTAACTGATACGCTTGCCCATAATATCGTGGTGCTAGTTAGGTACCATCCAATCCAATCAGCCGGAAGACGTCCACTGCTGGACAAAGGCCTCCCCCAAAGATTTCCACTCAGACCGGTCCTGGGCCACCCGCATCCAATGGTTGATAGCGGGGCCGCCGGGGACTAGGGGCCGGTTTTTATTTTGGGATCTCATCTTAAGGGGGGAATTGCCATAATCGCCACGCTTGGCAGGCGGCTTGGCGATCGCAGTTACGGAGGCCCTATCGTGAATCGCTGCTGCCCGTCCCACGTCCGGGATTTCCCTCCACTTCCTTGGATGGATATACCGCCATCGTTCGGTTGACTGATTACATTTGATGAAGTGTAAATGTACTCAATAGTCATATACACTTCAGCAAATGGGTGGTGGGGTTGTCACTTCCCGACGCCGAGTTAGGTACACTGCACCATATTGCGCTCGTCGACTTGTGACATAAGATGTTTAGTCTTGTTAACTCAGTAATTAGACTAGCTACAACGCTCTACAAAACTTAACCAGTAATGCTTGCACACTGCTCTTTGGTGGTAGAAATAGGAGCTGCGGTCATACCTAATATACTATACACTAGTAAGATCATTTATAATGAAGAATAGGCTTTACGGAGAAATTCAATGCTGCCGCTGTCAAAATGTTTAACGGGTTCCAAATAAAATATACCATATAGTGTAATGGTTCCTTCACGGCAACTAACGGTATCCAAGCCTACCTCACCTGCTCCTAATGCACCATGGTAATCAACATACGAAGCTCTGGCGCCCACCAAGCCAGAATAGGGCAGCATATGATCCAAAGCCCTCCATATGAACGCGATTTATGGTAATATCTGAGAGAGGCATATATTTTGTTGTGGACGTCTATCAGCTGTTGATAACAAAATTTTCTTATGTAAAAGTGAGAGAGAGAGAGAGATATTAATAATAGTTACAAAGATGAAATCAGTCAACAAATGGCAATGTAAACGTTATAAATAAATTGTTTATTGATCACTTTTTACATTGGATGCTTAGTAATGGAGAGATAACGGTTCAGTTCGTTCGTCTGGCTCAAGTCATTCTTGCGTTTGGCTGTAAGCTTGTAATACTTTCACTCTCGCACGCCGCAACGGAGTCATTAAGCCTTGCGTAAGTTTACTCTCGTCACGCCACACTCTCGGAACTCGCACAATCGGAATTTTTTTTTTTCACCTAACGGTAAGGAGTATGGTTAGGATGATACATTGCACCACATTGCGCTCGGCGAAAGATGTTAAGTCTGGTTATCCCAGAAGTTTCAGAGGACGACAGGTGGTCTCTGCAGCTAGAGACCGTCTACGTAGGTCTCACTGCGACGCCTATTTCTGCCGCTAAATATTAATATGCAAACAGCTGTTACGGTTTGAAGACCGCTGTAGCTAGTGACATTACTAGAGTAACGAGCTTTAACATCCTGTCTCAAGGCGACGAGCACAATCAGGTGTATACCATCCTAACTAGCGCCACATGGTTATGGGAAAGCGTATCTCTTACCATCAAGTGAACATCTTGCTCGCCTCGTCGCTTCGTCGCATAAAATAATAATATAGCTTGACCTATTAAAAGAGAAGAGTCAGAGTATACATAGTCTATACTCCAGAGTATATAATAGTAGTAGAGTATACATAGTATGGAGAGTATATAATAGTTATGCGAAGCATCCAACGCTGACACGGTGGATACTTTGTGCAAAGACGTTGCCATGGTCCCGCTTTGAAACCTCGATTATTTGTGTTTATTTGGTGATTAAGAAAATGATATAGTAGATTACGATTGAGGATTTTGTTTGCAGAAATGAATTATTGCATAAAATCGAATTTTGATCTGCTAAGTAACTCTTGTCGCTAAATGAGTCCAGTGCCATTTAAGCTTTAACCGAGAGCAGGTTTAGAATTGAGCTAATATCCTCACTGATCAATCTTATTGGATTTTCAATGTGCGGAAACGTAGCCATTAGCCGGTGCTAATAGTAAATCAAGATGGCGAATGCCAGTGCTAATAAACAAGTCTAGAATTCTGCAAGAAACTTTCAAGGCCATTTGTAGATTTTCCCTCTTTAGATTATTTGTTAATGATATAATTTTTTTTAATTACTTATCCTATTAACTACTGTATTCTCTCCACAATTGAAAATCTTAAATATGCATTGCTTTTGTTGTTTAAGCTTTTGGTTCTATTTTATGTTTCATATGGATTTTAATGTATTATAGTCGTGACATGCCTATCCATAATAAATAAACCGGCACAATTTGTAATGATAAATAATATTGAGCTCGTCGCTTTGAGACACGAGAAGTCAGGTATGGTTACTACGGTAATTTCACAAGCGAATACTCACTTAAAACTGGAACACAGTAATTTTTACAGACTAGTGTTTGGTCGCAGAAATGGCCCTGCGGTGGTATCTAACGGAGTCTTTGGACTAAGTTGAAGAGTAATATAAAATATATTTTTTTTTTAGAAATATCACATTCTATAGTTTTAAGTTTTAAAGCCTTTTACGTCCCACTTAGAATTTATTGACCTCCTTTGATAGGGTACTATCAAGGATTATCAAATGAATAGAGGCTTATCCTTGTCACTGCTAAGGTTTCATTTGCGTGATAACTCAATTAGTTGTTTTATGGCAACTAAAGTGAAATAAGTAATGTAATATACTGTACACCATAAACTAAGTATATGAATATTACTGCATTAATCACATTAAATATTTTATGAGAAGTACAAATTATAAAAAAAAACGTACTGTAACTGTTACATAAAAATAACCAGTAAGTAAACAGTAAAACAAGTTTTTTTTTTTTTTTTTGCTATAATTAAAAGGTACAATAGCCGGCTTAACCTAAAAGGTGTATGGCTTAAAATAGAATAAAAAAAAAAAACAAAAGGTACAATATCCAACAAAATTATAAGAAAACAATAGAAATAAGGATAAGTAAATGTTACTTAATGTATATGTATACAATAATATTCTGTATTTTTGTGAATATTAGATAACTAGCATTACTATAGATATAATGTAAAAAAAAAGAATCGAGATAATGTTAGAAAAAGTGTGAATAGTAATGTAACAGTAGTGAATATGTTGTAAATAAAAAAAAAACACTAAAACTGGTATTTCTCTTAAAACATTTCGTTTAAAACAATGTACTTACAGGATTATTCTCAAGAAAAAAGGTTTATTCATATTCATCTTGTTTAATGTTCAACAGGTGTCAAACGCTACTTTGAATTGTTAATTTTAAAGCGTTTAAAAATGTTTTGATACTTAAAAAATACTAAAAATAGTAATTTAACACTCATCTGTGTCTATTCCTTGCCGTATTAATTTAACAGTAACAAGTTTATACCTAAATATATATAAACAATGATTCACCACACTTGTTTTATGTATCTGACTTTGTACACATGTAAATGATTCAGACCGTTCCAAGCTAACAATTGTTCAAACGGGATTATTCGCAGTAGCTTTCTGAGAATGAATAAAGCCTATAATTTAAGATTACTTCATTGGTATGTTTGAATGACAAACATCATGATGTTAGGTCACTTTGATAAATAATTACGTACCCTTAGTGGTCAGGTCGATGACAAGTCAAAGGTTCAAACGAAAACAAATGTTACTTATCTACTTCAAATAATAAGAATCGTTCATAAGTTAAATAGATTGTGTTACTCATACAAAACGGCTAACGAACAGGATAATTATGATGGTAAAGGATAAACCTATTAATAACAATATAGTGCTAGTTTTCAAACTTGTCTGCACCGCCTTAACACATGCCATAAGTCGTGTAAACACATTATTATAAGTATGCCTTTTACTGTAATTTCACTAGATATAATGCCAATCGAAGTTCACATAAATTTTTATACATGCTATGTGGCTTTAAGTTCTACGAGAATAAAAAAATGGGATCGGAATAGTTATATAACATTGTGTTTTTAAAATTTATATAATACTAGATTTAACCCGAATTATTCGGTGGCAGCCCGTTGTCACCCCAGTTTCTTTCTGTTGTTCACACCCCCGGAACTCACTTTGGGGAAGGAATTTTGTATAATCCATTCATAGCTGATCTCTAATTGTCAGAAGCTATATCTCTATCATATTTTGATATATATAACTAACTGTTCATCATCCTCTTTGTTGGCAGTACCACAATTCCCTTTAGAGGTAACATAAAATCCCACCTTAGCTGGCTTATACTCTGCAAAAGGAATATTCCTACCAAATTTCAAGTCCCTAGGCCTCATGGTTCCAGAGATATTGTGGTAGATCTCTACATAGATGGAAAACTGTTATATAAATAATAAACATATCTTTACATATTTATTGTTATTAACAGATGTATAAACCGGAAGCCGTAATAGTAAGATAATAAGTACAATGAAGGCTGTTCTCACATCGCGTTCGCTGTTAAAACTTTCTCACTTGACCGACCATAACGCGAACGCATTTAATTCCCGGAAATGAAATAAATTGGAAACAGACATACAGTTTAACAAGTTCATTTGCATATTAAACGTTTCGTTACTGCATTACGCCTCGCGACAATGTACTACGGCATGTGTAATTACTATTCTGATTTACCTTTAGTTATCTTGTTTTCACAATGCCTACAGTTAATTGAGTTGATATCTTTCAGATTATTAATTTTTAACACAATATTTAATAAACTGAGCAAATTACTTAAAAACTTCGAAGACAAAATGACCTTTTTTTGTTCTACGAAACGTCGAGACGAGGAAGAAGTTAACCCGACACGGCGGCGGTAGTTATGATATACACAGCACCACATTGTCCTTGTTGGCTTGAGATGTTATGTCTCGCTATCTCATTAATTTCACTAACTTAAACCTTCAAACCGGCACACTACCAGCTACACGGTTTCCAGCAACAGGAACCAGCACCGCTCCCGGAACTAGTACTACGAATATAGGAAGTATACTAGTTTAAAATGAAACAATAAAGGAAATATTTAAAAATCATATTGACAAGAAGAGGAAAAGCCAAGAGTTAGATCATACAGCAGAACATCTTACTTTGAAGTACAGTCTCCCACATCAAAAATATAAGGTTGGAAAATATCTCCCTTCCGCTTTTTTGCTCTTTATTCAATGCTTTATAAAAAGTGTTACAGTGATCGGATTTAGTTCAAATATGCGCCGTTTTGTTCGATAATCTGTTTCCATCTAGACGGCAACTTCATAATACCTCCCTCGTAGAAGCCCCCCTCCTTATTTGCGAAGAACTCGGACAGCCACTTTTCATAAGCCTTTTTTGAGTTCAACTTTTCACCACCAAGGGCGTTCACCATGGACAGGAACAGGTGGTAATCACTTGGCGCTATGTCCGGGATATATGGTGGATGCGATAAAACTTCCCATCCAAGCTCCCGTAGCTTCTGACGAGTCATCAACGAAGTGTGTGGTCTGGCGTTGTCCTGGTGGAACACTACACCCTTCCTGTTGGCCAATTCTGGACGCTTCTGGTCGATCGCCTGCTTCAAGCGGTCCAGTTGTTCGCAGTAGATGGTAGAATTAAGCGTCTGGCCATATGGGAGCAGCTCATAGTGGATGATTCCCTTCCAATCCCACCAAACACACAGCAAAACCTTCCTGGCCGTCAATCCCGGCTTGGCCACTGTTTGGGACGATTCACCGGCCTTCGACCACGACCGTTTTCGCTTGATATTGTCGTATGTGATCCATTTTTGGTCGCCGGTCACCATCCGCTTCAAGAATGGGTCGAGTTCGTTCCGTTTCAGCAGCATATCGCAGGGGTTGATTCGGTCCAGAAGGTTTTTTTGCGTCAAATCATGCGGCACCCAAACATCAAGATTTTTTTTGTTTCCAGCCTTCTGCAGATGGTTTAAAATGGTTTGGTGACTAACTCCCATCTCCTGGGCGATGTCACGAGATGCCACATGCCGGTCTAACTCGATGTAGTCCATGATTTGATCGGTATTTGTCGTCACAGGTCTTCCGCCGGCTGGCTTATCCATGGTGTCGTTTTCACCGGTTCTGAATCGTCGAAACCATTCCTCCGCGGTTCGAAGTGATAGAGTACCATCCCCCAAAACACCATTAATCTCACGGAACGTTTCTCTAGCGGATTTGCCTTTAACGAAGGAAAACTTTAAAATAGCGCAAATTCGGCGTTAGTGAACTCGCATGTTTACACGTCTATAACTGTTGAACGCAATATCCAAACTAATTATGCATAGCGTTGTTTTGTAGGTTATGTCAAGACCTTTCAAATTATGTATAGTATTGCCAGATACGAGCTCTGTAGCGCTTTGTATTATACATAGCCGCGAAATTCAAAAGACAAAAAGGCGGAAGGGAGATATTGTCCAACCTATTATAAATTTTACTTTAATATGAGAAAAAAATTCAGATACATCATCATTCAGATTCTATCTTAATAAAAGCAGTATTATACAAACAAGCTTGTTGTGTAAGATTAAATGACATTGTCATTATGGTCAGCAGATCTGTTATGTACTTATTTCAACAGATATTTACTGGAGCACAAATCCAGCCTTCCACTGAAAAGAGTTATATGCAGCCGGTTTGTTCCGTAGTCGCCATGTGGGAATTGGAACATAATGTCACATTGTGAAGGCACTTAAATGTTCCTCACCGCAATCCACTTGTATCTTTTAATATTTTTCCTCCCCTCCAACGTACAACTTTTATTTCCATTCCGCTTGTGAGTCTTACAAATAATCGTGTTTTTATTTTACATCATTCTGCTTTACTTCTTTTATACATAGCTTGATGACCTGAAAACCAGATTTGACGCCGAAACAACTACAATCTTCTGCTCAATTATTTTAAGAGATCTTTCTGCGACTATCATCTTAACTTTTGTAATATAAAGAAAATTTAATATTTCATCTCATCTTCTCCTTTAACCATTTATATATATGTTAAGTATGTATGTGTAAGTATGTTAAGTATACGTGTAATTAAATTTCTGTCATGAATCAAACTTTTACTACACTGTGACAAAAATATATGTATTTACTATTATCCTGGTAGAAAATCTCTTTTGCCTGAGATCACCTCAGTAGATCACCGCAGCGTTTATTTCAGCGATCAAAGAATAGTATGCATATATCACTTCGTACAAGTTTAAAGGAGAAATTACTAGTAATATTACTGATGTAACGTTTTATAATATTGGGTTATAAAGCGATGAGCATATCACATAGTTTTTGGAGATTCTTTCTGCGTACATCAATTTTATTATACAACTCAGGGGTGTCAGGTGTGTCGTGCAAAATATGTTTGCTATGTACCACCTATACATTGTTATTAGTTTGCCACAATAATGTTGATGAGTATTTGATTGTTTACGTTCGTTATTATAATAATAATACGTAATATCGGAATTGCATGACGTTACAAACTTGAAGGAGTTTGTTTTTTCTATACTACTCTGTTTGTTTGTAACGTGTAACGAATTATGTTAACATGAACGAAAATAACGAAACGTAACAATTTGAAAAGCCTTTAGACTCTTCCACTGTTCCTTTATATAAAGACAATATACTGCAAAATACGATCTTTTCTTGGAAATTTGTTCTTGCAAATATAATTCTCTAGTGCCTTTCCGGTTTGGTGTGTATTACTATTTTTGTATAAAGATAGTATTTGCAAGGTTGTTTTCTATATTTATACCTTAGGTAACTGACGTTGATAAATATATAAAAAAACCTTTTATGTGTTATACAGGGTGTCTGGTGGCAGATTTATGTTTTCAAATTTAAATAAAAAATAATATGTTAAACATATAATTTTGCTAAAAATATTAAAAGATAGAGTACAAATGCGGATTTCATTTTTTAAAGATAATGTCATCCAAATGTCTTCCATCCTGTTGCACACACTGTTCGAAATGGAGCCTCGTATTCCGTGCCACACGCTGCAGTAAACTTGGTACAATTGCGCTGATTTCTCGCCGAATATTTTCTTTTAAGTCCACAACAGTTCGCGGATTGTTGGCGTAAACTCTCTCTTTGAGGTAGCCCCAAAAAAAAAAATCCATTGGAGTTAGGTCGGGTGACCTCGGTGGCCACGGGATGTCCCCAAAGCGACTAATCAGTTTTTGAGGGAGATTTTCTCGCAACAAATCCATCGGAGCTCTGGCCGTGTGTGCGGTCGCACCTGTACCGCATCCTGTTGAAACCACGTGTGTGATGAGAATGATGAATGAGCTCGCAGGTTCGGCAAAAAGAAATTCGAAATCATGAGCCGATAATTCTCACCATTGACATTCGTCGCTTGGCCCCGTGCATTTTCAAAAAAAAATGGGCCGATTATCCCATTCGTGGATAAAGCGCACCAAACAGTTACCCTTGGGCAATGTAATGGTTTTTGGTGCTTCAGTCGAGGATTGCGAGTTCTTAGAGCCCAGTAACGGCAATTTTGCTTGTTTACGTGTCCGTTTAAATGAAAATGAGCTTCGTCGCTCCAAAAAATGGAATTCACAGTGCGAAAACGCTCCAACATGGTTTCACAAAAAAATTTGCGTGACGTAAAGTCATTTTTTTTCAATTCTTGAATTATTTGAATTTTGAAAGGATGAAACTTTTAATCTTTTTTCAAAATTTCATGCACAATTGCTCTTGGAAGTCCCAGTGAAGCTGCCCTTTTCCGTATCGAAAGTCGTGCATTTTCACGTAAACTGCGTTTAACCAGTTCAATGTTTTCGGGGGTCCTTGACGATCGACTAGGTCCTGGCCGTGGTGTGTTCATAGCCGAAGCAGTTGCGCGGAACCTCTCCATCCACGAACGAATTAAATTCACACTCGGCCCATCGCCTATCCGTCGAATATTGAAATGTGAACAAAACTGTCGGCGAGCGAGTACGTAAGAATCGTTACTCTTGAAAAATGCTTCAATAGCGAACGCGCGATGCTCACCCGACCACTGCGACATCGTGACTAAGAAATCCGCACGATCGGTGATTCTAATGACACCACCTTCCCCCCGCACTGTTTATAACTTATTGAGATATTCGTTTTTTAAAATATAAATCTGCTGCCAGACACCCTTTATATACTTTTGTCGTTTTCAAAATTTGTCTTATCAGACAACCTTGATCATGAAGGTCTCCTAGTTTGAATCTAATGAAGTTCGACTGTTGGCAGGTCATGTCCACTTGGATAGTTATTACCGTTTTGTCTATCTACTGTCATAGCAGCACTATTGTATTCCTGCTGTAAAGGTATGGACTCAAATTAATCTCTTTATAAAAACTCGTCACAGTTTTTAGTCTCATAGTCAATATGAGTTTTTCTTTATTTGATGAGATGATCGAGCTGAGCTGTTCATCTGATGGTAGGTAACATACCTGACTATAACAATGTGGCACTGGTTAAGATGGTATATGATATGTAGCACGATATTCCGCTCGTCGCCTTAACACAAAGGATGTTCTCGAAAATTACTGGGGTACATAAGCCAATGAGGCTTCGACGACAGGATCGCAGTAATTTTACAAGCTACAATGCCTTCCGAACTGGAACATCTTGTTATGTTTTCACATTGCTGTCTGGCAGCAGAAATATTCGCTCTGATGGTAGCTACCTAGACGGTCTCTGGCAACAGAATCCTTCTACAAGGATAATAGAAAATATATAAATTATTATCACAATATAGGAGTTTGGTTGATTCATGACATAAAAGAATAACATATATATAGAAAAAAGATATTATTTTGAAATAATTATACAGTATACTGCGATTGTTGCTTCAATATCGAATCTGCTTCTCAGATCACTCAGTAATATAATCTATATATATAAATACATATATATTTATATATATACATACATATATATAAGAGATATATAAAGATTCATTGACTAGTCACGAGATCACTGGATATTAAATGTAAATACTCAAAATTTTGTAGAGATATTGCTTCTGCCGTTTAGAGGTCAGCTAAGAATGGATTTTAGAAAATTCCTTCCCCAAAGTGAGTTGCGGGGTGTTAATAACTTGAGAGGGCTCTGGTGGCGGCGAGTTGATGCTAAGCAGGAAGATTTCTGATAAATTTTAAGTCTAAATTTCATATCCATTACTATATTACACCCAGAAGAGCGAGCGAGGAACACCTAGTACTTATGTATGAAATGGAAATAAAACCTCAAAATATTTCAAGGTCTACGATTTTTCATTGTAGATAGAAAAACTTATTTAAAATATTTCTACACCTACACGCCATCTGTACACGTAATAAACGTTAAACAAAGAACAATGACAAACTCTACATCACAATCGTCTCAATCGAAATGAATGTTTATATTGTACGCCGGCCTTTACACGGATTAAACAACTTACACAAACAACTGTTAAGAATAACATTCCTCTCCCCCACGTCCATTCATCCAAGTATTAATGCTAACAGATGCCGATTACCCTACGATTGCCTGTCATGAGAAACTAACTTAACTAACAATGGCTTGGTCAACGCTGATTGCATTAAGAAAGGTAAGACGATATTACATGCGTTTGTATTAAGGATAATGTTTTTTTTTTTATTCTACGAAGCGACAAGACGAGCGATACCTTCACCTGATGGTAAGCGATACTTTTGCTTATCACAATGTGGCGTTAGGATGATTTACACTGTAACAAATTGTTCTCGACGCCTTGAGACATAATTGTTGTCTCGATACTCCACTACTTTGACTAGCTACAGCTTCCTTCCAACTGAGAGATAGTAAAGTTGCTGTTTCGCGACAAAATTCAGAGCTACGGGTACCTGTTTACACGGTCTCCGGCAACAGAGACTACAACAGTATTTCTGTACTGACTGTATCTGTTGTTTTCTGTCTTGACATGGTGTTAAACGGGGTCGTAGATGGTGAAGCGTGCTCGTGCTGAATGCTTCAGCTTTCATGTATTGACGACCGGGAGCAAACAAATACTGCTGTGGTGACAGATTTACGATATAAATTTAGATAGCCAGGCGGGTTCTAAAACTCTACCGCCATATCTACAATATGGTAGCGTAATACTAATACTAGCGGTTAGTCGCTTCGTCAACTTAATGAAATGATTATGTAACAAAGGTAAAACAATCACAATTTTATATATCCATATTGCTAATCCTCCAACGTGTAAAGACCTTCAGGCTGGAGTAGAGTAATGTTTGAATATTACTGACGACACTGAGACGCCAACGCGGTAGTACTATCTAATCGTTCTGCGGCAACAGAGACACATAAGTTACTAATTACTTTTTATTTTGTTGCTATAAAACAAACTATATTTTACTACTTTGCTTGTTCACTTAAGTTTTTATCGTTCTTTCCACATAATGAAAAGTAGGTTAGTAATAGTCATCACACTTCCTTTCCCATTAAATGTGAATACATTATAGAATGCAATAACTTTCTATATTATATATAATGACTACTGTAAAAACAGATATCCAGTAGTGTAGACATATATACTTCCATGTTGTACTTAATTGGATACCTGTTCATTTTCTAACACACCTTAAACAGGAGAGTTCGCCGAACTTACACTTGTAAGAGAAACCGTATAACTTGAGACTGTTACGTATTTGGTGCCGATGGTGGCCCACGCGCTTATCTCTATCCGGCCGTGCAACTGTTAACTGAGTCAAGGTGAATTCAAGTCTCGAGGTGAATTAAATACAATATACAAACGTTACGCCACTCAACTTTTAGTAAGCACTATATTACTTTTTGTATCCGACGAAGCGACGAAACGAACACGACTCTCAAGTGATAGTAAATGTTACGCCTGCTCGTGGCAATGTGGCGCTAGTTGGGATGATCTACACAACACCACATTGAACTCGTCCGAAGAATGACACGAAACTACTATTAATTATAAATTCTTAATATATGGATTTCATCATACAATTTCCATATCAATAAACAACTAGAAGAAGTAAAAAGAATTTTGAAAATATCTGATATTGTGATTATACCTCACCTATTACTGTATCTCTCACATCCTAGATTGACTGATAGGAAATGCCTATGGGCATAGATCTATTTATTGAACCCTAAATTAAAGTGTCAGTAAAATTTTTAAATTTAAATAAACTTCCAAAAAAATTATATATGTTATTAAGTATCAAAGAAAGCGTAGAAAAACTATTAATATCTAATAGGCGTTATTATATGTTATAGATTACAATTTGTTAAATACAAAACGACAGTGTTGTTTAATTTTTTTGTTTTTGTTGATATATTACATAGGGCAACCCTCTCGTGATAGTCACAAACAAACATTTAAATGTTGACATTTCCGCTTACAGATTTGTGAATATTTGTTAAACCATTTCCCGTATAAAAAACATATTTCTTTGAAATTGGAACGTTATAATGTATATAACTATAGGCTCCAAAAGCGCAACCAAGTTTAATTTTTTCAGTACAGCAAAAAAACGAAAAAAAAAAATCATTTCTTGACAACTTATCAGCGGGATAACATATACTGCTGGCATAGGCCTCTTAAGAATCCTTATTTAGAGGAAATTGGGCCTGAGGACCACGCTGACCCAGTGCGGGTTGGTGATTGGTCAGAGCCTTGTCTGTTTATCAAGATGCACCGCGTGAAGATGAGGTTGTCTTGGGTACCGTAAGATGTTTGGCGGAACTTACACCCCTTTCTTAAAATATCATTACATAAAGCGCAGAACTTCTTAAAATTCTATTGGACTCGTAAAAGACTAGAAAAATTATGTTAGTGACATAAAAAGGTAAAATATTAACTTTTTTTTTGTGAATTTGACAACTTTAAATATACCAATCGATAGAGCTCGAAAAGCTGAGAAATACTGTATTTAAAGTTCATTTCCGCCCACAGATATCGATATATAAAAATATTGTGTTGTGTGAGAACATGTATGTGCAAGGAATAGACTAATGCTCGCATTTTAATTTGTGAAATCTATTTCTACTCTCGTGAATGCTTTTGCCTTTTCAATATATAGGTCGGACCGTACAAAGTAAAAACTGGCTCGATTGCTCTTTGCAAGTTTGAATCTCGGAGAAATTAAGTAAAGTAAGCAAGAGGCCGCCCTCGCATTGCGCCAGTGTTCCGAGCGTTCAGCGTTTAATTCAATAACCTTTAAAAGTCAATATTCAACAAAAGCTGGTCGACTCATATTTATGCAATCCTTTATATTCGACTGTTGCACCATAATAATTTAATACACAACTTATCACACGCGAAATAGCAAGGTGAGAATGATTGGAAAAATCGGTGCAGGTCGACCTAGGCTACAGCTATATTTCGACCAAATTGAAGTTGTCGTAAAGTTTCAGCCCACCCCACTGGGAACGAGGAGATATAGATGTATGTATGAAATAGCTTAATTAGACTAAATAATCAAATATATGGTTTAAGAATAATATAGACTATATTGCATATAAATGTATTACGAGTAAATTAAGACGTGAAATGTAGCAATAACAGAGTTAAGTGGCATTAAGCGGTGTTCTCGCTAAAAGCGATTTCCTCTAGACAACCTTAGAAGCTTATTAGGAAACTCGTGTGGCAACAACCCTGTTAAAGCGAATAGAAATAGAAATTATTATTTTTTTATATTATCACGCCTTTTTCTCAGTAGAGGCGAATAAACACCCACTTTTCGCTAGATGTGGTCAGATTAGGTCCCATGTAACAGGGGGCGAGCCTATTGCCACTTTATTGGGGCCACCACGCACACACACAAAAATGATTTCAGTGTGCGGGTTTCCTCACGATGTTTTCCTTCACCGTTTGTATCTTGCTGTTGTAACTAAAGTTTACAAATGTACATAACTTAAATATTAAGTCATCGGTACATGTCGTGATTCGAACCCGCGACCTTCGGAATGAAAGCCGCACGCTCTAAACATTAGGCCAGCGAGTTACTAAATAGAAATTAGGATATTTTACACTTTATATTACATCATTAAGTAACAAGAGTAATACTTATATCAATGATTTGAGATATAAAACAACATCCTACTCTTTTTAAGTCATCATTAAGCAATACAAAGACACCGTAAGTTAGAAGTAAATATAAATAATTCGGATTACCTAATATTACTTGTTATTCGTATACTTTATTTATATTGTATATTTACATATGTTTTGTATACAGTATGTATAGATTGGTATTAAGCTTGTATTCTTACGACGGCTGCCAGTTGACCATGGAGCCCACGCTGGGCGGCCCATTCACGAGTATCAAATCAGTTTTCCTGCTACAAAGTTACGCACCGGCTTGCATTGATGAATACATTAGTACTCCAATCAAATAAAACAAATAATTAACATCTAAATTAATAGATATTAATTATACAAACGTTATATAAACTTTAGGAAAACACAAACGAGCTACCATCTCAATAGAAAAAACCAAGATCCAAATAGATTTTGCTACTTTAAAAGTATAAAAGTCTTTATGGTCATTGATTGAATTATTGTATTATAGTTAACTAGATTACTTTATCTGAGTACATAGTTTAATCTTTTCACTGATTGATCAATAGATATTCAAATTTGCTAGACTGATGACTAGTACCAAAGGCAGGTAGTTAGCAAAATAGTTTTAGTCTTAGCTAATTAAAACATAGCAACTTATAATTATTATAAGATAACGTGCCAACAGGTTTTATGATCACCTTTTGATGATTATCGAAAACAGTAAACCGTTAACCTTTATTATAGTAATGTATTTCGTTGATGTACTGAAACTAGTAGTGTATATACGTTTCACATTTAGAGCTGAAAATTAACAATTTTCGGTAGCTTTTAGGTCTACTTTAGAAGAACCTACACAAAATCTTTTTAATCATTAATTACTCTATAACAATAAGACTTAACTGTTACAGTTATCTTTGTCAGCGACTTACTTTTAGTTTTATTTACTCAAACTATTTATAAAATAGGTGTACTAAATCAAGTTTAAGTGAGAGCTGAACTTCGCGAGGGTGTCGTAAAGAAGTTTTACGATCCCCCGTTTAGGTTACTTGATATTTGTTTCGGGTCAATTGCGAGTCAAATAATTGTTATTGTATTATAAGAGGAAACAATTCCAGTTTAACGGAATTTTTTTCTTTTAAAACATACAAAAATTCTTCAAAATTAAGACTGAAATGTAATTCCGAAGGTATTGCAGTAAAATGTTAGAAAAAACCGTAAAAAAAAAAAAAAACTTATATCAAGCATTACGAATACTGTTTTGGTGTCAACATCTTACTTAGTTGACCAGATCTCGTTAGATAAATATCTTGACCATTTAAGTCTGTGCAATTCCCAGCATACCAAAATACAAGATTTGACTACAATTCCTGTGACGTTGATTATTCGTGTCGTAATCTCTCAAATCTTCTCTGAAAAGGTTTTAAGGATAACTTTAGGTTTTGCTGAAGTAGATTTCTTTTTCTATAATCATTACTAATGTCTTCGTTTAGTTTAAAGCGAAAAACTCGAAACATGTGTTGTTAAGACTCGTGATAAATGAAAACACTTGTAAAGAATCTTGTTCGCTTCCTAAAGCACTTTACAATTTTTTTTTCTTCGCTTTTGTAAACGTTCGTCGCTGTATTGCAATTTTAAAATGGAGACGAAATAATACATTTGTTTAATATTTACTGTTAAAAGAAAAATGTAGGTTTCATATCACGAAAGAAATGACCTATAAAGAGCAAATACTATATATAGCAGGTAGCACATATCTTACTAGACCGGTACTATCATCAACTGCCCTATAGTCTCGGACTACTAAGACTAGGACTAAGGTTTATTAGGTTTATTATATTAGGACTTCCTTGTCGTAGAAGGTGACTAATTGGGTTTTCGGGCTCGTGGTCTTTATAGCTGGGCACCCTCTTTGCCCACTAAGCAAGTACAGGGTGAACGACAAGTACGAGGAAGTCTAGTCCTTGTCCTTAGAGAGGATGGTCGGCAGGGTTACAATACTCCCCGAGCCGTGTTTAGGCAGGACCGGTGTGTTTAGTAGGAGAACCTAGGGCTTTTTGTAAAGCACTAGGGTTAACGTCCGAGGGGGGTTTTAGTGAGTACATCCGATGTAACTCCGTCTTATCTCTCAGAATTAGGTTCTTTGATAAAAACGGTATCGCTACCAGTTTCGATTTGAATGGCGTTTGTAGCTATTGAAATTACTGAGGTTGAGTTATCTTTTAATATAGTATTATGTTTCGAGGAGTCTGCACAATATGGAGTAGTGTATATCATCTTAACTATCGCGACTATATTATGAGCAGGCGGGTAAAACTTTCAAATATGTTCATAGTTCCTTACAATTCGTAAATCGACTTTTTTTTTGTCATATTTTATAATAATAGTTAGATATTATAATTTTTACTGCTGTGTTGTGGTTTTCGGTTCAAACTAAGTACAGTAAAGCAATATATAAGTGGAACACACGAACCGATTCGTGGTTTAAGTTGTTCCATGTGCGTTTTTGGGAAGCACTGTGTCAATGCAATCGTGCAAGCGGCCTCGCACCTACGCCGCCCACGCACCATTCCCCGAACACACATACAAACACATACTTCCACAATCCATGGATATTACAAGTAAATACTCCGTTATATTATATCATAAATGTTTTATTAATCTTACCACTTTGTACATACAAATTAAGCATTATATTAAAGGAAAAGGAGTAGTTTATAACAGCTTAATTCTTAGTTTTATACCTGCTAACCTTAGAGAAAGAGTAAGCTTTTACTACTATCCATCATCGTCATCCGATAGCCGTCCACTGCTGGAGATAGGACTCCCCAAAGATCACCCACCTTTAAGCCATGCACCAGGAGACATCGTTTATAGAGATTAATATAGGAAGATTTGGGTTATTTCCGTCCATGCTAGTCCATTGCTGGTGGGAGCCAGAGCTTCGTTTGCTGATTAGCAGTGTGGATCACGAGCAGGTAATGTTGGCTTGGGTCCTATGAGTTGTCAAAAGCATAATTTTTTTTTCATCATAATAAAGTCGGTACAAATTTTTAAATGTTCATACATTAATATATGGTCAGGCCTTGTATCAAAGCAATCTCTAAGTTCATAACTAGTACGCAGAAAGTATATAGACATAAATATAACTAGAACATTATTATTTATATTTAAAAAGGTTTATATATATTTTAGATGAAGAACTTTTTGGTAGCGTTATTACACGAAAAGTAGCTGTCGGTTCTCTTTATATTATGTTCCACGAAGTCAACCCCCACTCTACCGTTTTACTCCGCCTTTATATTATATATATATATTCGTATGTAAATATATATATTATTCATTTCCATTCAAACAACCTTCTTTAATATATTTATAATATATCTCATCTCATGTTATTTCCATACCAACCGGTCTAATATTTCAAAATTGTTTTTTTTCTTATGTACTTTCAAGTTTTCTCGTGTGCACCTTCTAGATCTTTTGCAATCTTAATATAATACATTTTTATAATTTGCTGGTTAACTGTTGTTTAAAAGATTTTCATATTGGGTCTGTATTTTATTTTTTCGACAAGACGGGCCGGAAGTACGCCTGATAGTAAGTCAAATGCCTGCACAGCAGCGTGGCGTTAGAATGATATACCTTGCATCGAATTGCGCTCGTCGCCTGAGACATATGACTCATTAACTCGGTAATTACATTATCTACAGCACCATTAAAACCGATACACAGTAATATTTGCACACTGCTGTTTGGCGGCAGAAATAGGAGCTGCTGTGGTACCTACCTAAACGGTCACCGACAGCACCTACCACCAGTATATAATATTAACAGTTCAGGTGGTGATTCATAACAGGATTACTTTACATCGTGAGAGTGGACTTCAAAAGGAAGTCTGGTTGGCGCTGTCCTGAAGAGCCATTCTTAAGTGCTCCAGCTCGCATCTCTTCAATTACATACGTCTCATTGCCAAGTTGTGCCTGTGTTGCGTCTAGCTTAGATCCGTTTTTATTGCGTCTTTTACTTGCTCTGACTATTAATGACAGTGTTACGTCAGCATATATTAATCTAAGCTGTTGTCGAGATTTGTTTATTTCTATAAATCAAATGACTTACTTGTTTTGATTGTATTTTTACATAAAAAAAGACATTTTTCTCTTCACTTTACTTGAAGTGATAAATACTCCTGAACGTCACAGTCATTCTACGTAGACAGATTCGATTGAAATTAATATTTTATAAACTGTACGTATACTTCGTGATAACTATGAAGTCCTCGACATCTGTCACTTCATGCTTTCCCTGATTATAGATCCTGTGAGGCACTGGTAACTTCGTGATAGTAAATCGTTAAATTAACGCATTTAATCTCTCTTAGATTTTGTTATGAAGCTAATAAAAAATGTTATTTCATAACAATAATATTTATTGTTTGAGTTTACAACACTTATGCACTCTTCTTGTATACAAGATATATTATAAGGACTAACGTAACTCATTAGCAAATAACTCAAACTCTATGTATGTGGTACATTACAAATATGGACTCATAAACTCTACATTGCTAATTAAGTGCACACACGAGATTTGTAATGGTAATATTAACAGCTCTTGTGATTATACCAGATAACTACCTAATTTGCAGTAATAATTACAATAGCGTACGTTGGTAGAATATCATTTTAATACAGACATAATGTTAAAAACAATGGGAAAAAATATTACCATATTAAAAAACTACGGACTATTTATAATAATGTACTGCATACATTACTATACAAAAATATATAACTGATTGAAGAATATATATTACGTATAAGATCCTATTTAAAATCCGTAATACGTTTACTTTGTTTCTTTTTATTATAACACAGGCAAGGATCTCTTTGGCTTTATATCTTTTATATAAATAATTAGATAATAAAATTTACTCAAAAGATAACTTAGATTCATACGTATTATTTAATATAACTATTATGGTAATAAGATTTATATTCGGAAAAGTACCAATGGCAATACAGCTAGCTGCTATTCCAGTCTAGTGTTGTGTTTGCTTTTATTCCCATTGCTAGAATAAAATGTATGAGATTATTAAGAATAGTATTGGAAAATGTAGTTTCTTATTAACAGTGTTTTTTTTTAACTAACTTTGAAGAGGAGATTGAAAAGAGAGAAAAAAACAGAGAAGACTGCTGTAACTATTTAAAGATGAGTCGACTTGTTTATTATTTTTTCAAGTGAAGACTTCGACTCTCTTCGATGTCGTTACCATAAAACATACATTATTAATATTTTTGTTTGTATGTTTTTTTCTCTTAAAGGTATTGGTTTAAAACATTTATTACCGAAAATTAAAACTTACGGCGTCTACAATTTTAACTGGACAATTGTTAAATTGGTCTGTACATAGTGTAAGCAAGGACTCAACAACACAAACGACATTGACTAATGGTTATAAGAATTGATTAAATGTTACGAGTGCTGACATCCTGAGTCACACCAACCATGTTTTGAAGTTTCGTTATTATTAATTACTTGAAACTGTTTAATGACTATTCTTTCTCCTTAACCGATAATAATATTTACAACAATATTATGCAGTCGAAATCAAAAACTCTAATATACATTGTTGAGTTTCATCCAATTATATGGTTAATTTATATACAAATTTTATCTCTCATGAATAAATAACCAGAATTCATAAAAGGTTTACTTATAGGGCGAAAGTCGAACGAGTTGTGTCGCAAATGATGACAGTTTCTTGATTGATGTATGTAACATTAAAAGTCGAGATGGCAGAGATGATGGGTGAGCTCATTTCTGTCTTGATAGGTTACTTTATATTCATTGTAAATATTTTTAAGGTCAAAAGTTTTATGAAATTGAGAGGAAAGTGAACGTTCGCAGCATATTAACAATTTGGAAATCTGTAGACTTTGACAAATAAGTAGCTTGTTTTCATAAATAGCTCACTATCCTAACTATACAACGTCTATGATATTGTTAATGCATATATATGTATTATTTATAACGCTAGATATATATAATAAATAAATAATAATTTTTTAGCAGTATTTACACTTATTAATACACTGAGAAACCGCGGGTCTTGAACTTAGACTTGTATCACAAGACCCTGAATCGTAAGTTCACATCTATTTACAGGGGACTTTTTTAGGTATACAATTTAAACCTAAACAAAATTAGGTTTTTGCAAGGAAGAGTAAATAATCACAATGGTTATAATTGATATAGAATGGTTATAAAAATCAATTGTACTTTATGTTTCTAAAACCTGCCTCATAGATAACTGCGATATTCAATTCACCAATAAACAACAAAAGAAATAATTATCCATGATATATATGATGTTAGTTTAGTTGATAATTAAGATAGTAGTGAGGCTAATTGAGATTCGTTTTATCTAAAGACTAAGCGCAATCCTAAAATGATCTTCAGGTTCGAGCCTTAGTCCAATACTAGTTTTGCTAATGTCTTTCGGTCAACAATTAATATATATTACGTACTAACTGTTCCTCGCTCGCTTCGCTGACTGTAACACCCCTTTTTTTTTTTTTTTTCTCTCGCGCGTGAAATCTTAAAAGATACCTTGCTTCTGGGGGGAAGACAAGGGTGGGGCTTCTACCCACTAAAACCCCCTCGGTGGTCTCCTTCAGTACATTAGGAGGGGCTCCGGGATCTCCTACGGAACGCACCGGTGCCCCCCTGCACTCTCGATTAAACATTCCACGGAAGGGCAAAGCCCTCCTAGACCCCACGCTTTGCTACGGCAAATATAAGACCACAATGTATTTGCCGTCCTCCTAAGGCTCGCTTATTTCGCCCTCTCTCCCTCTCTCTCCCTTTTAGTCGCCTTGTACGACAGGCAGAGAATACCTTAGTCCTATTGTTAATGGCCCGGCACTTCAGGGCTGAACTGTAACACCCCTACTATTCCTTTTGGGGAAGGAATTTTGTTAAAATTTGTACTTAGCTAACCTATACCCGGGAAAAGGAGTATTCTTATCAAATTTTAAATCTCTAGGCTTTACTGTTCCAGAGATATCGTTATGAGGATCTACATAAGTGGAAATCTTCTTTACATTAATAGATATTTAATATCATAAAGAAATTATATAAATCATATATTAGTTATTCCGTTTTCTTCGCTTATATCCGATTTAACTTCTTAAATCATTGTAACACCGCTATTTTTTTAACAAACTTCAAAGCAATCGTTTCCGGTAACAGATGAATGATTTGACATCATAAATCAATGAAGTAATTGTTGGACTATAAATTATTTCAAAATAAAAGGGGCTGTTCAGTCACGCCAGTATAGGGGTCCTAACGAAGATTTATTTTCCAGCATAAGCGGCCGAAGGTCACTAAAGAGGATAATAGCTTAAACCGGCCATTAAGGTATTGAAGCGGAATGTAAGAGTAATTCAACAAAATATTATAAAGGAATACACATTATTATGTTTTGTTGGCTAACATGTACAGAGATTTTACAAACCTTTGTTATATATAGGAGAAATGCTTTGCATACCTTGGGGAGGTAACGATGAGTTACTTCGGGCTTGAACTGTATAAAACCCTCAATATATTATATATCTATATATCTACCATTGCCTTGAGGTAGTGCCATGGAATCAGCTTGTTTTTGATATTTTATCAACGCCGATTAACCATTCATTTATCCATTGTAGAAAAAAGAAAAACAATGAGTGATCATCACAATGAAATGATGATCATTCATATATAGTATAGATATATGACAATATTTATAACGTGTTTGAAATCGTACATAGTATCGGGCGGTATGCCAAATCATATAATAACGATATCGCAATTAGAATGCAAAGCTTGGTACACTCTGACGTGGAAGCTGAGATGCAATAAAAATTATGATGTGTCTCTACTTACATTATATTGCAATAGATATGAGTATTAGAAGTTGAAGTAGATTTCAAAGTATAATGGGGCTGTAAAGTTCTCGAGTGGCGGCCGCGTACCTGTAGACAGTGTTGGGAGACCCCCCACAAGGTGGACCGACGTTCTGGTGGGATTGGAGGAAAGCCATTGGATGCGGGAAACGCGAATCCCGATGTGGAGATCTTCAGAGGAGGCCTATGTCCTTCAGTGGACGTCTTGATAACGATTACGATAAAAGTATAATAACATACAATAATTACATAGACATTTTTTACAATATCTCAATACATTTTTCGACGTTGAATTGTATTAAAACTGTTTAATATCACATCTTGATTGAACCTATATACTTATACTGTCTATACCCATAATAAAAATTACACCAAAACGCGTTTAGAAGATTTAACCAGAGACGTACTTATAATTGTAACTGAGGAATAGAGGTCACGGCTTCCATAATAATTAATACTTGTTTGGATCTTTACATTGGTCCACATTGTCAATACTTTGTGGCTAGCTAATATGAGGTATTCTTTATAATTTCACTACCAATAAAGCCTTATGTATCGAAACAGTTTAGTTTGTACAATTCAAAGTCTAGGGCCACTAACCCACCATCAATAACTAAGAGGAAGAAAAACAAACTGGATATAAATGGTATATAATATAGATCAAATATGTCACTCATTCTATTACTCTTTTTCTTTGTATATAATTTTTAGGCTATTTAATCCATCATCAAGTTGTTGAGGGAATGATATATCTGAATACTGAAAACGATTCCTGATTAAAATAAATTGAAATAATTTTATATGCGGCTGTCGTAAAGTTAAAACGAAATGCAAGAGAGCGTTCGTGTTTGGATTAACGGTCGCCACCTCTTTGAGAGTGCAAGTTGTTCATAAAATCGAATTATTTCTACATGGAAAATTTTAACCACGTTAAATTTATAGGATTACAGATATAAATGTTATTAACGTTTATTCTATACGTTAATTATTAATATATATAAAATAAACGATTTGTATGAAATGTCTTCCTACATAAACTGCTACACAGTTTTATAGAATTTATAAAGTACATAGCTAAAACGATGAGTTAAAACGATTCTTAATACATCATTTACATTAGATAAAGAGTGTAAATTTTTCAATGCCTTATTCCAAATGTAGACAGAGGAAGTTTCCTTTGCATTTTGATAGTTTAGCAACGTTTTTATTTATATATACGTATGAACACGTATGAAGGATTGAAGTAGCTACGTGCTCGTACATTGAATCTTTCTTTAATTCATTTTGTGCTACTTTTTCCAAATGTAAACACTTCAATTACATAGGATATATCTTTTACAAACCCACACTTTAACTTGAACCACAGTATTATGAATTTTATTATTTAATATTAAGATTACTTCTTCTTAGTTTTCTCTTTGTCATATAAAATGTAACACAATATATAAAATCTTCGTGGCTACTATTATCAATATTTCTCACAACAGCTAAATTACTTATAATCTTGATAAAACTTATCAAAAACCTTTTTAATCTATATACAAGATTTCGTTATTAATTCCCAAGATAATGAAAACGGGGAGCAATAAAAGTGAACAACGATATTGATCATATCTCGCTGCGGGCTCCGCCATCGAGTCATATCCGAATGGAATTCATATATCAGACTATTGTTATACGATATCAAAAAGCCCTTTATATCTCTTACCTTTAGGTTAGTCTAAAATTAAAAAAATACTAAATATTTTAGTAGTTACATATACAAGAAGTAATCTCGTTTGATACAAACATGTCGCTTGAATCGAAAACAATACTTAGTATATTTACACTGACCTATTTTATCATACGGCTGAAACTTTATTATAACTTTTGATATTTTTGTATATAGCAATTGCTTAAATACTGTAATCTATATGTTACGACACTCAAGTTGTCTTTTTTTTAAATGAATGATCAAGAATAACAAAATGTATAAACGTTTGTAAATAGATAACAGTATGAGATTTGACTACACGTAAACTTTAGGTAGCTGGCTGGCCTAATGGTTAGAGCGTGCGGCTTTCATTCCGAAGGTCGCGAGTTCGAATCACGGCATGTACCGATGACTTGATATTTAAGTTATGTACATTTGTGAAGATACAAACGGTGAAGGAAAACATCGTGAGGAAACCCGCACACTGAAATCATCTTTGTGTGTATGTGGTGACCCCAATAAAGTAGCAACAGGCTCGCCCCATGTTACATGGGACTTAATCTGACCATATCTGGCAAAAAGTGGATGTTTATTCACCTCAGCCTACTCCTACTGCGAAAAAGGCGTGATAATATAAAAAAAAAGTAAACATACAGTGATAAAAACATCCAAAATGTAAAAGCAAATGAAATAATTGCATTGTGTATAAAAAATCCTTGATATGAACTGCACAAACTCCTTTCAGAAATTTCACAGAAAATTGTTATAAATTACCCTACTAACCCGTCATAAGTGTACATTTTAAGGCCAGCTGTTATTAAATTTATTCTGTATCAGAAGTTAGGTTAAACCCATTACTGTGTAATTTAACTTTATTAATGATACCAAATAATGATTATAAACTTTTTGTGCCTGATTAGCATTTTCCCTTACCTAGATCACATTACTCCTTTTCTTTGAAACTCGAAAGTTTACATGCTAAGTAAAAGGCTGAATTTCAGTTAATACTAGATGCGTTCTGTCATTAAAAATAATTTATTTTAGGCGACTAAGAAAGAGATGTTGTAGGGAATAGAGTACTTACTCAATACCTAGCAGTACACTGCGCTCGCTTGCCTGCGTGCCTAACATGGCGAGTACAGTTAATTCCATCCTATATCCAGCAGTGGATACACAAAGAATATAATGGAAATGAAGTTTTACTTAGTAAGATACCCTTATGTCTATAAAAATCCATCTAGAGCTCTGAAACTGACAATGTCAATAGTAACTCATTTTAGAACAAAGGACGCGGCCGCCATTGAAGCGGAGATGAAAATCTTTTGTCGGTGTATGACTTCCGTTACGACTCGCGACAACACCCAGTCAACTTATTTTTAGATAGCTCACCGGTTCGGGATTAATGGAGTGGATTATTCAGGAAGATAATATTATTTAATATGAGATGAATTTAGAATTTTTCAAGCGAAACTTATTTCGGTTATCAAACCATATAGATTATAAATCGATGTAACCCATACCTAAAGATTAAAAAAAAAAAATTAAACTATAATTCTGTGCCATATCCATTACATTAAGTAATAAATGTTAATAATAATTTACTTAAATTTTAATACATATTGTGATTTTTCATTATTATCAACAGATAATTATATCTGGTGACAATAATGTGATAACAAGTGAAATAAAGTACATAACTAAAGTGAAGCATTAACTTGACTTTAGTTATTTATTTAACTTTTTGAGTTTTTCACTAAAAGGCAAGCCTTTTATAGAACCTACCATGACATTAGAATAAGTATTAAAATTTAGGAAATAGCAAAACGATTAATTAAGTGACTAGACGTTTGGGAGGTGGCACTGTAAAAGAGTTTCTTCTCTTCTCTGTTTTTTCGTTGATTACCGACCGGACTGAGTTTTATGTGATAAATGGAGTTAAAATACCCCGCCCTCCGATCCCAAACCTCATTATATTCTGTACCTTTTAGCTATCGACGATGTAACACAGTGTGATATCACACCGTACATATTTTAATTAGCAGATATATTATATTAAAATAATGATCCTGAATTCCTTGCTGTGTTCAGAAGATGAAAGGTTATTGAACCGGCAGCAAAATATAACGTTGATTTTGTAAAATATGTACAATCAGTGACTATAGAAACAACCCTATTTTTAATCCGATCATTGGGACCTTCTCTCATAAGGAGATATTAAAAGTTATGATCTGAAAACGTGCACCTGGTAGACAGCTCAAGGTTAGTGATGATGATGGAAACTGAAAACTTAGTAGATGTGACATTGGAGATGTGAATGTTGGTTTTAAAACATCGGTTTCTTAACGATGTTTTTTTTTACTTGTCGTTGGACCTTTAGCGTGTAATTTACATTCTGAACAATCGCGGCTTCCTTTAAAAAAGTATATGTCGCCTGTAATCACAGTCACGCGCGGCTGGATCAGACAATTCAAAGTCAAAGCCGGCGGGCGCACGCGGATGTTGCCGATAGTCGTGTGCGCACGTAGCGCGCGCACGCGGCCGGAACGGCGCCGCGCCTGCGCACCGCTTTACAACCGGACCATCACGAATTTGAACATGTTAACTGTTTCACTGCGATATTGGTCATATATGACCAGTCCCAGTTACCCCTGAAACGCAACGGTGCTCATTATGAATTGAACAGGGAATTGAATCCAAGATGTGCGCGAAGCTTCTACATATTTTCTTCATTTAATAATATTCAAGGAATATTTATATTAAATAATTCACATAAAATGCACAGTTTATATAGAACAAAGCTAAAAACAATTATAAATCATGAATTAAAAGGATTCTTAATACATCATTTACATTGGACAGAGTCTAAATTTTTCTATGCTTTGAAATGATTAGAGCGTTTGGTTCTTTTTTTAGTTGGTTGAAACGAGGCGAATGGGACGTTTACTCGGTGTTAAGTGATACACATGCCCACAACAACGTGGCGTTAATTAGGATTTTATACACAGCACCACATTACACTCATTGCCTTGAGACAGAATGTAAAATCTCATTATCCCAGTTATTTCAATTCTGTAAACAGTAATGTTTGGACAGTATTCTTTAGTGGCGGAAATAAGAACTGCAGTGATCCTGACCGAGACTTACCATCAATACAGAGACCTATCAAATGTTTAACAATTGTGTAAAACTCAGCAAAAATTGAGAGTTTGTAAGGATATGCTTGATACATATAAGATAATTTGAAATAAAAAGTGCTCTATTGAACTATTGCATTTTTTATTATAACATGTAAAATGAAATTTCCAACCAACTCAACAGACGGTGCCACCATGAACACTAGATCACGCTATCGTTTATCATAGCGCAAATCCTTATAAGGACCGTACATCTTTGTGTACATTGTCTTCAGCCAACAAACCATTACGGAATATACAATTGATTTCATTCAGATTTCATTTACTGGATGTGGATCTTCGTAATGTGCTAACGGATGCAGTGAGCTTTAATGCGAAAATGCATAGTTTGGACGAAAGTAAGCAAATCGAGAAGACGAAAAGACGACAGGATGTAAGTACGAAAATAAAAAATTACAAAGTATGCAAGTGTGATCAACGTTTAATTTGATAAAAATGTATTCTTTTGACATGAAGTTATTGTTATTTTCACATTTCATACTTTTAATAATAAAAATAATTCCTTACCGTCCTGGGCAAAATATGATTTCGGCGTGGTAGTTGAAGGGTTAACTGCTTCCAAAGCGAAGTGGCTTAAGGCTTGCCTAGTAACAACGTCGCGCTTGTTGGAATAACATACATTGTACTACATTCTCGTCACCTTGAGATATAAAATGTCAAATGTCGTTACCCCAGGAATTTTATCAGCTACAACTCCCTTCAAACCGGAATACGGTAACCTTTGCACGCTACTGCTTGCTAATGAAAATATATGCTGCGGTAGTTCCATTGATCCACGGCAACAGGGAACTACCACACTACGACCCTTATGTAGTAAATCTATCATAACAACAGTATTGTCTTCCGTCTGTCAACATCTAAGAACCACCAGAAGACAAGATAGAAAGGGAAATTACTGTATATTACATTAAATATCAAAATTCTTACATACTGCATACATCTTTCATACTATCAGCAACTGGACCAGCTTCTTTTGGTTAACATATCACCCTTTATACATTAAATTATCTTATAGAGATAAAAGATGGCAGGGGTAAGGGGTCCCGCACACCAGCTCACGGGGCCCAAGCCAACCTCACCTGCTTGTGGTGCACCCTGCTAATCAACACATGAGGCTCTAGCTCCCGCCAATACCGCATTTAGGCAGCGTGGCGGGAAATGGCTCGTCTCCCATATGAACATCTCCAAACGACTGAAGGTCGCGAGAAACCGCTGGTTACGGGCGCTGCTGGCCCGATCGATGTGGAGATCTTTGGGGGAGGCCTATGTCCAGCTGTAGACGTCTATCAACTGACGGTGATGATGATAAAAGATGGCATGTTTCTGTCCAAAAATACAAAACTTCTATCACATCTAAAACACAGCTAAAAATAATGTGTAATTAAATTATAAGAAAATACTTAACTGGTGTTTACTCAAATTAACTGCGTTGTTGTATCTCTTTCGTTGATTTTGTTTACAGTTTCGACTCCACAAAAAGCCATGATAACAATGAATGTTAATAAATATAATTATGTATAGTTAACTAAAATTTTCTTTAATAAATTTCTTCTTAGACGAGGCCTGTTAGTGTTATATTAACTTTCGTTTCCTCGGGACTGGCAAACCTAAACCCCTGCAATATTTCCTATCGGGCGCACTCGCGCAGTCACTCTGTCATATGATGTAATCGTCCTCACAGTCACAAGGTCGCCTCTTTATTGCAGCACGAGAGCGACCGGTTCTCGATGCGACGTCGACATTTTTTTTTTCTGCGTAGTTTCGCTAAATTTAATTTTCAATTGAGACCGTAAGCCAGTGATAAATATAAACCGGTTATGCGAGCACAACGTGTGGGCTTACACGCAATGATTGAAGTTTCCTCGCTTCTGGCTTCTTGAATTATTGCTCCAACGATCCATAGAAACTGAATTATGAAAGTATATCTAGGAATATTATTTAAAACTTGAAGCTGGATCGGACCTTTACTTCAACTTAAATAAAAAATAGATAAACTATCTCATTTTTTGCGACGAACGAGCGGAACGTTCACCTGATGGCAAGCCTGCCTATAACAACGTTGCGCTAGTTAAGATGATATACATTCCACCACACTGCGCTCGTCACATGAGACAGATGTTAAGTCTCATTACCTCAGTAATTACAGAAGCTACTTCGCCCTTCAAACAAGAACACAGTAATGTTTATATAGTGCTGTTTGGTGGTAGAAGTAGGCGCTGCGGTGGTACCTACCTATCTAGACGCACTCCTGCAGCAGAGACTTATCACCACTAAAAATTTTCCGATTGTATAACTATTCAATTAACAAAGTAGTCATAGAATTACTTTTATTATAACAGAACGAAAATTTATTTAAAATTTAATAAAGTTTCATTTAGTGTTTAGAAATGAACATAACATTGTGACCTTATATCTACATCCTCATGTTATAGTTACTGCTGATTAGTTTTATAAAACGCAAACATGGAAATTAGTTTCCATAGTACCAAAAGGATTTGATATTTTTTTGGTAATGTACTAGTAGGTCGTTTTGCTACAAGCCTTTGACGCCATTGTGGTAGGGCTCGATGGTGGGTTAATGGAATTATTGAGCAATATCATAATTTTGTCATGGCTGTAGCTGCCATTGGGTACAGTTTACCCAACATCTACATATTACGTCAGTTTCACAATTTCCTCAGCTAGATGAAATATGTCTTCGTTAAATGTGAGAAATTGTTGAACATCTTTCAGGTTTGCTAAATGCCCTTTGTACTATAAATAGGACCTAACACTTAGGTTTACTTTTTATGTAAAGCAAAAAATATTTCAGTGCGATAATTTCAATACATTGTAAGGACTTAAAGTTAACAACGCTACGAAACCTTACACTGTTGCGACTTGTCTGTGTCTGTGTTGCTTGTAAAGTATTTAGAACGACTTTAGGTATTAAGGTCGGTGAACGACTTCTGCAAATAATAATATATTTTAACATAAATACTTACCTGACATTAATATAAATAATATTGGAGATTAACCTGTTTTCTAGTGTAACTAACCGATGACAACAAACAAGTTGTTAATTCGATAGGTTTTGTGTTTCTTTTTTAACTTCAATTACCATATTTTTTTAAATGGGTATGGTATGTGGTAGTGATAAATAAAAAAAATCATCATCAATTATTTGGGTGATAAAATGATAATCGATTTTGCATTCTTCACAAGTAATAACTTGGCCAGCGTGGTAGGTTGATGGCCTTCGCTCTCTCTTTGCGAGAGAAGTTATATTTTTTGGCAACTTTTTTTTTTGTATTTAAGTATTTATTTACGGTCAGTTAAATTTTATGTAAAAAGGATTTAAGTTATGACGGGGACGCCTTTAATTAAAAATATCACTTTCAAAATCTAATAAAACACTGACGATTTAATTATCTTAATCGATGTATGAAGGAATGTAATGATACTAGAGGCGATCCGAATAAAAATCAAAATAATATTTCAAAACTCATATATTTATGTAAACCTTTAACTCTGATTTAAAAAAAAAATCTTCAAACACTACATAGTATGTTACGACTAATAATAACTTATTAATGCCTATAATTTATTTAAATTTATAGTATTCACAGAGGCATGTACTTTATACAATATAGATTATAAATAATAGATACTACTTGACTATTCAATGAACTAATATATAACATTGATCAACTTCGTCGGAATATGTATTTAATGTATGATTATCCAGCTCTGGATACATCCACATATCAGCGTTATCTGTGAGCAGGGGTGCGGTAGTAGAAGTACTTAGGTAACTTATCACTTCGGGATACATTAATGTGTAACCCATGTCGTCTGGCATTTCGTCGTTTTCTTCTATATCTTTATTTCCAGAATTTGAAACTGTTTCTTTACCATAAACTATATTTTCATCAGTAGATGTTACAGTAGGTGATGACGTTGTTAATGGTGAAATAAAATGTGATGTAGTAGATGGTTCGTTGTCATATGTGGGTGTTACAATTAAAGTTGGTGGAGTAGTTAGTGTCATCAATATTGAACTGTTAATGATTTCATCGCAGCTCAACTTGTTAGTATTTCTAAAGTAAGGACTGTTTAAATCGTCCACACTTGTTTGATTAGAATTTTCTGTGACAACTACAGAGCAGGTTTCATTTCTACTGTCAGGTTTTACTGATTTCTTGTCGTTAACCGTTTGTTGTGTATCGCTTTTCAAATTCGACTTTGTCGAAAGTTCTTTTTCACCTTTATACTTCGTTTCAGAATTGATAATAGAATTTAGTATTTTTGTTACAGAAGCATCCTTTTCCGGTCTTTTAGGACGTTTAGAAATTTCTTTTGTTGCTTTTGTATTAATACTCACGTCTTTGACATCAAATTTTATTTCTGGCTGTATTTGCGGAATACGGTTCCAATAATACGGTGTCCATAAATCTGCTGCATCGAGAGGATAATCAACTGATGGAAAGTAATCTTTATAATTTATAGATATAGGTTTAGGCAATGTTTCAACTTCTGGATATGATGGAATTTTAGATATTTTTTTAGTTACTGCGTCTGTTTTAGTATTTTTTCGATTAATTTTTGATCTTTCTTTTTTAAATTTATTCGGCAAATGCGTTTCCGATTTCGAAACGCTTTGTGGTGAATGCGTTTCTTGGCCATACTGTAAGTCAAATTTCTGTTTAGGTAATAACGGGGACAGTTGTGACGTCGGAAGAGAATATTCTACTTCAGGAAAATTAAAACGTTTGACAACATCCTCATCCCTTTTGACTGGTTTTTGTGTTATTGTTTTACTATGTTTTCTTAATTTACTTCGTTTGGGTTTATTGGAAATATCATACGAAGTTTTCATTTTTTTAGTTCTTGTAACACATTCTCCATACATTAACTGTAAAGTAATAGTATGATTAATTTCACAAACAAAATAAAAGACAGGTGATTGTTATGACCATTTTTTTGAACTTCGCGACCGGAAATGAAGATTACACGCTCTAATTATTAGGCCAGCTAGATACTAATAACCCTATAATATTCAATTTCTTCAATATTTCAAACAACTTACCTGTACAAGGAATACGAACATGATGAACAATGCCACTTTTTCACGAAGGCCCATACTAATTTATCTATCAAAACGCTTACGATATATATTCTATTACGGATAACATCATCGATATATACGTGATATGATCGTACTAAAAATAGCTGTTATCAATAGAAATCTATTAATAATTCTACGTTAAAATTATTGCTTCAATATTGTATTATGAAATTATATCGGTTCATGTTTAAAATCTAGAAAGATAGTTTTTAAGGATCTGAAATAAAATGCAAAACTATACATGTAAATTTATTAGGTTTCATTTTACTCTACTTTTCATTGAGCCTAAAGCTAGTAGACATTTATTTATAATCTACTTAACCAAATGTACGTAATTTGGTATTAAATATTACTATGACTATTTACAATCTTAACCAATAAAATTAATGGTAGGCATACTTAGGTAAGATAACATTTTTATATCTGCAACGGCCAAACAATTGTTTTTTTTTATGTATAACAGTGTAACTCTTAAGTTCTGTTTCACAGTGTTAAGTGATAATGGGACCGTTAAATGCAGAGCGTGCTAGTCAGGAATACAGCAATGCTGTTTGAACGCAAATTTCCAATATAAGGATGGTAACAACCCAGCCACGATCTAAAAAACCTTACCATAAACCAAGCGCCACAACAAATGGCACCAGAATCGAACCGTTTTACTACAAAAATGTTAGCCATTGCGTAACGGATGCAGTTACAATCGGAAAAGATGAGCAATGCACAAAATTAAAAATAAACAATCACATCTTACTGTAAATATTATTATACTAAATTATGTATCCGAAATGGTTGAGGATGGAAAATGATCAAACAGAACGAAAAACGGATTTTTGCTACTTTTAAATCCGTCAAAAGTTGATACGATAGAACTAGCAGAAGATTTAACATACGGTTCCTCTGGACAGTCGCAAATTATTTCTATAATATCAAAAGCAATATCGTCAGTAGAAGGGATTTCATTGGACTCGTTACTTTTATCACGAGATAAAATACAAGGAGTCTCTGAAGAATTATTGTCATTGTCGAGTATCATTTCCATCGATGTATTTATTATTTTAGATTCTCCTTCAATATAATCTAAGTAACTATCACATATTTCAGAAAATTTGTTTCTGTTATTGTCAGAGATATCTTCATTTTCGCTTTCAACATTATCATAATATTCTATCAACTGACTATCTTGGGTTATCGTATCCCTTGTTAAAAGTGAAATATTAAAGAACACATAGTCAGTATCGTCACAATTTTGTAAAATGTATAAGATTAAATCATAATTTTTTTTCGTTTTTAATAGTTTCTTTAAATACTCCGATTCGGAAATATTATGAAGGTTATAATTGATAAAGTGATTGACTTCATCTGAAAATGTTTCATTTTCGTATTTAGCCCATTCAAAACCATTTGTATCATTCGAAATGACATTACGATCTTCGCTTATTACTATTATATTGACTTCGTTTTTGAATTCAGTTTTGTTTCCCTCTTTTACAATTACACATTCTTCCACGTTATTTGAAACTGTCTTCGTATTGTTATCTACACTTATAAAGGTTATATTGACATCGCTTTTTATTTCAGGTTCTTTTAATACTTTTACAATTATGCTTTCTTCCACGTTGTTTGAAACTACCTTCGTATCATTATCTTCATTTATAACAGTTATATTGACATCGCTTTTTACATTAGTTTTGTTTAATTCGCTTAGAACTACACATTCTTCTACATTGTTTGAAATTGCCTTCATATCCAAATATTCCATATATATATCGTTTGTCGTATTATTTTGTGTGCATTGGTTAATGCTGGTTGGCATTTCTAAAGGCCTTTGGCATTCCATTTCTTGTGAAGATATACTCTTGATTATATTGTCCAAATTATACCAAAAATTTCTAAACTCGATATCATCTTTTATATTTAGTAAATCATAAGTTATAGTAGCGACATCCAATTTCGTTTCACTATTCTGTTGGATGGCTCCATCGTCACAATTGAAAATTTTGCTATTATTTATATTATTTTCTTGGAGTATTGGAGCTTTTAATTTTTTATTACTACTTTTCGTATTTTGTATCGATTGTGGTTTATGTTTAGTTAAATTGTTTTTATTATCTTTTTCCGATGTTAGTGATTTATAAGAGTTTTTAACGTCATCAGAAAAGGGACTTAGTAAGTCGTCCGTTCCCATGGTTGTAAAGTAAAAAGGCTCTCTAGCATCCAAAATGCTACTTGGGTAGATAACATCTGGGAAAATACTTTCAGCTATTTCTTTTGATGTCAACAAAGGATTGCCCATATATGATCTTGATGGCTTTTGTCTTTTTGTGTTAGTATTTTCAGTAATCGTTTTAGGTGAAAAACCATCCCAAGATTTAGCTTGAGCACTGAAACTATTTATATTCTGTAAAAAAAAAGCAGGTTTAAACAAGCATTGTAATAATATTTCATAATGGAAGCGTTCTCTTTTACAGATCATCAAACCATAAAACGTGCACTTACTTTGTATAAAATAAACACCACAAGTAATTTCTTTATCATTTTATGTCTCATTAGTAAGGTAATATTTTCTTCTCACTATAAACGGTTATACGTTACCGAATTTATTTTTTTTTTATTTAAAATTATGAACATTTTACATTTTATATTAAATCTCATTATAAGATTTCATAACGTTTATACGTTATGTGATGATAGTATAATAATATATTTTTATCTTATCTATTGCATCCTTAAAAAAAATGTTATATTTATAATTTTTTTTTTTAATTTGAAAAGTTTTTTTCTTAGACTACATAGTAACTAATTGAAATTTCATGTTATTTAATCAAATCCATAGATCCTTTCCATTGATACCTTAAAACAAACAATAACATTATTAAGTACGCAGATAATGAAGTCGATATGTATATTTAATGTTGAAAAAAAAATTATGATACATACTATTTAGTTCGGTCATTTTGTTGTACATATTGTATAGGTATTATATACTGGTTCATATCTAGATTTTACGATGGATTTTAAAACATCGCTAATAACATCCGCAATTACCAGAAGATGAACTCGACAATCCGCACGACCTCTCTGCAGCTATGGGGCTTGCGCAACCGTTGCCGTTGCAGCATACATTACATGTCCCTCCACATCCACTATTATATCCACTATTGCATCCACCATTACATCCACCATTACATCCACCATTACATCCACCATTACATCCATCATTACATCCACCATTACAACCACTATTACAACCGCAATAGCATCCG
This sequence comes from Troides aeacus, assembly GCA_033220335.2. NCBI lineage: Eukaryota > Metazoa > Arthropoda > Insecta > Lepidoptera > Papilionidae > Troides > Troides aeacus. Next base: position 9,736,101 of record CM067272.1, on the reverse strand, counting down.
TTTGGAGGAGCAACTGCCGTTTCGGGCATGCCTATATTAAAAGCATTTACAGGTATAGGTCCATTACTTCCAGCTCTGTTGCATATAGCAAGAAGTAATATCGGTAATATAATATCTAAGATATTGTTATTGTCCATGGTATCCACTGCAGTGGGAGAAAACCCTCCACAAATTCCATATTCCGGATATCCACCACTGTGTCCAGTTACAGCTTGAGACTTGACCATTTGAATCTGCAAGAATAACATAAAACTTTGTAAAAATACAATAATACTTCTGATTCAAATCATAGTAGCAAGTTTAAGATAAGTGAAAATTTTCCTGTTTTCCTTTTTATTATTTCAGTGGGATGATATTTTATAAAAAGGCTTACCATAATGATGTACAGCAAAGTCAACGAAACAACGAGTTTGGTAGATCTCATTTTGTTTGTTTCGTCATATGTATTGAATCTAGCCCTTTTATATTGTAAACAGTATCAATCTGTCATTATGTTTAACAATAATATTTCGTAATAAAGTATCTAAAAGTATTAGGGCACGTACGAATTAAACCTATTCTGAACATATTAATGAGACGAGAGTTACAGGTCTGTATGTAAAACTTAACAATTAGAAAAAACAAAGAAACTTTTTATTTGTTGTACAACTAATTCCAAGAAATTGACAACAATCGTTAACGCTCAGTATAATAATTTTTATCGCAAGCAGTAATTTGCTTATGTTTAAATAATCACACGTTTAACTAAGCAAAATAATTGAAAGAGAAAATAACAACATAACGTAAAAAAAAGGAGAATTCAAGTATAAACGGGACAAAAACAGAATCATTAATCAATTTAACTGTAATTTATCTATAGTCTATCTAATCTTTAGTATTAAAACTACTTAATTTTTCTCTTTGATCTAAAGCGATAATAATATTGGAGCAATGCTAAAGCTGATAATAAATTTTAATATATTCCGTAGACGCTATTATTATACATAATTCATAGAAAATAATATCGCAGTATTTTTAAAACTGTTATGTTTACTATATAGCCTAACTTTGTCCCTAAAAAGATAGGAGAACGCTATTAGAAATTCGTTTATCTGATTAACGCAATGTCTCAAATTAAGGTGATAAATTTATTTAAAGGCATGAATGATTTTCAATATAAACTGTACAAAACGTACAAATTAAACTACCAATATAATAAAAGTGATTTTTATTTCGTTCACAAACAATCCATTACTTTTAGTAACATTCACAAATCACAATATGCTTACAATTTCCACAGTTGCGTAAACTATCGCTGTTACAACTTTGGCCTCCGCATTCGGATTTGCAACAAGATTTCTTATTACTTTTCTTATTGCAATAGTTACCACAAGAGGGACTACAATTACATTCGGAGTAAAATTCAAAACGACCACTGTTCCTAGTTTCACAGCAATCACAATTGCACCATGTTGACGGACAGGAATTACAGCTGTCTCTGGGCAACTTCTTCACGAGGTCAAGAGACAGTGAGATAAGATCGTCAATACAAAAATCATTATGCTTGTCTTCTTTATTGTCTACTACAATTATAATTGGTTGTTTCGCTTCATACAAACATGAATCGCAGATGTCACCGTGTCCATAGTTTTCATAAAAACCTGTTATTATATACTCACCATAAGGATACGCTGTCCGACCATATGAGTTATCATAGCCCTCGCAATGAGAATAAGGATATGGGTATCCTGATTGTGAATACGAATTGTAATAACAGGGTGGTAAATTGTAACCTTCCCATTGGCTATACGTAAGCTGTATCTGAAAATGAAAATCGGTAAAAATCTTACAATAATGTTAATTTCATGGACTTATGATAAGTATTACAAGAGACGTATGTCCAGCTGTGGTCGTCCATCGGTTGAAATGATGATGATAATGCAAAGTATCTTACCTCAAAAAGTGCCAAGAATATGATACTTGCGAGTGCTTTTAATAACATTGTATTCAGTCATTAAATAAGTCAGGAGTGAAAATTAATATTAAATGAAATTTTTGCCATTTATATAATTTTTTTCCGGTTAATCATAGTTATGTATGTGCAACACCAAAATTTTGTAACAATCAATATAGAACAAACACGTCCACGTTTGGAAATAATAATTTCATAATAGGAAGGATTATTCTTTTATGTAGTTCAAAATTGTAACAGCTTCTGTTGTATTTTGAAATTAATACTCATAGTAATATCTTGTGAAAGTTTTATACGTATTGATGAAGGTATAAATGAAACAAGAATTTTTCTGTCTAAATTAACTATATTATAACATCATATATCTATAATATAACAAATTATTTAACAATCGGCTCGTATGATGAGATTAATTTCATTTGGACTCTGACCATTATTACTTGGACATTCTTCGTAGCATCCAAATGATTCAATACTGTGTATGGGACATCCACTACCGTTATTGCATTGGAAAGCATTACCTATAGGCACAGCTATAGGAAAAGGTATAAAAATACAATTGCTTCCACATGGGTAACCATTAATGCTCTGACTAACGCTGCCACATCCATTGCTACCATTGTTGCCTCCTCCATAATTTCCGGAACTACCACATTTTCCACATATACTGCATTTTTCACATCCACCCCGGTTTCCACAGTTTCCACAATTACAAATACTGCAGCCGCTGTTGTTACTGCAACCGCATGGCATACCACCACAGTTATTACAATTGTTACAGTTGCAACTATTTCCACTGTAAGTATTTCCGCAGCTGCATCCCCCATTATTACAGTTGCGTTTAAATATGTTATTTTTCTTATTCATCAAGGCAAAAAGAAGGAAATATAGCAGATTGTCCAAGCCATCGTTATCGTTACTGTTGTCAAAAATTATTGGAGGCATTCCTCCGACGGGAAGGGCAGGATTATACAGTTTAGTATAGTCGGGGATGCTAGGTGGTATCACTCCCATATATGGGTCAGTATGGACTGGTTGTAGAACTGCAGGAAGAACGAATGGACTAACAGGTTGTACATAGGAAGCTGTGGTCATCATTGTTGGTGAGGTCGTGTACGGTTGATTGATGTATTCCACCTGGCATTGCGCATGAACTCTGTTAACCTGAAACATCATTCAAATAAATAATAAATAAAACTTTGATTTTACACTTCCAAGGAATGCACTCCTACCTTGATGATAAACAATAGCGTGGTTAGCGCCAATAATTTCTGAGAAACCATTTTGTTAGTCAATTAACAAAACAATTATTGCAGTTCTTTTATATACTAGCGATTTCAAAAGAAAATTGGTAACTAGGTTAATTTTCGTAATACTTCTTTCTGTCTTTAAAAGCACGTATTCTTTGTAGAGAATAAATCGCATTTAAATATTATGAAGGAAATAAATGAAAGATTTGAATATTTCCATTCAAATCTTAGTACTGTGTAGTGCATCTATAGTATTCTTGCGATCACCACTAAATATTTAATTGAAATATATTAAAAGGATGTATTTAAATATAGTGATAGTGTAAAATATTAAGTTTTAGTTGATACAAGATTATTGAGTTTTAATGTACTATAAGATTCAAGTGCAGTATTCCTTGTCTCGAAGTATATTGATATAAAGTTCTGTGTCTTAATTCTTTCATATTCATCATAAATCTATTACATCTATATTAATGTAATGTACAAAGAAAACAAAATAAAAATAGTCTTACATACACTGTAATTAAATAATTTTTTTTAACAATTATATTAAGTTAACTATATAAAGTTTCTTTTGAAATAAAACATATACCTATTTATATTAATATTAACGAAATGTCTTAAGTGATTATTGGGCAGTTAACTGGTATTGGTATAGGATATGGTATTGGTATTGTGCCTCCGCCATTATTACATCCGCTACCAAATTCACAGTTGCACCCACCGCTGCAAACATTACTGCATCCCCCTCCGCTACCGCATCCACAGCAACCACCGCAATTGCATGCACCAGTAGATCTTCCACCAAGTCGCCCACCGTTTGTGTCAGTCAACAGGAGTAGGAGCAGAGGTAATATACTTCTTAAGCCGTCATCGTCTGAATCTTGTCTTATGACAACAGGGCTACCATAACAAGGTGTTTGTTGTTGTCCATACCAACCACTGTACTGTCCAAATACTTGCACCTTAAAACCCATAGTTACGATTTAAAAGTGATTACAATAATTCAACAAATCTTAAGACATATAATCCAGTGTTCATAAATTTTTAGAGCTTTTTTTTTTAATTAAATTTAGTTAATAGTAAATGAAAGTACTCGAGATTAATACTGTAGTAAAGGTCAAGAATGCGCAATGATGCTTTCCTGTCATACTATTAAAATACAGTAAATAAAAAGAAACGTTTCTTACTTTAATTAATCCAAGCAACACAAAGCAAGTTAACCACCACACCGGAGACATTTTGAAAATTGTATGCAAATGGTCAGTATTTGTTTATATAATATATTATCAAGTTCATGGTATCTTTTTTAATGTAATTATTAGACAACTTGAAGTTGCGCAAGTTGCAATCGCATTACATTATTTACGTATCGCTTTACGATATATTTGTAAATCGTTTTACATGAAAGACAATTGTTTTATATTTTCCCTTTTTAAATGTAAGTAGATTAGCTCTCGACATAAGTTTCACTTGATGGTAAAGATCACTGTTCTAGTAGTAACCTAAATCATCCTTCTGTTAAACCAAAATTTATTTTTAAAACATTTACTAGTTAACTAGTATCTAAACATTAACTAGTACTTATTCGTACTAGCAAAATCCTTCGAAGTTTTGGCTCAACTAATTGTATACCTCAGGTTTGTTTGATAATTAATGATTCATAATGCCGGAAGTATAAATAAATTTAATTTAGCATTTTCTATTAATACATCTTACTATCATATAGTAGTTTATTTTATTCCATAAAGCGATGAGGAGTACAGAACATTTACCTGACAGTAACTGCCTGCCAATGATAATTAGGCGCTAGTAATGATGATAAGCAATACAATAAACTACGACCACCGCTTTGTGACAGATATTAAGTCTCGTCACTATAGTATATAAAAACTACGAAAATGTAGCCGTTTAACAGGAAACACACTAATGTTCGCACACTACTCTTTAGCAGTAGAAATAGTAGTTGCAGTGACATTATCCTAGATGGCTCTTAGCAAAGAACTTCCGCTAGTAAAGCTGTCGGCCAACAGGTAATTTACGTCTCCACTGATGGGACACAGGCCTACACTCAATGTGAGGGCAAAAGCTGTCTATCGACTATTAATTGATGAGCAAGTTATTTGAGTTAGACGAAGATAATACTGTTTTAATGCTAAACTGTTTATAATCAAAAATAAATTTGAGCTATCGTTGTATCATCATCAGCTGATAGATGTTCACTGCTAAACATAGGTTTACCCAAAGATTCCTACATCAGTCTGGTAGTGATTTGAGCAATTTCCCACCCCACTGGCCCAATGCGGGTTGGTGGACGTCAGAACCTCGTTTGTTGATCAGCAGGCTTCATCAAGAACAGGTGAAGGTGGCTTAGATCTCATAAGTTGTGGGGAAACCTTTACACCCATATCGTTGTATAATATCAAAGAAAAAAAGAGTGATTAGAATGTTTTCATTATAACTTTATGCAAAAAACGATATTATTTAAAGTTTCAAGACGTCATCATTAAAAGCAGGAGCGGCAAAATTTTTTCCAGGGGGTTGTCATCTTTTATCACAACGATTGTCTGTGGGCACGGGGCAGCAGTCGGAGGGTTTGGGGCGGCACACCCAGTAACGTAATCTCCACCATAGCTGCACACATGAGCTTCTGTAATCTTTAAAGTGAAATTACGAAAAGGTTATACAAAAACCTGACTAACCTTATTTATAGTTTTAGTATTCATTCGAAACTTAGCACTAAATTTAAAAGTTGCCCTGTTTAAGTTAATATAAAAACTATTTAACGTTTATTACATTGTAGTAATGTTTATATAATAGTTCTATATGTTGTCCAATAATTCTTAATATCATTGTACAAACATACATACTGCTAAAACTTCTTTATACTGTTGTCATATTTTGCGAATGTATGTACGATTTTTTTTATATACTAGCCAATTCTTGGATTTTCCTTGAAACATGAGTAAAAATCTTATATATTGGATTTTACATAAGTACGAATAATTTTTAAAAGTTTTCAAAGATTCAGAAAAGCTTGTGGAATAAAGCAGTAATTATTTCTTTATAGTTTTACTTGTCAAAGGTTTCTGTTCCTGGAGACTTCAAATTACAATGTTCCGGTTTGATTGGCGTTGTAGCTAATGTAATTAATGGGATAACGAGACTCGACATCTTATGTCTCAGGCGACGAGGGCAGTGTGGTGTATACCATCCTAACTAGCACCACGTTGTTATTGGCGGGCGTATCACTTACCAAACGGACGGCCCGCTCGTCTCGTTACTTATATGAATTAAAAAAAAATGGAATATGTACGATGAAACTTATTTGAATTTATGCATACTTTCGTGAAAAAAGTGAAAGAAGCATTACTTATTAACAAAAATAACCCAAACTTGAAAGGCGATGAATAATAATGTGAACGATGTTTATATTAATATTGTAATTTACCAAGTTAATGTTAATGAATAACATGAACTTACATTAACTGCAACAGCGGTTATGAAAAATATTGTCCATTTTAAGGCACTCATGTTTACTAACTATTTAGTAATAGGTAATCATTTCAGTTTTATATTCGTAATTATCATTTACCATTGTGCTGACGCCTTTGTCGACTATGAGAACAAAGTTTTTGCTTCTGATAGCAATTGGGTATTGTCAAGCACAGGTGCTAAGTACAATAAGTCCTTATGATTCATTATAATAAAAGACAATAGAGTCAAACTTAAAATATAAGTACCTTTGTTCCAAGTATCAAGAATTTTATATTGAGGGTAGAATAAATCAAATCTTTTTAAGGGGTGTAAAAGTATTTTATTAATTTAATAAATACTATCATATTAACGAATATTTCATTTTAATAAATAGTTAATAAAGGTGATACAGAAAATAACTAATTGGAGTTATCTGTGTCGTTTTCTTCTTCACTTTCATCAACAACATCGTCATGTTCTTCCTCATCTTCACAACTGGAATTTTCCGTGTCGTCAATTTCCTTACTATCATCGGGGATAACATTTAGATTATTGTTTTCCTTCTTATGTTGCCGTGGATTAGGTACTTCTTTGAATTCATTCGATTCCTCCTTTTTCTTTAAACTCACTTCAGTTCTTTTTTCTTCTGCTTCTTTGCAACATTCGTTTGTTATTTGCGGCTCAGGGAAATCATTGTGATTACATAAACATTGACAATTACAACAATTGCACTGACATCCATGATTTGTATATTTTTCTTGTAACAAGTCTAACAAAAGTGGCAGCAAACACTTAAGACTTAATTTAGAGCTCTGTGAGCCACTTTGTGGAGTTAAAATTGTTTGCCCTGGATAATTTGATGATATAACATACTGAGACGCTGTTGACGGACTTTGCATAGAAGATAAAATAGATGACAGTATTGCTGATTGAACAGGTGAAATTGATTCTAACAATGAAGCAATCGGAAACTGATCATTCAATCCTGTTAATATTCCCTTGTCTTGCAATTTTAATGACCAAGGCCATAATTCCGTCATTTCGGGAAGTTCATTATTTTTGTTAACGAGATTTGTAAAAGATGAAGGGATAGTATTTGTCACTGTCTTTATTGGCACAATAGCGGAAGTAGGGAAAGTAGGTTGAAAGGTTTCAGTCACAATTATCGGCGAATAAGATGCTGGATTTAAATAATTCTGTGGAGTTACAATATACATGTTATCAGTAGATTGCTTAGGTGCGTTTAAATTAGACAAAGATGCAGGCATCGCAGTTATAATCGCTGGATTAGAATTTGAAGATACTGTCGATAATTGCAATGCCACGGGTAGATTTGTGGTCATTTCTGATGGGTTTTGATAAGAAATTACTTGAAATCCACCTGGAATATTATAAGGATTGTGTTGCTGAACTTCAATTTGTTCCCGTGGTAATTGTTGTAAAGTTTGGGACTGTAGCAAAGGTGATGACGGCAGTGGACTCTGATTCTGCATTGGTAATAAATCAACGTAGTTCAAAGGTTGTACAATCGGAGATTGTTGTAAAAGGACAGGTGATGACGGAGCCTGTTGTAAATTAGCAACTATAGGTGCAGATTGAAGATGTAAACTGTTGGTATGATGTATAGGATGCTGTTGGAAATTATTACCTTGTGGCGTAATTTGCTGTTGCAAATTTACCGGTTGTACAAGTATCGGCTGTTGGAAACTTACAGATTGTGGGGAAGTCTGCTGTTGGAAATTAATCACACCACCACCTTGTGCGTGCGAAGGGTGTTGTGTATTAACGGCATAAGATTGTTGTTGAAAATTAAGACCCTGTACTGGTACTGACTTTTGCGAATCGACTGCTTGTTGTACAATGTTGACATGTGGTGAGTTAACCGGGGCTACGTTGGCTTGTTGTAAATTAACTGAGTTTGGTGAAGACTGCAGAGGCACATCCTGTTTCATATTAAGATTTTGTGGTACTTGTTGTATGTGAAGAGCTTGGTTGGCAGGTTGACAGTTTACGGATTGAGCACCTCCATGGTGTTGAAGATTTCCAGGCTGTTGAATACTGTTTGTTTGCGTCGGTATATTAGAGAGTTGTTGCAAATTTAAACTTTGTTGTGGGGTTATCGGTTGCCTTGCACTCTGTTGTAATTGAGTATTAAAATTAACCGAATCCAAATTTTGATTAGAAGTCGGTTGATTAAATACAATATTATTTTGAGCTACATGCTGATGACCCAATGGATTTGCCGTTACACTACATTGTTGTCCATTGCTTTTCTGAAACACAAAGTAATGAACAGTTTAGTTACACATTCAAGAGTACAATATTTTAGATTGTATATAAATCTACCTGCCAATGTATAAAAAAATAAAGTATTGTAAAAATTCTGGCTCGCGCCATATTAATGATAAATAAGCATTTTGTAATTATTACCACCTATTATATATCTTCACGTTATCTGTTATTAAAGATTATGATATCTATTACTTCATAATACTTCGATCACGTTTTTTGAGATTTTTCTTAGTATTCGATTAATTAATTTCCAATAACTGTTACTTAACGACATCGAAACAAAGTTATCTGTATTACTTTATAACAAAAACTTGAAAAAAAAATTTATTTAAATTTCTGTAATTTGAAATGAAATATGTAAATAATGATTAAAGTTAAAAATATTGTAAGATATCTTTCACTTTTGGAGGAAATGTATAATTGTATACAGATTATTTAATTGTTTATTATCTCTTTGCCATACTGATAAAATCGAGTAAATTTTTGATATATCTATCGATCGATTTTTTATTATACAGTTCTCTCTTAATCTTTTTCATAAAAAATAGTTCATTCCCCGAATTATATTATAAGATAGCAGAGAGGGTTTAAATTTATAATTTTTATTTTAAAAATGTAATTTAACTTTAAAAAGCTTGTTAAATGTTTAACATATACATTTTATAGCATATTTGATCCCTAAAGCTTGGTCAGTTAACAAACAGTCGGCCAAGCTTTCTTATTGGAAGACGTATAAACATAATCAATTATTTATTGTTGTTTCATATCGAGAATGTTTTAAAAAATAATGGTTTTTATTTAGAACAACTTTTGTATACACATTTGCTCTTCACAAACTGTATTTTCTGTGTAAAATTATCTCTGTTACTCTATTTGAATATGCCGAATAGTTTCGTTTTTATTACGACTATTGCCATTTACCTTCATAACTTGAAGAATAAATAGTATTATTTATAATCTGCTCTATTACTAGACTATTTATTTATTCCGCCTTTGATGAAAGCTCTTGTTCTTTGAATATACCAGTTTTCACAATAAGTTTTGTTCTTTAGAAGCTCAAGCTAAAAGGGGATCGAATTAGTAACCCTTAGGATCATAAAGCGCATAGTTCGACCACATTCAGTATTCTATAACGATTTAATTTTGTATGCTACAGAAAAAGAGTAACTACGTAAAAAATTATGTCTGTGTATTCTAAAGTCTGACCAGATTCGAGAGTAAACAATAACTTTAAATTAGGTTTAGATAGGATCGATTAATATTATAAAATATGTATCTTCGTCCAAATTTAGTGCCTCCGGTAGTATCATTATAACATGAAGATAATTTTCTTTACTTTTCTTGAAACTAAGCTAAAAGGGTATATTTTTTCCAAGAACATAACATCATCTAAGTAGACTAGTTTTATCATCAAAGACATCTCCACTAACCCGTCAGGTGGAATTGTGATCAAGGACTAGGTTATATATAATCATAAAAGATAACATCGAATCGAATCACTTAGTAAAAAAAAATGTGTGATAAAAATAATATAAAGGCAAAGAGAAAGGTCAACGGTTCTCCGCCATAGTCGGTAAGTAATAAATAGAATCTTCATGTAGTACGAGTACGTATTTACTTCTAGCGATACGATATATGCAATAAAATATTTATTTTACTACTCAATAAAAACTTTATTTTTTAGCACTATACACTACACTGAATAAATTATTTATTTTACCATTGTTTTTAAAATTTACGATTACAACTAATTATTCTTAGGTTTGTAATCGGACTATATTTTCTCTTCTGCTTCTTCCATTGTAGTCACAGAGTTATCGGTGTCGGTCTTATAATCCGGTTTCTTAACTTTACTCTTTACTTCCTTTACAGAACCGTCAGAGTTTGCGATATATTTCTCGTGCTTGTCTTCATCTTCCTCATCATGGTCATCTTCATCGCTATCTTCGTAAAAATGATCACGTCGATTGATTATAGGGTTATTAGTAGGGAATGGGATAGGGTAAGGTATGGGAATATTTTGAGAGCTGTCCCCACCACAATTGCAACAATTACAACAACTGCATGTTTGTCCACATTTCCCATTACAATTTCTGTTTCGTCCTGCAAGTAGTAATATCGTCAGCAGCATACCCAGGTCGTCATCGCTCTGCGAATACACTATCGGCGATGATCCGTATCCAATCGGTGCTATAGCCTGCATAGTTACATCCTAAAAATATACATATATATACAAAAAATCGCTATTAAACAATTATATAAATTAATGTAAGTATCGAGGAACTGCATTGTTTTTTTGATAACAAATAGGAAACTTACTTCAATACAATAGAATAATATTACAGATAGTATGTAAACTGAAACGGATAAATTCTGCATAGTTAAAATGTATTACGGTATACTTAAATAAGAATAGATATTAATAAGACTGAGTCATCATCTAAAACAACTGTTATCGTAAGTGCTTAGGAAATATAAATATTTTCAATCTCAAACGTTCTGTAATATACTTTGAGGTATTACGTCATGACAACACTTTTTATCTTATCTCATCCACTGCATTATATTGCTTTATCTCACGTGTGCCCCCCCACATGATGATAAATAGAAAATCGTTATCGATAAAAAAAAACTAACTCTGAATAAATTACATCATTTAGAACTAACCTATACATCGAAGCATACATATTATATACAGAACCCGTACAGGATCTCCAAAAAAGATTTTCTTGGACCTCCATTACAAAAGGTTTGAGAAGTCGATCCTGAAGCCACATGTCGAGTAGGATGGTTACAGAGGTTTTTCGATCCCGTCTCATTCACACTGACTATATGCCGGCTAAACACTTACCAGTATTCTAGTTGAGCACGATATCTTTCAACATCTCTTAAAGTTGCGGTTAAGTAGTCAATAGTCGTTAAAAAACATCTATCGTCATCGTCAAAGATTTTGAACATTATTTGAAACTAATACGTTGATAGCAAAAGTTACCATTGCTTGTGTAGCAGCAAGAACTGATTCATGTTGACATAATTGTGATGATTGTGGCGTTAATGGTGCAGTAATAGTCATCGTTACTACTTGAACTGTTGCTTTTGTCTCTAGTGATTTTATTCCTACTGGGTATGGGAAGTAAATAGGAAGAAAATCCATTCCTAGCTTCTATTGTTAGTAATGTTACATGTATTGTGTGTAACATTATTAACGGGCATTATTCTATAGCAACGTTGTACAAACGGAAAATAATGACAAGTGAATGTCTACCCTACGTAAATGTAAATACACGGAAAAATTCACATTGTAATACGTCTGCTTGTTTGTGATGTTGCTGTTTATTTATGTAACAAAGAGAAATTGCATTAAATAATTCATCATAAATAAAACACCTTATCGTCTCTAGCTGCATATAAACAGCATACTTTACATTTTTATTATGTGTGTATAAAACGATATTTCATAACAATTTCGTATCAAGATTGTGCAAATGTGATTAGTTTAACCATCGGACTTACGGACTTACGAGGGCGGTAAGGAGGAAGGTCATTGCCTATTTTATAAATCCTGAAAAGATATGGAGATGTATTCATTTCAAAATTTAACGTTAGTATATGATTAAAACATTTTGCAATTCTTGTTGCTACATCACTTGAAACTTAATAAATATCAAAATGTAATAGTTTCACATTACTTACACAGTAATACGACAGTAACAATTCAAAGAATTTTTAATGACTTCACATTTTATTAAATGAAATGGTATTTGTATATATTACTACAATAAATAACTTAATAAGTATTGAGAAACCGAGCATTCCTTGCAATCAATGTTTATAAACTATTGAAGAATCCATTCAGAGAATCAAACGAGCCAGTCGTCATCGTCGTCATCGCTCTTATGTCCTTGTCTACGCGATAAATTTGAATATCCCGTATTTATTATCGGGTTATTCGTCGGTATCGGTATGGGATATGGCACGGGTGTATTTCTCCTTCTAGAATTACAAGGACAACAACAACAACATCCATCATTGTTGCAATCTTTATCATTGTTAAGCAATGAGAAAAGTATAAAGGGTAACAAATTTTTGAGCCAGGATTTCTTCTTTCTTACAATAATTTCCTGAGGTCCAGGAGCTGCATATCCATAAGGATACCAATTAGAATCAGGAAATTGATCAACAACTTTCGATGATGAACTTTCAACAGGTACTGTTGGAAAGGGTGAATTTATAAATATAATCTGCGGCGCTTCCACGTTGGGTGGTGGTATAGTTATTTGTAAGTTAACTGGAAACGATTGAGCACTCTCAGTAGATGATAAAGAATTAGTAGACGCGGGATTAGGGTTTAATCTCTCACCGATTTCCTCCGGTATATTTGCTTTAGGTTGTTCCGAAAGAGTTGATAAGGTTTTAGTTTCTTCTTTAGGCTGATTAAGCGCGTACATAACAGGTTGTGTATGCACTGATTTAGAAATTTGAGGAACTAATGGGTTTCTTTGTTGATTAACTTGTTTGAGGCCTGGTGATATAACAAGCGGTTGCACTGGAACTTTAGTCGGTGAAGTTGTATGTGCATTGCCGTTGTACGATGCCGAAACCATTGGTTGAGTAGAGGCAAGTACTGATTCTTGTTGATACAATTGTGTTGGTTGTTGAGTTAATGGCACAGTAACACTCCTCGGTCGTTCTTTTGCTGCCAGCGTGTCTGGAGAAGTTATTCCTAGCGGTTGTATTTTGGGAAGTATATCTGGAAGAACTCCATTCGCTGCTGCTATAGTTAATAATGAATTAAGTAATTGCGGTGTAGGGGAAGCAGTGTTTGCACTTGTTTGCGAGGACTCTTTAGAACAGACTGTTTGAGCGGATGAGGGGACTGCTCCTGCTCTCGTATTGTCACTTAACACTTGATTAACCTGTAAAAAATTGTCAAATATATAAGTAATATTAAGAACAGCTGTTTGATTATTTGAGTAGATAAGGGAAGATATTTTCTTACTGTTATTAATAACAACAATAATGTTTTTCTTTTTGTCCACTTAAATGGACGGTCCATATCGAACAAACATGTAACATATATTTATTTATTAATTTATATAACAAAAGTACTGTAGAAATCTGTAATTTCGTACGATCTTTATCAAACTTAAGCAATCCCTTTCGACATGCTTTTAATAGATATCAGTGGTTATAAATTGAGCAAACTTAAAACTACCTAATCAAATATTTAAATTGGAGTTGGCTCGTAAAATAACAGTTTTATCGATATGTATATGCTCATTATAATATCGATATGCCCTCTTATTAATCTAAAATATCTTATTAAATATTAGATACCTTTATTTTATGTTCTAATATTAATGAAATTGTTTGTTTCGTTACAGGTAAACTAAAAAAATTCAAGATAACGTGGCCTAAAACAAGATGAGCTTTAATGGATTCAACATCAAAAGTTGATGTAATAATTGCAATTTACGAAACAAGACTTATCAGCACACGTATGTAACAAAAAACAAACTTGTATAAAAATAATATTTATAATCATTATAACGCATTACAAACTATATATATCGTTTTCAAAATCTAATGTCGCAAATCATTTGAATAACTAATTCAACGTTGCGATGCAAGCTCTGATTAATGACGATTTATACGCTTTACAGTCGAGCTCATGTTTTAAACATAATTCGCTTTACACCAAAACTTACTTTAACTGCCTTTGTGGCGATTCCAAAGTTTCTTATGTGGTGAAGGTTGCACAGTGGAAACGTTTTCGAACCTGTTCTACGAGGTACTACCACCCTTAGTCAATCTGCTTTTATAATAGGCAGAAACTAAATATCTAACATATATGATAATTTTTCAACATGTTAACTCATTGCGTAAATAAAGAGTTCTTGGGTATCTCTTATATTGCTAAATATATCAGTTTTAACTTTAATGTCATTTTCAACACAAGAGATACAGGTAAAATATATTTTATATCGAAATCTAAATGAAGTAAGAGTTCAATATGGATTTAAAAAATCTATGCGATATAGTTTTAATATATAAATATAACGATATACATATCGTTGTATATTAAAGGAGAAATACGTAGTGAATATTTGTTGTAAGTGAATGTGCTCGTGGATATAACGTAGCACCCGAAAGCGTTTCGGAAGCTCATCGGAAGGAACTGCTTGTATCCTATGCAACGTTGTGTACAACAAACGTGATTTACAACACAAATTTAACCTTTATGGTACGTCAATTCTTAATATCGTGATATTGAACTATTCCTAATGTTTATAAAGTGCAGAGAAAGGATTGAATAACACACTACATAAAATAAACTCTGTTTTACTTACAAAGGACGTGACGACAGTAACTAATATGTACTTATTTATATTATAATCACGAGACTTTGTCGAATACAATATTTAGGATGTATATTTCTATTATGAATATATTACCTGCTTTATGTTTCCACAACTGGGATTCGAGGCCTTCTTTCGTAAGGAGAGAGTTAAGGATATTTATCCAACAAGCTAGCGAAGTGCAGATTGGTCACTAAATAACTGCCGGTCCAATTGTTTAGTCGAGAAGCAAAAGTATGAGCAAAGTAAGTTTATAGGATATCCTGAATGACCAGATCGGAAATTAATTAAGATAACTCTGAACCTAAAATCTTCTATTAATATTTTCTATATGATTCATAAATATTCTCTTCAACATGTGAAAATGGTGTTTTATATGATTAGGTCTTTTAATTATGATATAAAATATAAAGACGTGTATGTAAAATTTTATGGATAAGTTTATATGATTACTATAAAAAGCAGTAGCTCGCTGGCCTAATGGTTAGAGCGTGCGGCTTTCATTCCGAAGGTCGCGGGTTCAAACCGCGGCATGTACCAATGACTTTAATATTTAAGTTATGTACATTTGTGAACTTTAGTTACAACAGCGAGATACAAAAACGGTGAAGGAGAACATCGTGAGGAAACCCGCACACTGATATCATCTTTGTGTGTGTGTGTGTGGTGGTCCCAATAAAGTGGCAACAGGCTCGCCCCCTGTTACATGGGACCTAATCTGACCACATCTGGCGAAACGTGGGTGGTTTATTCACCTCTGCCTATCCCTACTGGGAAAAAGGCGTGACAATATAAAAAAAAAAAAAAAGCAGGTAATAAAACTAATGCCTGGGGTCGACCATCCTTTTTAAGTCGTAGCATAACTCCAACTAAAGAGTGAATATTATATTTATTATTATTTTTTATATATTACACTTTATTTCCGGTTATATAAAGTTGCAACTGATCATTATTATTAAATGATGACAGACCCACATAACTTTTTACAAAATGGTTCCGATTTGGACGTGCTTATAACATCTTGTATATAAAATACACTTCAAAGTTGTTCACATAAAAATAAAACAAAAAGCCAACCCTCACTGTGAAGGACAGGATATGATTGGTTTTGCTCCTTTTAACTGTATGTTTTCAACTGGAGGTTATTTTTTTTGGTTAAAGAGTATTATGATTTTGTTAATACTGATTCTGCCCGCTCTTAACAGACTATTGACGTAATAACTATTTCAAACAATGGTATAAGAAAAATAGACGTTATGGATGATGGATATGACCTTTGCATCATAACCCAGATACTTGCTCTCCGAAACAGCACCGCAGACTAAACAATAATAAAAAAAAAACTATTAACTATAGATTAAAATAGACAATCCTCTCGATATTCCTATTATTGGGTGTTAGAGCCTTCTTCTACAACAAAAGAATCGGAAGCTAGTTAACTACCTCGCTTGCCAAGTGCCGGTAGGCGGATGTCACATGTTATTTTGTTTTTGTGACATGATCACCGGAAGATCAAAGATTTTTATATTTGCAAGGATTCATATGGGGGATTTAGGCCATTTCCTATAACTCTGGCCCAGTGCGGGACCCCTTACACCCCTTAAATTAAATTCAATAAATAGTCAATATTACTGATATTTTTTTTTTACTGATATTTTATGTACGAAAATATTATTGACTGCATCAAATATAATGTTTTCACGTGATGAATACAGCGAAAATAAACAATAACAATATGTTGTAAATGTAACTCATACAATATATGAAATGAGTTGAGTAATATATTACTTTGAAGCAACTTTACTACAGACGGTCTAGATACATAAGAGGACAGGGAGCATAAAGAAAGTATATAATGCATGAGCCATAATTGCAGGACATGAGTCGTGCAATTATGTAAATATGTCATCAGTATTAAACAACAGATGAAGATCTCTGATATTCATGACATCATCATCGCAAGTATTACATGAGATTTGATACTTACCAAGGATGATGAAAAAGGCTGTTGAAAATTAAAACCTTCCAAAATCAGTAGATAACCTAAGTAATATCAGCAGCTTAGGATCTTATTTATTATTAAAATATATCAAATACTAAGAAAATCATTAGAAGACTACAAGTACACAATGATCTTATTCCAAGTAGGTCGGACTATGAATAAAGGTACTCCGTGATAGAAGTGAAGGTCCTCCCGTGACTAACCGCTGCAAATCCTTGGAAACTTTGGGATAATGAGTAATTAAATGAAAATGTAAATATAAGAAATTATTAAGATTTTCTCTATTCCATAAAGCTGCAAGACGAGTGAGACGTTCACCTGATGGTAAGCAATACACCTGGACATGACGTGGAGCTAGTTAGGATGACACACAACACCACGTTCTACTCGCCTTGAGACAAGATGCTGAGTGTCGTCACCACTAATGTTACTATTTATAATGCCCTTCAAACCGGAACAGAGTTATGTTTGACTTTTTTTTCGTGTGATAATCCTGCATTGAATAATCCTTCTGCTGTAGGGGTCTCAATGTTATTAGCCGCTATAAGTTAATGAAGCCACGTCTCGGGGTGGAAATAGAACTCATCACCCCGTTTATCAGTAATAGACTGCGGTAGTACCTACCTAGACGGTCTCCGACAGAGACCAATGTATAATGTATGCTCAAATTAATAGTGTAAAAACAAAGGTTTTATGTTTTTTTGTAATTAAAACTGTTTCGTAATTTTTTTAAGTTGAACGTTTCTGATAGTACATTACTCAATGAGCAGGCGTCGTGGTGATAACGGCCGTTGCCTCTTGTACCTGCTCGTCTTATCGCTCGATACGCGCTCTATCACCGCACCGAATTTTAAAATGTTCTAGCTGAGCATATTGTGTAACTGAAGCGAAGTGGTACAGTTAGTTTTTTTTTTTTAATACTACGAAGCGAAGAGCCGAGCGGGACGGGACGATCATCTGATGGTAAGTGATACACCCGACCATAATAATTTGGCGCTACAGTAATACACCGCACCACACTGCGCTCGTCGCTGTGAGACATGATGTTGAGTCTATTTACCCCAGTAATTTTACCGACTACAGCGCCCTTTAAACCTGAACAGAATAATGTTTGGACATTACTGTTTGGCGGTAGAAATAGACGGCCCCGTGATACCTACTTACACGGTCTTCGGCGACAGAGACCTACCAACAATAGTCACCAGTGTTCGAGGAAGTGACGCCGTTGACTTGTTTTTTTTTTCTTCTGTTCGTGTTTTATTTATAACGACATCTCGCCTCCTTTGCCGGAGACCGTCTAGGTCTTAATCAACGCAGCATCCATTACTGCCAATAAACACTAATGCGCAAACATTACTTCGTTTAACTTAGCTTGTGCTTAAAGGCGATGCAATTTGTTACAATATTTATCATCGTAACTAGCACCATATAGTCCTCACCTATTAGTTACGATGTACAAAAAAATAGAGCCTTTTTTTTTTGATTACAGTACTTATAATTTGCTTATTTAAAATTACATACTTAATCACTACGAATGATTACTACTTAGTTGTAGAATAGCTTTATACAATGAGGCGAGAAAACTAGTGGGACGATCACCTGATGGTAAGTGATACGCCTGCTCATAACGTGGCGTCAGGATATTATACAGAGCACATTCCTAGTCGCCTTGAGGCATATGTTTTCTCGTTATCCTAGTAATAACACTAGCTACAACTCCCTTCAATCTGGAATACAGTAATGATTACATACGACCGTTTGTCAGTTGCAATAGGAGCTACGGTGGTATCTAGTAGTAGGTAGTACTTAAGAATAAGGAAGAATATCTCTATGAGAAACAGTATTTAAAACTTTCTTAGGGATCTAAGTATAACAGAAGAATTGTAGGTGTCAAATACATTGATGGCTTTCACCTGCAATTTTTTTTTTTTGAAAACCTTGAATTTCTTAAAACTTTGGTTTTCAAACCAGAACTATAACGGGAACAGGTTTCCTTTGCCGGATACCATCTAGGTAAGTACCACCGCAGCGCCTATTTCTGCCGCCAAACAGTAGTGTGCAAACGTTATTGTGTTCCGGTTTGAAGGGTGCCGTTACTGTGGTATCGAAACTCAACATCTTATGTCTCAGACGATGAGCACAATAGTAGTGCAGTGTATTTCATCCTAACTAGCGCCACGTTGTTATGGACAGGCGTAATAATATACTATCAGGTGAACGTCCCGCTCGTGTTGTCGCTTAATTAAATTAAAAAAAAAAAGATAGTTTTCAGACAAATGCAGTATTAAACACCTATATTAGCTTTCGTTGTATTTAATTTACTGAAAGAAAACTGTACTATTTATTATACTGCAACGTAAGTTTTAAATTAAAAAAAAAAAACGGCCTATACCATTGTTTTCCACGTTTATTCCATTCCTGATAACAATAAAAAGGC
Organism: Troides aeacus; assembly: GCA_033220335.2. Lineage (NCBI taxonomy): Eukaryota > Metazoa > Arthropoda > Insecta > Lepidoptera > Papilionidae > Troides > Troides aeacus. The sequence continues at coordinate 9,716,333 of CM067272.1, read as the reverse complement.
AAAGTTACAAAACAAGGAACGTTTTTTTTTTTTCCAGACTAATTACGAATGAGTTTTTTTTTTTATTTTCCTTGATAATGGTAAAAAAAGTTTTGATATTATTATACACATATTTTGGAGGTATATTTGTACAAATCAGTGATATTTTAAAATATTTTTGGTAATTACAGAAGACGACAGTAAGTTTTTTTTTTTTTATTCATATAAATAATTTATAGTATAAGTATTAGGGTCAATAAAAATCACATTCTGAACCTGCAGAGGTTTTGAGAACAGAGGTTTTACATAAAGCTGAGATGAAATTACTTACTCCTTTTCTTATATGATATTGATTATCAATAGTTGGATTTTTAAAAAAGTCAAATTTTCCACAGACAATATTATGTTTAGATGATAAATAATACAATTTATCCGTGAATATATTTTTTTTTGTTTACACTAATATATATGTAAACTATAACTCAAACTCCATAAAAACTTTAGAGAGAAATCGAATGCCCAGTTGTAGGTCCTGTAAGTGTTACTTTTTGCGCGTACCCTGGATTTTATGACAATGCTTTAAGGTTTTTTATTTATGCTCCTCAGCCGCCAACAACACGGACAACACAATTGTTCTTAAAATCTTTTTTTTCATTCATTTCACGCGAGCTTTGCGGTGTACGCTAAAACAGGCGCAGTATTAAACAACAAAAGCTGTCGAAACAGGCTTGGCTTTGAAAGTTTATTGTTCTTTGTGTTTTAAAATGAAAAATACATTTACAGTGATATGTTTGATATTTTTCTTACTGTGTTTATTACATGTATGTATAGATGACGAACGAATACGATCCGTCAACATAACAAATATTATAAAGTATTACAAACAATAAGGGAAATACGAATTGACGAATCTTTGTGTTCTCTCACCAGATCAATAGCAAATGTTGCTTGGTGTAAATATCTTAATTAAGATTCGGATTGTTTGATAGAATCGAATCAATTACTTCCAACTAAAAACTACACCGCAATCCTGGTATGAAAATTTCTTTAAAATTACGGTCATTTATCTGTATCGCTTTCTTTGGCTTAAATATAATCGATTTTGAAGAAGAAATAAAACTATATACCTAGGAATCTATGATCTTTATATACTTAGTACACTTAAAGAATGTCATTCAAATAATGACAAATATATGGTTTAGTGTTTAAAAAGTTTCTGATACAAATTTTTTATCGCTTTTTAAACGGAATAGCATCAATATTTATAACTCTTGGTTAGCCGACATAAAGTTAGTATCTCTGTTTCATTTGCTCAACAAATACTTAAATAGATAAAAGAAACTATCAATAGCTTGTGAATTACGAAGCTATTGATTAAAAATCAGGGATATTAAAAATCGCCTTAGATCATTATTGACGATATGTTGACGATACAGGGGTAAAAATAAATAAATAACAATAATATCGATACATCACATTTCAAAAAATTATTTCCAGATGATCGATAGAAGAAGTGTGAAGTGAAAAAGTCTAGTCGCATATCATAATAACGAGATAAACGCGTAAAACTCAATTTTACGAAATAAATTGAAGGCGAGCTTTCGCCGAGAGCCTCTCGCCGTGAAAGGTGAAACGTTTTCCACATTTTTTGCTCATCCGTTGCCTCCAAACAAAATCTGCTTTAAGGGAAAGTAATAAAGTTTCATCTCGGTTAGCCACAGACATGCTGCACCGCGCCGCTTCGCCCTTGACCGAATCGAAAATCTCGCTCCGTCCTTTTATGGTTTGAAAATTAACATTAAATTTTCATTTTCGCTCGTACATCAGCTTCGTTTGAGTATAATTTTGTGTACACTCGTTAAAGATTAAAAATGACTAGGAATTTGTAATAAAGTTAGATATATTACAACAAAGCCTTGTCTAGTAAATATCGGACGCACAAAAATTCTTTTACAGAATGATCAACATAAGATGTCACATTGAATGAAATGGGAAATATCATTATATGTTTAGATAGATTTTAACATACATCCTTAAAAGTAATCAAATTCCATTGGTTTAACAGCAAAGATAAAAGGTATAAATAATAGGTTGGAAAATATCTCCCTTCCGCCTTTTTGTCTTTTGAATTTCGCGGCTATGTACAAAGCGCTACAGAGCTCGTATCTGGCAATACTATACATAATTTGAAAGGTCTTGACATAACCTACAAAACGACGCTATGCATAATTAGTTTGGATATTGCGTTCAACAGTTATAGACGTGTAAACATGCGAGTTCACTAACGCCGAATTTGCGCTATTTTAAAGTTTTCCTTCGTTAAAGGCAAATCCGCTAGAGAAACGTTCCGTGAGATTAATGGTGTTTTGGGGGATGGTACTCTATCACTTCGAACCGCGGAGGAATGGTTTCGATGATTCAGAACCGGTGAAAACGACACCATGGATAAGCCAGCCGGCGGAAGACCTGTGACGACAAATACCGATCAAATCATGGACTACATCGAGTTAGACCGGCATGTGGCATCTCGTGACATCGCCCAGGAGATGGGAGTTAGTCACCAAACCATTTTAAACCATCTGCAGAAGGCTGGATACAAAAAAAGCTTGATGTTTGGGTGCCGCATGATTTGACGCAAAAAAACCTTCTGGACCGAATCAACGCCTGCGATATGCTGCTGAACCGGAACGAACTCGACCCATTCTTGAAGCGGATGGTGACCGGCGTCCAAAAATGGATCACATACGACAATATCAAGCGAAAACGGTCGTGGTCGAAGGCCGGTGAATCGTCCCAAACAGTGGCCAAGCCGGGATTGACGGCCAAGAAGGTTTTGCTGTGTGTTTGGTGGGATTGGAAGGGAATCATCCACTATGAGCTGCTCCCATATGGCCAGACGCTTAATTCTACCATCTACTGCGAACAACTGGACCGCTTGAAGCAGGCGATCGACCAGAAGCGTCCAGAATTGGCCAACAGGAAGGGTGTAGTGTTCCACCAGGACAACGCCAGACCACACACTTCGTTGATGACTCGTCAGAAGCTACGGGAGCTTGGATGGGAAGTTTTATCGCATCCACCATATAGCCCGGACATAGCGCCAAGTGATTACCACCTCTTCCTGTCCATGGTGAACGCCCTTGGTGGTGTAAAGTTGAACTCAAAAGAGGCTTATGAAAAGTAGCTGTCCGAGTTCTTCGCAAATAAGGAAGGGGGCTTCTACGAGGGAGGTATTATGAAGTTGCCGTCTAGATGGATACAGATTATCGAACAAAACGGCGCATATTTGAACTAAATCCGATTACTGTAACACTTTTTATAAAGCATTAATTAAAGAGCAAAAAAGCGGAAGGGAGATATTTTCCAACCTTATATATCTCACAAGCGTAAAAATTTAGTAAAATACTTTTGTCTAACTCGCCTAAGTATAGCTTAAAAGATATATATTTTTATTGATAGAGAAATTATACCGGAATCTCATTGTTAAATATGAATATAATCATAATCATAATGAAAATGGATTTACAATTCAAAACTTTGTATTCGTTAAAAATAATATGAAACTGCTTATCTGAGGTCTGCTGGAATCGTCGAAAATTTGTTATATTATCGATGCACCGAATAGCTGGATTTGGATGAACATACGTTGGAGGATAACCCGACTTCCGCTTCGTTACAGACGGTATCGATTGCCGATCCCATCCACATATAACGCTAAACGGATAGAGTTACGGCAAATCGTATTATCTCTATACTTATCAGATTTTCTATATCGACCGATCGTCTACCTTATAAGGTCAAAGTTGTAAAGTTAAATTATTTTTTGGAAAATATTAAGACCAAAGGTAAGTCCACGATCATATTAAGTTATGTTAAGTATAGATCTCAATCTTTGAAACGAGTTGTTATTATTTAAACATGATCATAACAACTAAAATAAAAACCAGCTACAAATAACTAGAAATTATATTATTTAAAAAATCCTACTGCATTTGTATGAACTCACAAATTATTACATCAAAAGTCCTTTTCAGACAGACTTGGTAAACAAAAGTCAGGAATATCAATTGGCCGGTAGCCATCTTAACTAATGAAGTCTGGACCGATCTGAAGCCAACTTGAACTGAATATTTCTTAGTCTTTTGTCTGTAGAGATATCTAGATAAGATTATTGTATGATATTTAAAGTGATTTATTTTTTCTATTATACTTGAAGTTTGATCGACTATATTTTATACATGTAAAACATATATTTAATGTTTGCACACTACTGCTCATTTATGTATCTCTGAGAAGTTAGATCTGCATTACATGTTTTTAAACATATTCTACATTAAGTAGAAAATGTTCTAGATTAATTTTTTTTTTTTTAAATTATTTAATGTTGAATTGTCGTAACTACATTATAGAAATTTAATTAAAATAATTCCCAAACAATTTATTCGACAATTTAATTTTAGTTTCCGGCGCATTCAATAAGTTTCGTTTAACAACTGCATAACTATATTAATACGCTAATGCCGGTAGACGCTTTTGCAGACGGCTGCATCAAAGATGGCGCGCCCGATCAATGGTTGCCGTGGCAACGCGTCGGAGCCGCTCAGCTGGGCTGAAGCACTCTGAAAACAAAACACGGCGGCACCGCAGCCCAGAGGGAGACGGTTGACACACCTGTATGAATGTGCAACACGAGCGACAGAGATGAACTAACATTCATTTGAGGATCAAATTTACGCGATATTTCTCGATCAATGAAAGCAAGTGTCTATTTACGGTTATTCAGTATATAAATTTATTGCTTTTATGTAAATATTTAATACTAGTTTATTCCTGTTTCTAAATTTTTCTATTTCTATTTGTTTGTTTCAAATCATTATTGAAACATCTGAAATTGGGTTGCACAAGGCGCATTTAATATCTATAGGCATTCCTTACCAGTCTAAGAAGTGGTAAAATACTATAGGTGAAGAGATACATTTTGAGATCATTTACATAAATTTATAGTACATTTGTGTACATACTAACTAGTATAAATTTATTTATATATTCGAAAAGCGATGAAACGAGCTATACGAACTGACCCGTCTGCTCATAACAACGTGATCCTAGTTATAAAGATATTCCAGCAGCATATTGCGCTCGTTATCTTGAGACGTTAGACGTAAAGTCGTGTTACCACAGTAATTTCACTGGGTATAAAATGTTTCATAGAACAGTTATATATACGCAATACCTAAATGGTATCCGTTAGTAGGGACTAATAATAAAAGTTAAGAATGCAACAAATATTAAGAGATATTAGTAATTAAACAGCATGAATACAATAGGTTAATTATATAACTGAATAGGTAAATAGATTTAACAGACAAAAAGTTTATAGTATGTTTTTTGGCTAAAATCAATCTTGTCATATGAAATACACAACTAGTCTTACAACAAATCCAACGTCCATATGTATTGTCTACCTCATTCAGCAGTCTAGATTCAGTCAGTTACTAACGACGATGAGCGCGCAGAGTAGTGTTATACAGTCACGGTTCAGGAATATATTCGTGAATAATGGAAACGTTAATAAAAATAGAATGAATATACGATCGCGATATTTTTTATTCCACAAAACCACGAGAAGTTCGAAACGTTCATGAGACATTAGATATTAGATGTTAAGTATCATTACTTCAGTAATTTCACGAGTTACAAGGCCCCTCATACTGGAACATTAATGTTTGTATACCACTGTTTTGCGGCCGAAATAGGAGCTGCCATGATACCTACTTAGACGGCCTCCGGCAACAGGGACCCGCCAGCAGATCTGTTGGTTTAGTTCAGTGGTTCTCAACCTTTTTTCACCTGCGGCACATTTTTAACTATTCTGAAATCTGGCGGCACATAAAGAAAAAAAACCAACAGAAGTTTTTTTGTTGGCATAACAAACTGAATAAAAAGAACCATAAAAATTGTATTATATGTAAATAATCTAAAAATACAACAAAATGGCCAGTTTTCTTAACGATATAAAATTAAAAGCTAATTAACTAAACTACTTTAATGAGAAATTTGAGCTTGATGTTTTTCGATAATTTCATTTATATTTGGTCGTAAAAATGACAATGCTACTCTCATATCGTCTTCTACATTTAACAACCTTGATCTTTTTTTAGTTTTAATATTGGCTAATGCTGAAAATCCGAATTCGCACAAATAAGATGTGGAAAATTGTAATAGAATATTCAAAGCTTTTCTAGATAAAAGTGGATAAATGCATCTGATTTTTATCCAAAATGTATTAAGTGATTCTTCAGAATGTTTTAAAATTAAATCTCGATTAGTTGAAAGCAAAATAAGCTCTTCTTCTTCATTTAAAGTTAACTCAAATACAGCAGTGTCCGTAATTAGAAATGGGTTACGAACCCAATCAAACTTATTAATATCCAATTCCGGGAAATAATAATCAATTCTCTCCTCTAATGTTGTCAAATGATCAAGAACAATTTGTTTAATAATTTTATACCCGTCTTTAGGAACTGATTCAAACTTTTCTAAATTGCCTTCTTGGGCTTTCTTTTTCCATAAAAAAATTTGTCTTTTTAACCCCACCAACTTATCAGTTGAATTTAAAATATTTTCATTTGAACCTTGCATACTTGAATTAATACTGTTAAAAATGACAAAAATATCTGACAAATAAGCAAGTTTCGTTGTCCATGTTAAATCTTCTAATATTTCAACAAATTCAATATTATTATTTTGTTCAAAAAAAGCTTTCATTTCCTTTTTTAATTTTAAAAACCGAGATAAGACTTTTCCTCTGGATAGCCATCTTGCTTCAGTATGGAGTAGCAAAGATTCATACTTGGACTCCATTGCTTTACATAGTTCTTTGAATAATCTGTTTTTCAATGGTCTTGATTTTATGTAATTTACCATTTTAACACATTGCTCCAAAACTATCTTTAAATCTGGTGACAGGAACTTTGTTATAAGAGCTTCTCTATGCAAAAAACAATGTGTAACTATTATATTTTGATTCAATTCTTTGACATAAGATACAAATCCTTTAATATGCCCGGTCATTGAGGGTGCACCATCTGTGCAAATTCCAATACAATTATTCCAAGAGACTTTTACCTTTTCTAGATATGAATTAATTACTTCAAAAATATTTTTCCCGGTTGTAAAATTTGAAAGCTCCCGACAACATAAAAATTGATTTATAATATCATCTTCATAGATAAATCTAACAAATGCAATTAACTGAGAATTTCCTGTGATGTCGGTGGTTTCATCTATTTGTATTGCAAAAAAGGAATTTTGAAGATTTTTTGTAGTATTCTGCTCGATATTTTCTGATAGATCTTTTATCCTGCGATGTATAGTGTCATTAGAAAGGGGTATTTTGGAAATTTCAACATCGGCTGATTCACCAATCATCGTTTTGACTATTTTACGGCAAGCAGGTAATATAATTTCTTCTGCTAAATTATGGGGCTTCAATTTTACTGCGATCAATTCCGCAATTTCATAAGAAGCAAACTGAGCTTTTTCGGACACACAAAATTGTTTTTTAAAATTTTTTCCTTGTTTTACTTTTGTTGAAAGATACGTTTTAAAATAGTTCTTATCTTTGGTTGATAAAGAGGGATGATTGGTAACCAAGTGACGAAGAAGTTTGCTAGGAACCATAGCACTATTTGATAATTTTAAATTGCATATAATACATTCTGGGACTACTATGTTATTTTCTAACGATGAGGTGAATCCAAATCTTAAAAAATCGTCGTTATATTTTCTAGGAATTATATACTTTTTTAAAATAGAACTATTTTCACTTAAAACAGAGGAACACTCATTACTTTGGTCGTATATGTCATCATTATTGTTACTTGCATCATCATCATCATCATTATTCTTCTTTTTCTTTATCCATTTGTCCATTTTTAAGGGGTCTGAAAAAAACAAAAAAAATACTGTCAAAAAAATCGAAGAATATATAAATTTAAAATTATAAATATACAAATTCTGTAACCATTTGTAATTTATGAAAATGAAAAATATAACCCTTATGAAGTTATATAACTTTCACACAAATACAATTTTTAATGCATAAAATCGAATTTTATTTAAATAATTGCTGCCATTGTATTCGTGAAACAATTTAGCAGCAAACCTCGGGATTTTTTTAGATATAAACAGCAAACTTTTTTAATTACAGAAATATTCATCGAATGGAATAAAATCTGAAAAGTCTTAGATATTGTAAATCAAAGAATACGTGCATTGCAAAGTCAATATACCTCCTATTTTTTTATCGAAACTACATGCCAACAAATTAATAAGGATACGAATCAAATACTTTTCTAATTTTACAAAGGGTAGATTAGTATTACAATGGAAAATCATGTAAATTTAAAATATCACACAAACAACATGCTCATTTGGAAAAAGACAAGTGTGGTAGACTTGAGACAATTTTTAATACATAAACATGACTTTATCATAATTTGGGATTGATAAAAGCGTTTGCAAATTAAATTAAAAATAATTAGCTGGTTCAATATATAAATATTTACGTTGAATATTTTTTTTTTTGTATATGTGTTATATATATTTTAAATTTTTCGCGGCACATTTTTAAAATCTCGCGGCACACAAAAGTGCCGCGGCACATGGGTTGAGAATCACTGGTCTAATCTAATTTGGTTGATTGAAACCTTATTTTTACAAAACCTACTTGGGAAAACAGTGACCAGTCAGAAAGACCTACTGACCAGGCCTGGAGATACAACTTGACTGCGTTAATAAATTTGGATAAAAAAAGCAGCATTGCAGGTAGTTTTAAAGCTAGGTCTAGCTACGTAATAAAAAAGTATATATATAACTACTAATTAATATGTTAAAATATATGACTGTCTTAATGAATATAGTAATAGTAATATTCTATGGATTTATAAGTCCAGACCCATGCTTAATTATATACTGATCATAGTTAACGTCATAAAACGAACGTAGACCGTTGTTGTCCTATTTTTATAAACATTTATTTTTAGAATTTATTTATTTCTGATCTTAGACTTTAAAATTAAAAAAAAATAACGTTTTTATGAGCTTGTAAAATAAAGTTTCCTTTCTTATTTCTTTTTAATTTATCCCGACTTATGTCATACATATGCGCCACAATGAGAAAGTAGGTCCGATCGGCGGATGCACCTCATCTTCGCACAATACCGTCACAAAATGGCGACGTACTACTAATGATGAGTGAAATTGGTCTCAAGATCGGGACCAATTTTACACGAGCAAGACAGGACGAAATGTGCAAGAATAAACGAAAATATTAGAATTCCATTGAAATAATGAGTTAGAATATTTATCATAACTTGTACATATGCTTTCCTTCTGGAAATAACATTTAAAATGTTATTCGACTATGCAATACCAATAATTAAGAAACAAGACCAAGATCAAGAGTGAACAGACAAGACCAATACCAAAATTGTCCTCGTTTTGGTGTTGTTCTTGCTTAGCTCTTCACTATGTGCTTCATCCGTCTTGTTTGTTACTAGTGAAAGAAATCGGTGACCCGATTTCCTTTACTAGCAACACAAAAGATTTTTGATACTTTCCTTCTTAGTTTTCAGAGGTAACAATAAATTTTTACGATTTTCGAAAACTACTTATTCTGTTTAGTTATTTAAAGAAGCAACGAAATAGACTTAGTTCACATGATGGAAAATCGGATTATAGTTAAATTTGTTCCGGTTTTCCATCATATGAAAGTGGAGCTAGTTAAGATAATATATACTGCTCCACATTGCGCTTGTCGACTGAGACAAAAAATATTGAGACTCCTTACCATTATAATTACACTAGCTATAGCGTCCTACAAACCGGAACACAGCAATGTTTGTACATTACTGTTTGGAGACAGAATTAGACCTAAATGGTTTCTGGCAACACAGGTTTGCTACTAGAGAGAAGTTCGAAAAGATAAACAGTTAAACATACTAATACTAAAGAAAAAAAATACTTTTTTTTATATGTAAGATTTGTAGTAGATCTATATGATGATGTTCTCATCATCAGCCTATGGTTGGACATAGGCCACCAGACCAGCTGTGGGAGCCAGAACCTCGTTTGTCGATGTACAGGATTCACCACGAGTAAGACATTGGTTTGAATCCCGTGTGTTATTGTGCGGGACCCCTTACATCCCGACATTGACGATGATCTGTTGTGTATCAATATTTACAAGGTTAGATCTTAGTCAATAAATATAATATAACATTTCACACATTTTCCTTCTACGTTCACACCATCTAATTTTGTGTCATAATATTTGATGGTGTAGTAACAACTTACAACATTCTCATAGTGTATATCTCTTACAAAGTAAGTCCTACTCCGTGTAGTCTACATTCCTTTAAAAAAAAACAGTTTAATTAACTAGTTTTTACATATGTTACAAGATATTAACTTCGAGTATTGTATTAATGTGTTTGTGAGTGTTTTTATTTTTTATTTGGTTACAATTGACGAGTCTTAGACGACAAGCCATCGCAGTTAATGTTCTCTGTGAATAGGTAAGTTGCCTTAAAAGTAGCTCGTTCTTGAAACGTTTACTGTAATGGCGTCATCTTCTTTCGAAAGTATCTTCAACAATGCACGTTGATCGTCGAATAATTTATTGTGTTCAGCTATCGGCCATTGCCGTATCCCAATTTGGTGCGGAGCAAGTGCGCGAGCGGACATACGTACGCTATGCTATTTATACCACGTGGTGGAGCGACGGCCCCCTCTCCTCCTATCCCAACCCCTCACGCCTGTCCTATCCCGTTCTTTATAATTATAGACGGACAGAATCCATTGCAAATTGTATTACGTAGGCCATAGGCCCCGATGATACCGTTGCGTGACTCATACAAATCCTAAATAAATACTACGGACGATAACGTTTCAATATTTACCTTACACCCATTCGTGTGTTTTTTTTTAAGTCAAATATATATAAAATTTAGTGCTTGAATACGATCTCATCTGACGTTAAACTTAGATTAGTTTCTAGTTCCTATTCACTCTTTTCTAGAAGACAGATGTGAACATTGATACTGAAGTTGGTCCACTAGCTGTTCTTGTCTAGAACGAGGAACTAACCTCTGTTTTCAAACCGGAGATGTTTACATCAGAACGATGGTGACCTGTACGCCTGGTAGTCCGGTGGTGAAATGTATGAACATCGCGATGCTGGCGTCAATTCTATATTATCTAGCCTAAGCCTAAATACATTCTACGAAAACGTTTGTATGAAAATAAAAGGTTTCCTATTAAACGGTTATCACAATATAACCTTGGTCCCTTTTAACTAACCCAAAATCAGTTATTGTTTATTTTTTAACATGTTCATTTACTATATATTCTATTATCTTTACAGTAAAGTAGCTTAATCACTTAGTAGAATCAACAGCCTTTTAATAACCGAGACATATACTACCAGGAGCCCTATGTTTACGTAGAAAGTTCATCGAACTCGCATTAAATTTGCCATAATAACTATTATACAGTTAACTTGTGTAATAATTCTTGTGTACAGTAATGTAAACATGCAAGCAGAAAAACTAAAAAAAAAGTGTAATACTATTGTTAAACTATGTTCAGCAGCAAGCGTTTCACAAAACATTGAAACAAGATCAGTACATGAATCACGCTATAAATTTTACGAATAAATGTATCCAGAATTGAAGATCGGTTTTTTTTTATTTCATTAAGCGACGAGACTATCGAGACATTCACCTGATGACGGTAAATGATACGCCTGCCCATAACAACGTGGCGATAGTTAAAGTGGTATACAATGCCTCACATTGCGCTCGTCGCCTTGAGATATAAGATGTTGTCTCGTTACCCCAGTAATTACACTAGCTACATCGCCCTTCAAACCGTAACACAGTAATGTTTGCACACTACTGTTTGGCAGCAAAAATAGGCACTGCGGTGGTACTTATACGGTCTCCGGCAGCAGAGACCTATCAGTACATCGCTTGATTGTTTTCTTCATAGATTGAGATATACAACTGACAGACTTCCAGACACCAGCGTGATTGATCTGGCAAGCGTGCGGCGGTTTCCTTCATCCTTTAGCTGATCGTTCCGACAACATGGTGATAGTATTTCTTCTAACCGTCACCGAGCCAGTCTTGAGACTCTACCGTCGATACTTCCACTAATGTGCCCTTACCATTACAACTTAAGGCTGACAATCCTGTCTATGAATTTGCTAATGTATCGTCTATATGTGGCGCTAGACAAGAATGTGTATATTAGAGGAGGTTTGAAAATTGCTTCAGTGACAGAGAAATTGAGGAGCAAGAGGTTAGCGTGGTACGTGGTATGTTACATGGAGGAATGAAGGACATATAACAAAGAAAGTAATGAGAATGAACGTGGATGGTTATAAAGGCAGAGGAAGACCGAAGAAAGTGTGGATGGATAGTATGACAAATGAAGTGTAAGAAGAGTGTGAATTTAGATATGACGACTGATAGAAGGATATGGAAGAGAAATACATACTGTACCGACCCCACAGAGATGGGAAAAGGGCAGTAGGAAGGACGGAAGGATGTGGCGCTAGATATGGGCTGTGGTAAACCGATCGCTCTAAAGTTCTATAGGGAATATGATGAATGATGATCTATACTTGCATGTAATTTATAAATATTACGTCATCGATATTAAATCATATTGCACTTGAATTGCTTGGTCGTACTCGCGTTTCAATGTTTACCGCATTGCGGTTATACTGCGCGGTCTATACGGAGATAATTGAAGCAGCTCCAAATAGTATTCAGTGTCATCTTAAACATAGCTTCATCTAACGAGCACTAATTGTTTAATACATTTAAAATTTTGGATTAATACACAATACAATCATAAGTTTTTGAATTATACAGAAAAGGTTTCAGATTTGATCAAAATGTTCCGATTGTAGACATTCTTTGACCTTTAGCCATTTCAAAAAAAAAGGCGTCCAAAGATAGATAATAACAAGAATCCCAGTTTTTAACTGATTTAGTTAAAAACATTAGTATGCGAAGACTTTCCCCATTTAAATTTCTATCCAAAAGTTGCCATAATTCAACAAGTTAACTACAACAATTTAGTTATTAACAGTAATAAACCTATTACCGTTATTCTAACACTGACGTAAATTGTTATAACCGCTACAAAATCTATTAGTATATGTAAAGCCTAAAACATCTTCCTTTGGCTAACATCATTATATTATTTCGTACTCCTCGGCCTTCTGCCAGATAATAGGGAATCATAAAATATATTAACATTCGTGTTTACGCAACCTGACCAGAGACTATGAGAGGAGATTTCTTACATGTTCAAGGTCGAATTGGTGTGGTAAAACGCAAAATTGCGTCTAGACAAGTAACAGAAGCAAGATACGAGGGCACGGTGACATAAATTCTTAAAACCTCATTTATATCAATTAAATCAAATTTTGTAAGTGTATATATGTCGTGAAATCATATAGTCACAAATAGTATATGCATAATTGTTAACTTTCAATATTTCCAACTAATGTGTTATATTCGACTAAATCAAGACACGAACCAGATATTATGGTAAGCGATACACATGCCCATAGCGACGTGGCGTTATCTGGGTGGTATACACTGCACCATATTATGCTTATCACCTTCAGACAGGATGTTAAGTCTCACCCTGAAGACAATGGCTGGACATGGTGTCCGGTTATTGCGGTAATACTTGCGAGGCTGCTAGAGACTGCATAAAACAGACCCTGGGTCGGGCTATCCCATAGCGCTAGAGAGGCCGTGATTGTGTTCCGAACCGAGATCCCGTGACCTTTCCAAACGCCGAAGGTCGCCGCTAAGGGGATCTTAGGTAAAAATTTGCATATAACTAACTTCCCTCCAGAAAACAGAGTATCTTTGCTAAGATTTCCTCTTGAAAAGGATGTTAATTACCGGCAATTTCATTAGTTACAACTGTCTTCAATTCGGAACAGAGTAACGTTCTGTCTGGTTACAGACAACAGACTGTCTGGTTAGATAATTGGGGTAGTACCTAACCAGACTAGTCTCTGGCATCTGAGAACTATCACCTGTACCAGCGATCAAGACATGTGTACATAAATGCGCTTGACCGATATAGGTCATATTTTACGCGGATTTATTAATAAACCATTATACTCCCAGCAATAAGGCCAAAAAGTACAGTGCCAAGTTTCACACCTCGCGTCTAACTAGAGGTTATATTGATGGTGGCTTAGCGCGCTGAACTCGACGTTGTTAATGGTAAATTAAAGAGCACGTGGACGTAACAAAAATAAATGCCATGCTGTTTGACGTCAACAAAATTGTAGGCCAAGGAGTGCCCCGAAATGAATATAACGGGTGTGTGCCAAAATCACTGCTTGATAGACATACGAGCTTCAACCTACGGGGCTGCACGAACTCGATTGTAACTTATTACTTTACCCGCACACCGCAAAGCTAAGTGGTTGACACTTAATAACGGCTTTTATCTGTTTTCACGGCATTAACATTTGTTCAAGTTAAAACATTACGAAACGGAAAGTGTTAAAACTTTACAGGTCATTTGAAAAACAATTAGGATTCAGAGGAAAGTGAGCACTTGAAAATGTACAGTTTTTCCTGCGCCATTTCATCGTTGGCATTTAATTTACGGGAACATTGTTTTTTATACTTTAAAGTAAAAAGTTATATTGCAACGCTACTTTATGGAAAATTTTCATACATTTCTTTTATTCTAATAAGACTCACATTCAACTGATATGTGATACCACTGTCCATGACAACATGGCGCTAGTTAGGATGATATATACTGCACTACATTGCGCTCGTCACTGGAGACGTTGAGATGTTGTGCCACGTTATCCCAATAATTTTTCTAGCGACAGTGACTTTTAAACCGGAACATAGATATTTTACAGACTGTTTGACAGAAGAAATAGGAGCTGCGGTAGTAATTACCTAGACGTTCTCCGGCAATAGTAAGCTTACAAGTTATTTAATCATATTTTAAATAATACAATAAATTCGTAAGTGTATAGCAAATTGAGGCATTATTATTTCAGACGCCATTATGATTAACAACTTGGCCATAGGCCATAGTGTTCTGCGCGTTTAAAATTCTTAAGTAATACATATTTATACAAAACAATGTCACAGTCCAGCTCTGTCATTAGCTTACTGTGTAAGTAATGGCCGACATAATCAGATGTTCGCAAAACTCATTGACCCATTGCAAACTGAATTGGGTTGCGCCCACGCCACCTATTTATACTGTAACGGATGCAAACCACACCAGCAGGAAACTATAGCTTACGATGATAACATTCTCATAAGGCGATACAGAATTGATATAGATCAACAAATTTACAACGCAAGATGTTGGTACATTGTTATACTTCAAAAATATGACAAATCAAGGAATTAGGAAGACGGAACAAAAAGTATATTCAAGCTCCTATTATAGGTACATGTAATTTCTAAAATTTGTCAGTAATGTATACTCGATTAGCTTCCTAACAATTGATTATTTCATCATCGACCTATTTATCTTCACCAAAGATCTTCATACCGATCCTGCTTATATATCAAACCTAAAGTTTTAATTATTCCCTTATATAGCAGTGCTGATTGTTTTAGAAATTGTGAACAAAATCTCTAACTGATAAGTTATTTATATAGTACATTTATGTTAATTATTCCATATTTAGAGATAATAACTCGGGCGCTTTATTAATAAGAGCTTGAATACGTAGGATTCTTCTGTATTAAAACCTCGTCCTGTGTAAATAGGAAAGTAAAACAATAAAACAATACATCTTTGTTTTCTGACATACGTCGCATAAATTACGACGCCATTTTAAATGTTACTTCGCAGTATTTTGAATGGAGATATTAATACCTCTTAACTGTCTACCAATTTAGTTAAATAAGGTTAACTTGTTTAATATTACTATGTTCATGCCGCGTCAGATCAGAAGCTTATCTTATAACACGAAGGTTCCCAGTTCGCGCTGGTCATGTGGTCATAGAGTTTAAACGGTAGTTTGTTAAACTCAGACTGACTACCACATATATACATCATCGTCAATCATACGAGAGCTTGATTTTACTTCACGCTTCTCTACTTTCGGACTCTTTGTCAATATCACGTGAAATTGAAATCAACATATTGTCCGCAGTATTAAAAACAATCGTATAAATGAAACTTAATTATTGCGAATAGAAGTTATATTTGAGACCTTATCATAAGTACTCTTAACTGAAAGTTTATTTATTTGTATACACTACAATTATAAAATAAACAACAATAGTATACATGACTTTCGGCCAGCTTACCTTCCAATGAAAAGTTTGCTTTTAATATCTTGTAACGATAACTATAAAGTTATAAATTAATATATAGATAAGGATCGTTGACTTAACTTATAACTTCAACCTTATGACCTGTACGTACTAAAATAACGCATTAACTTGCGAAGTTGGAAAAATTAGTCGTCACAATTCAGAAAGTTCTCGAAGCGATATTTACAATTGATATTACTCAGAGCAACGAACTTTTCACATCGTCTAGATATTTTGATCAAATCTTCTAAGTTTTTCGTAAAATTTCCATGATTATTCATGATGTAAAATATGAGCAATACAAGGTTATGCTAACATGTTTATATGCACCATATTTATTTCGATTTATTACGTGTTATATGTAACAATAATCTATATACTCATAAGGTATTGTACCCTCATCTTAGTTCTCTGCTCAACCCTAAAGTTGACTGGGAGAGAATGCCCTTTGACAGTAAGCCTTTGTCTTAACTTTTATATGTGTACAAATAGGTTTTAAATATAATAAGATCAAGTATCATCAATCAAATCTTTCCTTTTACCACGACGTCAAAAAAGAGGTACATTCTTCAACGCACTTGTTTTCTTTTAATAACCCTTTCCATAATAGTCTAATTTTTAATATTTTTTTTTGTAGCAACACAACAATAAATATGGTATTCAAATGACGATCTCTTTTTACAGAGTTATGCGGCATCTACCCCGCCGAAAGCGTCATCAGCACCCCCTCATACAACCCTGCAGCGGTCGGTGCGTGGGGCTGCGAGCAGCGGAGCACCAGCGAGAGTCATACCTCGCTTCCACTTCCCCAAAGGCCGGCCACCACCACCACATCAACAGGATCATGCCCTCCATAAAGTTCAGTCTGCATTCGCCACATTTCCAAATAGTCAGGTACGTAAAACATTTTGAATTAAAAAAATACTACAGTGTCGCAATGCCTACCCTATTCGTCTTGCTATGCAAAATTTCATAGCCATCAGTTTGAACGGTGATGACCTGAAAGTCCTAACTTTGGTAATAAACTATAAATTTGAATTTGCTTTTATGTCTTCTCCATCTTCGGTCTTGGCGACATTGATATTTGAGAAAAACTGTAGTCAAAGACTAGCCTATTGCAATAAATAAATAATCAGTTTCACATTCTAATACTTGTGGATGTAAAATTTTAGATGAAGATGATGAATTGTAGTGATTTTTGACGTTGAAACGTTCAAAGGTATTCATAACCTGTTAACGAGTATTTATTTCAATTAAAACATATCTGTATATTTATAATGAAATCCAATTTCATTATAGAAATCCGAAAGCAATCCCGGAGGCAAATTCTATACTGAAAGGTTTTCAATTTGTGTACAATTACAGAATTTTTCGAAAGCCCCACTGTGAGGGGTGACCTACTTAATACGATCTTCGCGAAAGTTTTCCAAATAGATTACATTCTGAATTTAGACGTATATAAAATATTGGATATAGTTGTTTATATATGAAATTGCTAAACTCATATACACATAACACTAATAGCTTATAATGAAAAATACATAAGATATTTTTCGTGCTAAAGGTTTTAATGTTTGTCCTTTGTAACTTTCTACAAGATGGCGTCAGAGTTCTGTAAAAATTGCTAATGTACCAAATACCATTCTTAAGATTATAGATATGTTTGACTTTTTACCAAGTGTATGCGTGTAAGTAATAATTATTACATTATTACTATTATATATTTAAGATTCGAGAAAATGATGATACGGTATATAATGATTATTAAGAATTTCTCAAAGTCGCCTTTTAGTCACGGATCAAATTCAAAGAATGGCCGACGTTACGCCAGTCATTTTTTGGCAAACGATGCTCGCTAAGAGCTCCACTTAATCGAGATTAAAGGAAGAACAGGTTCGTGACCGAAAAATATACTGTGAAATAATTTCAAATAAATATCCTCGTGTATAGTTGATGAAATATTTGTATACCTCTTTTGAGAGATGGGTGAGAATATCACCATCGCCTTAACCTCGGTATAAAGGGCGTAAGAACTACAGGAAAAAAGCACTTGAACCTATAATGATTAACAACATATAACTCGCTAACCCTTATGCAATTTAGGGAGATCTTCAACAATACAGAACATCTATAAAGAGGTATGAATATGATTCATCTAGTCCTGAGCTATTTCTTTATCATCATCATTTCAACCGATAGACGTCCACTGCTGGACATAGGAAAATTCCTTTATGATTGATAATTGAAATGATGATTGTAATATCTAAATTTGGACTGCGATGTTTATATCAATTTCAAGAAGAACACATGTTACGTATACAGTTTATAATTTTTATTTTATACACACTGATGGTCAGAGTTAACTCTTCCCAAGGATTTAGTTTAGTAAAAAAAGCACCGCTGTGTAGTAAACATTGAGTCCCGTATGTACCAAGGTCCTGTAACGGTAATAATCCTCTTAAAACATAAAGTAAATATATACCCAGTTATATATCGGTTATATGTTGCAGGTTATGCTTTTACCATACCAAAATTTTAACTTAAACTTTTCAATTTTAATCAGCAGTCAGTATTACAGTAGCGTTGTAAAACTTCGAATAACAACTTTTCATGAATTTTAAATCTACATTTGAAACCATGAAATAAACTGCAAACGAAAAGTTTGATATTTGAAACTAGTTCATTGAAATTTTTAAAAACTATAACTGAAACTTAAAATTTACAGAGCATATCAAAATTTGTTTAATAACAATATTTCTATAGAAGTAATTTAGAAATATCGTACTAAATGTCTAAATGACATCTCTACCTTAATTCTGATTAGGGATAAACAATTAGAGTAAAATGGCAGATGCTTTTGTGTTAGGTGTAGTCTACATCCTTTTATTTCATTCATATTGAAAATATGATAAATGGGAGTCCCCCAGTTTTAGTTTCATTTAACACCAGTGCTTCTATAAATTTTACAGGTGGTAGGTCTCTGTTGCCGGAGATCATCTAGGTAGGTACCACCGCAGCGAATATTGCAGCCGACAAATAGTAATGTCCAAACATTACTGTTTGGGTTCGAAGGGCGAGGGGTAGCTAGTGTAATTACTGGGGTAACTGATGAATATGATGCAGAATATATCATTCTAACTAGCGCCATCAAGCGAACGTCTCGCTCGTCTCGTAGTCTAATTGAATGAAAAAAAAATTGCGTTTATTTCAGTTCGTTATATGAAACAGCTTCGAAATATCGTGATACAACGATTTGTTTGTTTATCTTTAACAAACTGAACCAATACACCGGCTGCTAAGTAAACCAATTTCAAGGCGATATGTTAAGATAACTCGCGTATGTATTCCTTAATACAATAGTGCTTCTTTGCATATTCAATTTAATATACGATAATTTAGTTTTGTTTATGTATATACTTAAATATCATCATCAGCTGATAGACGTGCACTGATGGACTTAGACCTCTACCAAAGGTCCTCACATCGATTCGTTCTGCGGTGCCCGCATTGCCGAACACCAGAGGCCGTTGTAGGGCTTTCATATGGGGGGATTTGGACCATTTTCCACCACTGACCTAATGCGAGTCGGTGGGAGCCAGAGCCTCGTTTCTTGATTAGCAGGGTGCACCACTGCTGGTGAGGTTGGTTCGGATCCAATGAGTTATTGTGGATAAGTATACACGAATATATTAATAAGATTTTAGAAATCATTATACTTTAGTTTTTACTGCTAGTAAGTCTCTGTTGCCGGAAACCGACAAACAGCATTGTGAAAATATTGTGTTCCGGTTTGAAGAGCGTAGTAGCTGGTGAACTTACTGGGGCAACGAGACTTATCTCGAAACTATGTCTCAATGCGACAAGCGCAACGTTGTGCAGTGTATACCATTCTAACTTGTTAGTGCGCCACTTTGTTATGAGCAGGCGTATCATTTACTATCAGCTGAAGGTCCCGCTAATGTTTTTGAATAAAAAAAATAGTTTTTTTAAGTGTTATTTCGTCTGTTTATTTCAGTTGTAACATACACAGAGTAGACATTTATTGAGTTCAATAATGGAGAGAAAGACTTAGTAATTTAACTTATGTTTTTGGGCAGATTCTATAAATTAAATCAAGTATAAAATGTCTAGTTTTTCCCTGTAATTATTTTTTACTACTGCAAAGTTTACTATTTGCTAAATGTAACAACTAACAAGTGTATGATACAATTTGTCGTTGCGGCGCCGCGTTTGCCGTTCACTTAGCGTGCACTTGCAAGTTTAGTTCAAACTTTGTTTATAATTTGTAACGTATTATATAATTTGTTCTTCGTGTGGATCTGTCTAACTACAATTTAACTTAGTGTTGGAAGTGGCAATATAGTTTTGGTTGCGAAACATGATTGCCAAATAACAAATTATTACATGAAACAGGCAACACACCAAAAATGTTTAGTAACAGCATTTTTCTTTAACACTAATCTTATAAATTCTGCTCATATCAAAACAAGTGGAATAATTTATATTAGACTGTTATTAAATACACTAAAGTATTTATATTATACATAGTATCAAAGACGGTATTACAACAGAAAACAGTTTCTTTCAGATAGATTATCTGAATTATTAGAAATTAGATAGATATATTAGTAAAAGTAGTAAAGTATAGTATAGGAGTAACATACATACGATTATGTACATACGACTTATTCTATGTATTAGAAATATGTTATTTTATACAGAGACAAACACTATCTTCATCTTTATCTACATCTATCCGTTACACCCTAAATTTATTTTCAATAATGTTCATTTGGTGTTCTAAAAGAGATCCGTTTCAGCGATAACACGGCCTTTTTCTCTATATATTATTCTGTATTTTTTCAATCTACTTTTAATGTTGCTCTAGTCCTGAAAGGTGGATAAATAATCTTGGATCTCCCCTTGTGAGAGAATCTTTCAAGACACATCAGTGGGAGTATTAAAGTATTTTTATGTTGATACATCAAACTCAAAGAAAGAAATGTATTACAAGATCTGTCTTTAATCCTAGTAATCTCATTTATAGGATTGCACAGCTAGACATTTTTAAATATATGTATGTACGATGTCAATAACATATACATTTATTGTTATCAACAGTACGACGGAGATATGACTACAAAGGTCCTATTCCGTTTTATAAAATTACCATCAATATATAATTAGATTGTTTGTTGTTAAATCCTTTATGATCTGTAACGATCCTGTCCCACCATTTGTTACATATAAGGATTGATTTAAAATTGCTTTTAATTAAAAAATTTGACTGCGGTATTGTGAAACAACAAACTTTATGGAAATAAGCAACTTCCGTTTAAGATTTCATCTTTGTATTCCCACACATACAATTTATACAATCAAAAATATTTTAAATTTAGTGACGTGTGTAGATTAAGGCGGAAGCCTTTGTAGACAGACATTGTAAGGTAAAAGTCCATATTATGGAACACTGTCCTGGTTTATGAAACATTCGATAAAAATCTCTAGAACAAATAATTTTTAACTTATTTGGTACTTATAAAATAATATTTATGATTGTTAATTACTAATATATTGATTAAATTAATTTATTTTCATGAATACTTTAAAATGTAGAGAAAAAAAAATATATTGAATGCCCGCGTCAAGTTGCATGAAAAAAAACTGTTTTTTGGAGTAAAATAGTCACGTGTGTCAATGCAATTATTTCAAGTTTTTGAGAAATATATCAATGATTAAATAATACTTGAAACACGTCAACTAAAAGTTTAGCTTATTATCTTCCTATTGATAATGAGTTTTAGGTAGTTTAATAAAGTATTTACTTTTATTTTAAGTGTTTCATAATAGGTACAAAAATTCTTTAATAGTCCGTATTTATGGAACAGTATATTCCATGTTCCATGTCCCACGTACGTTCATTTTTCAATGTGGTCCATAATTATGAAACAGTGATTCGTGAGAGTATTATTTATTTAATTTCGGGTTAATAATTGTTAATTATTTATAAAAAAAAGCAGTTTATATCAGATAAATGTTACTACAGTGTATATTTCTATAAATTTGTATTAGGTAAGTACTTGAATTTGAAAATTCTATCAAAATTAAAAACTAACCTCTAAAATTTGTAAGTTGGATAATAAATATTGTTTAAGTTAATCAAATCAATAATTTTTTATTTCAGATAAGAATTTAAATTGTGTAAATATGGGAAAAACTACAAAAAAATGCCAAAAAAATAAATCAAGCAAAAAAAATAAAGTTAAATCTGTGAATCTAAGTGTAAATAACAGTTCCAAGGCTCCAAAAACGGCTGTTGTCTTAGTTAATACGTGTAAGAAGGTTTCAAAAAAAAATAAATCTACGCGTATAAATTATTCTCCTGATGATTTAGCTAATGCTTTGAAAGCTGTTGACACTGGTATTTCACTGAGAAAAGCTGCTGCAGTGTACGGAGTTCCCATAGCTACACTCTCTAGAAAAAAAGGGAACCCTGAAATATCCAAACAAAAAACTGGACCAGCAACTGTTTTTTCTGATACCGAAGAACAAAAAATAGTTGACTGGATTCTTTTTAGAGCTCAGCGTGGTTTACCAGTAACTAAAACAGAGCTCTTGGATTCTATTCAACAATATGTGAAAAAGTCAAAAAAAGAAACTCCGTTTATTGATAGTCGGCCGAGCCGACATTGGTATGAGGGCTTTCGAAAACGACACCCTCAAATGTCAATCAGGAAGCCACAACATCTGACTCATAGTAGAGCAGCAGTGACCGGTGATGACCTGAAAGATTGGTTTGATGAACAAGCTAAGTATTTAACTGAAAAAAAATTAATGGAGATTCCTTCTACGAGAATTTTCAACTGTGACGAGACTTATGTAAGTTTATGCCCTCCATCTGAAAAAGTATTGTTAGCTAAAGGATCCCGTTCTGCATATAAGGTGGTTGATTCTGATAAAGAAGGATTTACTGTATTGTTTATGTATAGTGCTAATGGTGATCGTGCACCTCCCATGATCATGTTTCCTTATAAAGAAGAAGTACCAGAGAAAATTGTCAAAAATTGTCCTGAAGGTTGGGGTGTTGGGCTCTCAGATAATGGGTGGATGACCTCAGAGTCATTCTATGAATATATAACAAATATATTTTACCCATGGCTAGTGAAACAAGGAACTCAGTTTCCAATCGTGTTATATTTGGATAATCATTCATCACATATGACTATGCCTCTGGTTACATTTTGTCGTGAAAAGGGTATTGAGTTGATTGGACTTGTTCCCAACTCAACCCATATAATGCAACCACTTGACATTAGTTTTTTTCACCCATTTAAAGAGACATGGAAAAAATCTGTACCAAGATGGAAAAATTCTAAAAATGTTTCCCGAGTAAAAAAAGAAGATTTTCCATTAGTTCTAAAGTTTGCATTGGATGCTATGGCACAAGAAAAAAATGCTGTTATCAGTGGATTCAAAGCTGCAGGCTTGTATCCTTTCAATCCTTCTGCCGTTGACTATGATGTATTTGATAAAAGAAAGAAATCTAAAACAACAGTAACTAAAGAAAATGTACAAGATGAAGTAACAGAAGATAAGGAAAAACATCTATTAACCTTCGAAACCAATTTATCAAAGGATATTCTGGAAGAATTTAATACTGCTTGGTTGAATCAGACATTGCCTAAGGATCTAGAAATTAGAGGCTTGTATAAATACTGGCTTGATGTCAGTGGAAAATCTGGTAAAGAAATTAATAACATCTTATTTTAATCATTGTTTTCGCGGTATACATTAAAATTTTTATAAATAGCAATTTTTTTAATAAATTAATAATTCGTTTTATTTTTGAATATAACTATATTAATAGTTGATAAAAATATTAAACAACATTTAATATTATGGATAAACAAATTAAAGACTAAAAAAAAAATTTTTAATCTTAATGTTTCAATTTATTTTGTGTTCCATAATTTGGGACATACCTTATGAAACACCCGTACATGCTGCTTCATACTGTTCCATAAATACGGTCATAAGTACTCATCTTTTATTTCAATTAATTTATTAATATTTTCAGCTAAAACTCACTTCATAACAATTTTTATCGCTTCAATAGATATCACAGAAACATTTAATTTGAAAAAATTCAATGTTTCAACTCTATTTTCTTTTAAAAAGAATAAAAGATACAATTCCTATTCATAGAGTGTTCCATAATATGGCCTTTTACCTTATATGTCATGTGTAGACATGACATGTGTAGTTTGGCAGACATTGTATATACTAGATAAGAGATACGAAAAATTTTATTTCAGCTTCTTTTACTCATTTTCTACTCGTTGCTGGTACTGGTAACGATAACAAAAGATATAGGCTTTATACTGATTATAACTCTTTCTTAGTCGCCTTTTATGATACCCTGAAGTTTTAAAGAATGGGAAACCCACAACCCCCAATTGTGAATACTGCCCTCATTATATATTATATATTTTGTCTTAGTAATTAGTTAACCAATGTGAATTAATATAACAATCGTATTACTTGATTTAAGTAAATACAGATAAACGTATTGCTACCATTCATTCACCATATGGGTGCTAGTTAGCCTGAATAGAATCAACCTGACTAACAAACGTGATCTTAATCCTAGAAGTTTCTTAAGCTTTTTATGGACAATCAAAAGATTTGATATTATAGGTCTCAATAAGTATTAAAGATCTGCTCTCTAGAACTGAAACTAATGGTAATAAAATACTTCACATCTTGTACAACAGGAAACCAGCACAAGTGCTAAGTAGACCAGGCGTATATTCACACTAAAGTCCTCTTGCTTGTACAAAAACAACGGTGGATTTAACTGATACCACCATCATCTAGGATCTTATATGGTCTCTTTATTTCAGAAACATAGACAAATAATGTATGACATTTACAAATATTTATTTATTTGGCGTTACAGGGTTACGTTCAAAATAATTTCGCCGTATTTGAAACCTTTTAACATTTAATATATTCCTATAAATATAAACAAAGAAAATATGTCAAATTTATCATAATACGATTGTATAATATCTACATGATTGTTTGCCAAACGTTTGCCAAATACCTACTCAATCTGTCTACCTCAAAAACACGATTCCAATTTGGGCGATATCCAAATTGTCTTACATTTCAATCCATATGAATAACAGACA
Organism: Troides aeacus; assembly: GCA_033220335.2. Lineage (NCBI taxonomy): Eukaryota > Metazoa > Arthropoda > Insecta > Lepidoptera > Papilionidae > Troides > Troides aeacus. Next base: position 9,690,754 of record CM067272.1, on the reverse strand, counting down.
ACAGAAAAACTAGTTATTTCTTTAATTGTTTCATTAATATTTACGAATAACAAATAATTCAGGTTTTAACAAACATACGAAGAATTTTATGAGGTTTAGAAAGTCGTCTCTTCTTTGAGTTATAACATTTATCAGTTAAATTAAGTTGGATAATTACTACTTAATAGTTTCTGCTTATCACAGTTAAGCCAAATGAAAATAAAAAAAATATTTTATTCCTTTTTATTGTCTTTATGAAAATGTACGAAAATTTAGTTAAAGAAACGATTGAGAAAGCAATACCAACTTATACAGATAGAAAATCGTATGCGAATGTATTCAGTTAGCGTGAGCAGCCTTGTATGGATGCAAATACAGTACAATACTGTCTTTGAACTGGAATTTCAATTTAAATAAATGGAGCAATCATATTAGAAACTTTTGTATCGTTTACATAATATAATTTTTTTGGTTTTTACCCCAGCTATTTCACTAGGTACAACGCCCTTTAAATCTAAACGCAGTATAGTTTGCACACCGTGATGTTACCTACCTAGACGGTCTGTATAGGGAACTGCTATCATACTAATTAACCGCATATAAATGTTAAAACTCCGAGAACTTTATACAATACAATATTTAGGTTATAAAGTCTATAAAAAAGAATCCAGTAATAGGAGATATCTCGAATCCCCCCTCCTAATGAACTGAAGGAGACCATCGGGAGGGTTTTAGTGGGTAGAAATTCCACATAACCTTGTCTTCCCCTCAGGAGCAGGGTACGTTTTAAGATATCTCCCACGATTATACTAAAAAAAATTATATTACTGTGAACAGATTCTTACTAACAGATAAACATTTCTTTTAATTTAAGAAAACAATTAGATTAGCGATACTTTCACCTCATGGTAAGTGATAGGCTTATCCATTACAACCTGGTTCAACCATCCATCATCAAATGCCATCAAAAATTACTGCGTACTGTACGTATGTTGCTTGATTTTAGTAATGCCTTTAATACTGTCGACTTTGATATCATGTTAAGTATTCTGCGCTCTCTTAACATATCTCCGGTTGTTATTGAATTGTTTCATAGTTACTTGTTTGACCGTCAACAGCGCGTCCAAGTGTAGAATAATTTCTCCGCTTGGTTAAACACCGATGCTGGCGTGCCTCAAGGTGGCGTGTTGTCTCCAATCCTGTTCGTTATTGTCATCATTTCTATAATCCACGACTTATTTTTTTCGTATGCTGACGATCTCCAAATTTACACTCAAGTTTCTCTTGGTGACCTCTGTTAGGCCGTCCACAGTATTAAGTCTGATTTTGCTTGTATTAAGGATTTGTGGAAATTGTATGGTCTGAACGTAAAACCTAACAAGATACATTGAGTCATAATCGGAAGCCCTAGACTACTCTCCAAAATTAACTAGTCCGGCGTTCTTAACGGTAACTTAATTCCGTTTAATAGTAAAGTTAAGAATTTAGGTATTTATATTAACTCCTGTCTATCGTAGGTACCGCAAGTTAATGATGTGAGTAGAAAGATGTATGGGGCTATAAGCTCCTTGCGCAGACTCCGCAATTTTCTTCCAACAGCAACTAAGGTTGCGCTTGCTAATTCTCTTCTTCTGCTTACTTTCGACTCTTAACTGAAGCGCAGCTTGATAAGGTTGACCGTATTCAAAATTTGTGTATACGATTCATATTTGCGTTACGCGTTACAATCACATCTCTGAATATCGCAAAAAACTCAAGTGGCTGCCAATCCGTCTTCGCAGGAATACTCACATTCTTTCCACTTTATACAAGATATTGTCCAATCCTCTAACACCTTTCTACCTAAAAAATAAATTCCAATTTATTTCCGATTGCCACAATGGTACTCTTCGCGTTTCAATAAACCTTTTCCTTCGCGTCCCCTTGCATTCCTCAATTGCATTTTTCCAAAACTCCTTTTCCGTTACGGCGGTTGACTTATGAAACTCTTTACCGAACCATATTCGTATCCCCAAATCCCTATTTTCTTTCAAAAGACACTTAAGTATCTACTATTGTAAACTTTAAATTATAAATTCTGTCTAATTGAGATATTGCTTGCTTGTCATCAAGTGTTGTAGTTTTTAATTATTTAGTGCACCACTATCTTTTCTTTGCTTTTAGTTCACGTCTGCCTTTCCAATGGGTTGTCTGGAAGAAATTGCTTTTTGAGCAATAAGACCGCCCACTGTACATTCATATACATATATAATGTATTCCATATCTTGTTACTGGTGTACAATAAAGGAGTAATAAATAAACCTGGTGTTAGATTGATATACCCTGCACAATGTTACCCTCGTAATTTTATGTCTCATTATCCCAGTAATTTCATTAGCGTCGTTCAAACCGGAACACCGTAATGTTTGCACAGTAAAGTTTGGCAGCAGAAATAGGAGCTGCGATCGTACCTACCTAAATTATCTCCGGCAACAAAGACCTACCACCAACGAAACCTACTGCTGTTATGGGCGCCTTATATAAAAAAGTACATAAGATATAAAATTTTATATATGTACTTGTGTAAGCGCAAGTTAATATCGTTTCTTGTGCCATTCTCCGGAGCGAGCTGGCATCACTTTGAACGCTTTTTAGAGCGCCTGTATGAGGAGCGGCGTCAGCTCTGGCACAATGCCAATTTGCCAGCGCTTTGTTACTCCCGATATTGCCCAGTTCTATTCACACGGACACGTCAAGCAACCATCAAACCAAAACGAATTGAAATAAAAATACTACCACTACATGTGCAATCATACTACCTCTTGCTTCTTCAAACTGGTGAAACCCGTTTCGGTCGATCTCATAAACTTTAAACGTTGCATGTTTAGTCTACCACCATAAGTGTGTAGACGACTTCTGGTGGTAGATCTCAGTTGTCGAAGACTGTCTAGGTAAGTACTACCTCAGCTTTCATTCCTACCGCCAAACAATAGTGAAATTACCCCAGTATAACGAGACTTAATCTTATGTCTCAAAGTGACGAGCACTATGTGGTCTTATCATCCTGACTGGCGCCACATTGTAATGGATAAGTGTATCGCTTACTATCAGGTGAATGTCTTGCTTGTGTTCTAGCTTCGTCGAATAAAAAAATGAAAACAATTCAAAGACACACATCTCACAAGAAAGTGTTTGATATCCTTTACTCTTAGATGGTCTCTGTTGTTGAAAAAGGTCTAGGTACTACCGCAGCTCCTATTTCCACAACCATAGTTATGTTGCATGTTACAGTAGTATTCTCAAACATAACCGTGTTCTGGGTTAAAGGATATTGTTACATTGGACATTACATCTTGTATCTTCAAGCGACAATCGCTATGAGGTGTTGTGTATATTATACTAATCGGCACGTTGTTGTGGGCAAACTTATCACTTACCATCAAGTGAATGAATTTCGAATAACAAAGTCCTATAGTGACAATTTTATATTATTTACTTAGTCTTTATATTTAATAGAAGTGAACCTATTTTATCTGCTACTACTACAACGGGACGAAAACCAATTTAACTATTGAATTATTAAACTTAGCGGTCGGACGGTTGTTTCAAGAGAATTAATACGATATGAAACAGATCCGTAAAGTTAAAATTAAGATTAATCACTCAATTATTACTATAGAAACCTAAGTTTATCAAGTTCGGACATCAATCGAAATCAACACCCCTTGGAATCTATTAATAGACAATATGATCAGAGGATTGATAAATCGATACCAAAATTTATATATAAGTTTATATATTATAAAACCTTTACATTCACGTACAACAAACAGAACATATATAACATATTCTTTATACTGTACTATAATATTAATAAAATTAAAAGGTTTTCTTTACAAAAGGAGGTGGTTGTGTACTAGCACTCTTCTACGGTACATTTTTTCTTAATTATAAGTATCCTCTTTACCGAGGGCAGCTAAAAAACAGAATTAACCATAAAGTATCTCCGGGTTTGGAAGGACTGAATTTTTTATGTTACACCTAAAGCTTTGGACCTTTTAATATACTTGAAGATAAATCTTTATGTGTTATTCGTTATTTATGTACGAATTACTAAAATTACTTATAGAGTTGATGTCTAACATTCGTATCAAGAGAATCGATAAACGTTTGCTAGGAATTAAATAACCATAAGGCATATACAAGTACAATAAATATATTTAATACTAAGAAATTAGTATAAAGCATATATTCTAAATGTATATCTTAAGCATACACTGCCATGTTGTTAAAAATATATAAGTTAAACATAATAACACACAGTGATAAATAAAAAAAAATACTTCACATGTGGGGCGTTGCAGAATATTGCATAATACTTACCATCCAACAGAGCAAGCACTGGAAAAAAGAAAAAAAAATCCAATAAAGTCCAGACATGACAGGAAGTCTTCGACCTATATCGGACGCCTCTCTCCTCACACAGGACCTGTGGTGGCTCACAGTAAAAAAATTGTGTTTATAAGAATAATTTAACAAAAACTCATTGAGCTATTTTTCGAAAGTCATTATATCGGTTTAAAAATCCACGTCCATCATGAACATTTAGAAGTCTAGCTCGATCTGACCTCTTCTACAAGACTTAAAAAATGTATGAACCCGGAGCTGCAGCTTATTTCGAAAGCGTTTCGATAACCTCGAAGTATATCACAGTATTATTGCAGTATAAGCGTCTGAATGTCCTATTTATCCTGTCGATTATTTGAATAATAGAAAAACTATTTTGTGATAATAACATGCGATTAAGCTAATAGAATGAATAGTGCCAAAGCTGTCATAACATCAAGCTTTGCCAAGTATATTACCTATTATTTGAGTCATTAATTGGATTTCCGGAGATCAAAAGCAACCGGGCAACGGATGATATTGTTGGAATTTCAATATTAAAATAATTTTCAACTTACAACCGGTTCGTAATAACGTATAACGTTAATAGCTGTACCGGAAATAGCAACGATTATATATGTAATAAAAATAAATTAACTATCAGTTATTTATTTTTAGTTTACTCGTATCAAATATTATGTCATTACATATATAATACAACATATTTTCATTTGATATTTCAAAAGAAAAATATATACACCAGAATACCCTTCTTAAATCTATGTCTAAACTTAGGCCATTCAAGATTTCAGTAACAAGCTAAACAAGCGGCACTGTAAGACGTAATCTTAAGATAAAATGTGCTTTTAAATCTTAAGAAGAAACTTGATTTCTTTATATGTTACCTTTTTAAATTTGTTAAGCAATCTTCGATCCCACAGACATATTCGACGTTACACCACCTCGTAGTCTAGTACTGATTGTTACAAACTATAAATGTATATATACTGTTATACAATATAAAGTTGTATAACAGTTTATTTGATGGTTGAGGTTTTTTTTTGTATCACCAGGCAGGTTACCACCTTCAAATAGCAAAATCTGCCGTCATAACAGCATTGCTGTGTTCCAGCTGTTAAAATATGAAAACCGGTGTATTTTGAGCGAGCTTCATCATCCGTGGCTCAAAACCGTATTATATTTAGTATTAGCTCATCGTAGTTATTACATGTGTAGAATTTAAAAAAAAAGGTTATTTTAAATTACCTGTCTTGTCGTCTACAGCGATATATAATAATAGAACAATAACAACACTGAATAAGTTCTAAACTGTCTCTACGACATTTTGATTCATTGCCAAATGTTGCGTATTTCCTGATTCAACTATATGTCAAGATCAATCGGATATGATAAACGATAGAATGCGAACTTTATGAACGTATAAAATTTTGTATGTATAGTATATATCCTAACTCAAACGCGATATTAGTTGATAGAAAACGTCGACAATACCATGTGAATTTATCGAATATCTCTGATTCAATCATTCATTCAAACGTATTCAATATTTCATTCATACACTGTACATTTATTACTTCTCTTTGATGAAATTGTGAAAGAAAATCATTAGAAATAATAATAAAGTTTGCTGAAATAAAGTTTGTGCGTTGAACTGAAGTGATTTTTGATTCCAACCACAATTTCAATGCGTCTTTTTCAATCTTTGCTGTCTCTATTAAATTGTATAAAATCTATGCCCTACAGTGAGTTGATCATCGTTATTTATATCTAACAACATCATGTCTCCACGACTATTGTATTTGTCTCTATTACCAGTTAATTTGAAAATAGGATTTCTAAATAGACGGGTCTTGTGATGAGAGCAAATTGGTTTTAGTCTTGTGCAAAAACGACGAAGACCAATTGTGCAAGACTAAGCGAAAAAATTAAAATTCCGTTGAAATAATTAGTTCAAATGTTCATCATAACTTGAACGTATGCTTTTCTTCTAGAAACAAAATATTTAATGTATTATAAGACTGAATATGCAAGCCCAGAACCAATACAAAGATTGTCCAAGTCTTGGTCATGTTCATGCTTTGCTCATCACTAGTTGGGTCGCATTCAAGCCTCTTAAGTTAGTAAGGTGTAACTTTTATTGACTTCAAAACTGTGATTCCTTGAAAAAACATTTTTATTAACAGGAAATCATAATCACCTTAAATGTTTTTCTCGTCCGGTGATGCCTTCATTATTATAAGCATTCATAGGCTACAGTGAGTACTTACCATTAGGCCACTTAGTGGTACAAAAAAGACGAAAACATGTGCCTAATGTATCGGTTTGACGTACGTTGTAGCTAATTACTGAGCTAATGACATTGCAAGGAGTATATTAGTATGTAACAAGTATATTTCAGGCGTAGTAAAGTGGTATAGTAGGACTCGTATCGAAAGTGCGACGTAGTGCAGTGCCTTGTAATCCTTAATTTACTCACAACTGAAGCATTAAGTTAATGCTCCGTTCGTCTTAATATAAACGGAAATTTTGAACTATACGCTATTAAGTATATTAAACTTTAAGCGAGCTCTTGACTAAATTCCCAGGGATACAACTAATTAAGTATACATGTAGCAATGAGGCAATGTTCAGCTAAATTAATTATATTAACGAGCAGTCGCTTAACTATCCGCTCTTAGTTTGACACCTATAGTACACTTGTATTAAATGTTACTTTTAAATATTTCTATGATGATAGTAATTAAAATTAATTATTTTATTTAACTAATTACCAACTAATACAAAAAGGAGGTAACAAAAATTTTACGTGTTTAAATGTATAAGTAACTGTTTCTCTTATTGTATAGGATTTATCTTCATCAATAGTAAGCTATCTTTAGAAAAATCTATTTAATATTCTATTTTCACTTTATCCACATTAGATACTATATTCTATAGTTTTATGCTAGTATTCCTGAAATTTATTATAGTAGCTATACTACTGTAATATTTCCATACTTCTATTTGACAGTCACGATAGTATCCTACAAAAGAGATCTACCACCAGTTGAACCTTTAAAAACAATATATGTATGGTAATGTGAGTTAATAAATGAATATAGTTTGAAGTTCCCATTATGTATAAATTTTATCATCAGCTGAGGAATCCTTTACAGTTATTGGTTATAATATACAATGTACAGATTTCAGCAGTATATTCTCTATATTTTTAGCCTGTTTATAAAGCAATGTAATACATTAAAAAGCAATGAATAGCTAAGAGGGGCGATGGCGTATCTTGTTAAGTATTTTATGCTTTAACTGGACTTTGATGATATAGATTCTTTAGCAGTAATTTACTAAAGCGGAGACGAACCGTATTTCAAACGTATAATTGAATTAAAGTCTTGGAAAAGCGTTTCAATATATACGGTCGAATCCGTTTTATCTCTTATATAAACTGTCTAAAGTTTGCAGATTAATCTTACGGGTCTCTAATATATTTAATTAGATCTTTTGAGATTTACATCGTTATTTTGTTACTAAATAATTATTACAGCAAACTAAAGCATTATAAATAACAACTAGAAAATTATGAACCTGTCCTTATATTCAAATATTTGTAGAAGTCGAACAATATATTTTATCAACGCTTTTTTCTGCCACCAAGGGTGTGGAAATATTACATAATCAATGTGTAGTTGTAGAAATTACGAGACTATAAGTAGGATAAGCTGTTATGTAAAATGTATTAAGCATATCACTTACCACCAGGTGAATGTTATTCCCGACTCGTCTTTTCGTTGTTATAAAAAATACTTACAGAATAGTATCCTCCGTTCCAGTTAAATAAAGTATAGTATAGTCATTACGAACAAACACTTCCTAATGCAGATCGTAAAGGTGATGAGGAACATAAAAGATACCGAGCATTGTATAATATCCGTGGGATAACTCCCACGTCCTCCCCACACTGTCGAGAATGTGACCCATATTTGGACGGTCAGGTCTGCATCATTAGACCGTTGTTAGACAATCGATTGTTTACATTTATATGAATGATTGTTTATATACTAATGTGCTAAGGATGTTGTCTTACAACTTTTTTAAATGATTAAATCTTAATCAACTTGTTAAGTAATGGTCTTCTACATTTTATCTTTCTGGCATTGTTCGACCTCAATGCTTTGAATTTAACTTTATTCATTAAAGTAATGTAAACAGGCTGAGGACGGATTATTTTTCTCAATCTGGCCGCCAAACTTCAGTTTGAAGAATCTCATTATTGTGATAATATTCATATTCGTATAATATACCAAGCTATTCCCTGTTCTCTTTGCTGGTCGTGAACCCAGGCACTCTCTTAGGGGAAGGAACTTTGTAAAATCAATTATTAGCTGTCCCTTAAACGGCAATAGACATACCTGTACCAAATTTTGAATGTTTACATATAATAGTTTTGGAGAATCGTGATGTATATATAATATATACAGATATTTGAGCTTTAACAATATGACCATTTTTCCAGCATTCAAACTTTGTGGCTTGTTTAGCAACGAAATGTTAATTCTTATTCATAACTTTTGTGCTTTTCCACTGTTAGAGTTAAAACTGCATACAATTATTTTTAATAGTTCTAAACGTTTGTTTCCATAATCATTATTAGCCGGAAGACGCTCATTTCAAAACATAGGCTACTCTCAAGTATCAACCGTCTGTCCTCTGCTTCCCATAACCAACAACGTACGACCTTCACCAATTCGTCGGTCTTGCTTAAAAACGACTGTTTTTGGACCTTTTGCTGTATAATAATTTTATTACTAACTATTAAGGTACCCACGTTTAGCACCTTTTGCGTTTAAAGGTTACGAGGTTTACTTTATATTTCGGTTAGAAATATATTCAATTTATTACCTTTAAAACATGTATAAGCTATTCAAGATACATTTTCACCTGCCTCAGCAATAGATAACAATTGTGTCTATGATCGTAAACTACTTTACGCCAGCTGCACTTAAAGTATATTACCACTGGAGTGATAAGAGCAGAAAAACATAAAAATTGTTTATGAATATAATTTACATGTTTATTCAAAGGATACAAAAGTAAGTAAGAAATACTTAGCATGCGTCTATGATTTTTTTTTTTTTTTTTTTAAGTAAAATTTATAATAGTTCTTGTTCATAGACGCATAATATAATATAATATATTAAGAACATAAATATAATAATAAGAACAAGAACTATTATAAATTTTACTAAAAAAAAATTGTATATGACCCTTTTTGCTGAATATTATGATTTTCTTTCAGTCATAATCGTTATGTTTAATTAGAAAATACTACTGATAAAAAAATATTAATCATTATTACTAGTGCAACTTTATTAACCGATAACCTAGATCCTAGTTCTGTTATACATACCTTTAAATGGTGGCTTATTGCATAGAATTGATTTAGAACGAAATGGAAGTTAATCTACTGGCAATATATCTATAGATAAATATGATATACTTAAAATCCAAAAGTAGAACCGGAAGTAAAAGGAAGGTTTTCGAACAACCGGTTTAAACTGTGTTAGTGTTTCTTCATAGAGTTTTTAGTTTTTTAATTATGATTCAGTACTTAAATTTCAGTGTATAAATAAAAATGGCTGTTTAATGGAAATAATGTGAAGAAATATCTGTGCTGGCAACCCCCGGCAACTGACGGTTCAATATGAGGATTAAGCTTATCCAAATAGTATTAGGGCTATTCCCATTAAATATAAGATTAAGGCTTCTTTCGTTACAAGTAATTGATCTATTTTAATACCTTTAAGAAGATTACTTTCGGTATACATAAAGTACTCTTAGAGATTAATCGATATTGTTGTTGAATTTTAAGAAGTAGAAACGAAAGACGAGAAGATAGATAAAATACAGTATTTTTTTATGTTTACCTTAACCTATACAAGTGTGTCCAAATGTGTTTTCCATGTTAAATGCTTAAAATCAGAACCTGAAAGTTGAAACGTTTGCCAATTAAAGTTTTCAGAATTTTTCTACAATTTTTACTTCTTCCAAATATTAATGGACATCCGACTACAAAGTGATGAGGACAAAACCTTAAAGTTACTAACTCTTTAATGTTTATAATTGATAATAAAAGTAGCTTTGATAACTTAATACAAAGAGAACGTACTTAACTTAAATAATATCATGGAAAAAAGATATTATAAAGTTAGAGTAAACGAAAATATGACAAAAAAGTTCGAACCTCAAGGTTAGGAAATAGATGCTAGATTTGGTTGAAAGTGTAGCTTTTATTATAAACTATACACTACTAAAATAAACAATTCTGCATTCTAATAACACGTTGTAATATATACGTGAAAGATGGATAAGACGGCAGTGATAAATGAAATCGTAAAAACTGTTTATAGACGCAGCGGTCAGCGTGTCACGGAGTTTGTTATTTAGCACATGCCACTGTTCCAAGAAGCTCATTGCACACATTACTAGTCGACTAATACCGACACTGAAATCTGCATATACATTATACGCTCAAAATCGCTTGAGTGTGGATTTTGACACCAGGATTATCATACATTACCTCATCATGACGTACGCGACCAATGTTTACCGGACTGTTCTATACTGCAATGACACCAGCAACGATCATATTGAAAACGTATCAATATTATCGTTTTGTGTTAGAAATGAAATATTTCAAGATGGTAAGTTATCAACAGTGGAACCTCTTGTTTATTTAAAATTTAAAAAAAAAACTGATTTCCGTTTCCGTAGCTGAAAACATAGCAACCTATCAACAATTTCGACTTACTAGGTCAAGTTGACCAATTCATATTACACAAAGTTTAAAATCGATTGTCTTATAATTTATTAGTATTTAGGTATTGAATTTAGTTTTAGTAGATCTTTAAGTATATATGTACGTATATTTTATTATTATAGTACTACTACTACTACTACATATTTAACTTACAAGTAATTGACAAAGAGAGCTGTTGTTAGGAAAACGTGCTCATCCAGAATAATCACTCTCACATACTATTACGTGGCATTAGCTAAGATCGTATGCACAGCACCACATTGCGCTCGTGGCCTTGAGACATCAGTTAATTCTCCTTACTCTAGTAATTTTACAAGCTACAACACCCTTCAAACGGAAACAGTGATGTATGCGCGTTGTTTGGCGGTAAAAATATGCTATATATGTTGACAACCGGAACACATAAATACCGGTATGTAGGCAGTTTTGTAGGATGACCAAAACTCCACAACATATTGCCCCAGAATTGAACAAGGGACCTCTGTGTTAAAAGGTTAAATCTCTGGGTTAAACCTTGCTGCCTGATGTGAGACATTCATAAACTTATTTTTTTATTAAACTGAAACAATAATATTATATTAAAGAGAAACCAAACAGTAAAGTTGTAAAAAAGAATTACTATTATACGAATTAATGAGATTCACGTTGAACTCTTCATTAGTAGTATGGATTAACGTATTCGTCATTTTGTTGCATAATAGCGGCGCGAACACTCCGCCACAGTACGTAAACTGTCATAGCTAACAGTCGCTGGCCGGTATAAATAGGCCCGCAAAGTAGACGTGACCCAATTCACGCGGGTCAACGACCTCCAACAGGGACCGTTTTAGGGAAAACGTCGTTCGTAGAAAGACGGAGAAACGACAAAAGATACTAATGTTCATCGATTTACAAATCACAATTTCTTGTTTCAGTATTACTTTAGATTGGATATAACAAAAAAAATCTAGACTATAACTCAAAGTAAGAAAAAAACAAAACCTTTCTTATTTTGCTATAAGTCGATCATTTTCCGATGGTAAGTGATACGCTTACCCATAACAATATGGCTTTAAATATGATGCATATATACACTGCATTATATGCTCTTCGCATTGAAAGTTAATATAATAAACATCCCCATAATACTATCCCCTTCGAACCGGATCAAGGTAATATTGCAAGACTACTCTTTACCAATAGAGGTAGAAGCTGCAGTAGTATTAAGACGGCTTCCAACAACTGAGAACTACCGCCAGAAAATAGCTATAATAAAGCTCATCTTTATTAATAGTTAGTTATTGGTTCACTCATAATCATCATTCCTAATGTCCTGTCAGTTCCTTAAAATCAGTTCATCAGACCTTCTCTGTAAAGAACCGACAAAAAATTCATAACGAAGAGAAAACTACTTTGTACTTAGAAACTCGAAAAGCCACTATTATTACTTTCACTAAAATATTAGTGATACAGTTATAAGATTTATTTATAAGCAAACATTTAAGTATCAGTCCTAAAAAGACCGATAAACGTGTACACAATTCTACCTGCATCCCAAATGTTTAATTTTAACCAAAAAAGGAGGAGGTAACAAGATTAATGTTATCATGATCAACAGGATATTACCTGTTATACCTCGCGATAAAATTAAGAAAACAATGAAGCATTAAATGTGACATTAACTTACATTACCAGGAACATGAACACCTTAATAATAATTACTGCGAAGTGAAAGCCGAAGCCGTTCACCATTCATCATTTATCCTCATCGTTGTTGCCTCCCCTCATATCTTGACTTAACCAGTATTATCCAAATGTTTGCTTTATTACAATAATGATCTCTCATATATGAATAATTGTATTATTTCGAATATTTCAATTTATATATTCACACTAACAAATGTTATCTATATATAGGAGATATCTAAAGATTTATTGATTCCACACTAGATATCCGAAACTATCAGACGTTAACATTAAGAATTGTTGGAGATATTGCTCCTGCCATTTAAATCAGCTAAGAATGGGGGGTTTATAAAGGGGAGGAGCCCTGGAGGTAGTGAATTATCCCCAGGAGACAATATTTCTGAATAATTTCAAGTCTATATTTCTAATGTAATTCTATATTACGGCCAGTGAAGCGGATGGGGTACTGTTAATATAATAATATTGTTTAAATATTACTAATAAGTCTTTGGAGAGAGATCCTTGAGGAGACCTACGTTCAGCACTGGGCGTCTTCCTTCCGATGTTTTTTTCTATAATTATTTATATACAAATAATAACTAGTAATTCGTTATGAATGACAACCGCATAATTAAAGACAGACTCATATGAATATAAAGTATATAATGCAACACTAATCTTTTGTTCAGAGACTACCATATAAATATTATATATCGACTCTGTGGTTGTAATAACCTGACCATAATCATATATCCCTCTGAAAGATTTCAGGATGATACTTCTATAATGTGTTCCATAGAGAAGTTTTTTTTTTATCAGATTCTTGATTAAATGAAAATTCTTAAAGAGTTTCAAGTATATATTATATATAAGTTTGGCAAATATCTCCCTTCCGCTTTTTTGCTCTTTATTCAATGCTTTATAAAAAGTGTTACAGTGATCGGATTTAGTTCAAATATGCGCCGTTTTGTTCGATAATCTGTTTCCATCTAGACGGCAACTTCATAATACCTCCCTCGTAGAAGCCCCCCTCCTTATTTGCGAAGAACTCGGACAGCCACTTTTCACAAGCCTCTTTTGAGTTCAACTTTACACCACCAAGGGCGTTCACCATGGACAGGAACAGGTGGTAATCACTTGGCGCTATGTCCGGGCTATATGGTGGATGCGATAAAACCTCCCATCCGAGCTCCCGTAGCTTCTGACGAGTCATCAACGAAGTGTGTGGTCTGGCGTTGTCCTGGTGGAACACTACACCCTTCCTGTTGGCCAATTCTGGACGCTTCTGGTCGATCGCCTGCTTCAAGCGGTTCAGTTGTTCGCAGTAGATGGTAGAATTAAGCGTCTGGCCATATGGGAGCAGCTCATAGTGGATGATTCCCTTCCAATCCCACCAAACACACAGCAAAACCTTCCTGGCCGTCAATCCCGGCTTGGCCACTGTTTGGGACGATTCACCGGCCTTCGACCACGACCGTTTTCGCTTGATATTGTCGTATGTGATCCATTTTTGGTCGCCAGTCACCATCCGCTTCAAGAATGGGTCGAGTTCGTTCCGTTTCAGCAGCATATCGCAGGCGTTAATTCGGTCCAGAAGGTTTTTTTGCGTCAAATCATGCGGCACACAAACATCAAGCTTTTTTTTGTATCCAGCCTTCTGCGGATGGTTTAAAATGGTTTGGTGACTAACTCCCATCTCCTGGGCGATGTCACGAGATGCCACATGCCGGTCTAACTCGATGTAGTCCATGATTTGATCGGTATTTGTCGTCACAGGTCTTCCGCCGGCTGGCTTATCCATGGTGTCGTTTTCACCGGCTCTGAATCGTCGAAACCATTTCTCCGCGGTTCGAAATGATAGAGTACCATCCCCCAAAACACCATTAATCTCACGGAACGTTTCTCTAGCGGATTTGCCTTTAACGAAGGAAAACTTTAAAATAGCGCGAATTTCGGCGTTAGTGAATTATATGTTTACACGTCTATAACTGTTGAACGCAATATCCAAACTAATTATGCATAGCGTCGTTTTGTAGGTTATTTCAAGACCTTTCAAATTATGTATAGTATTGCCAGATACGAGTTCTGTAGCGCTTTGTACATAGCCGCGAAATTCAAAAGACAAAAAGGCGGAAGGGAGATATTTGCCAAACTATTATGACTTTAAAATTACACGCGAGTTTCCATTTTATATATTTATTAAACTCTATGTAAATATAAAAAACTTTTTTACTATACGCTTATGTTAGTACTATTAAAATATTGTGTGTCATATAGAACTTTCAATGATATTTTAGTATGAACATATATATAAATTAAGTTTTATTAGCATCTTACAGAAAGCCTTTGTAGGTATAAGTAAATATAGTATTTGTACAAATACAATAATTTAATTAAAATTTTAATGTATTAAAGTCGATAAATCGTTATTAATAGTGTTTATAGAAATGTTCAATTACTCTGAGAGTAGATAAACCTTTGACTGCGTATCCAGGAATTGCTAACGAGGATAAGACGAATCTTAATATTAAACGATAAGCCCATCTCGGAATATGATACCTAATATATTATTAATAATATGGCATGATCGATATGACCTGAATTTCAAGTTAAGAGATAAAGTGGCGACGATCAAGTGTGCTCACATGGGAGATATTGGATTTCATGTATGAACAAATACGGAACATCAATGTTGTTATGACAGGATAATAACAATGTGAGAGTGGGAGGTTTACAGGCTATTTCGAAAATCAATACTCACCATCCAAACTTAACAACGTGACCGGGGAATCGAACCGGAAATTTGTGTGTTACAAGGGAAATAACAAACTTATATGTCGAAGCATTGTTTATGCGATAAGAATGGCTTTGGAGATGGTTTGCGCCGGGCGCCGTGCCCTATATTCCTTAATAGCGGAAGTCGCGACCACCCACGAGATGTGTGACCACACTTATGTGTCGATCTACAGTCAAAAGTATTTATTAAAAAACCTCTGCGTATATACATAATGTAAATTTCTGCTACGTTATTAATTAAGGAAACGAATTTTGAGCATCCGACATATTCCAAGAACAACAGCTTACGTTTACATGATCTGCGTGGTAGAAAGAATGAGAGTACGACTCATGTCCCCGTAATAAGAACATAAAGAGGACTGCTTATATGTATTTATATAGAAACATCTTCACGAGGAAATCTTAAAAAAAATTAAAAACAGTCATTGAAGATGTTGAGAAATAGTATACTTCGTACAGTTGTTTTAGCGCGTATAAATTACTAATAACAAAAAAAATCCAAGTACGAGATTATCCACGTTTGTATAATCTTTCGGTTTCTTTTCAATTAAGACTATTACAGCTGAAAACCACGTTTGTGTTTTTTTAATAAAACCTCTAACACTTATTTAATTATTCAAGTATTTCACTTCAAAGTAAATAACCAAGGCGGTGTTAAAATATTTTTAGATACTTTTTTATTTTTCTTCGTAGTAAAAATTTAGTATCCCGGTTAATGGTTTTAGTAAAAAGTTAAAATTTTAATTCATCTTCATCGTCCGTCTTCCTTATTGCAGGTACCTCGAGAAAGCTTCAAACACATAGTGAAAGCGTGCGAGTGCCCACTCTACTGGAAGATGCCACTGTTCCTGGCGACACAGCAGAGTCTTCACGCGCCAGTGGATGGTCACAAGTTCATAGACTTTTGGAGGGAGTAAGTCAAAACAATTCACAACAAACAACACTACCTTAGAGTAAGAACAAACCACAGAGAGCAGAATTATCATATCCATTTCACTCATCAAGCAGGAGCATATGAATATTACATCATACATTAGTGGTGTGTTGTATAAACATCTTAATTATTTCTATTGCCGAAGTAACACTGTTAACGCACTATCAATTTCGTTGCATTATTGTATCAACAAATAACTTTTTTGATAGAAATAATAGCTCTAATAAATTTATATGTTACTGTACGAAAATAACAGCGGAGCTATTATGTATCGTACGAACGATCATTAATAGCGAAAATTCCAGTGGCTTATCGTAAAATGCGACGACCACCAGTGCAAAAACTACTTACCATGGCTCATTTATCATTGATATAATAATAATTAATTATTTGACTACAATTATTTTGCAATTTTCGAGTCACTTATCGTTAGCAGGATATATATATACACACGCAGCGGATTACACAGATAAGAGTACAGCGACCACATGAACTCTATACATCCCAAAATTTATTATCTATACACTATCTCTTTGAACATTGTTTAAAAAAATATTGTGTACTTTAAAAGTTAATAAAAAGTATTGTTTTTATAGTAATAGCAACTAGTATTCCAGTCAATATATTATATAATATCGTTCAGGTCGCTCGGATGTTTTCTACAGCCCAATAGGTTGGCAAATATCTCCCTTCCGCCTTTTTGTCTTTTGAATTTCGCGGCTATGTACAAAGCGCTACAGAACTCGTATCTGGCAATACTATACATAATTTGAAAGGTCTTGACATAACCTACAAAAAGACGCTATGCATAATTAGTTTGGATATTGCGTTCAACAGTTATAGACGTGTAAACATGCGAGTTCACTAACGCCGAAATTCGCGCTATTTTAAAGTTTTCCTTCGTTAAAGGCAAATCCGCTAGAGAAACGTTCCGTGAGATTAATGGTTCTTTGGGGGATGGTACTCTATCAATTCGAACCGCGGAGGAATGGTTTCGACGATTCAGAGCCGGTGAAAACGACACCATGGATAAGCCAGCCGGCGGAAGACCTGTGACGACAAATACCGATCAAATCATGGACTACATCGAGTTAGACCGGCATATGGCATCTCGTGACATCGCCCAGGAGATGGGAGTTAGTCATCAAACCATTTTAAACCATCTGCAGAAGGCTGGATACAAAAAAAAGCTTGATGTTTGGGTGCCGCATGATTTGACGCAAAAAAACCTTCTGGACCGAATCAACGCCTGCGATATGCTGCTGAAACGGAACGAACTCGACCCATTCTTGAAGCGGATGGTGACTGGCGACGAAAAATGGATCACATACGACAATATCAAGCGAAAACGGTCGTGGTGGAAGGCCGGTGAATCGTCCCAAACAGTGGCCAAGCCGGGATTGACGGCCAGGAAGGTTTTGCTGTGTGTTTGGTGGGATTGGAAGGGAATCATCCACTATGAGCTGCTCCCATATGGCCAGACGCTTAATTCTTCCATCTACTGCGAACAACTGGACCGCTTGAAGCAGGCGATCGACCAGAAGCGTCCAGAATTGGCCAACAGGAAGGGTGTAGTGTTCCACCAGGACAACGCCAGACCACACACTTCGTTGATGACTCGTCAGAAGCTACGGGAGCTCGGATGGGAGGTTTTATCGCATCCACCATATAGCCCGGACATAGCGCCAAGTGATTACTACCTGTTCCTGTCCATGGTGAACGCCCTTGGTGGTGTAAAGTTGAACTCAAAAGAGGCTTGTGAAAAGTGGCTGTCCGAGTTCTTCGCAAATAAGGAGGAGGGGGGCTTCTACGAGGGAGGTATTATGAAGTAGCCGTCTAGATGGAAACAGATTATCGAACAAAACGGCGCATATTTGAACTAAATCCGATCACTGTAACACTTTTTATAAAGCATTGAATAAAGAGCAAAAAAGCGGAAGGGAGATATTTGGCAACCTTATATTAATATTTAATTACCACAGAAATCGAGTCTATTACAAAAAAAGGACTTTATGTAGTATACAATTGGGATATTCGTATAAGATTAAGGTGTTAATAGATGCAATCACAGTAAAAGACAGTTAACTTAAAATTGTTTAGTTAAATCCGTACGAAACGATGTCCAACTAAAACTGTAACGGCAGATATTAAATGTTATCTTTTCGTTTATTTTGTATAGATTATATTATTGATTTAGTATGTAGCCTCTTATAAGTTCTTTCTCATTTTCATTCCTTTATTTCAAATTCGGACACTTTATGAATAGAAATTTCACAAGTTAACACGACTTCAATTTGTTTCCAGAATGACATCACTGTGCCACGACCAAGCGTCGCGGTTTGTATACATACTCACCCGTGGGAAAAGCAACTCACTGGCCCCCGAGGACTTCGTGCCCCTGGTGCAAGATGTTGTCGACACGCATCCTGGGCTCTCGTTCCTAAAAGAAGCCACCGAATTCCATTCTAGATATGTACATACGGTAAGTTATACCTTACAACCAACCGCTTAGGAAATTAGCTGTATAACAATGAGTCCAATAAGGTTTATGGATCAAGATCAATAAATCTTAGCATAAAATCTTTCTTAATTAGACCTCTAAGCAAAATAAATTGTTAAACAAATTTTAATTACGTTTTCAGGTAATCGCAAGAATATTCTACTGCGTAAATCGGTCGTGGTCGGGCAGAATATCGATACCTGAGCTGCGAAGATCAAATCTGCTTCAGGTGATACAGTTGTTGGAAGACGAAGAGGACATCAATCAAGTCACACAATATTTTAGGTGAATAGGCAAATACTTACATTTATGTATATTTAACATTCAAATGGAAGACTCAAAGCAACAAGCGCAATGTGGGGCTGCGTATACCGCAATTAGGAACTCATGGTCATGTACGGACTTTTCGTTTAACAAACAGTGTAATATACTGCTCGACTTAACGCTTCGTTGAATAAAAAGGTTCTAGTCTAAGTCTTTATCAAATTTGATGGAAGTTTCATGAAAGCTGGCCGCACAACAATAAGTCGATGTAATGTACAAACCTGTTCTCAATTTATATTATTAATGAAAGTAAGACAGAAAGAATAGAAATGAGTTGAATATGTTAATGATAAACCCTTATATAATTCCAGTTACGAGCATTTCTACGTTATTTACTGCAAGTTCTGGGAGCTCGACAGGGATCACGACCTGTTCATAGACAAGCACGACCTCGCGAGGCACAACGACCACGGTGAGCATATTTTTATATATTCGTCACAAGTTACGAATGTTTAACATGTAACAGTTATAAACGTGTACTATATTATACAAGAATAAAGCATTCCACTACCGAGATATTCATTTACTTTGTATATTATTTATGACTAACATTTAGCTTTGACTGTACCGCTTATAGTTGTCAAATTACCATTGTATCTTCTGATTTCAGTGAATATATAATGAAATCATTATTTGTATATTTATTCTTTATTGTCATACCTTATTAAAAAATAAAATAAAATTAATATCGCGAAACCCAACAAAATGCTTTTCACTCTAAAATCCTTGATACGGCTGAATATACTTTATACGCTCAGCTGTGAACCTAAAAAGAGCTAATTCTTTTTTAAATACCCTAAAAACAGTTCTACCGTTTTAGATCTATGACGGTACAGACATACAGATATTTGTGGTAAATTACATATATAAAATTGAGTGTTTTTATTATTCTAGCTCTCTCCAGCCGCATGATTGAGCGCGTGCTGTCGGGTTGCGTGACGCGCGGTAACCAGAATCGTCTCACGCCGGACGGCGAGCCGCGAATGTCATATACAGAGTTCGTGTGGTTCCTCCTCGCCGAAGAGGATAAGACCCACCCAACAGCTATCGAGTATTGGTACAGGTGGGTACAGTTCCGCCTGAACTTCACAAGAAGTTACACCCGGCTGTTTGCGACCTCTTTATCCCCATAAAAAAGGCATAAATGGAAAAGGCGTAGCTCGATCCGAATACGCTAGTTCTCATTCATTGACAGTCAGAATACAACAATGGTGTTATGATGGGACATTAACAATATGACTGTAAGAAGGTGTTTGCTGGCCCGGGGAACATACCGGGAAGTTTCGTGGCAAGAGGTTAACTGCTGCTTTTACAAAATTAAGTGCTTCTATGACTTTGGATGTGGTTAAGGTACTAACATTTACGACTAGAACTGGTATTTTTTTAGATAATTTTTTACACACAGTTTACAAAAATTACTAAAATTCTTGATAACCGTTTGAAGCTATTCGTAATTAAAATCTCTTTATCACATTTTCAACGCGTACTATTTTTTATATTATATAATAGAATCTTTGTTCAACCGTAGACTAAATTAGATTTGAGATATATTGATCCAAAACGTCACTTGTGGTGCGTGTTTTAATAATTATTATTTACAAAAATTAATAAACAACATAACATGAATTTTAGTAACTAATCTTAGAAAACCACATGGTCACGGGCCAAGGTGACTTTTACCCAATGGTATAATTCATTGACCGAACATAATTTACATTGTTCATTAGTGAAATTCCAAATGTTGTTGTATGCGTGGCAGGAATTGAGAAAGTTTTTATGTGGCCTGGTCACGTAAGGTACCTTATCTTTGCAACGCTAAATAATACTATGGTAATGTAACACTTTTGTTGATTCCGTAATAGTTTTCTTGCGTACTATGCTCGATGTATGCACATACAGTGGTAAAACGACACTGCGGAGTAAGATTAATTTGAACTTTATTGTACTTTCCTTAGATTTTTCTTTTATTTATTATATCAAATTATCCCTGATATTATTATTCAGGGAATTATAATTAAATCAAATTATCCTAATAATTATATTCCTATTATTTACAACATTTTCACACATTTACTTTTATAACATCTACACTACCATAGGCTATATACATTTTTTCTAACATACCGATATTTTTTTTTTATACATTATATCTATACTTATACTATCTAATTATATAGTATTCACAAAATACACAGAATATTATTGTGCACATATGCATAAAGTGACATTTACTTATCCTTATTTCTATTATTAATATCTTACATATATTTATACAATAATTTATAAACTTACTTCTAAATAATTTATTTTTTACTACTTCCGGTAGACTGGCTGTATCTATTATTAAACCTGTCTCCTGCTCAAAATCATACCTCAGGCATTTATGTACAGGACACTCTGTCAGCAAATCTTTCCTTAGGTTTATAGGAGTGCAAATTAATTAGAGGTAAAATAAGTATTTTTAACATTAAACCAATAATATAAAGAAACTGTATAGAATTATGTAAAAGTAATGGATGATTCAATGATGAAATTATTACTCTTAATGAACTTATAAGAGAAATATTAATATTTCTACTAAAAATTTACAAATTAATCTTTACAATTTTCAACGCTGTTATTGAAATAATTGTTACATCGGAGTCTTTAAAACTTTAAATATTAGTGTACATACACATTTTTATAAAAAGTATGTAATAAATCTAACTAAAGCTGATAACTGTTCTCATAGTTTTTATTTTTTGTCTTTCTTTTACTTCTTGATTACAACAGATGGCGCTTAACACAAAATATAACTATTAATAATGAAGTTTTATACTGCACTTATAAATGGCGCTGTAAATATTCTTTGGATTGACTACATCGCGGTGTCGAGATTTTCCTTGAATGCATGACTACTGCAGAGCGCTCGTACAGCAGTATCGCTTCTCGGCCTTTTGGCTAAGATCAAAGTGTAGTATCTGTTCTTTTCAGCTTAATATCTGAAAGTTCCCGCACTGCGGGACCAGTATATTAAACTGATTTTTGTAAAGCGACGGGATGTTCGGGGCTCGCTCCACTCCCGTCACGGGTCGGCTCGGCATTGCAGTGCCGCCGAGATCGGCCCACATATATAAACCAATATAACGTCTAATAGTATAACTAGCACATATGTGTATATATGGTAATATATATATGTTATCGTATACATATTATGCATGGGTCGTACTTATATGGTTCAATATCAGTGCACCCTGGTACACAAAAACCACAGGTCTTAACATACCTATTACTTTTTTCAAAATTTAACCTTAACTGTTAGTTTTTTTTTATTATTATTATTATTATTTATACTAATATCTTCTGACTCGGGTCAGAATTCTTATCTACATACATAATTAGTGCTTTAATGAATTTACACGCTTATTTAAAATCACTTATTTCTATTTACAGTTCTCTGTGCAACGTATTTACAGTGTTCTAGAAACTTGTTAGGGCTAGGAACGAGGTCTTAAAATACTTTTAGGCTTTTTCTTGGAAATTTAATCTTATTTCAAAGTAGTTCAGTGCAAATTCAATTTACAAAACTAATTAACGCTTGAGACTTGTTCTTTTATTTTTCTTTAATAACAGTTATTATTAAAGATAGTATAGAAGTATTATTAGATATATTAACAGGAGTAAAAATGTATATCGTATCGTATATATATAACATTTTTTGCACACGGCTGATACTTAAAATAAACTACAATATAAACCTTTAAAAAATATCATCGCACTAATCAAACGAAAAAACGGAAATACTATTGAGACTTGCACTTCTTTAGTACGATTATAGTCTTTAGATTTATAAAGTCAAAGTTCGATTTTGTAGTAGACTTGTTCGAGGGGTCAAGACTTAAGTCTTACGTGCACGACCAGGCCGCCTTGAAAGTATTCCAAAGACTTTAAAATACTTGCAAATGAAATAACAGTTTAAACTAATAATATTAAGTACATACTTTTTGATGTTAATATGAAAAGATAACTAAAAAAAATTTTCAATTGATAAAGCAGTTTTACGTATTTATTTTATAAATGCAACATTTGATGTTTAGCAAGGATTATATACACTGCATCACATTGTGCTCGTCACCATTGAACATAAGCTGTTTCTCGCTACTTCTGTAATTTCATTACCTATAACGCCATGCAAACCGGAACGTAGTAATGCTTGCACACTATTGTTTGCTGGCAGAAATAGAAGTTATGATGTTACCTACCTAGACGATCTCCGGCAACAGAGACCTGTCTACTAAAATACTATTATCGAGTCTATTATTTAGTGCGATTTAACAAAAACCCTTATATGTTATACGGATATGTAGCTATAAGTAATATTGTCTTTAGACTTAAATTGCTTGAGCCTTATACAGCATCAGTACATAATCTGTAAAAAAAATATATCAACAATTATATAATTAGACAAGGTTAAATTTTGTAGGTGATATTTTTCAGGTTTTAAGAAAGACTGAGGTTTTTTACGACAATTGGAACTATAATATTAACATGGAAACTTGTGTTACAGATTTGTATTGTCTACTTGTTTATAAGAAAAGGCTGACAATTGAAGGAAATAATTTGAGTTAATTTTTATTAATTCTTAAAGAAAACGTATAATCTAGTTTTCGGTGCACACAATATATATATAATGAAAATGGGTTTTGTTTGTTTTAATCACATGAAAAACTAGTAAATGTATCAACTATGTAGGAATTATAGGCTATTTATGTTTTCAAATTCATAGATCCTTCATCATTTTATATCCAATTTTTTTTTTAAATTCTTATTTGGTATTATTTATGTGGTTGCTATAGTAACGATTACTTTAAAAAGTTTTTTGTGGTCTAATAATATATTACGGCCAACAAATAGGGTGGGGAACAGCTAGTTACGTTGTACAATATAGATGTAAAAAACGTTATTAAAATCGATTCCAGGTGTATGGATTTAGACGGTGACGGCTACATATCCATGTACGAGCTGGAATACTTTTACGAGGAACAAATGCAACGTATGGAGGCCATCGGTATAGAGACGCTGCCGTTCAATGACTGCCTGTGCCAGGTACAAATCGAAACCTAATAATATTTCTTCGTTATTCTACCAGGTCTTTCACTCGATTCTAGTATTACGCTGCAGATTTTAAAAGCAAAATAAGCTTTCTTTTAAAAAAATCTTTGTCTGAAATGTTTTGTGTATGTCATAATTTTTAAGTTCTACTTAATATTTACATAGGACTTCATTATTTTTCTTAATTTCTCTCCTTTTTCATATGTGCTTTGTCGAATATAAAAGTTCATTAAATTTTATATACATTGACTATCTTTACACATGGCAATAATATTCATTGTGGCCTCAAAGGCAGCGTTTAATTTACAATATTTTTTCTTAAGTATAATTTGAAAAAAAAAATTACAGAAAAAAATAGTTTTGGTTTTCATTAAATACAAACAGATCTTTAGTTGGAATTTTCAAAGCATTACATAGCGCTCATCGCATTTATGTACTAAATACATGTTGATTGTATATTAATATAATTTACTGTACAGATGTTAGACATGGTACATCCATCTGAGGACGGCAAGATAACGCTGACTGACCTCAAAAAGTGCAAATTGACCCCAATATTCTTCGACACTTTCTTCAATTTGGAGAAGTACCTCGACCACGAGCAACGAGATCCTTTCGCGACGCAACGCGACTCGGATTCAGAGGTTGGAATTTAGTATATTGTTTTAATTTCTTTTATTTTGTACGAGTCGGGTATGTCGAAGTTGATATAAATTGTAAGATAATGAAATAGTATTATTTCGTAAAGCAGCACCTATTTCTACTAAGACCCATATTGTTATGAGCAGTCGTAACATTTACCATCAGGTGAATGTCCCGCTCGTCCCGACATTGCTCCGATTAATACAAAAGTCTACTTATTTCATCATAAAAAAATTAATATTGATTAACATGTTCTATAGAAATTTTATTTTTGTTTTTAATACACTACACTGTTTGTATGTACGTATTCTTTCAAATTATTTTTCAGATGTCGGAATGGGACAGATTTGCAGCCGAAGAATACGAGCTTCTAGTTGCCGAAGAAGGAGGAAGCGATGCCCAGGATCAAATGTAAGTTGTAGATCAACGATAAATAGTAAATAAAAACGCTATTCCTAAACATCTTTTTTTTATATCTACAATGGGCTTACATTTGGCCTGATTTTCATATGGTCTAGAGTGGTAAGGTGCGTTTCCATAGTACTCTAGTCATTATATGTTGCCAGAACACTGTAAACGTAGCTAGCCAGGCAGGAGAGCAAAAGCTCCACTGTCAAACGCCATAACTTGAGGCTCCCGAACCAAACCAGAATCCAAAAACCAGAAATCTTTGTGATATTAAGCTCTTATATGCTATGTATGTTGTTTTAATAATTTTTTTTCATTACGTGCAGGCAATTTTATAAGGTAGTAAAAGACGCGGAGAAAAAGAAGTGCGTGAATAAATTCTATGAATTGTGCCGAGTTAGCAGACTTTACGGATATAGATATTTCAAATAATTAGCAATACTCTGTGGTAAAGTAGTTATACAGAATTATTGCATAAGTCCACGCACTAAACGATTTAGACGAGCATCATGCATCATCATGCACCCCCGTACCGAGCTCATATCAAGTTAGAAGTCGCACGCGGCTTTGCTATCTCGCAAATGGTCCTAATATATGAAACCTGTGCTGTATTTACGATAAATATGTTCTGAATGCACCAAATATCATCTACATATCTATAGTAAACTCATCACTTAAAAAAACTCTAATTTGGTTTCTTACATTTACTCGAATGTTATACATTTAATAAACGTAAATGTTACAGACTTTGTTTTTCTTTCATTTATTATTCAGACGTTTCGAGTGCTTTACGTTACCATAGGTTTAAGATGTCGCTATAAATACAACTAAATCAAATATACAAATAGAAGACTTCAAGAAACTGAGGTTATTGTGCGTAGATATTTCTGCGACGACATCGGTGTGGTTAAGACATCTGTGACCTTAGTGACAATCGTCGTGACAATGAGCGCAGAAGGCACTCGAAACGTCTGGTGATAATTATTTTATATACGCGATAGAATACGTAAAATTCAGTTTCATTAAAAAAAATTAGTATATTCCACCTTTAGAACATTCTTTGTAATATATATGTATCATTTAAAGTTTATTTTATTACATCTTGAAAATCCCTTATATATATATATGTTTAATTTGTTCACTATTATTACAATTTTCTTCATCAGGGAGGAAGACAGAACTGGCTATGCTAGGGTAAGAATGTGTTCGTGTATTGCAGTGTATGTACCTCCGCTGCACTTATCCATTTTGACGACAGTTTGTAACATACAAAGTCCGACATTGCTTCATAAAGCTTTTTTGTTTGATATCGAAAAGTATTTGCTCGTCGACTTATCGCTTATACGTGTGAAAATTTGCATTTAATAAACAAAAAAGTATGCATTCGTCATTGTAAATGATTTACTGCAGCGATTCATGAAAATTTTTAATGGAATTTTTCGCTCCAAATACCAAAACTGTTTGCCATCAACTCCGCTGCTTTGTCTGCCTTACTGATGAAAATCTTATATAACCTGTAAATATATCCTCGTCACCACACATGATCTTTGAGCTTTTGTTTTGTAAATAATATTCAAACTCATCGGCATTTGATTAGGCATGAAATAATACTAACATTAATTCGGAATATATGTTGCATTCAGTACATATATACCTTTTTTGGTCAACTTGTAATATATTGACGTAACCATCTAATTACCTGTTCATCCAATTACAGCTCATACGATGAAACCGACGAAGACTGTTTGTCACCAAATATAGATGAAATCACTAGTACAGAAGTGATAGAGGACTCCAGTGTGGAAGACTCAACACTTAGCGAAAGCGGGTCCACCGTTATTAGCCGAGGAAAAGAATCTTTGGGTGCTGCGTCTCGCCCTCAGCCGGTATCAGCGCCATCATCCGGCTTCGTAAATTTAAGTTCCATTTATACAATTGGCAATGCGAATGCGAATAGGTGGCCAAATAAAACCGAAACTGCGTCTAATAATGTTCTACCAGACAGAAAGGCTGAAAAACCCATTCCGCCAGAGAAACCAGTCAGTCTAATGATGATGAACGGTAAGGTGGATAACAGATATGCTGGCTTCAGTAACAACAGCTTTTTGTACTCGCAGCTCCTCAACCCTACCGGCGCCCGTGCCAAAGATCCTCCATCTTACACCGCAGCCACCAGCGGAACAGTATTCGATAAAGCGGCAGAACTTAAAAAAGCTGCCACATCACCAAGTAAAACGGTTAATAAGTCACCAGCGACAAGTCCCGTGAACGGTGTGAATAAAATCTCAGATAATTACGAAAAAGCTATCGCTGAGAGACTGAGTCCCCAAAGAGATGTATCAAGATTGAATCGCAGCAGCTTGTTCAGTAAAGTCAATACTGGAGTGGTTTCAGGCAAATTGAAAAAGAACAACCCTCGCAATCAGGACGAAGAAGATGAAGATTATGCTCGTGATAGTGACGAGTGTTCTATATAGACGTAGTCGGTTGGACTCCCATTCTTGAAGGTGACTCAGTTACCGGGGAATTGTATCATTTAACAGTGTAATCTGCAACCAAAGAGCGCCCTGATCGTGTGCAATTGACAGTTTGTTAGTAATCGTTATGTCGTTCATTAGAACAGAGAGATATTTTTTCAACGTACCCTGACAGGCGGTACTTGCCTTGTGAAGTGTAGAAACTAGAAAGTTCTGTAAGAAAAACTCACTTATAATAGTGTTAACGTAGAAGTGATTAACGTAAAAAGATTTTTGTTAATACAGGTTTTATTATACGTCGCTTGCTTTTTTTGGCATTTTATTAGTGTTTATATAATTTAGTATTGTTTTGTCTTAAAGTTAATGTGTCTCAAACTTATTTTAGGTAATACCATCTCAGTTACTAGAATGAGTATTTAAATTAATAATGTGCTTGAAGATCACTATTATCATCTTGATTATATTACAATCGTATATTAATTGAAATATAAAATGATCTATACCACCACAACATAAAATTGATAAAACTAATTTTATTAGTAAAATTATTTAAATAAATTAGATTTACGTGATTTTTGTATATTTGACAATAGATAACTTTGCTTCATCCATCTACATAGATAAAGCACATTTTTGCCGAAAGATTTCATCAGTATTCCGTCATTAAGCTTCATAATCATATCATGTTTCCATCCACAGGGGCATATTTTGGTATAAAAAATATTCTAACTTTAACATTAAATTTAATCTTAAAATGAACCATAAAGCAACAAAGCTAATTTAAGAAATTCATTATTCTTAGCCATCCAACAAAAAAAAGAAACACGCACATTTTGTGTAGAATAATAAAAAAGAAGTATTTTTGATAAGGGTAACCCATAGTGGTTATATTAACTCATAAAATTACTTTTGAATTGCTATAATGTCAAATTATACATTCATGTATGATGTGTTATTGTATTGCTAGCACTATATGCATAGTTAGGGTGTGTGTGATTAGTAAAAAATATTATTTCTTTTTATGAAATACATTACAAGATACCTATGTCCAGCAGTGGACGTATATCGGTAGAGATATTAATAATTACTACTATTATTTAGATGCTTAAGTTGCGTGGTATAATTCACGTCGAATCTTATACAAAAAATTTACACATATTCCTTTAGGAAATTAAATTTATATGAAAAAAAATGACATAAAATAATAGTAATAGATTAGAGAGGCCTATGTTGAGCAGTGAACAACAACAGGCTTAAATGATTATCATAAAGATAATGAACATTAATAACAACAAAACCGACTTTTACATTTTGCGTGTTATAAATTTGATGAACAAAAATATACATTTTAGTTAATTTATTATAAGATGTAAAGATTTACTTTTAAAATTCTAAGCAAAGATTTAATCTCTTAACATACTTATAAAACACCTTATTAATGATTTGAAAAAAATCGCGAAAATAATATTTCAAAGCAACATCAATGTCTTTTTTAAAAGTATGGCGTGTGCATTTTTAATGATAATATAGCATTGTATTTGCCTACAATAGCACCCGACGGCAAATGAATATTTAGTCTATAAAGGTTGTTGCAAGTAGCTCATCCATTCTTTTCCTTCGTATTTCAATTCAAAATCCTGATCCCGACAGCTCATTCAATGCTGTATGCGCGGAATATACACAACATAGTGTTGAATTCCCGCCCTTAACACATCCGATGTATAATGAAACAAAGAAACATATATCATACTGTTTATTTGTTTCTAGATATATAAACAAATATTAGTCAATGGAACAAAAGCGCTTAGAAAATAATTTATCTCCAAATGCATTAATCTGCACTGTGTTGACAAAAATCTACGGCCTACCTGGTTTTATTTCTGTAGTAATTCTAAGAAAAATGTTATTTTAGAGGACCGCAACTTTTCAATATACTATAATTATAGCAATATCCAACTTACTGAAGTTATAATTTGTCAAAACTACTTATTATTTTACACTCATGAAGAGGCAAAATTAAGATATATTATTTATAAATATTAAGCAAATATCACTCTAGTCTGCAGGGTGCTGGTGGTGGAATGACTATGATTATCAGAATTCCTATTCATAAGGAAATGTTTGTCACGAACAAAGAATGGAATTTAATTGTAATCAAATTGGTTCAAGTTTAATAAACCGGAATTACTGTTATGACAATGTAGCGAATTAAGAATATCGTTTTTGAAACCATAACGTTTAAGTTTTCACGTCATAGCGTGGTTTTAATAAAACTTATTATCGTTAACGATTACTATTAAAATAAAATTAAAAAACCCTTCGTGCCTGTCATTTTGTTAAAAAAAATAAAAATATTCCTAACGAATCTCAATTAAATCATTATCACTAAAGTTTAACTAGTCATTTCAATAATTATTGATTGTGATTCACATCAACAGTCCTACGAATTACGATTACCAATTAACAACCAAAACGATTGTTCACTTTTAACAAATTTTATTAACATGTTATATTCAATTGTTTTTATTAGTTTTAGGTTATACTTAAGAAGGTTAGTTTATATTGAAGCCGTGATTGGTCAGTTTGTGAGTGCTGTTGTACGACTCTAGCGGTCTGGGTTACTCACTGAGCATGAAAGAAATATCATGAGGAAACCAAACCGACGTGTTCCGAGAACAACAACTTTCCTCAATATGTGACATCCATAAATCCGCACTTGACCAGTGTAATGGATAAATGGCCTTGACTCTCATTATCAGAGCATCCATCGAGAACCAGCAGTGGGAATATTAGGAGAGCTGTTTGTAATTTATTATATTTAAGAACCAATCATTCTATTATAAGTTGTTTGAAACTTACTTTATTTAGTTTGTAATTATATTATTAAGTTACCGAATTCTGTAGGTCTAAATTTATTGTAATTTATTCTAGTGATTTATTAATGTGTTTTCGTTAATGTTAAGAGTTATGACAGGCAAACACACACACACATATATATATATCTTAAAATTAATAAAAATCAATCAATCAAATAATTAAAAATCAAGGGTGTATTATCAAAGATGACGAAGTCCTTATAACACAAATTTACTGTGTTAAAGGGCAGTGCATAATAAGTTTTCACTTTTTTATTTATATATGTTATAACCAAGAAATAAAATTGTTTTTTTTTATAAACATAAGTTATTCTTATATATATATATAGTGCCATCTTTGTAATATTGTTTAATGTTCTGACTAGCGAACCGTAGCTAATAACGGGTTATTTTAATAATAATGATACATTCGTCATTTCCAGTCACATGTGAAGCGCGTTAACAAAGAACTATGATATCTAAAAATATAATCTCTTAAATCGATTTGTTAACATTGTTGCACTAATAAGTAACTTAATTTTAATACATGTAACATACATATATTAAAATCAAATTACTTTTAGAACATTAAGACATGAATTTTTTTTTTAGAAATATGTGACGATTTCTTTTGATATCGACTGTCATTGTATGTCAAATGTAGAAATTATATATAATATTAGTGTAATAAGACTTTCCTTATTGTATGGTATTTTAAAATCACACTATTTTAGCGGTGTTATGTTTATTTTTAAGTAAATAACTGTAGAAAATAATTAAATCTTGTTTTGTTGCTTTTATATTTTTATAAGTGACTTGAAACGCAGCGTTAGTATATTATTAATAAAAAATGTATTAACTTAATATCACAGTTATGCTAACAAAATAAGTCCCTGTGTTTATCTTAAAATAAAGATGCTGAACATCACACCACATCACCAAGGAGTAATGGACCATTGTAAAAAAATCGAAGAAATTTTGGGTTTTTATGGAAAAAAAAATTTAATCATAACAATCTAAAAATATATTTTAATGGATTTTGGTTAACGTTTATTCTGGTACAATAAATTGCTTAATTGCTATCGGTATTTAAAAATAATTCATAGCCTATTAATAAAAAACTGAAGTAACCTTTAATTTATAATCCTGTTACCTAAGTTCAACTTATTATCTTAAAAGAACACTAACTACACTAGATCTTAAGTGATCTTTAACCTATTTTCAAAAATTAAACAACAATCATTACAATGTCCAAAAACATCTATTTCCAACCAAGTTATGGAAGGATTATAGCTTTTGATGGTTTTTTTTTTTATCCTAGTTACAAATATTTTTTTACTTCGTTAATTTCCAAATTAATTTCTAACGATAACTAATGGCGGTGTTTTGCGAAATGGGATATTAAAATGTGTAATTAAACTAACCGTTTATTTTTACTTTTTTAAAATTTTTGTTGTAGCGTGAACTATACGGAGTTTTAATATCGATTGTACCTTGTACTGACAGCCAATCGTTCATTGTATTATTGTTGTATAACACATATTTTAATTTCTAAATGAATAAACTTTATATATCTTGTATGGTCATAAAAATTTATAACTAAGTATTCTTATCTGTTACATTACATTAACGGATAAATGTATTTTTTTTATCATAACTACCTACCTGTCGAGCTGAATTTCGTCGTAAAGCAAATGTTTCAATTGAGGTTATCATGAAGTACTGAAATTTATACGAACCCAACATTGAAACTATAAATTATTATTATTTCATTGCCTTAGTGTACTTAAAAGTACTAGGCTGTACATTTATAATTATAAATGTTTGTGGTGACATAGATTTCAAGTGTTAACAATGTATTGGTGACAGACCTAGTTAAGTATCGTAATAAAGAATATTATTGTATTTAAGAAAGAGTTTTATTTTAGTCTCTGCCTACCCCGCTGGGAACGAGGCGTGATATATATGTATGTATGTATGTATGTATGGATTTTATTTTATTTGCGTAAAATTACAAGCTACATTCGAAGCTTCTTTGGAAAACAATATGAACTTTCACTGTAGAGATTAGTTACACACATGTTAAAAGTAGTTTAAAAACTAACGTGTTAGAGAATGTGTTTATTATAAATTGCTACATTATCTTCATTGACGTCCCCTGCGAATAATCTAGTAATGTGCTATTGTGGAGTTTTTCGTGTTACGTCTTTTTCTGCATATAATGGCCATAATACCTCGTAAGTTTTTCAGAATTTTGCCTATAAGATTTCTGAAAATATAAAATCTTACGTGTATATTCTATAACATCGACATAAATAATTTATAAACGAATAACGTTGTAATAATCTCTTACTAAAATATTTGTCGCAAGTTTTGGGACAGCAAAGGTTATTACAATATTATTCGAGTAAAATTTTTAAAATGATTTGAACGGTAAACATTATTGTATAAAAATATATATATAAAAAAATCGATATACTTTAAACGAATAATACCGTAATAGATCACGACCAACCACAACAACTTTATATTGATATTGTAAAATCTTTAAAGTTAATTTATAAACAAGTCTTTATAGACAAGTGCATGTTAATAAAATAGAATGCCATTATTTAAAAATAACTTTCATTTGAAGTATAAATGTTTGTTGAGACTTATTTCTTGGGGGAGATATCAAAAAATTTTTCTTGTTTTTTTTTGTAAAATATCAAATTTCCAATCACAGGATTATTCGCTGTGAATGTCAATATCACAATTTATCCTTCTGTAAGGATTTCTTAGGGTGCAGAAAAAGAAATCGGAGATTGATAAAAAGGCACAATTTGGCAGTACCAGAGCTAAAAGCTATTTTTTGTAGTTGTGAATCACACCGATCCATGCAACGTATGCAATTATTAGAATCACTAGTAGCAAAGCATAAAAATAAACTAATTTTATATCTGACTAATTTGTCTAAAGCTTGCAATGCAATACATATCGATTTTGGAATAACAATATAAACTATTAAACAAAACTAATTTTAAACGTAAAAATATTTTCTTATAATTGTCATTATTCTAAGCTCTTGTTGTCCACTGCTGAATATAGGCCTCCTTTGTTTCATATTTACCGCGGACGGTCCGAAGCTAATTGCATCCAAAAAAAAGTATAGTTTTAAATGTTTATATTTACATCAATGTAACATTTAACGAAAGCCTTGATAACAATAATACTAAAATATAATTTCACAATAATTTAATCAATATGTAACAGTATTAGTATGACAACACGACACTGATATTTAAATATTAGGTTTGCCATATAAATGTCATGGAGATGTTTTTTCTTACCACACGTCAAACTTTTATCTAGTTTTAAATGTCTAAACAATTCAAATTTAAAAATGCCTTATTATGCTGTGGCGAGAGGTAGAACTCCTGGAATATTTATGACTTGGCCTGATTGTGAGTCTCAAGTCAAAGGTTTTCAAGGAGCACGATATAAAAAGTTTAATACTGCAGTTGATGCAGAGAAGTTTATTATATCGGAAGGCGATTCAAAAGTTACACAAAAAAACAAACCTGTTAAAAGTGTAAAACCAAAGGGAAATCATTACGATGAACAGTCTTCTAGTTTACCAAAAAATGAGAACACCGCGAAAATTGCGAAAAAAAGAACCTCTAAAATATCTGATAACAACAGCAGTGATGAAGATTTCGTTGACTTAAACACGATATTAACTAAACAAATGGATGACATTGAGAAAAGATTGAAGGGATTTGAGAAAAACGTAGACAAGATCATAAAAAAGAGTACAAAAACATCTGAGAAACGGACAATATTAATTGATCCTCCAACACCAGCAAAAAAACGCAAGAGTGGAAAATTTGACTTTATTGAGGATAACGATGGATATGTTCAAGTATGAAAAGTCATTTATTTTTCATGTGATAATACAATGCAGAAATAAAATTACAAAACCGACATATTTGTTGAGGTATGATAGTTTTCGTTACATAATTGGTACCAATAATTATACTAACTTTTACAGGTGTTCACTGATGGAGCATGTTCATCGAATGGGAAAAATTGTGCCCGTGCTGGTATAGGTGTTTACTGGGGAGATAGTCACCCTTTGAATGTGAGTGAACCTGTCACTGGTAGAGCAACTAATAATTGTGGAGAGATTCAGGCTGCTACATCTGCTATTAAAATTGCATTACAGAATAATATCAGTAAACTTGCTATTAATACTGATTCACAATTCCTCATCAACTCTGTCACTAAATGGATGACAGGTAATAATAATGTATATTTTAAAATAAAACTAATATTATTACTTTTTTACTAATCAAGTATTTAAGGAAGAAAAGATAAAATTATTTGTGCTAAAAGGTTGAGAATTACTTTACTCAATATAATATATACCCACAAGTTACAGTTAGTGTGTAACTACCTTGGAATCTTAAAATTTTGATGTTTATAACATTAAACCTTTCATCATCATCATCATCCTCATTTCAACTGATGACATCCACTGCTGGAAACAGTCTCTTTTAATATGTTCCATAAAGCCTGGTTTTGATTAAATCTTATTAAACCTTTAGCTACAGGTATTCATAAATGTATTTGTCTAATGTTGTTTCATTGATATAATTTTAATGAAATAAATGATAGTCTGTGACTCATATTTCTGGCATAATTCATCGAGTCATTGATGGCAATTATCTCTGACATAAACCCATACTAGCTGTATTTCAATTTTATTTTACAGCTTATAGCAAATATTAAATTTTATAAAAGAATATTTTTTACATTGAAGTATTAACAAAACCTAAAAAATTGTTTTAATTCAGGGTGGAAAAAAAAAGGCTGGAAGTTGAGATCAGGCGAACCTGTGAAGAATGAGAAAGACTTTAAAGACTTAGACAATGTTCAGAATAAATTGTTGGTAAAATGGATCTATGTTGAGGCACATAAAGGTATTCATGGCAATGAAATGGCAGATGAATTGGCAAAAGCTGGAGCATCAAGATATATTAAATGATGTCATGTTAATGTGCCATGGGCAAGCCCAAAGTACTATTTTGTTACTTTTGTCAAGTGTAAGTGGACATAAAAATTGTTTATAATTTATTCGAATATTTGTAAAAGTAAAAATAACTTAATAATAATTTTAATAATAACTTGTGTCCTATGTAATTTATCAATGTATGTATGTTTCCATCTTGTGTATCATGATATTTATTTGCATGTCCATGTCCTTCTTGTATCACAATTGTTTTAGTACATTTTCTATATTTCTTGTAAGCTAAACTTTCTTTGTGTTTGCTCTGTTTCTATGTAAATAATCTATTTAAACAATGTGTAGTAAAATTGTTCAAAAATGCAGATAGATTGCTAGATTATCTTCTACTTAATTGTTCCATAAAATTAATGCTTACATATTAATTATTTTGAAAAGAAAAAAAAATATTTGATAGCTTGGATTGTTTCCATTTTTAGTTAGATATAAAGTGTTAGATTATTATTGTTATAGATATGTAATTGGTGTTGTTGTATGATAACCTAAAATAAATACTGTTAACATGTATACAAAACAGCACAAAATCGATTGTTTGTATCTTAAATCCCTCCATGGGTAAGAAGGGGGTCTAACCTCGCTTAGAATTTATAACGAAAGTGCATTTTACATATTTAAAAACAACTTATAATAAATATTCATGTTCATATCAATAATCTTTTTTCTTTTCAATGCAAAAAGAATTAAAACATTTTCTAAATAAGAGTGGGGGTGTTAAGGGGCCCCGCACAAATAATCACAGGGCACAAGACTTCACCTGCTTGTGGTGTACCCTGCTAATTGACAAAGGCTCTAGCTCCCACCAACTCGAATTGAGCCAGCGTGGTGGGGAATGGCCCAATCCTCACAAATGAATCCCTGAAAACGATGGCCACAAATGCCCCGCGGTACCGGAGGGCATGTTGACTAGAACTTTGGGCAAGGCATTGGACGTCTATCGGCTGATCATGAGTGTTTTATGTGACATTGTTACTTTTTCTATTAAAGTAATCAAAATGTGTGTAGCAATCTTACCACTAAAACACTTGTGTATAAATTAATTTCTGTTTTTGTCTTGGTGGTTGCTGTAAGTAATGAAATACCTGGGGGTTATGTTATGTCTTAACCCATTTTTGCAGATTTTTAATAAAAAAAAATTAAATTTATCAAAAAAGTTTTTTATTGCAATATTAGGGCGAAAAAACGGCGACTTCATTGTTGTTCTTTTCGAATCACTACTACTAAATATAACTATAGGTCAGTAGAAAGATTTTTACTCTCTATTATATTTGGGTATGAAAAATTATATAATCATAAAATGTTTTTTTTTTTTATATTGTCACGCCTTTTTCCCAGTAGGGGTAGGCAGAGGTGAATAAACCACCCACGTTTCGCCAGATGTGGTCAGATTAGGTCCCATGTAACAGGGGGCGAGCTTGTTGCCACTTTATTGGGACCACCCCACACACACACACATTTTGTATCTCGCTGTTGTAACTAAAGTTCACAAATGTACATAACTTAAATATTAAGTCATTGGTACATGCCGAGGTTTGAACCCGCGACCTTCGGAATGAAAGCCGCACGCTCTAACCATTAGGCCAGCGAGCTACTAATCATAAAATACGGCGCTCTATATGAATATGTTCAATCTTGTGTGCACTGTTTAGTGCGCTGGAATTACCTAGAGTGCGCAAGAGATTAGGCTTGTGTTGTACATGTACTATGAACTAAAACCAATTCCCGTCACTGTACTAAAAAGAACTACTTCGCAACGTTTCTGCTCTTCGTTCATTTAATAGATCAAATCCCATAGGAGAAGCGAGATCAAGAACGAGATTGTAAAATGATAGTTATACAATGCATTAAGTAATTTAAAAAATAAAAAAAAATACAATTATTGTATATATAATATCTGATTTTTAAATACGCCATTGTAATTTTTTTTTTTAGAAGGGAGTACTAAGCCTCCAAAAATATGTAGAGAAGTCAAATATTATTAGATCAATAACGCAAATAGTACATTACCATCTTTAGTACCTTACTAACTTAATACAGACAGATAAACAGTGAATAAATAACTAGAAGGAACCATCAATGTTCTTAGTATTTTCTTTGGTCCATTGAATAGGTAGATATTTTTGTGAGTCCATATCACGATCGGAATTAAACGTAGGAGTACTCCAGGGGGCGAGAACGGGATTATTACAATGTACTAGTGTACTAAAAGACCGACCTAGTACATTTGTACTATTCTACTAGTTCGGAGCGATCCGTTCAATAAACGAGCACGCACAACAATAGCAAGAGGAGTTATGACAATTAGCACGATGTAGTACAGTCAATGTCTTCCTAACCTCACATTACAAGATGTACACGTCATCAGGTGATAGTAACTATCGCCTGGACCCTTCGACCGATAAAAAATGTTACTTAAATCATTCAAGACATTTTTTTTCGAACTTGATCTCCAGGAATAAAAAAAAAACATGTTTCCTACGGAAACCATACAATACGTAAGTGAATTCATGTAAATAAAATCATAGAACACCGGGTGTGCAGTTCGTTCCTCAGAAAATTTTTATTCTTAAAAATAAATATATTTTGTAAATTAATGTTTTAAAAATCTTCTCAGCACTACACTGATTGGAAATTAATTAAACATTAGTTGGTTGATGCTAGCGCTTGAAACATTCTCCCAAACATAATCCACGTTGCACACAGCACACACGGAGCAAAGGTAGACTTGAAGCCTCGGGAAACAACTGTACACACGGTATGCAATCGGTTTCCAATGGGAAATTCAATCCATTACAATACATTTGTATATACTAAGATGATATGCACAGTACCACTTGGTACCCGTCGCCTCGAGACGAGTTGTCTCGTTAACTCAGTAATTTCACTAGGTATAACATTTTAACAGGGACGCATTAATATATGCGAACTACTCTATGGCGATAGAAATAGGGAGCAGTAGCAGTCCCTACCTCGACGGTTTCCAGCAAAAGAGACCTACCAAATAACACAATATACAGGGATAGAAATTAATAAGGCCATACAAATGTTTCAAACATTTTTTTATTGAAATTAAAATGTTTAATCTCTCACAGGAGCGCTGAAGATCCTAGAATTATTAAAGTACAGTTTCTACCACGCACATACATTGCTGTATGGCTAAATAAAATAAAATTATGCAAAGATAAAACCAGTTAACAGTAGACTCAAACCAGTTGCATTTATTCATTAAAAGAAAAGTTTCCTTACAACCTGAACTTTAATCAAAACTGACAGGCATAAATAGGCAGCTGACAATATTTACATTATTAAACTCTTACAATGAAATTCTTGACGTACGGACACTCCACACATCACCGCATTAAAGAGAATATATAACTTTAAAATGCGCCAGAAATTAACATAAAAAAGAACAATTGAATATGAAGGACCTTCTCGAAAAATTACAGAACTTACAATTACCAGTCTTAAAATATCAGAGGAACACTATCTACATACAAATTTATACAATAAAATGGCGCAGCTCTAATTTTCATTCGGAATACAATGATTGGTCAACGACAACATCGCACGCAACTGATGGTGCAATGGAGTTCATTATGAGAACTTGTGTATATAAAAAAAAGAAATAGATTACGAAGATTAGACTGGATTATTTCCCTTCGCGTGATCTGTATAGGCGGGGGAAAAATTTAAAAACATAAAATAAGATTTTTAAAATTTAAATATACAATCGCGTATTATGTGTACAATTTGGTATTACTATATACACTTTGTGTGGTATAATATACTGATGAATAATTTGTCAACGGAGACGATAATATAATATAAATCAATGTCTTAGGAAGTAATTGGGGGCTCTTAATAGGCTAGTGCGTTTACCACCGCAAACCTTACCACCCCTTAATGTCAGGTGTCATCGTAGCCTAGCACTAACCGATATGATTAAAAAAAATTTATTATATATACATTTACACCAATAATTTATTTTGTATGCACCAGCTGACAAAACCTTTTCAAGAACAATTATTACTACAATTGATAAAACTGTCATAAACGAACCGAATTTGGTTGCTTCATTTAAATAAAAAAAAAATATATAAATCTTTTATCACAAAACGTGAACAAAATATCAATATCAATTTGATAAAATAAAACACATGTGCTGCTCTTTTCCGCTGGTCCGCGACCTCCGACTTCCCAACTTGCCGAGAGCCTTCCATCGCCTCTTTCAATAGAAATGACCGCCATTGAAGGATCTTAACGCCTAAATAATGCGACTCTTTTTGCCATTTATGTATAGTTTCAAATAAAACAGATTTTGAATCCTATTTTAATTATGATTTATAAAGGTTACATAATTTATAAATGTAACAGCTGATTTCTTTTAGACCGGAAAAAACCTTGATAGTATAGACTATCACATTTTTTTTCAATTAAGCGGCGGGCAAGACCTTCACCTGATAGTAAGTCATATATAGCCTACAACAAAATGGCGTCAGATAACACTAAATACTTTTGTGTTTGTCGCCTTAATAGATGTTTTCTGATTTCCCCATTAATTTAACTGGTTATAACACTCTTCTAACAGCAACACCAGCGGCAGAAATGAGAGCTGAGGTACATGTTGTAGTATTTTTAATGATTAAAATAATTTTACTTGACTAATTCGATTCAATAATTACTCCATCAATTTCAGCTCAAATCCATGTCTTAAGTTTTTTTATTTACATTTACAACACTAGAAGACAGCTAGCTGGGAATCTAGCGGACCATAAATTTATGACTAATTATAATTTT
This sequence comes from Troides aeacus, assembly GCA_033220335.2. Classification (NCBI taxonomy): domain Eukaryota; kingdom Metazoa; phylum Arthropoda; class Insecta; order Lepidoptera; family Papilionidae; genus Troides; species Troides aeacus. The sequence goes on along the minus strand of CM067272.1, from coordinate 9,650,027 downwards.
ACGTAATTTCATACAAATACCGACCTTATTTCAATTATTTTATATTGCATTCGACCATGTATAAAATGTAACCTTATTAGATAATATACACTGCTATAGTAATATTTAGAAAAAAAATACTGTAGTGTCGAGAAATGGAAGCAATGTGTGTGTAATAATTTTGAGCAATTTATATGGTATGAAGGAATTAAATAAACAAAACCCGTAGCGGCCCCATGTTCTCCGTTTTCAGGACTATCACTACATGTAGCATACTCAGTCAGTGGCATGCCCATTGGCAACACTTCCGCGTAGGAGCGGTGCGTTACTTCACGTGAAATATTGTATTGTGGGTGGCCGGCGTTGCGTCGTCAGGCTAGTGGTGTTGGTAGAACCGCCGCCGACGATCAGGTAACCGCCTGATGTGACCACTTTCTTCGCGGCCTCTTCTTTGTTCATTATCTGTAATAAATTTGTTTAACGTTTACATATATTTTATTAAATCGATTTTTAGACCTACAAAGTTATGTACATTCGTGGACTTTAGTAACAACCGCGAAATACAAACGGTGAAGGAAAACATCGTGAGGAAACCTGCACATGCATTATAATTTATTCTAAGATGTGTGAAGTCACCAACACCACACATTGGGACAGCGTGGTGACTGTAGCCCAATCGCCCTCATATTGACGGTAGGCCTGTGCCCCAGCAGTAGGGACGTAAATTGGCTGTTATGAATGGATGGAGACCTACAATGGGCTAACAACACGACCCCAGTTTCACAGGGTGATTAAGTGACAATGAATCTTGTAAGGACGGTAAACTCAGAGCACATATGTTGACAGCCAGAGCACAACAATATGCTGTCTTGTCATCGTGAAGCACATTACTCGTTATCGACCGAGAAACGTTTATTCCTGGGTATAACTCGCATTAGGACCACATCTAGCGATATTCCGACATTGTTTACCAATAAACTAGCTACTAACACGTATACTTAGGTGTACCGGTATGAAATGAGCGTTTTTTTGTGAAAATAAAACACACTTTATTAATGGGAAAGTAAAAAACATTTCATTCAAAGTATTAGCCATTGTTTTCTACACATTGTGACCACGTTTCTACACAATTTGTGGATACCACGCTAATAAAATTGTTCGTCTTTTAAAGCAAACCAACCAGACACCCAATTTTCGTACTCCTCGTAGGAACCAAAGTGCTGCTCAGCCAATGCGTGTCCCATCGATGAAAACAAATGGTAGTCGGAAGGAGCCAAGTCTGGTGAATACGGCGGGTGGGGTAGCAGGTAGCAGCTCCCAGCCAAGTGTTTTGATTGTATCCTGAACCGGTTTTGCTTTGTGTGCAGGTGCATTGTCATGGAGCAAAATTATCTTGCCGTGTCTTCTGGCCCATTCTGGTCGTTTCTCGATCAATGCATGGTTCAAATTGATCATTTGTTGTCGGTAGCGATCAGTATTAACGGTTTCACCAGGTTTTAGGAGCTCGTGGTACGCCACACCATTCTGATTCCACCAAACACACAGCATTGTCTTCTTGCCGAATCGATCTGGTTTTGCAGTCGATGTTGATGGTTGTCCCGGATTAACCCATGATTTTTTCCGTTTAGGATTTTTAAAATAAAACCATTTTTCATCGCCTGTAACAATCCGATGCAAAACCGATTTTCTTTCGTGTCTTTGAAGCAAAATTTCACAAGTGTTTTTTCGGTTTTCCATCTGTCTTTCATTCAATTAATGTGGCACCCATTTTCCACACTTTTGGATTTTTTCCCATAGCTTTTAAACGGTTAGAAATTGTTTTTTGTGCAACATTTAACATTTCTGCCATTTGCTTTTGATTCAAAGTGTCATCTCCATCCAATATCGTTTGCAATTCGGCGTCTTCAAACTTTTTTGGTAGTCTTCCACGTTCTCCATTTCTCACATCAAAATCATTATTTCTGAACCGTTGAAACCATCTTTTGCATGTTGCTTCTGATAGAGCATGATCACCATATGCCTCGACAAGCATTCGATGCGACTCTGCAGCACTTTTCTTCAAATGAAAACAAAAAATTTATGCTTTCCGCGAATCATCACTTTCTGGTACAAAATTCGACATTTTTAACACGATGAAAAAATATGATGTTGTCTGTTCAATGACTTGATGTAGACTAAATATGTTTCACAGATGTCATAGCAAACAAACAAAAAAAAAAAGGCTCGTTCAAAACAAATGTTCCCTAACGAGATATTTGTATTTTAACGCTCACTTCATACCGGTACACCTGATATATCCCACTCGTTCCCAATGTGGTAGGCAGTGACTGCCTCTCTTCACTTGCTAAGATCCTGGCACATATCTCTCGCTTTCTCCACTTTCATATTCGTGCATATGCATGCTCGTCGGTTGCGAATACTCATGACCCGGCTTTTCTTTAAAACATCTTCGATTTGATCGGCATATCTCCGCCTAGTTCGACCTTTATCGATTTTTCCAATCATTCTTACCTTGTATATCTCTTTCGTTAATTTTCTTTCATCCAATCTTTCAACATGGCCGAATCATCTAAGCATTCATTTCTTCATTTGTCACTACATCTTCAACCACGCCGCACTGCTCCCTTATCACACTGTTCCTCACTTACCTGTTTATTAATATTAATCGGCGTCAGTGATGGTTGCGGAGGTTTAAATGTACCGACACACTTCATAGTTTGGTTGCCACTTGAATCCTCGACCATGCTCACTAGAAATATGAGAATAAATTGATAATAACTATAAGACTTAGATAAGAAAGATAAACTAGAGAGGAGGATGGAAAGATAAGGAGAAATTTCTGGTATTGTACATCTTGACCCGCCGAAACAAATATAACCTTGATTTTTATAAAAACTTTTTTGGTTTATTTCAACTGATGGTAAATCATACAGCCGAATATAAAATTTGTTTTCATTAAAATTATTATTTAAGTGTCTGCATGGAGCAGTGTCTACAGAGACAGGTCATTGGTTTGATTTACGTTCTAAATTTTGTTGGTGATATAGTCTTTTCGATTCCATTGGTCTATCTAGCGTCTCATTGTAAATCTGCCGTCATAAGATCATGCTGTGTTCTGGCTGTCAACTTTTGAAAGCAGAACTGTTCTGCAAAGGCTTGTTACACCATTCACATGAACTCATTGTCAATTAATATCATGTGACATTAATGGCAAGTCCTAGTCCAGTGTAAATAAAAAAAGTGTGCTCTTTACGCTGGACAGTTGAATTAGTGAGATGTTATTTATCTCTATAATATACCCACCGCAGCTTTCTTTATGGATTACAGTAAGATTTTCTATATAACCTATGTGTACCAAAAATTCGTGTAGAACACTTTAATTACCAATGATCGATGGCTTCGCACCTGCAGGTTGCTCTTGTGATACCACTCGTCCGGGGTTTAGCTGGTTGCCGACCGCGAGGGTCGGCGCCTGCGTACTCTTCTGTAACACCAACAAATCACGCAAAATAAATTATCACCAATAACAGCCACCAGATTGTAATATTTTTTTTCATTTCATAGGTGGTATAGCTGGAGAAAAGTCCATAGCCTTCCAGAGAATAGACCAGCCACTTAGAATTGACAGAATTATCACCAAGCAATAGATGGCCATAATGACTACCAAACGATAAAAAGGTGACTTTTGTACAGTAAAAAGCTGTAAAGTCAAAGTAGTGATTGTTGATTGTTTAGTGACATTATCAGTTGGCTATTTCTTAATTATATAATTTTTTCTAATTACTCCACAGGCATTTATTATTTCATTATTAAATAAGTTCTTTGGATGCCAGCAATTGAAGATCGATTTTGTTGTAAGGAATTGTCACGGATAGATGCAGGGAAAAAAAAAAGAAGGGATAGTTACGATTGTGTCTGATAAAAAATACAGACATTTTCTAGCAAAGATACTTCTACTGGGTGTACTTAAAATTGTAGAAAATATTTTTAATAAACTCCTTCATTCATGAAATAACAATCACTGGTAAATAAAATGAGAATTGGAGACATTATAAACTTAACCCAAGAGAAATGAATTTTGAACTAAATATAGGTTATAACTATGAAATATCATATTACATAGAACATCTTATTTCTCATTTCAACTCACTGGCAGATTATCCTTAGCATGTCTGGCATTGTCCAGGGGCGGTGCACCGCCATCGGAGGATTCATTGTCCTGCAATAAAAAACATTGAATAATTATAACATATATTGAATGGATGAAGCGTCTAAATATGCGGTTATTCCACGGTGGTGAAGCAATTGTCGACAATTTTACCTGTCTTTTCTGAGTGCACATTGAGAAGTGCTTGGACCAGTGCGCGCGCTGACACTGGTAGTCGCAGTACGACGTGTTCCAGCAGCAGTAGAACTGCGCTTCCTGGTTGCAGTTTGCACACCTGCAAGAGGAGTACTATCATTGTGTATATATTTATATAATATAAAACATCCACGAAATACCAACATCCACCTTATGTTGAGATCTTAGCATTTTCAAGCAGTCAACCCAGAGACAAGAGATATTGTATATGGACGAGAACAAGGGCGCCAGAATTATTTTTACTTCTTTGTCGTTTGTATTGAAAATTGATCCACGTTAAACAGCCTTGTGCTAAGACTTCCGATTGAGTCAAAACAAAGTAACTATCATCTCACTTCCGGTTAAGAATATATATTAAAGAATGCCTCTCGACATAAAGATTACTAATAGCTTCTCAAAAAAATTAACAAATTTTTAGAGGCAACACATACAGGTCGTAGGTCTCTGTTTCACTGGTCGTAGGTCTGTTTCACTGGTCGTAGGTCTCTGTTTCACTGGTCGTAGGTCTCTGTTTCACTGGTGGTAGGTCTCTGTTCCATTGATGGTAGGTCTCTGTTTCATTGAAGTAGGTCTGTGTTTCATTGATGGTAGGTCCTTCTTTCATCGGAAGTAGGTCTCTGTTGCCAGAGACCTTCTAGGTAGGTACCACCGCAGCACCTATTTCTGCCGCCAAACAGTAGTGTACAAACATTACTGTGTTCCGGATTGAATAGTGTTGTAGCTAATGTCATTACTGGGGTAACATCTAATTCTCAGGGGACGAAGGGCAATGTGGTGCAGTATATATCATAGTAACTAGCGCGACGTTGTTACAAACAGGCGTATTACTTACCATAAGGATAACGCCCCACTCGTGTCATCACTAAAAAACTTACCACTGCTTGGATTTTGCCTGTTTAACAGCGACATCGAGCTCGGCCTGTGCGGATCGCCACGCTTCATTAACCGCGCGTACCTTATCCTTCTCAAACGATGCACGCATTTCCGCAAGAACCAGTTCTTAAAAAATATATACATTTAATATTACTTCAATCATCCTCCTCACAACGTCAACATTTAATATCAGATAATAGACGTCTACTAATAGGCATAAGCCTCTAAACATCTCACACAATAACCAATGATATAATATTACTTTATCAACATATAATATTTTTTCTATGTAAACAGTAACACATCTTCGAAAATTTTAAATAGTAAGAAAAGAACAAAAAGAGTCTTTAAATAGTTAACAAGAAGTTTCGAAAAACGATATTTTTAAATTGTTTATTGCTTTTAAACTTCATCATCATCATATACATACTCTATACATCATACTCACCTGAAAAAAACTGACAATAAACTTAGACGGTTTATATTTATCATTCAATAAACTACGAGAAAATGGATTCAAATTATTAAACTTATCAATAACCCCCTGATTAAACAGGAATACATAACCGTAATAAATAATTATAATAACTTTTTGATTGGAGGTTAACATTTAACATACCATGATTGTGCTTAAGTTCATTTATTTCCTGTTGATGCAGCCACTTTGCTTGCTCCAGCTGCAGTTTCGCAGACGTCAGCTGCGCAACAGGCTCGTCTATTTTCTCCAAAGAATCTTCTAATAATGTACGGAAGAAATCAGTTAGCTAAAAATAAATAAATAATATTAATATTTTTACAGTCAAAACCTGTCGAGTGAGAGGAGCTCACAAGTCTAAGCTGGAGCCGTTATAAATTAGGTATGATTATTTAGATCATTTATATACCTTAACAGCATTCTGGTTGAGTTTGGCAGTGAGTGGCCCCGCTGTGGATGGTGGTGGTACGCCACTCATTGGGGTGTTAGCGTCTAGCGGGTTCAACAGAGGAGGGCGTTGCTGTAACCTTGGCATCTGAAAAATATAACAACGTTGTAAGGTAATCATTACTATAGTTACTTCATACATGATTTCATAAGATCGACAAGTTATTAAGTAAGGCTTCAGATAACTCGGTTCTATCGTAAAAGGTAACTAAAAAAATTATAGGAATATCATAATTACTTCTGCAGGTGTATCATTCTTATTAGCCTGCGTAGAGTTCGCAGGCGTTGGGACAGGTGAAGGAGTGGCAAGAGTAATAGAATTCAGCGCTGTTGATGACTGTAATGAACTTATTTGAGTGGGCTGGTTGGTCATTTGTAATATAGAGCCCGTATTGCCCCGCTCCGCTACGCCGTTAATTATGGGGATTGCCGATTCCTGTGCAAAAAAGAAATCAAACATTTAACTATATACATCTAGCAACGGATTTGTCCGAGTTTAGCTATGGTAGGTTTGTGTTACCAGATATGGTCTTAGACAAGTCAACAACATCATCATCATCCGATAGATATCCACTGCTAGACATAGGCCTCCCCCGAATATCCCCACATCAATTGATCCCGCGTTACTCGCATCCAGTGGGTTCCCGCGATTCTCAACAGATCCTCGGTCCACCTTGTAACAGGCCTCCCAACACTAAATCTACCGATCTTAGATAAGTACCCAAACATAATTATGTAACTATTTATGTGTCCGGTTTAAATGGCGCCAAAAACGGTAATCATCTCCCTATTTACATAATATAACCTATATATATGGCTGATGTTAGGAATGCATTATTCATATTTAATATCACATGCCTCATATATCATATGCATTATTAAGAATTTAAAAATAAAAAAGTAGTGTATAACAATAAGAAACTGGAAAACAAATATTCGACTTACATCCACTCCTCCAACGGACATAACAGGCTGTAAACTAAATGTCCATTGCCCATTGAGGGAAGTGAGAAATGGCAACGACTGGACCGATGTTTGTCTCACTGTGGGTACCTGCCCCATTGTAGACAAGTGCCCAACAGGCACGGTAGATAAAACATTACACGTGTTGGTCATCGCCAGGCTAACGTTGGGCATCACCGACGTCGTAGTATGCGGGATTAACGGTCCCGACACATTGTCGATACAGCATGCTGTAAAGAGTAGTAGTAACTTATTTGATATTTACACACGCTAACGTATAAAGTAAATATCTGTTAAAAGTAACAATAAAAAGAAAAGACGAATTATTTAATTTACGCATTGTTAATGAAAAGACTGAACTTTACCTAATGTTGTCATAACTGATGCAGGCAGCCTAGGGTTTGATGCGTTAATAGCGATCGGTCTCATTCCCCTGATTGGCGCCTGCGTTATCGGTGGCTGAATCGGGATGTAAACCATAGAATTTTTCCCATTCAGCTCAGATCTTCCTTCATCCGCTTTTTTAGGCTGTGGGAAAGTTTTCTTCGCTTTTATACGGGTTTCTGACTGCTTCTGAGTGTTTTTACGCGCGTTGATAGGAGAAACGACCACCTTATTAATTTTCAGATCCCGTGAATTATTGTTAATGACTTGGTTTACCGGGCGAAGTTTGAAGGCGTTCATTAGATCCATCTTTTCATTATGACGATCAGCGTCTTCAAGGTCTATTGGTTCGGTCTTTATTTCCACTCGCATCAACTCTTTATCTTTTGACACGGTGTCCGGAGATGCTACCCTGGCGAAAGCGCGAACTCCTACCTTACCCAAATGTGATGAGTCAGTTTCATTTCTTAACTTTTTTAGTTTGGACACAGCTTCTTTCATATTACGGACATTATCTGTGCTCGTTGGTGTAAAAATATTCGATACAAAGGTTTCTTCGATCGTTAGTTCTACTGAGTCGGTTATTTTGGGAGGACTGCACTCATTGCTAGGTATAACTGATAGACTCCTAACACTGCTGATGGTTGGCAGACATGAGACATTGTTGTTGATAACATTGCTTTTACCCACGCGTGCAATCACTGCCAGGCTAGTGTCATCATCAAATTTCATTCGATCTTTAATAGATTTTTGGCTTTCACCAGTAGTTTTTAATGGTACATTTTTCTTAGTGATAACTTTGTCAGATTCAATATCCTTATTTTTATTCTTATCTTTAACACTTAAAATGTCTACACTTTTGTCATTTGTTTTTTCCCCATTCTTGCCAGATTTTTCAGCATGAACATTTAAATATTTATTCTTAGAGTTCCATCTTCTTGGTGGTTTCGGTTTTTCTTCTTTATCTAAAGTATTTGATTTATCTAATCTGGATGGTCCCTGTCTTGGTGTTAAAAAACCTTCATCATTAACATCACCTTTAATATTTTCGTTTTCTTTCGGGGTGCTTGTCTTACGTGGTTTTACTTTGGACAGAATGTTAGGTTTTGTAGATTGGACAATATCTTTATTCTCGTGAGTGTCATTGAGTGGTTCATTATCTTTGTTAACAGTTGTTTCTAGTTTTTCAGCTAATACCTCTGAATTTTCTTGAATATCATTGTCTTTTTGTTCTTCAGTACTTTTCTTCTCTTCCCTCTCACCATTAGCATCATCACACCGATTGCGTTTCTCAGGTGTAGCTGTACTACTGCAGTCTAATATAGTAATTATTGCTTCTTCTAATTCGGAGCGGCGTCGCTTTCTTAACGTTTCATTTTTCTGCTCATCTATATTTATAGGTTTAATTTTATGTCTGAAAACATGGAGTAATATATAATAATAAATATCTTAACAAAATTATTGTATCATATATATCCATTGCTCTCTACCATTCGTAATAGATTGGAGATGCCTATATTTACCACTGAACAACAATAAGCTGAAATAATGATGATAATGGTTCACAACTTTGTTATACATTTTGTGGATTTTTTTTTAAAGATTACTAATATATATTCTGTGGTGTACTCTAAATTAGGCTTAACATGCAATTTAAACAAATAAAAACTGTGTCTATTATTATAGTTTATAAATAATTACAAAGTTATCAATTTTTTCAGATTCATATGAATCTTTTATAAACCACACGACAGTTCTCAATACTGGGGCCCACGGCCAAAGATTATAATAAATTACTAAAGAACAATACTTTCTCCTGCCCTTTTCTCAGCTATGATGGGTCGGTACAGTATTTCTCTTCCATATTCCTCTATCAGCCGTCATAACTGAAATCACACTCTTCTTACATAAGTCATCTTTCACACAATCCATCCACAGTTTCGTCAGTTTTCCTTTACCCTTGTCCACGTTCATTCTCATTACTTTCTTTGTTATATGTCGTTCATCCCTCCACATAATATGCCCGTACCACACTAACCTCATACAGTTAACAATTATATATATATAAGACAATCTTTATTAAAAAATTTTTTGATTAAGTAATTTGTTTAGGTAAATCTTACTTTTCATTTATTGAATAATCCTCTTCCTCTTTAGCAATCTCCGCACCATCGGCCATTTTTCTTGTTGGCGCCACAACAATCTCGTCTCCTTCGCTCGTATCACTACAATTAGGAGTGATGATAAGATTGTTATCTTATGGTATTACCCTTTTTTATATTATGTTTATTGAGTAAAGCAAAATTCGAACAGGTGATAATTACTCCTCTTTCCATTTCGCAAAAACAAGGCAGGTAGGGTAACCCGATAAAACTGTGAACTACTGTTTATTTTAATGCTTTTTACAAATTCAATCACAAACTTGCACGTCATCTCCGATAGATGTCCTCTTTCAAAGATCTCTAGACCGATCAGTTGACACAGCATCTCCTGTGTCCGCCGACAAAAATTACAGTGCAAACTTTACTGTTTTAGTATGAATAACATTTTAGCTTGTGAAATTAAGTCTATATAAAACATGTTATGATTCAAGATGATCGGATTGTGGTTTGAAACATTTCCAAATCCTGTGTTCGTTGGAAATATTCTATTCGCTATACAATTATAGTAAAAAGCAATTCCTTACCCATCTAGAAGAGAACTTTTCGAGTTCTTTGAACTTAATCTCTTATCTTTTGCAGCATGTGGCGTGCCTCCAGACTTTTCTTTTGTTGGCATTCTTACTTCTCCTTCAAATGATGGTATCTGAGGAATAAATTACATTTTTTTTTATCAAACAAATACTCACCTCGCATAACAATAGATTATGAGCGAGTCGTATAACATTAACGAAATATTTGTGAATATTTTAAAACCCGATAAACATAAATATTGTAGTTAAATGTTTACCATTAATTTTAATTGTTCAGTAACTTTTGATGGATCAAATGGTGTCTTAAAAGGTGGGTAGACAAATTTTCCATATTTTCTTGAAATATTACGAATATGCTGTTCTGCTTCCTGAAAAATAGAAGTTTTTTTTTTAATAAGATATGCATTGTAATTGAGTAAGTAATTAAGTAGCTCGCGGGCCTAATGGTTAGCGTGCGGCCTTCATTCCGAAAGTCGCGGGTTCGAATCTTGGCATGTACCAAAGACTTAATATTTAAGTTATGTATAATACATTTGTCAACTTTAGTTACAACAGCGAAATACAAACGTTGAAGGAAAACATCGTGAGTAAATCTGCAAATGGCTTAGAATTTATTCTAAAGTGTGTGTGAAGTCACCAACCCGCTTTGGGCCAGCGTGGTGAATGTGGTCCAGTCGCCCTCATTTTGAGGGTAGGCCTGTGCCCCAGCAGTGGGGACGTAAATTGGCTGTTATGGAATTGTAATAAAATTATTACATACATAAGGATCACGCCTCGTTTCCAATGTGGTAGGCAGAGACCACCTTTCTCCACTTGCCACAATCCTGGCACACCACTCTTCTTTCTTTCTCCTGCCCTTTTCCCAGCTATGTGGGGTCGGCACAGTATGTACTTCTCTTACTCATAACACATTACTAAGTTTTATTTAAATGCGTAAATTATAAATTATAGTTATGTCTACAACACCTGCATACTATGCAATATGTCCTGGCGTTTAGTTCTAAAGTTATTAGGATCTTTCTCTGAGTACAGATAGCAGTCTTTGGCGGGCACCCAGGCGCGATCGTGTGCGCCGAAGAATCTCACGTCCACGAGGCTGCTGTTGTTTATCGACATACCTTTGGCCGGCCAGTGGGGAAAGCCTAAAAAAATTACAGATTTGAAATACATCATTTTAAAAAAAAATATTAAACTAAAGATTATACAAAATTTTGGGACGTGCTTCTATTCAAAAACCATTTAAGTCTTAAAACGACTAGCATAAGTTTAGTGGTAGATCTCTGATGTCTGAGATCATCTTATGTTTCAAGACGAAAACCACAATATGGTATATAATGTGTAATATCTTATCATAGAAAGACGTTACGGCCTTACCACATATTATTTATTTATTGATATACATACTTATCATCGTTTCTGGTATAATGTTTACATGTCATATTATGATGTGTGTACCAATTAAAGGAGTAGACAACACTAACAATTTCACGCACTTTTGTTATATAATAAATATTTAAGAAGACATAAAAACTCCCTAAATACAAAAATCAAAAGGCAACAGTACGACGATAAGGCAAGATCGATCGATGTGGAGATCTTTCCGAAGAGCTATGTCCAGCAACAACTATCAACAACTTGGTAGCTCCATTCAGTTCTTATATAAAATATAACGGTACATCAATATTATTGAGTGAGGGAGTGACGGTAATACAATAGGTAGTTGTGACTCTGCACTCAGGCGCAGCTCCGAAGGTTAGTGACAAGTGCGTCAGAGGCGTTGGTGGGACGTATTGCAGAGATGGTTATATGTTCGGTGAGGTGCTCTTTAGAACAATAATTAAAACGCTTGATTGTGACTATTTAATACAGTGTAATTATAAATCGTGCGGTTGTATTATTTCTCCTCGCCCGTTTACCCACGCCTTGTCATAATGAACGTTCTACCATAAGATCTCAGCTCTACCCGTGCCTTCAAATATATTATTATTATTCTAAATGCTAATTTCATCAGTAATAAGTACAATTTCTGTTAGAGGGCACACGATGACAGTGTATTATATTAGAGATATTCTAACATTACGTTGAGAGAAAAGAACTTAAGAAACACTAAGGAAGTTTTGAAATGCGAGAAAAAGGTGGTAACTGTTTGGTGCCAGGTCCAGAGTATATGCATTAAAACCAAGCACCCTGAGTTTCTGATGAGTCACTACAGTCGTGTGTGGTCTGGCGTTGTCATGATAGAAGACACCACCTCCTCTATTGGCCAATTCTGGTTGTTTCTAGTTAAATTCAGACGTTCCATTTGTTGACAGTAGAGACCCGAATTTAGTGTTTGGCCATATGGAAGCAACTCATAATAAATGTTCCAGTCTCACCAAACACAGTAAAACCTTCCTGGCCGTTAGTCCTGTGTTGGCCACCGTTTGAGCTGCGTTACCGCGCTTTGACCACGATCGTTTTCGGACAATGTAGAGGTAATGTTATAGTATTTGACCCATTTCTCATCCCCAGTAAACAACCGTTTAAAAAATGGGTCGATTTCCTTCAATTTGGCCTAGGCTTCGTAGACGGAAATTAGATCCATTACGTTTTTTGATGTTAATTGGTGTGGCACTCGTACATCGAACTTTTTTTTTAATTCAACTTTGCGCAAATGAATTAAATTTGTTTTATGGTCGATCTTTAGCTATTGGGTGATGCTACGATCACTAACATTCCGGTCAACCTCGATTATTCCTGTGATTTTATCGGCATTTTCGACGACGGGCCTGCCTATGCAAGGTGCATCTTTAACGCCAAAAATGCCTGAACGGAACCGACGAAACCAAAATTGCACGTAATTATCTGTTACAGTATCGGCACCATAACCACCATACACAATATTAGTCCCCTGGTTTGCATTTTCACCTTTATCAAAGAAAAACTGTCAAATTTACCGAATTTTCTTTTTGTTGACTTCCATTTTTAACATCCTGTAACTAACAACAGAATGGACCAAACAAAAAAGTAAAAAAAAAATTACTGAGAAATATCACCTTGAAAACGAGCATAAATTTAAAATTGTTTGTTTCTTTACGAGATTACTTCAGCCATTTTACCGAAAAAATTATGTATTTCTTTTTCCGCAAACTAATATTTCTTTCGTGTGATTGCTGCAAGAATCATATAGGATATCAATGTTCGGAATTCTTCTCCAAAAGGAATTATATGTAAAGCACATTCTGCATAAGGGCGCTTATAAGCCAGATTGCTTTTAAACGATGGGAGACAAAATGGTCTTCTTGGCGGGTATCTAGGTATTATTGGAGCCGAAATAATACATTATCAAATTGATGTCTTCCTCGTCGCATATTTACATAATAATAAAAAATACCTTTTAATTTAGCCCACAACAATATATGAGGTGTAGAACAGACGTCAGTAAACCAAGTGGGGCGGTGCGCGTGTGCGGCGGCGTAACATTCCGGGCACGCTTCTATTTCCCCCATTTCGGTACGGCACGAGCGTACCAGCGCTCGGGCGCCACCTGTAAGCTTCGACTGCACTGTAAACAACAATGAACATCTTTAACATATTCTAAAAAGGGATAACGACATAGTCTGTGATAGCACTTAGCTTTTATAAGAATACTATATGCCTTCATATGGACTGGTGGCGATCACTGTTTAATACGATCAAGTTGGTGGTCAATATCAACGGCCTCTAGCGCAATGCAGAATAACAATTTTTTTCAATACTTTATCATAACACCACATATGTGTTCTAGTTATTCAATATTCATCATTTTTAGTTAAAAATAAAATGTGATAGTTTTACGCGATATATTCACAAGTATTTTAACAAATATTATTAGTTTAATTACATGTATTAAATATTATGCTGTTATGTAGTATCCATTGTGTATCGGCGAGGAAAGCTTCAGTACTCCCATAAAGGCCTTCATTGATATTACTCTTCATGAGAGTTAAATCCATTGGGTGTACCACGTATTTATCGTAATCAGGAAAGGCGGTACGATCGACTGTTTGTATGAATGGCTCAACCTGGAACAAGAAACGCAAAATTTATTTTTATGCCTCGAATACAATGCTATTTCATAGAAAATGAGAAATCCGGTCATGTGGCGATAGTGAAACATCAAAGGCGGAAGAATAAGTTTATCGGCAGTAATGGCACTATTCTTAAGGATCTCCAAGTTGTAGCCCTATAAGCTAGTTATGCAAAGTAGAAAATTGCCATATATCCAGATGAATCGGCCTGTCCCTACTTCACGTAAGCTGCAGTAAATACGAGTTTTATCTCTTTTGAAATTTTGACTAATATCAAAGAGTGGATTTTAACTATAGAATGTCAATACAATTGTTTTAATCGAAAATTATATGCTTTTCACATGTTTTATATAATTTGTGATTACATTACACACGCGATTCTATTTCAATTTATTATTTAGCAAATTCAACATAATTCCTATTTGAATTAATAATAAAAAGTGTTTCTTTGCAAGTGATATAGCCGAAGAATGTCTTCATTTGAGTGTAGTCTAGAAAAAAATATGTTCTACTTTGAAGTAATGAGAGCTGATTAAGAAAAATATATAAATTTAACTATCAGCACACATTGAAAAGTTTATCTTCATTACTCCTATTCCTCGAGAAGACCGTTATTGGTTTCATAAAAGACTAGAAGAGAGAATAATCATTTCTGAAGTTTATATATTGTTTTAAAGTTTTAATATAGTTTAAATTGAAATATGAAATTGGTTGTTACATTTAAAATGTAAGCAACTATACAAATACATAAATCTTTTTGAACAGAAATAATATTTATTGTTAACGAAATCGCTGTTTTAATATAATTCTTAATTAAATAACGCTAACAAATAAGGAAACAAAGTAAACAGATCCAACAATATTTAGCTATGTTACAGTTTAAATAGCTTAGATTGTAAGACGGTCGTACGCGCTATGCGTTCAAAGAGATGCGGGTTCCATCGCTGATCTAGAACTTCGAGTGAAAGGAAACATCTTGAGGACATCGTCGTGTTCCGAAAAGCAATAGATTTTGGAGACGTGACATCCTTGACCTTGTGAGCAAAGGAACCAGTAGTGGGAACAATTCTTATTGTTGTTTTATAAATAATAAAAGAACTGTCTAAATTTCAATGTACGTGCATATTACAGTTAGGTATGGCGGCTCAACGATTCGAGTGGCATGCAGCACACAAGCCAGAACATTACACAGGCGCATTATACGGATGTTTTATTATTAGTATGGAGCGAGACGGAGAGCAGACGCCGGCGTATCGTGAATTGGGCGACGGAACGAGACGGAAGATATTGACGTCACGAGACGCGGAGTGC
Organism: Troides aeacus; assembly: GCA_033220335.2. Lineage (NCBI taxonomy): Eukaryota > Metazoa > Arthropoda > Insecta > Lepidoptera > Papilionidae > Troides > Troides aeacus. Next base: position 9,634,491 of record CM067272.1, on the reverse strand, counting down.
GCTACGTAGATAAAGCAACAAGGTCATTTTACCGAAGAGACGCCCGAGTAGCGTGGGCTACAAGCATTTTTTTTTATAAAACTCAGCTACGGCTGAAATAGGTCCTGTAATGGCACCTATCTAGGCGGTCACCGGAAACAGAGTACTACCACCAGTGTGAATTTAGAGTTTAAAAGGATGACATAAATATCCATTAGGCGCAGCGTACATGACACTAATTATTTTTTTTTACTGTTACCTATATCTAAATTAGCTGATAATGCAAATAAAACTTTCGCCAGAAGTGAAAATGATAATTATTACTGGTTTACATTTTTAGTGTGTCATTACGATATAATTTCGCAGACTAATTTTACTATTTATTTAGCCTGCAGTACGTGGTAAGAGTGCAAAGGGCAAACATGACGCCTTTATCATTATTATAGGTTATATTCAAGACTATATAATTTTTCAAAGTAAATTGTAAACCTAAGTTTAATGGTGCTAATGATATCACATTGATTATTTTGCATAGCAGTAAATAAAAGCTATAACATTATTTGAAATTAATATGTCAAATACTCTGTTAAGGATATTATTGTAATCACATATTTATATTAAATATATATAATATAATAGATTTTAATATACAATATAAGAGAAGAGAATATTGTTTCTTATAAAAACAAAACTTTACCCCATTGAGATCCATCATCCGCTCTAATGCATACTTAAGTAATTCACAGAGTGTACCTAGTGGTACCTTTTTCATAGCAGGAGATCTGAAAACAATGTGTAAATTATTGTATAACATATGTTAAAAAAAATATGCTGTTAATAGAATATTGTACTTAATAATTAACAATACATAAAATCTTTTTTCACAGTTAAAAATTATAAAAAATTTAAATCAATATTTGACTACATTTATATGATATAGTAAATAAAAATAATAAACATGCCTTACAGGCTCGGGAACATGTCAGTTGATGAATAAAAAGAGAAAAGACAGCTAAACATAGAACTCTTCGAAAAATCTATAGACTGGCTGAACCTGCACTAACCACAGTTTTTCCACAACCCTCTTTATACCATCATAAGAACCATTAATACTAAATTTCCCTGGGTAGTGTAGTGATTACCAGTAGACATAGTGCTCGAAATCACTTTGTGAAGTGATTGTGAGTGGTTGAAAGATTAAATAATGTCAACTACAAATGAATATATCTATCTATGTAAATAATAACCTCAAATATACTTTTGAACATATAGAATGAGAATTTATTACAACAGTAAAGACGGTAATGATATTTTACTACAAAAGAGAGCACAAAAATTACCTTGTTTCAGAGCTTTCAGCATGTAATATGGAAAGACATTCTGGACAAACCCAACTCTTGTCAATATTTATCTTAGCACGCTCTGTTCCAGAGAGGCACTTGAAGTGAAATGAACGAGGGCACACCGTACACAGCATTGCGCGATGGGTTTTCTCATTTGCAGCTTGCTCCACTGTCCAGTGACAACGCCAGCAATATATATCTGACCGCAGCTTGTTTGTCTTATCTTCACCCTATGACATAAAACCAATAAATTATAGAATCATATTAGAAACAATAATAATTCTGTATATTCTACTAACTAACATGACTTGAAATTTATTTAGAGAAAATATTAAGTAATTTTACATAATTAGTAGAATTTTACACTTACTTCATCAATGATCATTTTCCTTTTTTTGGATGTACTTGTTGCATCATTTTCTTTGCCTTTACTCTCATCCATTTCTTCATCTGACAAGAGTGCATCAGAATCATTTTTTTGACCTTTTCCTGTAACTGAATTTAAGAACTGTTTTACTTTATTCACAAACTCCGGATTTTGTGAACGCATTGATCTTTTTATAATTGTTTTATCTGATTTTTCACTACAACTACTCTTCTGAGAGTTGTTACTACTGCGTCTGCTGCCCTGAATCTTTTCTGCCTCTGAATTCAAACTTGTGTTTGCACTGTCTAATGCTGCTCTAGATTTTCTTGTTTTACTTGTCAGTTGGGTACATTCACTTATTATCTTAGATTCTTTAGCAGAATTAATAAGGGACTTTAATTCTCTACTAATACTTTTGTTATGTTCTTTTTCTGTTGTTTCAGAACTTATTTCATTCTGGGAATCACTTGATATTTCTTTTTGTGCATCCATAGGTGGCAAAGTTTCAAGGTTCTTGGTTTTTTTCTCTTTATGAATTAACTTATCTATATTTTCTTCATTTCCACTGGTAGTTGATAATTCAGTACTCATAGAGTTATTATCCATATCATCAATGACAGGTTGGTCAGATAGCTCCACTGATTCTGGATGATTCTTGGCTGCATATTGGTGATCAGACTGTGATTCATATTGCTCTGAATTAACAGTATTTTCTGTGTTATTACATGTGTCACTTTCAACATTAGGGGACACTTTAGATGAAGAATCAGCAACAACTAATAATTCTACACACATTGAAGATGTTACTGTCTTAATATTAGACATATTAGAAGTAGGTGTTAATGATTGCTCTAGTTGTGTTGGAGTAACTATCGTAGAGGCAACAGAAGCATCTGTAATATCTGTTACTTCTGCAATATCTGTACTTTTTTGAAAAGAGTCTGTAATCAGGTTTTGTGATGAAGGGTTCTCTGTTTGTGGCAAAGTTGTTTCCATTTTTGAGTTTTCTTCGGAGCTATTCATTGATGGAGTAACTAAAATTCGAGCTCCTTCATTAGACTTTAAGCTTTCCTCAGTACTATAAAATATGTCTTCTTCATCTTTTATTTTCTCCACAACAACAGTCATTTCAGCATTACCATTAAAGCCGGGGATTTCCTTTGCTTCAGGAATGTCTGTTGTAGTCGAAGTTACGTCCGTCTCCATCTGGGCCTCAGAGTCGTCCATCGTCTGTGATAAATACAAAAATGTTCGAATTTTTAGCGTAATCTATATAGTGATAATAAAAAAAAGATATGTTAACAAGAGGTGCCTCGATGTTGTACAGGCAGTCTTTACCCAAGCTTTGCCATCCAGCAGCTTACCTACTTACTTTCAATACAATCATACAAATACACACAGGAACTTACCCGACGTTTAGTTTGACTGCTATGTTAAGAACAATATATATACAAAACACTTAAATTGTTTACCCCTTAAATAACAAAATTATTTCTATAAGACTATTTATGTCACACATAAATGCATTTAGTTACGTTGAAATATTATAAAAACGTTCCATGAAATGAACACATTGCCGTAGCACAACTGTTCTCTCTATGTATGTTACATTCGTAGATCGTTCTTTATTATTTGATTGGTTGAAATAGTTTGTGGATGGTCCTGTTATTACATCACATCTCACTTATCTGTATAGGTTTCTCTTTCTAATCACTTTATATAAAAATCTGTCTATCTCTATCGGTGCAAAGCATTGTCAAATTTGTCATATTGGCTATCCTTTTCTACACTTCAACAAGTGTGAAGTTTTAGCAAAAGCTTCTCAGTGGTTTCAATTTAACATTTTTTCATTTAACGTGTAACGAGTAAAATTTTGTAAATATTAATACAATATATATAAAAAAAAATCAATTTTAGGTAACTTTCTTTTCCAAAATTAATTGTATTTTACTTTGCATAGAACTGTTTCAGTTTCGATTTAGAAAAAACTAAATTTAACATAATGTGTTAATTGGTAAGAATGGGTAAATATATTATAATAATAAAAATATTTTATTTCTATGTGACTAATTCCAAAATAAATTAAATAAAGATCTTTTTAAATGATGATTAGTTTTATAGTTTGTGATTTCTTCACACAGCGTATTTAATAAAAGTAAACCTAATCTTGGCTGAGAGGTCTCAGTACCAAGATATAAAATGTTAAAAAAAATTAACCTAATCTTTAACATTGGTACATTGCCGTTTTGACAGCTGTCAATAAATAATTTGATTATGAATTGTATGTAGTCCTGTACCTTTTACGATAGTTTTTTTAAATCTCTATATAAAACTTGTTGTTTTGTATTTTGTAATCTCATCAGATGGAATTTATTGAGCTTATCCTTATTAATAAATTAGATGGAGTTATATTGAAATATCCACACCATGATAATGTTGACGGTACAGTCTGTATAACAGGACATCATTTGATATTAAGTTCAAGAAAAGAAGGCGTTCGCGAATTATGGGTATGCTTTAGTTGTACGCATTATTAATTCATTCCTATTTCTTGACATAACCCTTTCACATCTAATCTTTATAAGTGTCCTTACATTTAAAACCCAAATTTTATTGTTTTTACTTTGTTGTTTTAATGAACTGAAACCATGTAACACTCTTTTTTCCAGCTTTTACACAAGAACATAGACAGCATAGAAAAGAAGGAAAATAAACCTATAAATGGAGTAGCGCAAGGTGGCTCCTTATTTTTGAAATGCAAAGATTTGAGAATTTTTCAATTAGATATTGGTACTACTATCGAGCTAAATCAAGTAGCACAAACTTTAGAGAATTTGTCTGGCATCCAGGATCCTAGTCTATTCTATCCATTTTTTTATAGGCACATGCATCCAATTGTTGAAAATGGCTATACTTTATATAGGTAATATGTATAAATGTTTTTTATTGTAATATTTAAATAAGACAATTTATTATAAAATCTTTTGTAATGTGTTCAAAATATTATCTACATTTGTACCTGCGATTCATGTTTGTGCAGAAAAGTCTACAAAATTTCCTAAATGCTTAGACTTAGGACTGGTTATAATTGAAATAATATTCTTGTAAATTTGTGCATATTAAATTCTTTGTACATCATAATACAAACTCTTAATGGATTGAAAAGTAAATCTCGTTATTGTTAGCTTAAAAACAAGTTTCAATTATAAATTCTCTATTATCATAATAGATTCAATGTATAAGTAGTCATTGATTAAAATTAATGTTATAAATTTAAATAAAACATATATAAAGAAATTTGGTTCTACCAATATTAAATTTTACACCGAACATTTAATACATTCAAATAATTTATTACTACTATAAAACTTTGTATTTTTGTTAAGATGAAAAGGAAAATCAATAACTTGCTATAAATATTATTTATCTTTAAATGTAAACTGTAATATGTCTGTGGGGTTTATTTGAGTGTTATCTGATATATAAATCTTCATAGTTTTTTTTTTATTTTAGCATTGAAGGAGAATTTACAAAAGTTTTAGCTACCGAAGAATGGAGAGTGTCAAGGGTCAATCAAAACTATACAGTATGTCCAGGGTATCCAAAAGCTGTGGTCGTCCCAAAGTGTATTGATGATGACACATTAGCTGCAGCTGCATCATTTAGACAAGGTGGACGTTTTCCTGTGTTATCATACAGACATAACAATGGCGTAAGTTACTTTTTGTAAATACAATAAATTAATTTTTGTGCATACACATGTCTCAACATATAATGTATATATATTTGTACTAGCTCTACTTATTTATGGACAAAAAAATTGAATTGTGATCATTTTGATAATTAAAGGTAATTTTCATATGGATTATTCTCAAAACTAGTTTTGTCTGTAAATTAAAGTTACAATTAAATGAAATAACTGAACCCTTATGAACATAATTGTACATCTGAATTTTATGACATAGAATAAATTGTACACCTTAGTGACATTATATAATGGTATTATTTGTTATATTATACTGAAAATATAACATAAGTTTTATGTACTGTTAAGAAGAAGTATTTTATTAATTTTAAATCTGATTATAACTCCTTACTTCTTACTCCTAACTTACTATACTTCTTTTACAGGCAGTGCTTTTACGTGCAGGTCAACCACTGTATGGACCAAAACATAGAAGATGTCGGCCAGATGAAGCTATTTTGAACTCAGTAGTCAATGTGGGAATGAAGGGAATTATTTACGATTTACGAAGTTCTAACTCTATCTCACAGCAACAGAATAAAGGTATTTTTTAGAAAAACATCACGAAAGGGTTTTGATGCCAAGTGAATTTTTTATTCTATGAAGCAATGAGAGGTGCATGGTCAGTCTTAAGTGTTATGCCCATCTATGACTCAATGTGGTTAATACTGCAACAGATAGATGTTTTGTTATCCCAGAAATCCAACAATTGGCACAAAGTGGACTGGATATCTGCTCATGATTGTAATAAGGCACTGGAAGTATGCAGCTCACAACTGATGTGTGGAAACCTTTAAAGTAGCTGTATTCTGCAATGGACCCTATTGGCTTTAGGATTTGTCATGCTAGGTATATTGTCGGTGGTAGGTTTCTGCTCCTAGAGATCGTCTAGGTAGGTAATACTGCAGTGCCAAGGAGCATTGTGCAAAAATTACTGTGTCCCGGTTTGAAGTGCATTGTAGCTAGTATAAATATTAGGATAATTATACATCAATGTGGTATAGTATATACCACACAAACTGGCGGCACGTTGTTATGGTCAGGCGTATCACTTAGCAATAGGTGAACGCGCTCGTCTTGTCGCTTATTTGAATAATAATAAAAAAAAAGTATTCATCTTTGCAGGTGGTGGATCGGAAAGCGCTGCAAATTATTCCCAATGGAAAATATACAGCAGGTCACTTGATGATGTCGACAATCAACAACAGCTTCTGGAGAGTTTTTCCAAACTGATCGAAGGTTAGCATTTTCACTTTTACGGACAATTTCTACCTTTACTCATACCACACCACATTCCAGTTTTTCTATAAATTCTCAGATTCACATACCACAGTATAATTCTGTTTTTTTTTTGCTAGTAAATCAGTAATTGAAATTACCAAAGATATTACACATATCATAACTTGAAACATGCATAAAAACTTTCTATATTGTATTAAACTATAGGAACCTTATGAATTTATTTTTTAGGAATGAGGATTTTATAAAAGAATTATCTCAATTATATAATGGAGATTTTAAGGTGATCATTACATTCAGTAGTGGATGTGATGATGATAAAGAATGTTTTGTGATACCGTTTTAAATCTCTTAATATAATTTGTTTACAGCATGTGTTGATAAAGAGATATCGAGTGACAAGTGGATCTCCAAATTGGAGTCATGCGGGTGGCCAGAGGCGGTGCGCAACTCATTGCACACAGCTTGCATCATTGCTCAGCACATACATCAGGTAATCATATTATTATTCCAATTAGCAATTAAATGTAACTGACAGTAAGATTACATCATTGTCTATGATAGCAAATAATATATATGATAAAATAAAAATATGTGGTTGAAGCTGTCGAAATTGAAAGACATTTTGTGAAGTATTACATTATTTTTTTATAGAAAAATTATCAGCGCGATTTCAAAATGCCAAATACAAATCAAAATGGCGCTGCTCAATATGTTCTTTTTCTTTTTAATTGAGGCAATCACTGCTCAATAAGATTTTTCGTTTATACTTTTCAACGCACGCAATGCGCTGCAAGCCAGACGGTTCGAATAAATCCTATCACCAAGCAGATTTCACAACATGTGACCCCAAAGTCTAATTAGAGACTGTTACGTGCCTAGTGCTTGACTGACACTCTGGATACTATTGAATAGGTGGCTGCTTTCTTTCAGTTTGATTACTTTCAATTAATATTTAAAAAACACTGTTTCTATTGGATAGAAAGCTGAACCGGTCCTTATCCATGGAACCCGCGGTGAGGATGCTACGCTGTTGGTCTGTTCACTAGTGCAAATCATACTTAATCCTGACTGCAGAACTATAAGGGGGTTAGTACTGCTTATTACTTTATCATAACTATTATATGTTAAGTGTAGCTTTATTTAAATATATTCGAGAGGAAATGTAGGAGGCTGAGAATTAACTATTTACTGATCCAAGTTGCATTTATGCAATAAGTATTCTTTAAATATTTTTTTATTTTATTTAATCTGATGTCACGTAAAATTAGAGGAAAAGCAAATAGCATTATGCAGAGACCGTACAAAAGCAAGAAAGAACTTCAATGATTTAGAAAGCATTCAACTTTAAGAGTGTTATGCACCTCCATTTAAAGTATTAAAATGTTTAACGGATACAAACCTGTTTACTCGATTTAACAATGGAATTTCTGCAATAACAATTTTTTTAGTTACTACCTTAATTTTTTTAGTGTTAGCAATATTTTACTTGCTATATAGTAACAACGTAATGGTACTTACAGGACTAAAATTCTGTTGGTACATTTAAATTTTTTTCTATTAATTTTAAGCTGAATAAAAATAGAGGAAGACCGAAGAATGTGTGGATGGATTGTGTGAAAGATGACGTGTTTAAGAAGAGTGTGAATTAAGATATGGCGACTGATAGAGGTATATAGAAGATAATTACATACTGTGCCGACTCCACATAGCTGAAAGTTTTTGACGTACTTTTGACAAAGATTTTTAAAAAAAATTGCTATAAAATACTTGATTTATAAAAAATCTTTCGTTTTAAACTCAAATTTACAGTAAGTTTTTAAAAGATTGCAGGCTCTCATTGAACGGGAGTGGCTACAAGGCGGTCATCCATTCGGCACGCGTCTTCGATCTGGTGCTTACGGGAGTCCGCAACCACGTGCCTCGCCGACTTTCCCCTTGTTCTTGGACTGCGTCCGCCAGTTCCTAGAACAGTTTCCCTGCAGCTTCGAGTATAGGCAGTCTTTCCTCATCACGCTTTTTGAGCATGCATATGCTAGTCAATTCGGTATGCATCAGGATCCTTATTTTTATACGTATTCATATTATTATCTAATTGTCAGTGTGTGAGAAGGGACTCTTATTGAAAATACGCATACACAGTCAATATCCAAAAAACATAGGTAATTTTCTGTATTTTTGTAAAAAGTTTGTTTTATTGATTATTCTTAATACTTACTTAAAAAAATTGCAGGTACTTTCCTCTGCGATAGTGACCAGGAGCGCGAGTCCCGTGGCGTGTACGAACATACCACGAGTATCTGGTCTTGGCTGAATCAACCTGAGGAGCTTACTACTTACATTAATCCTTTGTATGAGCCAACACCCAATGTCATCTGGCCTTCGGTCGCGCCTATGAGCTTTGTTATATGGGAAGGTATTACGGTTTAATATTTTTTTATAGGCAACATACATGCAAATATTCATGTATAGATAAACCAGTTACCTGGCAGAGGTTGTCGTAGAGATGTACATTTACTTTGATTACACATATATAAAAACTAGCCAGTAAATAAAATAAATGTGTCTTCAAGTGTTATTACAACCTTTTGCATCGAATAAAAGCCTTCGGCTGTCAAAATATGAGAGCCAAAATAATATGCTGGGCAATTGCACTTCAGCATCGAAATTGAGGTGAAGTCAAATTCAAACCTAAGCAGATAAAAAAGCGTTCGATACTGTCCTTATATGTTAATGATTTATTGAATAGTCATGCATTAATTTTGAAATAGTATTTATATAAAAGCTAATAAGCATAAATTTCTACTTGGTTTATTTATTTTACAGAACTGTATCTACGCTGGCTGATAGAGCAGGGCACGGACGAACGGGAGGAACAGTACCGAGCGATTCGGGCCAGAGAACAGCAGCTGCGCGTGCAGGCGCAACAAATGCGCCGCGAGCTGTTCGAACTCGCGCAACAGTATTACAAGGCTGACGACAAGAGCGCTAATGCGTAGGCGCTAGCGTATTCAAGATATTCCTTGTGGTTCGTATTTAAGGGCAGGTTAAAACGCAAGGTTTTCCGTAACTTAAAAGCAAGGTATTTCTCTGTCCTAAGTACCCCCTAAATCTGTAACCAAATTAGATGTTTGTACTTAAACACTAATTAGGTTTTATTATACAAGATTGATTTTTCTGTGACAATGTCAGGGCGTTTTCAATATGAAGACGACAAATAGAAAGGGACAGGAGTATGTTTAAATATTGATAAAAGATCTGATACAAGTTAGTAAACGATATGGTCCAATTGAAGTACCTCCTGGTCCTCAAGAATATTGTTTGTGACCTACATGATGACTGTTCCTTTGATGATCCAAAATTTTTCACATATGAGGCTCATAATTATGGAGGCTTATGTAGATACGTAAATGAAGGTTTAAGTGATATTTATGTATTCCTCCTGTATGTGTATGTCTGATTGTACATAAAATAATATTGTACCCAAATATATGAAGATGAGAGTGAATAACTGCCATAATAATAAACAACTATTGAAAACAACAGTAACAAAACTTTATAGCTAAAGCAATTGCTTTGAAGAACTGTTGGAAAAAAATATTTAATTAGATGTTAGACGATTTTGATGAATAATAAGTGCCTAATTTTATTACTAATATTTAGTAACTTTATGATTACAAATCGTCTTGCTACATTTGTCACATTATAATGTAGAACACTTAAAACATGTCTCCTATATGTTAATTAAGCTGAACGTAGAACATCAATCATTGTTACTGTAGGTGAGATCTTTACCACAACAGTGCTTATTTCTACCAACAGGCATCATTGTGTTGTTCCTTGTTCCTGTTTGAAGCGCTCATGAAATTATTAGGATAATGAGACAACAGCTTGTGTCTGAAAGCTATGAACTTCCTGTGGTGCAGTTTATCATCTTAACTAGTGTCATCTCACTCTATTGGTGATGGTATCATCTACTATCAGCTGACCTTTCTAGCTCGCTTTATCGTTTTATTCCATGATTAGTTGAAAATTCATTTATGGTAGGTTAACAGAATGAAATATTCCAAACATAAAGCAAATGAAATATGGTTTCTGTTCTCAACAATGTAATTACTTTTTCACTTAATTAAAAATTAGTTTAAAACAAAATTTATCTGACTGTCCTGTTACTTGTTGATCAATTCAACACCCACTACTAGAAAGATTACCCAGACACCTGCATTCTTATTCTATATTCCTTGCTCATTGCCTTTTCGGTTAAACAAAGTCCGATGTTAAGCAAACCTGATGTTTCTTTATAAATAAAGTTATATGTATTGTAAATGCAATTATTAATAAAAAATTACCACCGAAAAGTCATCGTTCAAACTCGGCAGGCTTATTTTTCACATCTATAATTTTCCATTCATTCACTCCAATGTATTATCATTCAGCCAAATCTGAAATTAGTTTTTTAAATATCAATAGTTGTAGTGCCTTAATGCCTGAATTAGCTTGATATCATACAGAAGGCGATGTGTAATCTAATCCTGTCTTGGTATTTTTGTTTATTGCACGATATACTAGTTTTGTATGAATTTTATGGCTCTACTTATATGAAAGGAGATATTCGTATAAAAAGGACTCCTTAAAAGATTAGAAGAGAAAACGCAACATCATTAAAGTTTGGTACTTTGAAAGGGGAAATATTCTTTTTGTTGTTATATATCACAACAACTTGTTCCAATTAACGATTACATATTCAAATCAATATAAAATAAAGACAGATCTGCCAGATTCAGTTGCTATTTTTGTGAAATATTGGTTAATGCAACTGTTTGAACCATATTCACAAGGGATGTCCTTACCACCTGTGGGTGTCAATGATAGAATCGATTGGTGGTAAATTACATTGTAACATTTTGTCACTCTTATGAATATTTAATTTTTGGAAAACTATCATCATCGTTATCGTCAATTGATAGATGTTCATTGAAACTCACATTATAGATCTCAACCAAGATTTTTTCCTACATATAAGCATAATAAAAACCAATAAGTTACTAATATTTAGTAGCTAATAGTAACTTTTTATTAAAATAATAGTAAGAAATAATTTCTATTCAACTGTTCTTGTGACTCAAATGTATCATGACAAAATTATATTGCTGTATTTAGTTTTAAATTATGTAAGATACAGTATTTTTAAAATCGTCTAGAATATTCTCTTTTCTTGGATATTTTGAAGTCATAGTAAGTAAGGTGTGATTGAATTCTCAACAATAAAAGACACTAGAAATATTTCTTCAGAAAAGAACTATAATAATACATATAATGAGAAACTGGTGCAATCAGATCATAAACAATAATAAAACATGTATATAAGTATGATTATGATGTCTAAACCAAATTAAACAAATTAAACGATAATTAATAAATAATTCAATTTAATAGTACCCTAAAATTTAAAAAAAAATTGGCACTGAACCCATTTTAGTTATAAGATTATTTATATGGTTCATGTCTACTCAATTCAATAAGTTAGTTTAATTTATGTAGTTATTTATTGACTAAAAAACTTCACTCTATGTTCAATTCTTCCTTACTTTCAACCTCTACATTCATCAATCAATACAGAGATTGGTATTGACGCTTTCCGCTAAATGCTTCACTTTAAATAACTATGTTTTTGTGCTCTTTTCGGCTTGTTATCTGTAGATTGATAAGTAATTAAAAACCTCTCTTTTACTTTCTTAAAAATATTAATTACGTCTTGTTGTTGTTAAATTGTCACTAGTGTCACCTGTAGTTTTAGGTTATTTCAATGATATTTAGTTTGAAGTATCTCTTTGTTTACGATTAATTTAGTAAAAGTTATGTATATTCGAAATTCTTGTAACCTATTAAAAGGCAACAAGTTATGTCCCGAAGGCTGGAGTTTAACTCGGATAGTTTGTTTTACTTTATATTTTCGACAAGACAACACTAGTTTTGTTTTTATTTACTTTTATCTTGTATAAGGCATACTGTGTTAGAAATGAACGAAGTTTTGTTAAAGACAGCATCAGCAGAAAAAAAATCTTGGTTAAAGACATATTATTATAGTGGTCGCCTAATTTTTTTATAGCTCTTTTAGTACTTAATACTTTTGTTAGAAACCTTTAAGTACCTAGATAATGTTCATATCGTTTAACTTTATATTGTGGATTAACTAATCTTGAGGCTAAACATTCCAACATTTTAAATTTGTTGAAAGGCCTTAAAGTATGAAGATTTTGTAGATTGCTTTTCTTGTACATACTCATATATATATGTAAACTAATTTTGCTTAAGAATAATTTGATACATATTTTATTTATATAGAATATATGTATGTCAATTTGTGGTAATGGAATATATTTGTGGTCAATTAAAAATATATGCACTGAATGCATTTTTTATTTTTAAGTTCTTAGTTCAATCTTTCTATTACCTTCTGCTGTGTACTAAAGCGACGATACGGCGGTAGGTACAACCGCACTCCTATTTCTACCGTCAAACAGTAGTATACAAACATTACTGTTTTTCAGTAAGAAAGGTATTTAAAATTACTGTGGTCATCAATAACATCTTGACTCCAGGTGACCAGTCAGAGTACTATGTATATCATCTTAACTAACGCCATGTTGCTATGGGCAGATGTATCACTTACCATCAGGTAAACATCTCTCTTCTTAACACTTCGTGCAATAAAAAAACAATATATGGCGAAAGTCTACTGAGACTTTCATCTATAAATTGTGTATATAAGCAGACGCAAATTTTTTTAAACCGATTTCTCACTGTTTTTTATTTAACGAAGCGACAAGACAAATAATGTTCTCTAGATGGTAAATGATACGCTTGTCCATAATTACGAGGCGCTGGTTAGGACGATCGACACTACACAACTTTGCGCTCGTCACTTTAGGAAATAAGATTTTATGCTTCTTTACGTCTCTTTTTTATACACTTATAAAATTGTATTTCAAGAAAGTATGTAATAGATAAGTGATGCTGATATTACAAGAATATTTCTTGGAACTCCAAAAAGTTTGATCAAAATCTCGCTTTGAGCAAGTAACGTTGACTAGGGCCGCCGATAATAATCAAAACACAAAGGCACGACGCTAACGAAATGTTATGGATTTTTTTTTAAAACAAATCTCCAAGACCAATGGTTATACTGTAAACACTTTATCACAATTTTAACAAAAATTTTCCAGCAAGAATGTTTATGTTATAAATAACAAGAATATTTTTAAGTTTGCTTAAATTAGAATTGTTGTTATGAAATCATAAATTTTGGTTTTAAAGAGTATAAAGATATTTAGAGACAGCGCACAGTATTTTTTTATAGTAACATCTCATCCCGAATAGCAAATGATGTATTATGTGTATTACAAATTTAACATTGTTTATAGTTTCACACGACTGTTGTCAAGATAGCCTTAAAGTTGAAAATTACAAAGCGTGGAAAGTCTATAATTTTTTTTATTTATTTCTAGTAGTCCCTTAATATTATTGTACTAATTTAGGTTATTTACATATTTTCCAATATTATTTCCATTTTTTTAACGTCATTCTTTCGCTTTGTAATTTTCTAATATTCACAGAAATTAACAGAATATTATTATGTACATATGTATAAATTAATATTTACTTATCCTTATTTCTATCAATTACTATCTTACATATTTTTAAGCGATAATTTTAGATTAAAGTTACTTCTAACTAATTAATATTTTATTATCTCGAATAGACAAACTACATCTATTCTTAAGCCTGTCTTCTGCTCAAAATCATACCTCAAGCCTCTGTGTATAGGACATTCCGTCAGCAAATGAGGAATTGTGCGATAATTTGTTTGACAACAGATCGAAAAAGTGTAAAATATGGTAAAAGCGTAGCACATCGTGATAATTCGAGACTTAGAACAGGGTGGGCTGATTCCAAATAAGTAATAAAAAAAATATGGGAAGAGAAGAATAAGTTATTTTGCATTTTATCTACAGATTTCCTCTCATGGACTCAGATTTTTCGACGAATTCAGTGTTTAAAAGAAAAAAAACTTCATTACAAATTTTATCAATTGTCATAATTTGTATTCATTGTTATTCAAGAACACATTTGTCAAGTGAGCCAACGACAAAAAGTTTTGTGGAGTCAAAGGCTGTAATAATTTTAAATTCATCAGTCCACACACTTAGCAGTTTATATTTGAATTAAATGTAGAAAATCGTTATAAAATAAACTCCGAATTTTTTCACATGAACACTACCACATACAAAGGTATATATTTACAGGGATATTTCCGCTGACGGAGAACTAAATTAGCAGAGCGCGACCTTTTAATGACGAAAATATAATTGTATTTATTTTTCAATTCTTTTTATATGCAATACGTAATGTTAATTTATAAAATATGTTCATTACTAAACATTATAATTTGACTCATTGTTTCAATACCAATTTAAAGTTGGTTAGTTTGAATTATTTAAAAAAATTTAAATCTGATCATAATACAACAATTGAGAAGCGAAAACTGGTGGCAAATTACTTAGATTACTTACTTTATCGTTGTTATTTTGCACTAAGAAGTGGTTTATCAACATTACTCGCCTGATACTTGGTAATATTATGTGAAGGTAGTGTATCTAATAAATTTATGGATCAAAATTCTTATAATTTTCTGTTATAAGCCCACGATCGCGTTGTGGTGACATTTTGCTGCTACAGCTAGTGCCACTTAGTTATAGTTAAATCAGAGCAAAGGTTATTAATTTTCATCTGCGGAACATCTTGTTCTTATTTGTTAGTTGTTATTGGTTATGATAGAAAAAAAATTGTTTGCACAAATACAGCGGGATATTCCCTTTTCATTAGCAAGGATGAAACTAGAAAGAAGACATCGCACGAGAAATTCCGTGTAATAACAGGAAAGGTGAGGCCCAATGTTCAAGTTCCAAGTTCAAGACTTTAAGAAAATAATTAATAGACTGTCACTAGGTTAGTGCGTTTACTACAGCAGACCACATCAAAAAAAATATTACAAAAGTTGTCAAAAGAATAGTACATATTCTCGCCAATGTATCCACGTCATCGCAACCATCGTGACCCATTCAATCCATTCAAACATTGAGCTATAAATAAATGAATAATCGTATCATCTTTTATTTTCTGGTGTAAGTTATGCATTTCAATGATTGCCGGCTAGAACATGGCGCATATTTAAATAGTACATTTTTACTTTGTGCGCGTACAAAGTGCCATAACAATGGGAAGATTTTATGATAAACGCGCCAACGTGTATTGAACTACGTACGTACATTGTGTTCGTTTGAATCGGCACATTACTTTGTTATATTGCGCCGACAACGAGCCTCTTTTATCCGTTCACGGATACCGTTACTGAAATTGTATAATTAAATTGTGACCTTAGGTTTCTTCGTCATTATCATCATCAGCTTTTATGCATGTGTTGGATAGAGGTTTTCTTTAATGTATGCCACTAAATGCGGTACTCAGCTTTTCGCATGTATCGAAAAGGTAATATGCCTCACATCATTATGTCACATACAAAGACTTCACTCTAAGACTTTCCTCCCCAATCAACCTCTTGTTACTTCAGACAAATTTGGTTCCTTGTCGAATTTCGTCATTTCAAATCTTGACCTTCTGAGAAACACAAATATTTTTAATTGCTTTTGACGAATAAAGGTGTACAGAAAAAACTAAGGTAAGAAAACTTTCACACGAAAGAGCAGTTCTTGCGTTAAGAAATTAACGTACACTCTGTATGTTCGTAATAATGATTTGTTTTTTATTGTTTATAAATATAATGCATAAAAGAAGATAGATTCAATGGCTTTGGCAAACCTTCCAATTTTGTATTAAATAAATTATATGTATATAAAAATAGCTGAAGAGAAATAGAAACTCATGGTATTTCTACGACCTAAAAGTATATACACATAAAACATACATACAAAAAAAATGTACAATATATGTGTATATTTCACAAAACGTTACAACATATTTAATGCTCTTCCAAAGTGAAAATCACGTGTTGTGGGAAAAATTTTGGATGAAGTCATTTGGTAGACCAGTTTTCTATATTTCGAGGATCTACAATAATTCACTTTTACTTCCATTGTTCATGTGTATAATATACGTTATTTATAAAAGTAGTGTTTTAGAAACAATAACACGATTTTCTTTACGTTGTACTGATGTAATTAAATAGTAATGCATCGGCAACGACATTTTAATATCTATATTTATAAAGTAAACAACTGACTCTCGTCTAGAAAAAACTATTTAAGCTATGGAAGGATGGCTAAGGCGAGCGTTGTTCTGTACACTCTGTAATGATGCGGTTGGAATAATGGCCGTAGAGTCGTTCACCCCACGCTTACATCACAACGTACCTGTTGTGATACGGAGTAGTGTAGAACCGCTGTCGATCCCGTCAATGAACCTAGACCCGACCTAATGATAATCTATTTCTTTTCAAGAGCAGCATTCTCGTTTGAATAGATTATGAGACATAAAAGACTACAGGAGAATAGATACATAAGACATTCAAAAACTAACTTTTATTTAGAAGTAAAATTGATGTTTAATTTATCATGTACATCTTTAAGAGACGAATGAATAGGTTTCTTAAAGATTAACGCGCTATACATCATTAGGTGAATTCTAAACAGTAATAACCAGGAACCGAGCTGAGAAAGGAAATCTTACAAATAATTATAAGTGAAAATTAACAACGGGATCTATAAAATTATAAGTAAATATATAGATGCTATTATTCGTGACAATTGTTTTATATTGTCGTATAGTATCTTTAGTCAAAAACCTATTGATAATTTGAGAAATAATAAATACATTTCAATATTAACGTTTTCATTATTTACCTCATAAAGTCTACATTTAATAAGTTGCCATAGTACTAGTACAGGAAATAAATTGTACGGCAACTCAACGTGGCAAGAGTTGAATTTAATGAATAATAAATAATGTCTTCGTCGTAGTCCATAGCTAAAGTAATTATTTCACGATCAAGTTAACTATTAATAAACTGGAAACAACGTAGAACTTGCTGAGGGAGAACTAACAGTTGTTGGATGGTTAAGCATGGTTTTCCCCGGTCTCTAATTCCTTTTGTTGCTTTATAATATATAATAAATTTGTCACGGTAAAAGAATTTGCATGATTTATTATAACCTTTTGAAAAAGACAGATGTCTGCATCAATTAATCTACTAATACACAAATTTATACTGTAACGTACGAAATGTTCTTTAATATTACCATAAGCGTCAATATAACCTTATTATAGATAATTTGTAAAAATTGGAAACATTATAAAAAAGGACTGTGTATATTTTCCAAATAGTTGATGAATCCTATTAGAATTGAACAGACAAAAGTATTGTCCTGAATTTAAATTTTAGGTTAAATTTATTAACACAACATCACCAGGAATGTGCAAAGTTCACCATTTAGATATATAATGAACTTGTTCGCGATGTTTTGCGTTTAATATACCACATCGGGTTTATAATACAGTAATCAACAATTGTTTTAAAAAATTATGATAACATTGGTTGTTACCGCTAAAGATTAATCAGATATAATTACAGATCAAACCCATGAACTTACCTGGCAAACAGCGAAGGGGAAGACCGAAACTGAGATGGTTAAGTGTGGTCACGAACCACTTAGAGATCTGCTATAATCTAAAGGATCTTCATTCCGTCTAGTCCTAAGCGAAATGAAAGAATAAAATCAGGATAGCAGAACTTGTCAAATATGGGACTAATGCTAGGGAGAACAGGATTACAATTACAAGACGACAATGAACTGTAACTTATTAGATAGATATTTTTATTAGAATCGAAGTCGCAAGTGTCTACTTGTTCCGTCATTTCTTTTATAGAATATAAGCGGAATTCTGGAAGAAACTAAAATTCACAAAAGTAGTTCAAATACAATGCTAATATTTTATTCTTCTTCATTTATATATATTTTAATTGTAATCATCATCATTTCAGCAAATAGCCGTCCACTGCAACATAAATCTAATACGTTCTATGATGTAAAGTAATATTACTTATATTTTAAATATACAGATTTGAGAGAAGGTTGAAAGATGTAGTGTCAATGGATGGTAGGGATGTGTGTGTGAAACAGATGAATACTGACTTCACCTTTTGGAATATTAGTTAGGCAAAGAGAGGTTACATGTCTTATAAAGTTCCAGTCAAATATTTGAGTATTTCTTGTAGTACGTATGTTTTTTACATATAATTTCATATAAATCTTGTGTAGTCTATTGGGTTAAAGATGAATTAATTTGTGAACAAGGTTTCATTGTAACAGTGATAGAAATACGGGGTTGTGAGTTGAGGTTAAAGTTCGCGAGCACTATCAAGAACGTTTGAAACGTATCGGCCATTGTGTGAGTGTTTTCTCCGTGACCGCACCGCACGCCGAGCGCTGCGATTGATGTGTTAATGAAACCGATAGAAATAACAACAATCCTATTATTATAATTCAAGTCCAAAATATTAAATTAAATGCCTGACAGTTTAGTAATTTAATGTACATAGCTTTTATATAAAAAAAAAACTTAAACAGAACCGTTGTGAAAGAACTGATGTCAAAATACAGGATAAAATTAAGTATTCCTTTCCCTATACTTTTATTATATTCATTTTACAGCTTTTATGTTCGTCACTACCATATAGAGGTTCAATAATTAAGTGGATTACTCTACACTATTGTTGTTTTTAGTGCAAAAATTAAAACAATAATTTTGCCTAATACATACTTTTGAAACGTTCAACGTTACACCGCACTCGTTCACCGGTTAATTACACCGTTGTATGCAAACTCTGAATGAACCATTCCGTTAAACAGACCGTTAACTCCCATAGTTTCACAATTGAACGTTCTGCCATTAGGTACGATCGGTCGGCGACTCGATGCTGGTAAAGCTTTCGCTGCGAGTCGATTATAACGCGTTGCTAAACTCAAATCGATTCGCACAAGTGCATTTGTCACGAAAGTTCATTACGTTTGATATCCACTAGGGCGTTACTTAACGCCGTTACTATACATATTAATTGACACATATTTATAGTGAAATATCTTCCTTGCTGCAGCAGTATAAATATGTACTATTTTAAACCTATTTCTGCTGCTAAACCGTCCGAAGTTTATTGTTACAGTAAGGAAGGAGTTATAATTACTTCGACCTCTGTATTGATAAGATTTATATTTCAAGGCTTCTTATGACGGACTGATAACGTGTATCGTGTGTATATTTCAGTGGGTCGACATCATTTTACTTTATAGCTTTCCCAAAAAAGAGAAGGCGTATCTTAAATATATTCCAACCTATTGTGAAAGTAAGACATATGAAGAACTCACTAAAAGTGTTGCGCCCAAAGTCAAATATTTTCAGTATTGCATTTCGTTGAAGACAAATTAGTTACCATAATGTAAAATGATTGTCTTCTACCTAAAATATATAAAAATGTATAAAATACTTTCTTCATAATATTCTAATGTTGTATATTGATTTTTTAGTTTAATATAAGATGCAGCAGTTAAACATTATACATACCAAAGTCACAAAATCAATATGGTTATTGACTATTAGCTCTGATAAAATGGTTTTAGTTAATATATGTTCAATCCGTTATAATAAGTACCAATATAAAATACATTTTGTTCAAATTGTTTTAGGTTAGGTATATAAAGTGATTTGTAGCCGTTCAGTACAACCCGTTACCCTCGATCACGACGTCGCACCACGCCCCGTGCCTTCCGGCTCCAGGAGGTATTTCCTTCGCACTCGTGATATAACCGAAAGGTTTTGTACACCTTAAATTACAGGAACGCCCGTTTATAAAAAGCTTTCGAAAATACCGTTTTTAATACATTGTTACACTTAAAGAGATCCAATGTACCCTTAAATGCTTTGGTACGCAATAAAATTTCTAAAATGGATATGATTTGACAAATATTTAATAAAATTATAGTTTTAAAAGTATTCATAAAGTTAACAAATAGATCAATTGCACAAAAATATTTGTGGTATAATATTAATGAACACATCTAGAAATGTCGTGGTAAACTAACAAAAGGTCATTTCTATGTTATATGAACTAAAACTTGTTTTTCGTGTTGTGTAATAGGTACATACACAATATCATTTACCATAGTTACCATATTCGTAGCTAAGTAATATATCGTATTGGTACACAGGCTTTCGATACCAAATTTGGCCTGCGGAAGAACGTCTAGTTGTATCATTGTATAGTGTAGGCGCGGTGTTTATTATACCAGGGCCCAATACCTGTTCAATATAATTCATATCTTTGTTTTCTTAATAATTCAGTTAATTAAAACTTTAATTGTATGTAGTATATTAAAAAAGTAATCTTAATAATTTTACATATAGTAGGCGATAGTTTTCGATCGGAAAGAGAAAATGAAGTTTATTTTATTTACGTCTTTTTAACATTCGGCGGCGTTACTCGTTTCTATTACGGTCGTGGACTTTCGGTTCGCGGATTATAAAGCGATGCTATCAACAATGGCATGAAATAAAGCTGTTGTAATTCATGCTATGGGATAAGACTTATTCTCTTAGTACTTATCTACTTATGAGTACAAAGTTCCTATATACATACATATATATCACGCCTCGTTACCAGTGAGGTAGGCAGAGACCAGCTCTCTCCACTTGCCACGATCATGCCACACCTCTCTCGCTTCCTCCACTTTAATGAGCGTCTTCATGCTTGCTCGTCGGTTGCGAATACTCTTCACTTTGCACCGATTTTTCCAATCATTATTACTTCTTTCGTTAATCTTCTTTCATCCATTCTTTCAACATGGCCGAACCTTCTAAGCATCCCTTTTTCTATCTTTGTCATCTTCAACCACGACGCATCGCTTCCTTATCACACTGTTCCTCGCTTTGTCCATCAGCTTCACTACGTTATACTTCTCGTCTCTACAGCATTAATCTTACTTTCATGTTTCTTCTGCTATAACCAACATTCACTACCATACATCAGTGTGGATATCAACACGTCTCTACGAACAGCCAGTCGTTCCTACTTCGTAAATATCTGTATTGTATTTAAAAACGCGACGAACGATTCTGTGGATTTATTGGTTTTATATCACCGACAACGTTTTAGTTGCTTGTTTCGCTTTCGAAAAGCGTTATTGTTACAAAGATACTAGATGCAAGATTCTCATCTTAACTTCACCTGATGATAACTAACTATATCCCTGACAATGTGGCGTTAGTTAAGATAATGAATACTGCACCATATTGTGCTAGTCGCTGTGATAAACAGGATGCTAAGGAGTTGTAATGTCAATAAATTCTTTAGCTACAATAAAATTCATATATGATTAATATTAGCCACTTCTTTTGTTTTACTGATGGTAGTCGTAATATCAGAATCCAGGGACAGTTTTGGATCAAAGCCAATGCAAGTGTGCCAACATTACAGTGACTTAAAATGTTTCAAGGTGTTTTGTTACTGAGTGAAAAGCCTAATTATCGTTTTATTTTTGCTATAAACATATTGTTGTAGGCATAACACTTATTATCAGGAGAACTTCTTTTTGTTAAGAAGGACGATTGATTGAACAAAAAGAGAAACTATAAACAATAACAAGCGTGTGAATGCTAAGTCAGCCATTTTATTTTCTGCGCTCTAATTGATGTTTAGATGTCCTGTCTAAGGAGCAGGTCTTGAATTCCGTCGACACAAGTACGACACTTGTGTCGTAAGCAATATACGATTAACTTTATAATAGTAAAAGCCAACGATCCATTAGTAACCTTTAATAAAGAGTTCTCTACAAATATTTAGAGTTAACATTTAACAGTAGTAACAGCATCACAACATCTGATGCTATTACTTTTAGCTTTTAGTCGTTTAAAAGCATAAATTAAATAAAACTTCATGGCAATGCTTTTTAAAATAGAATTCAAGTTTCGGAAATAAAAAATATATTAATTGGTTATTTTACACGGTCTGACGTTATTAATAACTACTCACATGTTCCTTGCACAACTTGGTCACCTTCAAATGCTTCTTTAACTGTTTGAATTAATAACTTTTTCTGTTTCTTAATTAACCATCAAGTATTAATAAATAGTTATTGATTAATAAATAACAGTGCTTAAGCCTATATTTCGCTACCAATCATTAATTTATTTTATATAATTTATAACAATTGTTAAAATAGCAACCCAATCCAAGTATCATATTAAGAACATACATAAATTTATTTATTAATATGATTTAGCATCTTGCACACACATCTGGCGAAAAGTGGGTGTTTAATCATCTCTGCCTACCCCTACTGGGAAAAAGGCGTGATAATATATATACATATAGCATCTTTTAAAATAACGTATTCGTTAATAAGATAACTTCCGGGCACAATAAATGATGTAATAACATAATATAAGCTCAAATGAAAAAAATGCCAACTCTTCAGTATCTCACCCGACTACCAATGAATTGTCTGGTAGTAAAGCAGATGTACAAACATTACCGTTTTCCGATTCGAAGAATGCTGTAGCTTAAATTCCTCGGATAGGAAAAATTAAAATATTACATGAGAAAGTGACGACCATAATATGGAGCAGTGAACATTTTCTGGTTTCACATTGTTACAGTATGGCCCTTTTTCACTTGCTACTCGTGTTGGAGAAAAGATAGTAAATATATAACCTATAATCGGGATAAAATATGAATGAAACCCATACATAATGTAATAGCAAGTGAACTCTGATATGAAATAAAATTACCGTTCACCTGCTGTGTAGTTATTAACAAAACGATTGACTAATACAAGCTCGTAGATCCGGTCTGTCGTCGCGTAAGTTTTCGGCGCCAACATTTCAATATAGCTCGCGTCTTCATTATTTCATCACTAGCAAAAACTGATGATTAATGATTTCATTACTGGAAGCTATTCCGAAGTCCTAAGGCACAGTTTTTGTTTATTTTCTGATTGAAAATTAAATGGAATAAGCAATTCCTGGAATAACTTTACATGCACATACATACTAAGAACGCTTAGTCTTAATTAAAACACACCTCTAAAGGCAGAGATGTACCACTTGTATGTATCTTTTAGTTGAATATACATCATGTTATACCCATAATTAAACAAAATTAAATTTTGTTACCATATTGTTCATGGGATAAAATAATTCTATTTGCATATTACTGTCTATTGCTCTAACATATTTCTTAGGTCTCAGAAAACAAAGACCTTTAAAGGGCGTATCATTTATACAACATTTAAAGGTTCTTGTAAATACTATTTGTAAGTTGTGTCCGTGTCTTGCCAAAATAGGGACTTTAGTTATGTTCATATATCTCAATTTATTATTGACTTTAAAACCCACACAAAGTCAATAATTTTTTTTTGATTAAACTTACTTTTTATAACAAATTAATTTACTTTAACGGTTAAAAAATATTTAATGCTACTTTTTGAACAAATTTGTTGTTTATATATCATATTAAAAACCTAAAAAATATTCACAGGAGTCGTGGCATAGAGAACTTAGTCCTTTTTAACAATATCGAGATTTATTATGCCGGAGCAAACATGATATTTTACGAACGGGTTACACCGCACCCATTTATTACAAATGCTTCTTATCCAAAAACATTTAACGATGTCACGAAAATCACTTAGGTTAACTGCAATTGATTTCGTTTACGATTATTAGTTTTCCATTTAAAATTTAGTCAGCTTATAAGTTTTTCTTAGAACTTCATCATCAATCATCCCGGTATTTTGTAAGAACACTGTCGAGAATAACGTTATACGATTGCGTTTTTATTATGTTCATTATTGATAAGGTCACTGAGGAGCATCTACGATTGTAAAGCATGGTCGAAGATCTCAAGACTGTTGTCAAATCAAACTTAAATTTATAAAAGATGTTGGAAAAATGCGGAACATCTCCATCACTTGGCTTACAACGGTCCAAATATCTAAAGGAAAAAGACCTCGATAAAAGTCTCCTTACAAATTGTGCTTCTTGGAGGTTTAAAATAAAAATGACGCTCCCCAAATAACGAGGAATAAAGACAAGAAAGTAGTATCGTGTTAATGATAAAGCTGCAAAGCGAGATTATAGCTATTCTCTCACATCTACGAAAAGGTTTCGCTATCTATCGAATATTTCTCTATAACTATTAGGTGGACCGGAAAGTAATGTCGTTTTCTTACGCTAAATACAAACACATACATTTTTAACGAGTCTTTATTTTTAATCAATGATGTATTCCCCATCATTGTCAATAACCTTTTGCCATCTAGTGAGTAAATTTTCAATCCCTGATCGATAAAAATTAATTGGTTTTTCGGCAAAATATCTAGAGATGGCATTTTGGATATCATCCAAATTTGCAAATGTTTTGCCACTTAAAAAGTGTTGCAGCGCTCGGAATAAGTGGAAATCCGATGGTGCAACATCGGGCGAATATGGTGGATGAGGCAGCACCTCCCACCCCAATTCATTAATTTTTTCTAGAGTTCGCCTTGCGCAGTGCGGTCTTGCATTGTCATGTTGGAGAATGACGCCTTTTCGGTTGACAATCGCTGGCCACTTTTCAATTAAAGATTGATTGACTCGCTGCAATTGTTCGCTGTAGAGGTCTGCAGTAACAGTTTCTCCAGGTTTCAGTAATTCAAAATGAACAATGCCGCGAATACTCCACCAAACACACAAAAGCGCTTTTTTGGGGTGTAAACCTGGCTTAGCAGTACTCCGAGGGATTTCATTTGGAGAGAGCCACTGCCTTTTGCGTTTTGGGTTATCATACAGGACCCATTTCTCATCTCCTGTGATCAAGCGATCAAAAAACGCTTCTGTGTTGTGTCGTTGAAGCAATAAGTTGCATGTGATTGATCGGTTAGCCTTATTCTGTTCGGACAGATTATGCGGGACCCAAACACCTGCTCTGCTTACTTTTCCAATCTGCTTCAAATGTTCTTGGATGGTCGACCAAGGTTTGTTGAGACTGTTTGACAATTCCTCGATCGTCTGACACGGATTTGCTTCCACTTCCGCCCTTAACACGTCGTTGTCTAACGCTGATGGTCTTCCTGATCGATACGAGTCGGAAAGATCAAAATTACCCGATTTGAACTTGGAAAACCACCTTTGGCATTTACGAATGTCCAGTGCATTTGGATAAACATCGCAAATGTTTTTGGTAGCAACTGTTGCGTTATTTCCCTTGCGAAACTCAAAGAGCATGCAATGCCGGATGTGTACCTCTTCTGGTATTTGGCTGGCCATTTTACCCAAAATTACAAAAAAAAAATTGTAATTCAATTGTCTATAAGTAAAGAAATCACTATAACCTCACAATGTCTTTGGTACGCCTCTGAACAAAACAATGAGCTGACAAATGACAATCAAGTATTGGCATGCGCAGAAACGACATTACTTTCCGGTCCCCCTATTAATAAAAACTAGAATTTATAATCTTTGTTAACAGATCATATTCTAAAACTCTAAAATAATAAAAATGTGACTTAAAAGTTTACCAATATGTTTATAAAAATTCAATCAGTTTCGACTCCAATCGGTTTAAGTTTCTATTTTTTTCGCCAAGCGCAAAATAGCAACGAACAGTAAAGTATGCTGATTAGAAGGGCACTGTTGCTAATGAAAATATTGGGTTAATGAGCCGATCATGTAATATATAATTTGTCTCGAGTTAGTGAAAGGGGGTATTGAATTAATTCTTTTAATGTTTCGTAACATTGCATTATAGAGATCACCTCTCATCATCGTTAACAGTCAGATGAAAGTCGTGATCATTTCGGGATGAAATCGAGGCAAAATTTTACAATCAAAAGAAAAACCATAAATATCTTTCACAGTAAGCTTAAAAATTTAAACAGTCTGATATTAACTTTCACTTAAAATCTATAGAAGTATCTGAATTAAAAAAAAAAATCCTTAAGATAACACGAACAAATTAAAAGTGTCTATGAAATGAAAATTTTTAAGACTACTATTTAAATAATGACAGATATATCTAGATAAATTAGCGAAAATAATTATGGGTTTGTATTGAGGGGTACGTACATAAATAACTAAAACTTAGATTAAAGAAAGCACTTTTAATTTCATATAATTTTTGTTAGGGTGTCGTGACGATAACTATTAAAAAAAGAGATCTATCAATTGGCAAGCTGTTATAAAACTGGAGCGTTAAATTGATGCTCGCTAGTAAATTTTTTTATTGATCCCTGTCTCTAACATTCAATTTGTGTTCATTGATACAGTTTACATTCCTTGGTGGTTCTTGAAATATGAGCATACCATATTTCATTACTCTCCCTTACTTTGCATTTGATTTATTTACATTGCACTTGATTAGCAATGGCTCCGAGAACTCTTCTCTCTGTGTTTATAAACATACAATCCACAAATGTAATGTCTAATAAAGTTTTTTGTATTCCATTTGTTGAACAGTTTAGTTTGTTAGTTTATTGTAACATACGGCTTTGATCTAAAGGAATATTCGGGCCATAAGGTGGTTTTAACGATAGATTACTATATATCAGATTAAAGTTTGTTCGGACTGGGTACACCATCAAAACAAACAATATCCGCTACGCTAATTTATGTGTTATAGTAAGAATGAACAAATATAATCTTCTATTGTACATGTTTTAACGTACGTATCTCTTTTAACCAAAGTAGTGGATGCTGACGGAAGGCTTTTTATTGAAAATTAATTTGTTAATCGTTTAGATTTAAATATCAATTACGTAGCATTACAAAGTGAAAGTATTTATGCAGGCCTCTGTCTATCAACTTGTCGTAAATTATTATTAGGAACATCTCAGGCGGGTAACAAACAGGTTTCACTTGCAGCGAAAGATGTACGATATCAATTGATATTTTGTTTATGCAATAGAAAAGATAACCTTATCCAAAGAGCCAATTCTTGGCATCTGTAATGTACTGTGTGTTTGTATATGTAACATTATACTCTGTACGATATATGAATATGAATATTATTGAAATTTAATATTTAATTATATGTTTCTTTAGTATGAAAATAACTATGGATCATAATAAATAATGCTTAAAAAAAACGAAGTCTTGTGGAAGAAACTATAGGATATAAGTTCAGTACCTTTTACATGAAATAGTTAAAAATAAATTTGATATGGATTAATAATTAAACCGGACATATAAACTATTCACGGTATTTTTTTATTGGCTTATGAAGTACAGTTTTAAAATATTGGACGTGGGCCGCGACCACCGGTACCGCATCTCATGTTGCTGCCATGTTTCGAGGAAAAATTAACGTGATATTTATAAAATTAGCTCAGGTTCAGGCGAAATCCTCGCTGTTAGGTCCGTTCAACTTAATGAACTTGTCGGTATAGATTGTTGTGAAAGTTTCCTAGCGAACAAAAGGTATAAACGGTTACATTAATTTTTAACGCTCTTTTAATATTAGTTTTACCGGAATAGGCGTAATGTCCTCGCATAAATATGTGAATGCTATACACTGAATAATTTACTGACTGTAAACAATTATTTTAACGTTGGTACGCCGTGATAGCTGTGACGTGGGGACATTTGTCACCTCAGTTCTCCCGCAATTATGAGTGCTGCAAAGCACTAAAAACGGCTGCGTAATAAAAAATAAATTAAACGCAATAAAATACATAGCACAGTGTCTCACTGGTAGGTTAATGTTGCCAGACACCGTCAAGGTAGGTACAACTATTACTATATCTATCGTCAAACAGTAATATGCAAACGTTATTATAATCCGATTTAAAGGGCGTTGTAGTGAAATTACTGGAGTACGTACTGAGGACTAGTATAAATTGGTGCTGTATATATCACCATTACAAGTGCCACATGGTTAATGTCAGGCGTAAAGCTTACCATCAGGTGAACGTCTCGTTCTATTACTACTACCACTGCTAGTGCTTACAATACCCAGTAATGTAAAAGTAAATCGATGTTAAAAGATAAAAGGTTTATAGAGTTTGAATCACTGTCCCACAATCATACACCGCGAGTCTACGAAATAGAAAATGCCCGTCTAAGCTACAATTTAAAAAAAACCACAATGTCCAATAAGGTCTTATGGTTGTAATTTCACGCCTGATGTCCGTCGAAACACAGTCCAGTTTGTATTACAAACTTTTATTTTAGAAATTTTGTTCACTTGCATAATCCAATTTCTCTTTGAGCGATAAACCTGTGTGCGGTACGCTATTATTTTCGTTTCGTAATGGAGTCTCATTGTTTAACTCGTAATTGTGAGATTGCGATGAAAAGAAATGTATTTTTATTGTAAATTCGAACGAAATGAAATTTAACATTGTAATCATTACATAGAGTCCATATAAGCTTGAAGGAATAATTATTAAATGATTTTTTGTTGTGAACAAAAAGAGTTTTTCAATTTCGTCATACTCTTGGCTGTATCTTAATGTATACACATAATTTGATAGCATTGTTCGGTGTTATTTATTTCCTTTATAAATGCCCTTTTGTATGCACTTCTTTGGAACTACTTGCTCTGTGATTAGATAGATGATTAGATCAGCCCAAATTCCTCCCTTCCTTTACCAAAAAAATTAGACTATGATATGATAGTGCAGAAAATATTTTGAGCAGTTTTTTGAGTAGTACTTGTCCTGTAGAAAGAAAGATCTAAGAAACAATAAAACAAAATTAAAGTTTCATATCTAATAATAATAGAAAAAGACAATTTAGATATTAATATATCATGATGCAACCAAAGTTTTCTATGTGACGCCAGTTAAAATTTACCTCTAAGTTTTTCTTAACGTTTGTTTGACATTCGCAGATATATGCTTAATAATGTCTTAATAAAAAAATTGGGTCAATCAAACATGAAAACATAAAAGTAAACGTTGCATAACATTTCCGAGTACCAAAATCCTCTTGCAAATAATGGAATCAGATTCAAAGATTCATGACTCAATCGGATACGGCGCGTTGAGTAATGAGTGAATGCTTCTGTTTTTGCGCAACGCGACGCCGCCGCAATCTTAACTCCACAGATGATTTACGTTCATGTGATATTTTAAAACAATACGAGAATACTTTGTTTCTAAATTATCCCTAATTAGAAATATATTACAATTATCAAAATCCTCATCACCATCATCAATTCAGCATATCAATTGCTGTACTCGCCACGATTAGCTCGCGGCTTTATGAACACATTACACTGCTATCGGTCGCAGGTAAAGCTACTCCCATTTTACTTAACTTTGAAGTCTGTTATCTTCCATTTCCATTCCAGAGTGGTGAGGAACGAATTGTGGTCTAAATTGTCTGTTCATGGGGTAAACAGCATGCTAATACGAGCACTGAAATCACTTTATAAGGCTTGCAGTGCTTGTGTCAGAATAAACGGGGCTTACATGGACTGGTTTAGCATCCAGAAGGGTGTTAGAAGGGACAATTGTTTAAAAGATTTGAAAGATAGTGAATATGGAATAAGAATGAATGAGTTAATCGTCAAATGCCTCCTATACGCCGATGATCAGGTTTCATTATCATCATCGCAGAGGGAGTTGTAAGCGATGGTAGACATGATGCATGGTGCTTTAACAAGAAAAGGAATGAAAGTGAATGTAAGCAAGACGAAAGTAATGATTTTTGAAAGAGAAGAATATATGACAAACTGTGACATTATGATTGAGATCTGGGTTCACAGTTTAGGAGAGATGGCAAGTGTGATGGTGATATTGAAAGAAGAGTTTTGAAAGGGGATCAATTAAATGGAGCACTTCATATATATGAATAGCCGGAACGTATCACAAAGATCACGACCGGTTGTGCATAGAGGCGAGTTGATCCCCACACTGATGTATGGTAGTGAATGTTGGGTGTGGCATAAGAAACATGAAAGTAGGATTAATGCTGTGGAGGTGAGAAGTGGAAAGAGGTGGTCTCTGCCTACCCCATTGGGAACGAGGCGTGATATAAATGTATGTATATAACCTTCCAGTCTACCTTGAATGATGCAAAGTTGTAATGAGGTATTACTAAAATAACTTTTTCTGAAATTATTCATACCTTAGTTGCCTTTTGTGGCTGTAGATTCGCTATTTCATCGGTCAGTTTTATTGTCAAATTGTAACTTAAAATTTCTTTCTTTATTTGTATTTAGGAGTATAATAATTTTTCATCGTCACCTCGTCATCAAGTAGTAGTAGATCAGTATTCGCAGTTGACTATGTTAATATAAATTGGCACTCGGATATTTGTAACCTTTTACAGCATTACATATAAAACCATTTTTATATCCAATGACCACTTTCTAAATTAAAAATGCTGTAAAGTCTACACTATATTTTTACCTTGGCTATATTGAACGCTATTGCCAAGCGACGATGATTCACGACACTTCCACTTTCACTATTTTCTATTATCTTTGTTTCATTTTACAGTTTTACGCTAGTTAGATACAGTTAGGTAGTACACAAAGATACAATATTACTTAATAAACCATTAATTGTAGCAATCTAGTTTAAGAAAGATTTATGAATATATAATATAATACAGACAGTGCTCTATTTTCGTATACAAATTGTTAAATAAACGATTAAAATATTTCGTAAATAATTTCAACAAGCCACAGTAACAATGTGGCTTGCGTGACGGCGTGAGGGCGAGGAGCCGTCAGACGGGGCAGGGAAATTTGAGCCCATCACAGGCGCTCATTCGATTCATATTAACGCTTAAGTAATGTAACAAATAAAAGGGAGGTCGTTGCTCCATCTCATGCAAGGCACGGTCGAGGCAAAACCAAGTCTGGTCTTCTCACAAAAGAAATAGTTAATATTAGAGCTCGCTTCTTCACGAGTGTCATTAGTAGCGGCACAAAGCTCCAGAGTCATTCCACGCTCCTACTATTTGTCAGGGGCAAAAAGTGCCTTGTCCACAATAATTACGAGACCGGCTCTCGAGAGCGCTCATAATTCGTCATGTTCTGGTCGGCCGGTTCCTTTCTGAACGCGTCCATAATTTGACATTTCCCGCCTAACAATCTATTTATTTATTCATTTCAGGTGTATTACCAGTGCACAATTTAATATATTTATTCAATCTAATATATACATAACAAATACTACATACATAACAAATTCAACGTTCAAGAAATAACGTACATATATAATATTACTGAAAAAATTTTAAATAAAAAAATACAAATAAATCAGAAATAATACCTTGTCACCCTAAATCTATAAATATAAAATATTATTTTTATATGTGTTTAAATCTATATTTATAATAGTTTGTGCTCTTTTCTTATAAAAGTAGGGCTATGCTGTAATTATTCTCAAATATGTTTTTTATTTATTTACTTTATATAACTATACATAATAATATTTTATAAGTATGCTTATCTAAAACTCTTTTCTCACCGTTGTTTGGTTGATAGAGCATACCTAGAAAGCTTAAGCTTGCCTTTTCTTTATATAATTTTAATAGGTTTTACAATATTTTCTTAAATAAATTAATTAATATTCTTTAAATTGCTTAAGTATGAAACATAAAAGACTATAAAATCAAAGTAGATAAAACGATTAGGATAAGAAATAATAGATATAATAAATATATAAAACATATATAAAGTCATAAAATTTTTGTACGGGACTATTCAGAAACATTTCCCTTTTGATGCTAATGAATATTAACGGTAAATGAAAAGCAATCAGGTCTTAAATAAATCTAGAGCAATGGGGGTACTTGTAATGGCGGTACGGGGTTGATAACACGCGCCAATCTGCGTGAAACGAAACGCGCCCGCATGGCGGCACGTGGCTCATACGGGCACAATGTTCCCGCAATCTAAGCTTAATTGACAATTAATATACTATGCTTTTAATTCAAGTTAAATATAATATAACATAAAAGTTGAACGTCGGCGTGGAAACGAATTTGAAGTGGAAACCGTTTAGTTAGGTCAAACAGTAGTGTACAAACGTTAATGTATTCTGATTTGAAGGGAGTTGTAGCTAGTGTAAGTTACTGGGGTAACGAAATTCTACATATGTATCAAAGCGACGACCACAATGTGATGCCGTGTAAACAATTCTAACGTCACGTTGTTATGGGCAGACGTATCACTTACTATCACGTGAACGTCCCGTTCGTGTCGTCGCTTTGTAAAATAATAAAAAATCTATAGAACATCTTTTCGTGTAAGGGAAATCGAATGCTTGCTACAAAGAAGATTTTAAATCAGATGTTTAGATAAAGTTAGGCTTTTACGATGCTCCTTGTAGGAATATGCCCTGTTAACAGTTAGAAGGCAAGGCAAAGAAAAGCAAATGTAAAAATTAAAAATTAAGATAAGAAAATAAAAGCAAGCGGCGATCGAAGTCAAAGGACAGAGAAAATATGTAAAAAGGTAAGGTATGAGTGAACAATAGAAAGCATGAAAGGAGAAAATAAAATATAGAAAATAGGGAAAAGAATAGTATATACATATAAAAGCTTAAATTGAAAGAGGAAAAGAGATACTACGGATCAACACAAGTCAGAGGAACGACAGAAAAAAAACAGACAGAGGCCAAAGGTGTTAACCACCATAACATGATAACTATGACCTTTGTGAAAAGGGTGAAGCGACAAAGAGGAGAAAAAGTTTTTTAAAAAAGTTTACTATTATAAGTTTATTACATAACAGCCAATTTACGTCCCCACTCCTGGGGTACAGGACTACCCTCAATATGAAGGCGATTGGGCCATAGTCACCACGCTGGCCCGATGTGGGTTGGTGACTTTACATACACCTTAGAATAAATTTTAAGTCATGAGCAGGTTTCCTCACGATGTTTTCTTCACCGTTTGTATTCCGCTGTTGTAACTAAAGTTCACAAATATACATAACTTAAATATTAAATTCATGCCGAGATTTGAACCCGCGACCTTCAGAATAGAAGCCACTCATAAGTTATTAATTATAAGTTTATTAATTGGCGATAATTTAATTTACTTTGCGTCTATATTTGTTCTTTATTCGACTAATAGACAAACGAGCAGGACGTCTCCTGACGGAACAATGTGGTGTTAGCATCCTAACATCATAAGGGACCACATTGAGCTCTTCGCCGGTTAATGTTGTAGATAATATACGAGTAGTGTATAAAATTGTTTTAATATAAAGGATTCTAGGTCTCGTGAGTAAAAATATTCCCGTGTAGATTTTATCGCATCTATTTTAGTCTGCAGTAAGACTTAACTAGAACATATGAGATAGAATAGCACAAAAGAATGAATGAGATCGGAGTGCAAACAAAAAATCCTACCTGCTTATGAAAATAAAATAAGAAAAGAAGCCTCTATATCCTTTTTTAGGTCTTAATGTGAGCATTAAGTTTTATTACTGAGATTGGACACTGATATTTGTTTAGCTTAAGATCTGTTCGCCTAAAAGTACTTAATTTTATCCGCGCCATTATTTTTTCGATGAATCAGTATAACCGTTTCACTTGTTGTTTCACTTTTTCAATGAAACAGTGTAACTGTTTCACAGTAGTTTTGTGATTCGTAATAATGTTTACCTTAACTTAAGTAACCTAAGTAGGAAGCTGTTTTATTTAATACCATTAAGTTTTCTTTAGAAATTTTACGATCAATTGGTTGTTTAAATAATTATTATTCTTGATTATATATTTTACGGCCTGTAATTGTATATTTACAAAGCTCTGAAACGATTATTATCTATTAAATTTTTTTCTTTTATATACAACACGATTTCATTTATTAAGTTTTGAGCGAAGTTTACACATTCAAAAAGTTATTTTCGTTTGTAACAAACGTTTAGTTTATCAATTATTATCCATCACTCATTATTTCGTTGCCTTAAGAAGGCCTCTAAACCTGAATTGCTAATTTCAAACTTTTTGGATACTAACGATTGATCTTCTAGGACTCTCCAACAACTCTTCTTGGACTCTATTATCATTGAACTATTTTAGAACCTGAATATTTCTGATCTTGTTTGACTTTAAACATGGATTTACCTTATCCACAATTTGCTAATGAGATATTAACATTAAATTTAAAATACTGCCTAGCAAACATATGAAATTAACACCTAAGCTCTAAATCTATACGCATTCATACATTTCACACCTGTGATGTAGAATCGTCACTAGTATATTTGTTGGTAACTAAACACGAGAATGTTGCGCGGACACATAGACGGTAATACGTACAAAGTAACCATTTTACTATTCAGTAAAAAAAACTTTATAATAGACTTGCGTTCAGAAATAAAAATAACATACTACATGTAATCTTCTCTTATTTTTTTTTAACGTAAGTATAAGAAATATAAATTTAGGTCTCTGTTTTTGTACGAGCCACTAATGGTGGTATGCCCATACAAAACAAAGGTTAACTATAGCGGGGTAATTAATTTTACCCTGCTAAAATTAATATTTTATATTTAATACGTTTTGATACGACGACTAAAATTATAATAGGTTAGCAAATATCTCCCTTCCGCCTTTTTGTCTTTTGAATTTCGCGGCTATGTACAAAGCGCTACAGAGCTCGTATCTGGCAATACTATACATAATTTGAAAGGTCTTGACATAACCTACAAAACGACGCTATGCATAATTAGTTTGGATATTGCGTTCAACAGTTATAGACGTGTAAACATGCGAGTTCACTAACGCCGAATTTGCGCTATTTTAAAGTTTTCCTTCGTTAAAGGCAAATCCGCTAGAGAAACGTTCCGTGAGATTAATGGTGTTTTGGGGGATGGTACTCTATCACTTCGAACCGCGGAGGAATGGTTTCGACGATTCAGAGCCGGTTAAAACGACACCATGGATAAGCCAGCCGGCGGAAGACCTGTGACGACAAATACCGATCAAATCATGGACTACATCGAGTTAGACCGGCATGTGGCATCTCGTGACATCGCCCAGGAGATGGGAGTTAGTCACCAAACCATTTTAAACCATCTGCAGAAGGCTGGATACAAAAAAAGCTTGATGTTTGGGTGCCGCATGATTTGACGCAAAAAAACCT
This sequence comes from Troides aeacus, assembly GCA_033220335.2. NCBI lineage: Eukaryota > Metazoa > Arthropoda > Insecta > Lepidoptera > Papilionidae > Troides > Troides aeacus. Next base: position 9,598,661 of record CM067272.1, on the reverse strand, counting down.
TCTGGACCGAATCACCGCCTGCGATATGCTGCTGAAACGGAACGAACTCGACCCATTCTTGAAGCGGATGGTGACTGGCGACGAAAAATGGATCACATACGACAATATCAAGCGAAAACGGTCGTGGTCGAAGGCCGGTGAATCGTCCCAAACAGTGGCCAAGCCGGGATTGACGGCCAGGAAGGTTTTGCTGTGTGTTTGGTGGGATTGGAAGGGAATCATCCACTATGAGCTGCTCCCATATGGCCAGACGCTTAATTCTACCATCTACTGCGAACAACTGGACCGCTTGAAGCAGGCGATCGACCAGAAGCGTCCAGAATTGGCCAACAGGAAGGGTGTAGTGTTCCACCAGGACAACGCCAGACCACACACTTCGTTGATGACTCGTCAGAAGCTACGGGAGCTCGGATGGGAGGTTTTATCGCATCCACCATATAGCCCGGACAAAGCGCCAAGTGATTACCACCTGTTCCTGTCCATGGTGAACGCCCTTGGTGGTGTAAAGTTGAACTCAAAAGAGGCTTGTGAAAAGTGGCTGTCCGAGTTCTTCGCAAATAAGGAGAGGGGCTTCTACGATAGAGGTATTATGAAGTTGCCGTCTAGATGGAAACAGATTATCGAACAAAACGGCGCATATTTGAACTAAATCCGATCACTGTAACACTTTTTATAAAGCATTGACGAAAGAGCAAAAAAGCGGAAGGGAGATATTTGGCAACCTTATATTATAAATATACATTTTCGAGTTATAGGTTAAGTTGGTGTTTTAGGACCTCATGGACCTGATGCCAAGCATGTTTAAACTCTCTGATGAGTGAGGACGAAAGTCGCCAAAAGTTCTTGGACTACTGCAAAGCAGTAGTCCAAAAGGTACTAAGTACAAGTACAAGTAAAAAAAGATAGACAAGTGAGCTAGTAACAGCCAAAAAATTAGAACTCAAAATCTGTAAAATAAGTAAATTGTATAAGACAAAGCAACAATGAAATAAATAAAAATTGTAAAATTAAAAAAGAAGACAAAGTAGAAAGGAAGGAGTTTATTACAGGCTATTGGCAGGCGAAGCTCCAGTGGAAATGACGAGGCGACCGAAATCCACACACATCTTGCGAGAGGTATGAAAGAAGGAAATGGAATGGAGAGTGAAAGAAAAGAGGAGGAGAATAAAAAAGGAAGAAAGATAAGTTAAGAGCGAAAGATGGAAGTATGAAAGAAGGGGAAGAGGAAAATTGTTAAAATTATATAGATGTTAAGTGATCTGAAATAAAAGGCCCTGACCCGCCATACACAGGGGAATGAGTGTAAAAAAAAAAAAAAAAATTCATGCATGTTTAAACAGCGTCGCAGCTTGTGAAAGTAACGTCATTTCAAGATTTACATAAAAATCCTAACAGGAACAACATTGATATAAGCTGACATATCAGATCCACACCGTGCTCATCTTATGAGAATCAAGTACAATTTATAAATAGTGCATTTTTTTTTTTATTTAACTAAGCGATGAAACGAATGGGATGTTCACTTGATGGTAAGTGCCCGCCTAAAACAGTGGTTCTAGTAAAGAGGTTATACACAATAGCACATTGTACTCGTCGTCTGAGACATAAGATGTTAGGTCTCGTTACCATAGTAATTACACTAGCTACAGCAGCACCCTTCAAACCAAAACACAGAAATGTTTAGCGGCAGGAGCAACCGTGGTACCTACTTAAGCCGTTTCCGACAACAGACGTGTCACCAGTAACATACTCGTTGATACATGTTTTAAGAATTTAAGGTTATATAGCTTGTATATTGTATAAGCAAAATATTACAATAAAAAGAAATCATCATCATAAACATCACCGATGGAAGTTCGATGTCTTTTACTCCCAGCGATTTAAAACAATAATTTCTCCAAATAGTAATGTTGTTAACCGCTAATAAAACCTAATAAATGTAATTGCACAATAATAACCAAACAGCGCTCGTAAATATTCAATATACGACCATCCATTTCGTAGCACTACAGTGGCTTTATACGTGTACAAAGTGAGAGTTACAGCCGGAGTAAGTTGGACCATGGATGCGGGGCTTACGTCGATCAGCGGTCGAGTATTGGATTTGTACGATCGGTGCGAGGCCGCCTGTGAATGGTGGGGCCGCTGTTCACGTACAAGCCGAAATAGACGAAGATGAACAACGGCGACCGCACGTGGAACGTGGTACCCGGGGCGGAGGGCCAAGCGGCGAACCGGTCTCACTTAGGGCACCGGCTTACTTTACCACAACCTTCGTGAAACGACGCGATATTATCGATACATTTATTTCTTATCAATTTTACTTTAATAGACAAGCTTTATATTTTTGCAATACATCATTTTTTTTTTAAACCTCGTAATAAGGGATTGAAAGTTAACCGCCACGAACGTTTTCATGTTTTAAATTAAGTACTAGTATTTTATTGTTATACAGTATTTATATGAATATTAAATCTAAGAAAAGATTTATTAATCGTTTGAGCTGTCAACATTTTAATACTTCATATTTTATGGATGGTAGGTGTCTGTTCCAGGGGACTGTCTAGATAGGTACCACTGCAGCGCCTTGCTGCTCACAAAAAATAGTGTGGAAACATTACTGTGTTCTAGATTGAAAGGAGTTTTAGCTAGTGTAATTATGGTGGTAAAGACAACATCTTATGTCTTAATACGACGAGCGCAATGTGGTGTGGTGTGTCTGTATGGCAGTGTATACCATCCTATCTATCTATCAAATTTAAGTTTAGATTTACGAAAGTATACGATATTTGAAAAACTATTTCCGTTGTTAAGTTGATACCGGAGCATTTATAATCGACGGAATATTTCCTTAATAATGTCTTAAATGGTAACCACTTTAAAAACAGTTTAATATTGACTATTTTTGAAAGACTGCCCATCACTATGGGCTGCTCGTCCTCCAACAAAGGAACAACAAGACATAATCGTCAAGTCACGCCGTCGATCTCCGCTCGACCGCCGGTATAACAGCCGAAAACTAATCGAAAACTCCCGGAACTAATCATTTTCTAATTTAAAAAAAAAAATGCGCGGAGTATCGAATTCCTCGCCTTAAGAGAAACGAGTCCGACAGAATCGGAAACGACCGAAAAATATCTGTGTACTCCGTTACAATTGGGGATTATTGTTAAAAGTATCAGAAGTGGTCGTTGTAAACGGAAGCCGTTAGCGTTTTAAATAAAAAAAAAAAAAAAAACGCGGTAATGCTGCACGCAAGTTTTCATCGGCGACACGACCCGGATCTTTCCCGTTTTTTTTTCTCCCCCTCGTTTTTAAATTACTAGTTTAATATGGCATGTCGAAACATGTATAATTAAGTTGCAAATTTCTTGTTAGGAGTGACGATAATAGATGTGCAGCAAGTTATCGGGTTCACTTTATTGTTTAACTTAACATATGATTTTGGATTCAACATTTTTTATGTATACACATCTCTTGCCAGCGTAGTGGATGAATGGCCTTGACTTTCTCTTTATGAGAGAAGGCGTCGAGCCCAACAGTGGGAATGTAAAGTTTTAAAAAATACAATAATTTTTTAAATTGTACTGTTAACCTTATTTTGAACATTACTACAAGAAAGCCATAGTACTCTTTTTGAATTTTTGGTTTGAAAAAATGATTTTTCTTTTAGCTAAATTAATTCATACATATGTAAATTGTATAAATTAAACAATGTTCATGTCAATAACCTAGTATATACTATAGTATATTTCGTATTCATAAAGTACAAAACAAAAGTCGAGAGCGATAACCTCTCATTGAAACCCTTAAAGAGTCGAATGGATAGTTAACTTTATAAACTATAGAAGCGTGTGAACAACTTCCTTGAGGGTTCAGGTATCGACCGAGCCCGCACTTTGAATCCACCCTATTCCCCACGTTTTTATTGACCCCTCTTTGCAATTACGGCTTTTATTAAAACCAGTTCAAAAATTATTTTATATCCTATATAACAAGTCATTCACCTCGAATTGTAAATTCATGTAAGCTTTATCGTACACAATCGGTATAGGTAACATTTACGTCCAAAATGTTATATTAGTTTTAATGGAGGTATCGAAAAAGTGTAACGGCAGCTTATATTAAAAATTAATTAACTGAAAAAGCCTGGGAGATCAATAGGTTTTTTTTTCTATAGTTTTTAAAGCGACTGGAAATAATTTAGATTGTTATAGAAGTTATCGGTGTAAAAAATACTTAGTAGTTACTAGGCGAGCTTTTCTCTTTCAAGAAATATTTGCTGTGTCCACTGAGGATTTAATATACTTTATAAATAATTTTTATATCGCTCGAAAGACTGACGGCCGATGGGCACTAAGGTCCTCGAATGGCGACCACGTACCAGAAGACATAGTGTTGGTAGGCCTCCCACCAGGTGGTCCGACGATCTGGTGAAGGTTACAGGAAGCAGCTGTATGTCGGCAGCGCAGAATCGATTGATGTGGAGATCTTTGAGGGAGGCCTATGTCCAGCAGTGGACGTTTATAGGCTGATAATAATGATGACGATACACAAACACAATTTAAAGATCTTATAAGTAAATAAAAGATGACATATATCATGTTATCTTTTTCAACTTAATTATTTTAATGTCGCAGTAGCTGTTCGTTTAGTAACACGAAGATCTCTGGTTCATTTCAGAAGCTAAATTATTAAGTATGATTTGTTCGTATTCGCTTGCCTAGATACCACCTTCATATTGTAAATTTATCCAGCAACCATAACAGTATTGTACTCAACAATCAGATATAGAGTATTCTGAGCATTTAACACTATCTGAGATTCAGGTCAAGTTTTAGCCCATTGTTGACATAGAACAATCGTTAAATCAATGAATATACAACGACTGGTGTGCATTTGGAAGTAATGCACAGAAACCTAAAACGCCTAAGGCACAACAGGAATGAGTAAATAGTCTGTCTGGATTTCCTGTTGCTTATGTGATTTCAAGATCCTGATAGCTTGGTAATTTATCATGTCGCCGGATGCAAAATAGCACAGGTAACCACTTGCGATCCGGTTTAAGTCCGTACGTGCGATAATTTCCCGTCAACGAAATTACAGCAGAATTGCCCGTTATCGTCTATCTTACTATAAACGCAGTAAGCAACGGGAAATAATCCGATTAAAAAAAACCGTATTTCTGTATTTTAAAAACCACTTGTATATGTTCCTATACTGCTCTAACATAATTCTATTTTATAATTAACTACGTAAGGCTTATTTAGAGGAGAAAACGATAACAGGCGAATATCTATTTCACTTGTGAATGCTATTTGTAAATAATAACATTTTGCTCTTTACATAAATTGCGACATATCGAGTCGCTTAAAGTCTAAACGTGAAAAAGAAAACAAATATCTTAACCAGTTTGGACCTACATTAAAATTTTTATAACGAAAGATTGATACAAAAATAAATATCAATATCGATAAACTTGTAACTTGTTCAACGAATATTGACATGCGGTTCGCAGTACAAATATTTCGCAAAGTGTTCCATTGAATAACTAACTCTTGTGAAAGGGTGAATCACGCAAGTATTGTTATGGATTTTCTTAGTATCATCGAACAATTCATTGCTGTTAAGTTAACGGAATATCACAATCGGAGGCTTATTGTCTGATTGTTTTAACACTCATAAATATGCTTAGGATGTCAAATAAATGCGATGAATGATTTTTAAGTATGACATTGAATAAGTTTGGCAATGACGCGGTCGGGCAGGACCTACAAGTATCGCGATTTTTAGGAGAGGCTTAAGTCTAGTAGTGGATCTTTATCGAGTGATTGTGTTGATGAACGTCTTATACTTAATTATCTATTAATAACTTAGTTACCAAATTACCGTACATAAAATTTAATTTAAAAAAACTTTAGGTTCACACTAAACCTAATTTCAAATAACGTTATAGGACAATGTGGCCGCAGCTATTTATGCATGATTTTTTATCTGCATTATATTAACTTAAAATTCCAATTTCAATGATGGTAAGTGATGACGTGGACTTGGGTAGTAATGAATGCTTTCCTAGAATTCTCTAGTAAATGTAAAAAAAAATATACTAATATTTAAACACAATCGCATTTGACTCCAGAAGCGAAAAAGGAATCTTTGTTTTATAGGGCTAGGGCTTAACCTCTGCGCCATGAAAGCTTTATGCTAAATGTAAACTTTATAAGTTAACATTCGTATATTAACCTTTTAACTTCATACAGTGTAAATAATAAAATAATGACTTTTATTAAACTAAACATTACTGAGTTTCGGTTTCATGGCTAATGGTATCATTTACCTTCAGATGAATGTCTTGCTTATTTTGCTACTTCGTTTTTACTATTTAGTCCCACAAGGAGTCTTATATACCCACTTCCGTTTTAGAGAACATTGAAGTGGAAATATTGGGTAGAAGAGAACTTTATGCATTAAGTTAAGATGTTTACACATAATTAACTTTCTAGTTTCTTTGTTGTGTTTGACTAACGCCGCATTGTTATATGAAAACTGTATCGGTTAAGAAGTATATACAAAAAGTACGTATAGATAAGCGAAATAAATTGATTTAATGTTTGTCACATGAATGAATGGTGTTGTTTTTTCTTATCACTTCGCAGCTGCTGTGACATTAATGGAATTCAACATGGACACGACACGACAATCATCACTAATTCGAATCAATAGCAGCGCGCGCCATTCTTAGAAACATGAAACTGTATTAATAAGTTAAAAGTTTAATTCTAATAATGGAAATCTAACTTAGGATAAGGTACACTGCTCACTGTCATCGTCTTAAGACGTCAGATGTAAAATATCGTTACTCCTATTAATTTTACTATCGATAAATTCCTTAAAACTGGAACACAGTAATGTTTAGTGGCAAACATAAGTGCTACACGGTCTACCGCGAGAGAATGAATTTTTATTACAAATATATCTTTGTATTTTATCATAATCTATGTATATTTGTTTATGTATGCATTGAACTGAAGCTGTAATGAAATATTAAACATTTTCATAAAGTATGTTAAATGTTTTTTCTATATTAAAATTTTTCTACAAAAAGATTCTTGATAACACGCACGCTTTTTATCATCAGAAATATACGAATTATATTATATTCACTTAAAAAAAAAAACTAGTTGCTAACAAATCTAAAAGATTTTAAATATAAGACTAAACCAGTGTAGACGCTTTAAATCTCTATTCATAGAGTGCTCTTAATAGAACCGTGAATACTCAGTACAATTCGGTTGGCGTTGGAGTCCGTCACGGCACGAGGGCGATTCGTTAGGCTGTTGTCAGCTTGCTTCTAAAAACTAGAAAAACAAGGAGAGGGAGGGGAGGGGGTTAAAAAGGCACGAGGAGAGGGGAGGGAATGAGTGAACGCAGCTATATTACGTGAAGCTAGACGTAATATCGAGAGTACCGTCATAGTAAATCGGCCATAACCTGCGTTTACGTGCCGTCTACATACAACGATTCTCAGCAATACGGACAGTTTCAATAAATGCGTACATGATCTGCACCTTGAGCCATTACTGTTAATACTTATACGAATGTAAACGAACAAACTAGAAGACAATTAGAGTGAAAAAATCATCATAAATCTATTTGAAATGTAACAATTTAGAAAACTAATTGTTAATACACCATCATTAATAAAAGACTAATTATATACTCTCTGAAATAAGGTACAATATAACTATAAATACAATTTGATATTTTTATTCACATTTTTTTTTATTAATATTAAATCTTATAACCCGTCGAAAATTAATAAGTCGTGGTTTACTCACTATGAAATATTTTAATCGGCGCTTGACCATGGAATGTTTTTTTTTTCTTATGACCGGTCTTTTGTAAGTCCCGAGAAGCTCTTAGAAACAGAAATTCGGCGCAACAAGACTACACAGTGAGTCACGAAGATCGTTGAACCTCGGAACGCCGCCATCTTGCCGCTCAGCGCCTGCGTCGCCCTCCCTCTTGTAGATCGCCACCATTTTTTTTTCATCCCCTTGGTTATAAACTTTTGCTACTGACACTAATAATATGCTCGCAATATTCTATTTGTATATAATAATTTTTATATTTAATTAAGCACAAATAATTGTTAATAATAATTAATATTAACAATTAGAAATAATTATTATTTCATTAATAATAAAAAATAAATAATACAAAATATGTTGTTATAATACACAGAACACTAAATATTATTAGTTATGAGTATTAACACAATTTAATTATTGTTGTTTTATATAACATAAAATTTCTGAACAATAAATATTTTTTTTTAAACGCGATGCTGATGAAGTAACTAGCTGTTATGCCCATACATTGGAGTGGATTTAAAAACACTAGCCTTTTATTTTCGCCGGTACATTGCTCATTTTGCGGTTGTACCATTTTATGGCATTGTAAACTACTGCAATCATTGTAAAACGAAACAATTCCGGTGTTGCGGGCCTCGTTGTGACGTCAGCGTGCCATTTTGTGCGAGTATACGCCGCGCTTGGAGGCTAAGCTGGAAAAATCATATGTTTGCTTACATTGTTTTTATTTAATATTTTATGAATAACCTCTATGATATACAGAGCGTATTCATTGCTATTTTTTGTAAATAAACATGAACTAAGCATAATCATAAGAGATGAGCTAATTATTAAAATTTTACTTATTACTTCAAACAAGACTTTTAGTATTATTAAATGAAAAGTTATATTATGGTTATCCATAGAAAAAAAGGCTAAATCAAGTTAGACTGCGGGTGTCTAGTAAATGGATCTAAAGTTAAATGCATGTTAATTATGAGTTACTTAAGTTATGTTAAGTAGATTACACAGCATCGTAAATGATTTTAAAGGCACTTGGGATTCCTATGTGGTCAGCAGCGCTCAGTAATTAGTAATATATTTACCGCCTCAGTTGACTAGTCGCTAACCACTTGCGTTAGAACACAGAGGTTTTTGGTTCCAAAGATACATACATTTAAGTGATAGAATATGAACGGTGACTGAATTTTTCCGAAACCATCAGCTACCATCCTCGTTATCAAGAAGCCGCCACAATAGTGTTACAGTGTTCCAGCAGCAATATTTTTAAAGTTAGAATTTCTCTCACATAGATAATCCGCTTTAACGACCGAGTCGGCATCAAACTACGTTTAATTTCAAGGGCACTTTAGTCTGTTTCAAATTAAAAAAAAAAAACTTTGTCGAGAACAACGGAGCTGTCTTGTATAAATTCATATAATATTTAGATAATATACTCTATATTAGTCTGAAACCATAAAACGAAACTTTTATGGCATATAAATGGCAGTGGACAGATATTGCGTTATCATTTCAACATGACCGTTAATTACTTGTGGGTAGTAGAAGTCTAAATAAGAACCTTTTATCTTTCCCTAGAATGAGCATATAATAATAATTATTATTAATCTATTTGATAGCTTTAATCGGTATGTAACAGAAAAAAAATATTATTGGTTATAAATATTAACTTTGTGACAAAAAGTATATATAATGACAGTGTTAATGAAGCAGTGTTCCTGATATAATTTTGAAAACTAACTTCATCAACATAGCCTTTAGGAATGCTTACTATAAATAGCATAAATACAGTGTACATTACTAGAAAAATATTGTACTCGGTCTTCATGTCGAGGCCGTGTACTGTTAGACGCAGTTTTGGTATGCCTCCATATGTTGGACAAACTGGTAAAGTAAGTTAAATTGTGAGATAACGCCGGATACAGCTACAGCAAGTTGGATTGGAGTGTAGATACTTAAAGGAGGCCCACTATCAACAGTTAGGCTGATCATAATGGCAACAAATGCTACTGTTATCAAGTTTTTTTTATCTAAGGCGTTATTTTAAGTTTTAAATAAAGTTTTCCAAAATTTCATACAACGTAATAATAATTCGCTAAACGTCGTTAAACATTTCATTTAAGTTCATACAATGTTAAACCCCTATACAACTGTCAATGGAAACAAAACAATGTGAAGTTAATTAATATTTTATGTCGCTTACAAATAGACATACGGAAGTCTCAAAGCATAGTTATTAGGTCTTTTCATTGTTGTTCAGTTATGAAATGTAATAGTAATTGAGACGCGAACCATTACATTTTCGGTACCTAACCTATTCTTCGAGTTACCTATGTTTATGTCAATAATACTTTTAAATAACTGAAAATCTAGGTTATTAATTTGTCAAATGTTTAGCGACAAGTGAGTGCGGTAATTTAAGACAATTAAACGACGTTTTACTCTTCAACACAATATCATATAGCAGCTGCCACTTAATCATTACAAATGTTTTCGGTTATAAAATGATGAGATTAGTCATAGTGACTAATAATGATGCGGCATTATTAAAAATTTGCTTACAAAGCAATATATTCCGATCGTCTTTTGAGACATCATTATAAATCTCACTAACCTACAATCAAACGGCAGCGCCTTATATTCGTAACAATATTATTCATACTTCACATTTTTGGGATATTTAAACGCTTCGGTGGTACCAGCCTGAACAGCTTACAAGAGGTCCTGCAAATATGATAATTAGTATGATAAAAACTTATCTTAAGCCTTTTCAGTGTGGCCAATATATTATTTTACCTGTTGGAAATAACTTTAATTATCATCGACCTTGGTTTTTTTTTTCATTTTTTTACCGTCAGAGCTTTTTTTTGGCAGCTATATCCTCCGAACACTTTCCATTTTTAACCCCTGACGCACGTCAGAATCCTTTTCAATCTTAAATTTATTTCTGTTAATAGTTTTTTATAGTTTTAACCATTGTTATATAGTGAGCTATATTTATAATAATACAATCTTTAATTACTAAAAGAACGCGTCTATTATAATATTATCAAACAACTCATAGTTTTTTCTCATTATTGATTAATTTATACAATTTTGTTTATGCGTTATTAGCAAATAACAATTTTCTTTAATATGTATAATTAGTTGAATTAAATATTAATAAGAAATTATAGAAGTGAAAATAGAAAAATCTGCATAATCAATCATATTTATTCTTATTTACATAGAAATGCTAGCCTACATGCTAGTCATAGGCCCCGCTCTAAGATATCCACACCGAAAAAATAAGTATTAACCTTTATATAATTCTTTATTTTATAGCACGAAGAATAGGATAATAGGAATAGTGGACGTGCATAATTATGGATTTTGATAGTAAATTTTAATGATTATGTGAAAAATTAAAAAAAAAAACACGACAAAATGTGCAAATAAAGTATTAAGAATATCAAAATAAAATTTCTTAATTTCCGACCCCAAATTTATTGTTTTTACGGAGACTACTACATGGTATATTATTTTCAACAGTAAAAAACCATCAAAGTACATAAAAATGTTGAAAAAGTTGACATATTTAGAATCAATATTTGTTGCTCTTCCTTCCTAGGGTTAAAAATTTTATTAAAATCGAGTCGCTTCGTAAAAACAGTATGTGGAGTCAAAGATATTGTTTTCATCGTATAATAACTTGTTTGGTTATAATCGTGCACACATAATATATAATTATGCAATTACTTTAAATATTAGGGGGACCGGAAAGTAATGTCGTTTCTGCGCATGCCAATACTTGATTGTCATTTGTCAGCTCATTGTTTTGTTCAGAGGCGTACCAAAGACATTGTGAGGTTATAGTGATTTCTTTACTTATAGACAATTGAATTACAATTTTTTTTTGTAATTTTGGGTAAAATGGCCAGCCAAATACCAGAAGAGGTACACATCCGGCATTGCATGCTCTTTGAGTTTCGCAAGGGAAATAACGCAACAGTTGCTACCAAAAACATTTGCGATGTTTATCCAAATGCACTGGACATTCGTAAATGCCAAAGGTGGTTTTCCAAGTTCAAATCGGGTAATTTTGATCTTTCCGACTCGTATCGATCAGGAAGACCATCAGCGTTAGACAACGACGTGTTAAGGGCGGAAGTGGAAGCAAATCCGTGTCAGACGATCGAGGAATTGTCAAACAGTCTCAACAAACCTTGGTCGACCATCCAAGAACATTTGAAGCAGATTGGAAAAGTAAGCAGAGCAGGTGTTTGGGTCCCGCATAATCTGTCCGAACAGAATAAGGCTAACCGATCAATCACATGCAACTTATTGCTTCAACGACACAACACAGAAGCGTTTTTTGATCGCTTGATCACAGGAGATGAGAAATGGGTCCTGTATGATAACCCAAAACGCAAAAGGCAGTGGCTCTCTCCAAATGAAATCCCTCGGAGTACTGCTAAGCCAGGTTTACACCCCAAAAAAGCGCTTTTGTGTGTTTGGTGGAGTATTCGCGGCATTGTTCATTTTGAATTACTGAAACCTGGAGAAACTGTTACTGCAGACCTCTACAGCGAACAATTGCAGCGAGTCAATCAATCTTTAATTGAAAAGTGGCCAGCGATTGTCAACCGAAAAGGCGTCATTCTCCAACATGACAATGCAAGACCGCACTGCGCAAGGCGAACTCTAGAAAAAATTAATGAATTGGGGTGGGAGGTGCTGCTTCATCCACCATATTCGCCCGATGTTGCACCATCGGATTTCCACTTATTCCGAGCGCTGCAACACTTTTTAAGTGGCAAAACATTTGCAAATTTGGATGATATCCAAAATGCCATCTCTAGATATTTTGCCGAAAAACCAATTAATTTTTATCGATCAGGGATTGAAAATTTACTCACTAGATGGCAAAAGGTTATTGACAATGATGGGGAATACATCATTGATTAAAAATAAAGACTCGTTAAAAATGTATGTGTTTGTATTTAGCGTAAGAAAACGACATTACTTTCCGGTCCCCCTAATATTTCATCATTCATACAAGTAATGACGCATATAGTTAGGATCGTTACAGTGACTGTATAGAAAGAAGAAAAAAAAATGAAAATAGTTCATTCAAACTGTTCAAATGTACATTAATAACACCTAAAATAAAAGAAAACTATTTTTTTTTTATTAAATTAAGTGACGAGATTAGCGGGGCCTGCGGATGATGGTAAGTGATGCGTCTTCCCATAACAACATGGCGCTGGTTAGGGTGGTACACATAGCACCACATTGCGCTCGTCGCCGAAGACATAAAATGTTGAGTCTCGTTACCCCAGTAATTGCACTAGTTACAACACGCTTCAAACTGGAATATAGTAATGTTTGCACACTACCGTTTCGCGGTAAAAATAGGCGCTGCAATGGTACATGCCTAGACGGTCTGAGGCAACAGATTTCTACCACCGGAAAGTGTCTACGCACTTATCACAGACGGAAATTAATAATTTTATTTTTATTTCAGCTACTAATTATTCTGTTTTTGTAGATTTAATAGAGAGTTCTTATAACAAAATTTTAATTATTCTTTAGATTTAATTTTCCTCAAAAGGGGGAGAGGATTATTCAGATCTTAGTGGTTAAGTAACTGTAACTGCCTCTAAATGCGGCTATCTGACACTGTGCCCTTCGCGAAATACAGTTTATTATTCGATATTTTTAATCATTAAAATCATTAATGATAAAAAATCCCTTTTAAAAATGAAATCGCTCCGCCAATGTAATTTTATTACCTTCATCATAAGTACTGCAAGCTACTTTTTCTATGGGAGGATCAATTTCCGGCGAAGTAGACGCATTAAAGGTGGCAGGGCTCGACTATGAAATTTTTTTTCATTTATAAAACGTGGCGCAGTATAAAATCACCGCACGGATCCATTTCCAGTTAATGTGCGGGGTGCGTGGTCGTAACCGCTTACGGTTAGGTGGCAGTCAGCGAGTGCGTTGACGACGCGGAAGCCGAACCGTTCCCACACATAAAGATCATTAGCGGTTCCAGGGAACCATTCACGTTGGGAACTGAGACATTATTCTCGACCAGCAACTGTTATGTCACTGGTCTTTGTCAAAATTAACATCGGCGTCTGCTCACTTGTTCGATAGCGTTAATATAATCACAGCAAATGATTATCCTTTACAACAGTGCTTTCTACTTTATATTACACATGTTTAGTTTCATTAGCCAAATGTAAAATACCTAAAAATTTAGCATCGTTTGGATAGCTATAAAGTTAGTAGTACTTACTACTATTATGTGGTAGGAAAAAACATTACGGTTGTATCAATAAAAGGCCACCAGGATTTACCTACTAGACGATAAGTCGCCCCTACCGCTGCGCCAGTAAACTGTAGGTCTTTTGGTAAAAGAAACTAAAACCACGTTTACTAATTACTATATCGCGCACTTTGTCATATAAAACCATCTCATTACGTCCATTATTTTATTATCTGTATGGATTTTAAAACAGAAAACAATAACGTTGGTTTATTTTATATTTTCACTGACGAGGATTTTCTTAAACGATCTTTGACATGGCAGACCGAAAAATATATTCTTTGATGCAGAAATGGTAATCAAAGATAAATGCAATGGGCTGACACTTAAATTTCACGTGTTCTTTAGTGACAATTAAGCTGAAGATCATCAAGCGTGCGCGTGCAGAATAATCTCTCACATACTTGACTACCGGAATACAGCAATTAACGCGGTATGTTAACCATATGAGAATAGCAACCAGCCGGAATTGAACCAGCCAAGTAGATCTCATAAAACATGTTAGCAAATTGTAAAGCAGGCGATGTACATAAATAATGTTTGTGCTTAGTTTATAATTTCAACTTATACGCCATTACATCAACTGTATGCACGCCGGTTATTATGTTCGTTGAATATAATTTTCGTAATGACATTTTAAATTCGGAGTAGCGGTCTTATAAAGCTACGGTCACAACGAATCAAACAAACAGTATTAAACGAATTTATTCATAAATTCTTAATTTGTATACAATAACAGGAACATAAAAGGAAATAAATATAAATAACTCAGCATAAAACGATCTTACCGCACAAAACTATTTCTTCTAGACAATCGACACATAGATACGTTTAAATGGAATTTATAGGTGGACGTGTTAGATGTATATTATATACGGTGGATAGTATGTCTCATATAGTTATTTATATACACACATGGATACATAATATTAAATTTTTCAGCTTTTTGATCGATACATAGTAAATATTTTAAATAAAATGACCACTTTTGATTTTGAGGTTACAACGTGTTATTAGCAACAAAACAGTATGAACACTAATAACATAACAATTACTTTAATGGTCTATGTCTGTTTCCTTATCCTATAATTCTTTGTTTTTATTTAAAAAGAGAACAAGAACATAACATACATTCTTATTATGATTAGATATATTTATGTAGTTATTATTTTATTTTTAATACCTAAATTTGTGGTTATATTTGTTATAGATTAATCAAGATCTAGATAGTCAGTTTACACTGGATGTATAGATGTAACGTGGCATTTTATTATATTAAAGCAACAGCAATTATTGGTGGAAATCGGCAAGAGCTTTTCTAGTGACTATACCTAAAATACTACTCTCTTAAAGGCTATTAGCCTCAAATTGGGAAAGTACATACTACAACGACGGTGAAGACTAGACAGGTTCTCAAGTAAGCATATTTATTAACTATAAACGTCACTTATTTATAAGGAAATAGAATCTTGATGTCTGCCAATATTTTTTTGCACCTTCGTCAATTACAGATACTGAGAAGTATCCACTTCTAAACAGCTCTAACCAGTTTATTATTCTTGTATTATAATAATTATTGTTTTATTTTACTTATAATATTTTATTATAACACAATAATTGATTGATACAATATTTTCTAAAACTATTCTTTATACATTTGATTAGATTACGTTAGATGAATAAGAAATAAGTTTAAGTCATCACTATAACATTCTTCTAACTTATCTAGAATACATTAAATTCTGTTAATTATTTTCATTTACATGAATTTGATATGTTTAAGTAGTAGTTTCAATGAGATTAATATTTAAATCTTCATATTTAAACTAGTTCTGCGTCACTCGCTTTTTTGGCCATGATATTATAGATTAGATTTGAAATTTATCAAATATATTCCCGCTTGCCAACAATCCGCCTCTCTTCGGGCTCTTTCCCATTATTAGTACCATTCAACTCCCCTTAAGGAAGAAATTTTGTAAAATCCATTCTTAGCTGACTTCTAACTAGCAGAAGCAATATCTCTGCCAAATTTAAAATCTTCACCTCTAATAGTTTTGGAAATCTCGTAATGAGTCAATGCATCTTTAGATATCTTATATACAGGTGAAAAGCAAAATAATCCAGCGCTAGTCTGTATGTGTTATATTAAAAATATATATATAATTTTATCTTAGTAGTAAATTTTGTGTAGTATATTCTGAATACCGCTTTACTACATTCGGAACAGTGTAGTCATTAGAGTATCATTCGGTCACGTTTGACGGCGCTGTATGACATTATCTTTAAATATACAACGAAATTGTATGTAGCAATCCTTTTCACGACTATTATGTACAGTAAGAACACTAGATTATTTTTGATCGTTGGCTAAAATAACGGACTGATAACAACATGCATCAGTAGTCAGATTTCTAAAGTTTGTTTCTATAATAACCTTAATAGATGTCTGCTATGAATTATTGACATCTCGTATTCGTATATGTATCTGGAGAAAAAAGACTACGTGTGGTTGTGTGCCGAGATTTAAGCTGTTATCAATCGATTTTTTTTATTATTAACTGATAACGTTGACGTCTACGAGATTGTCCCTTATTCTCTGAAAAGCACTGTTATATCTTATCGTTATGTCATTAGTTGTTACATTACGAAGTCGAAAAAGTGTCTCCGATAGTGTTACGTTATACAGGAAAAGTAAGACGATTGTAACGCACCCGGATAGTACTATTTAAAATTGTAATAAAATCAAATACATGTTTATGTCTTTCTCTTTAATTGGTCTTGGCGTGGCAGTGGTTTACCGATGATTCCCAGGTTAGATCTCTAAGCGATTATTTGAAAACCTATGGTCAGTTAATACTTTATTTTTTGAAGAAGGCCTGTGTCGCGCTACAGACGCGTTAAAGTTATAAAACAAATGTTTAATGATATATAATGAAATACTATTATAACTGATGTGAAATAATAGTATAATTAATAAATTTTATAAAATTTATAGCTACGATTAACATATAAATGTATGTAATGAATTATCTCCAGTGTAAATGCGGAAGCTTCTAAGAGGCTGTAATTCCATTACTTTATAGAGCAACGAGGCGTTTACATTTGTTACAGTTATCACTTATCACTCTACAAGTTACGAGCTTAAAAAGCGTGGCGATCCCTAAATAGCGGGTTCGTAGACCTCGGCCGCCTGGCCTTGCCCTTCACGGCCGCGCGGAATCAAGTCATTCCTCATGCTCCCATCCGTCCACGCGGTCAGAGGCTCGCCTTTGAAGATTTATTACACGCTGGCAACATTACAACTTGGCTGTAGTAACAGCGGAACGGGCGCGGCCGATCGAGCGCCTCATCTCTTGTAAGAAACGCGTGGGTTCTTATCTAAACTTATTCAGTTAGGTCCCTGAGATATATTTCTTCTAAACGTCATCTACACCTACAGTAACAGGACTAAAATTTGAATAAATTTAATAATAGGTTTTCAATTCAGAATGATTTGAATTTAGTAAAATTAATGAATTCATACTTTGTGATAGTTCTATGAGGATACTTCAGTGCTTGAGAAAAAAGACATGTTCGTATTTAGTGTTTTAAGAAACCAAATGTTCACGTAGATTTAAAATCTAAATATACTTTTTGAAAAATTAATTTGATGAATAATTGTTTTATAACTGTATTATCATATTAACCATAACTACTTATGGCAGCAATTCGATAATAATACATTTGTCTTTACAGGTACTATATTAGTTTCGTGATATAAAAAAAATCTAACTAGACAAAATAATATAGATTTATTATCAATATCAATGTTCATAACTGAATCAAATGTACATTAAACCATTTTAATAAGTAACCTATATAAACTAAAAACAACAAAATTGTATAATACAATCAAACAACAAAATACAAAGAAATGGTATAATAAAAATTGTTAAAGGCAACACTGACCGAATTCTTGTGGCGGAACCTGCTCTTGTACTATGAACTTTTATTTCTCCTAATCTGATCTAGCACGAATTGTATAATCTTTTCATGACCCACTCCTCAGCATCCTTCCACGAATTTGACTTTTTGATAGTGATTTAATTTAATATTGTAGCTGTAAAAAAAGGACCTTATCATCTACAATGAACTTGGTAGCCAAGTTTTAAATTCTAAAATAAATCTGTCTTTTATAACGGTTATATGCTTGGGAATTTTAAGTACTACTTACCGTATTCTTAAATATTGTAAATAACGTAGACAAAAATATTCAGTGTTTGTGCTAATTTAGCAGACATATTTACTTGGTATATACATTGATTGCAAAGTTTATTTAGATTATCGAGTATGATATAATGGCCACATTATATTTTAATTACAATTTAGCTTAACTAGCTGTAAATCTTAATAAAATAACTTGTAAAACATAGGTTTTACAAGTTATTTTATTTTACGTAAATTATTATTTGGATCGTGATAAATGTTTACGAATCGTGCTCGTACTCTTCCTAAGAAAAGTTAAAACACATCGAGCACAGGTCTTGCCGGTTCGCTCGGTTACATTAAGGTAACTAATCCAGACTAATGTTCCCTCGATATTGCATCCAATGACAGTCAGCGAGCTGGAGGAATGATTGAAAATTCCCTTCCGAGAAACGTGAAATGAGAGGAGGGTGCTGCGGCGGCGCCGGCCGGGCGGCTCTGCATTCTTGCAAACCGCAGCCCTATGTTTAGAGTCACTGCGTCCCGCTCTGGCCGCTTCTTGCCTCGATTCAAGCCTATACAAAATTAGCTAGCAGTTAAATATATGGTGTTTCAAGATGAATTCAATATTTAACGAGATGTATCGTCGAAAAACTTCTAAAAACTGCAACTACGACGTCAATGAACAACAATCATATCTTATATGTTTTATTTAATGCAACTTAAATGAAAACATGTTGGTTTTATAATCAATACTTATACAATATTACAAGAAGACTTGTAGATCAGAATTCCAATTGAAGTTTTTATTATCATCACCTTGTGTTAGTTTCCTGCCCAGATATCTCTTAATGATTTTAAACATATGCGATTCTCAGCCAAATTGTCCGTATTGTGGAACAGCGCCCAACACTCCATCTTGTACACAGCCTCTTTATATTTTACTTTCTTACAAACGTTTCTCTCTTAAATGTCGTCAGTTATTTAGTAGATATAACCTACCTAATACCAATCTAATCTATATCGACCACTTTTGTCCTCTATTGAATATTTTCACTTTTAATATCTGGTTTATTTCCTATAAAGCATGTCATAAACTAAAACCTTAAGTAAACCTACAATGTTTTCTGCTTAAATATAAAGAATTAAACATAATAATAAAATTACAAAAAAACTAAAATTTTTGACTAAGTGCAAAGACACTACTGAAGAAAACATCTCACGGGTCTAAATACACATCGTCTGCAAATATTGCAAGTTTTCTGTTTATGTTATTCCATATACAATTATGAATCAAGATATAGTTGTTGGGAATCTTTTCTTTTCAAGAAATGTTGCATTTCAAGATAAATTTAAATCTAAAATAATTTAAAGTCTCGATAACTCAATTTGTAAGGCGATTGTACTTAATATAGATCTTGAGGAGGCACCGGTTCGATTATCATTATGTATGAGCTTTCGGGGAAAGATATTTTAGGAAAACCGACAAGTTCCAAGAACGACAACTTTTATAGATATTTGAAATCCGTCTACAAGACTTGGACAGTGAGGTGGGTAAAAAGCCTTGTCACTTTTTAGGAGAAAAGACCCATGGTGATGGAAACATTAAGTAGGATGTTTGTTTTAACATATTCAACTACGAAAAGGAACACGCTGTATGTGAATGAAACAAGTTGCACGTCAAACTGGTATCTATCTATCTGTAGATAGGATTAAATAATTATATATATAATTTTATTAATAATATTATTCACTCATTGATTGACGCGCAGACGTACATATCTCTATGGCAAGGTTTAATTAAATTAAAGAAACATTTAAAATTATTATAGCTTTATAAACTGTTAAAGTAATTATAATTTAAATTTATTAGATCTAATTCTACCATTTGTCCTGCTGATCAGGTTATAGCAACACTCAGTATCACTGGTGTCGTTCGGTGAAGTTATGATATATACCCGACGAAAGTATCTCGTAGAGATTGCAGTCGATACTAGTCTGACACATCCTATCTTTGCCCCCATAAATGCATTTAAAATGGCACATAAACGAGCGTAAAACCCAAAAAAATGGCAACTATCGTTTGGTTTTTAAATAAAGTTAAATGTTTACATTATAACATTAAAACACACATTAGTTGTAAGGTAATTAAGATATATACACTCTTACAGAAATATTTTGCGCTAGACCGTCTAGAAATATAACTTATTGTGATATCTATCTGTCATATGTTTTAAGTTAAGGAAAATCAGGTTAAACACTTAATAATAAATTATTATAAAAGTTTTTTTTATGTATTTGTTGATGAATAAAAAAAATTCTCATAATAAAGCAATTATCTACATTATTAATCATTTTAGTTTAAATATGGGTCCTCCCTTAAAGTGGATATGTGCTTATTATGCTCGGAATGCGGGCAGATGACACAGAGGGCTGGTTATAGTCAAAGAGGGTAGAGTGGTGGTGTGTACATTTTAATAAGGTATGTCATTATATCTGTAATAACATTAATTATAGTGTCCTTCTTACTTAGTAGAACGTTAACTGTTCATTCATACCGCAAGTTAATATGTATATTAAATTATTGTTCATTTTCGATGTTATGTTTTTCAACTGCCGTAACGGATATCCTTACTTCGCTTCTGAGACCCAAGGTTGAGTAGGTTTTCTGCACGCTTGGTTGACTACCTCCTTCATAATTTGCCACCAGAGCACAATACCATGTATCGGCTGTCAACATATAAGAGTGGCAGTCTAGGGAAATACGTTTTACCACCTTCGGCCTCGTTGTCACTTAAAACCGTGGGAAAGGGTTAGCGAGCAGTTTTGTCTAGAACAAAAATAAGTGGTCAATGAAAATTTTTGTAACTATGTTATTAAGGTTATTAAGTAAGAAAAATATTGTGTTTGCGCCTGTAGATACTTCACGAAGTATATTCAACTTGCATGTAGATAATTACAGCTGCTATCGGTGTCTCGTCCGCTTAATTGTAATAGCGTGTGTCCAACTTGCGACGTTTCCTGTGCAGTTATTCATTGTCCCACATCGTAATCATTTTATTGTGTAACGCACGTAGATTCTAGACGATTCCACTCGATATGGCAATAATGCTGTCGTAGTAACATTTCATTATTTTTATGTGTTGTCATCATGTTTCTTTTTAAAGTGAAACTTCTTTTGAAACGGTATATAACTAAATATATACAAAAATCTAGAGAAGTCGTGGCCACGTACGATCACCTAAAACAATTCTCATAGACGGACTAGACCTTTGCGAAAATGGTTTAAAATGTAATAAGTAATCTGGCTATAAACCGTAACTATGGCAAATCAGTAGTAATCTAAGGCTATTATTTAATAACGAACAGTAGTAATTAATTATTTACCGCGTTCTATTGACTTGCCGAGAATTCACCATTAACGGTATACTTACAGTCATACCGAGAATTATCAGGTGTGCGAAACAACTTGCATTTTTGAATGAAAACATCGGTAAGACAGAATGCGATTAAAATAATAAATACACTTATAATAGTATACAACATTTCCGATTTGACAGGTAATTGAAATAAAGATCACATTGTAATTAGCTTTTTAAAAATTATTAGGACATCTTAAGGATCATCTGGCTCAAGGATAAATTAAAACTGACGAAAAGATCTTACAAGTGTCTTACTTTCTAGGTGCTCCTTTTGAAGACTGTCTTAAAAAATATTAAGAATACATAGAGAGATTAAAATCATCAGTATTCTGATGTATTAACGTTGGTAATTACATAAATATAATAGTACATGGTATGAAAATGTTTTTATGATATGGCCATTGCTGCTAAACAATGTGCAAATATTACCGAGTTACGGTTTGAAAGGCGTTATAGTCAGTGAGCTACTAAGGAAATGAGACTTTGTCTTATATCTCAAATCGACGAGCACTTTGTGGTACAGTGTAAATTACAATAATAACGCCACAAAAAATATACGTATCATACGATTGAATTAAATACAAGTCGCTGCAGTTCTAAGTCTTTCAACGTAGTCAATTAATGTTATTTAAAGCCACCCGTAGGTTCGCTAACATGACAAAAGAGTCCTTCTAACTTTCTTACGTAACATCAAAACTATACAAAATTCGACGGATTCACATGTTGATAAATCTAAGTGAGCCTTTGTCGATTAATTTCTTCTTTTCATACCATATATGGTATGTAATAAGTAATCATTTTCAGATATGCTGGGCGGAATAAATATTCGCTAAGGTTAATATTTGGTGACGAAACTACATTTTGATTCCTTCTTTGTGCTAATCATTGTTGCAAAATTATTGTAACTACGAAAAAAATCTTTCGGCAAAAATAGATAATGGGTTATATTATAAAAACTATTTGGAATAAGTAACTAGTTTTTTGTTCAGTCCGACGTTCAGTTTAAGTAAAGCCAATAAAAAACAATTCATAGTACGTTTTTGAGGGCAAGTTAACCGTCAATATAAACCGAACTTGGATGCGAATGATAAAGTATGTGATTTAGTAACTTTTATCTCGACCGATTAAGAAATCATCATAATCTTTTTTTGCGGTTTCTGCAGACATAGTTAATGATCAAGGGCGCTCTGATGATTTTTATGGGGAAGAGACAAAAAAACAAGACTATCTCATCATCTTAACTAACAGATGTCCAATGCTGGACATAAGTGTTTAACCTAATGATTAAGGATATACTCGCTTATAGAGACGATTGAATAAAAAGCATTGTCATGTTAATATTAAATACACTACAGTACCCTTCAGATTAGAAGTTGTTGTTTGCGCACTATTGTTCAACGGCAGATGGTATACGCAATGTGCAAAGAACGTTAGGAATTGATTCAGTCAACGTACAAATGAAAACACGTCGAGCATATTTGTGCCTGTTAGCTGTAGTGTATCTATACGCGGACGCAGTGTAATAGTGATTTGACGAGCGGAGGTATGTTCCCAGTGGTGCCCCGTGAGCACCCCGCGTGACGCCCGCCCGCGGACGGTGACTCAATGAAACATCGCTTTGACACCGGCAACGGCGACACGCGTTATGCCTCGCAATTTGTCGACACGGTTATGCAACTGATACAGCGATTCTCAAACTTTCCAATACGTACGGAACACTCCGCGTAATTACGAACAAGCATATCACACGTCAGTCCTACGAGTGCCCTGCCCATTGCCATTTGAGGCTAACGATGTTTTGGATTACGTCGGTGACCTTAGTTCTCCTACGGATCTCCGATGGGGCACTAATACCTTCAAATGTCCTCTTTCTGAGATCTTTGGGGGGAGGCCTATATCCAGCAGTGGACATCTATCGGTTGATAATGATGATGACATCACACCAGATCTTACATGTTAAAAGACTCTACTACCACAAACCACACATTAGACACGATTAATTTATTTTAGCAACAAAACAACCCCACTATTAAGATTTTTTTTTTTATTTCACTATCATTGTCATCAGCGTTTGATAAAAATATATAGAATATTATAGTTACTTATTCGTGGTAAGTCTCTGTTTTCGGAGACTGTCTGGGTACATAGAATTCCTATTTCTGCAACCAAACAGTGGTGTTCAAATAGTTTTGTGCACCGGTTTAAAGGCAGTCATAGCTAGTTAAATTACTACAGTAACGAATTTAACAATTTATGTTTCAAGCACACAAGTCGATGGGCACAATGTGGCGGTGTATATCGTATTATCTAACGTTGTTATAGGCAGGCGAATGATCTAACATCAGGTGAACGTTTCGTCGATTTGTAAAATTAAGACAAATGTGAAAGTGCATAGACCTTTTTGCTATTTTCCATTATGGCATTATTTTGTATTATACATTTTTAAATTTTGGACTCAAGTCCAGATATGAAGAACACGCTGTACCCTGCATGCTTTGCTGGCTGTAATATAGTATTAGAATTGAAATTAAAACTTGAAATATGTCAAATATAATCCTGTCCGGCTCTACTAACCACCCCTTGAGTCTCTTCCCATTATTAACACTCCCGTAACCCTTTTTGCGGGTAATATTTCGTAAAATCCTTTCTTGTCTAACCTATACTCGGTAAATGAAATATTCCTAGCAAATTTCAAATCTCTAGGTCGCGTGAGGAGTCTTTATCTGATTGAAGTCTTTTATGTATGTATTTCGATATCCTATTATAATATAATAAATACTATAAATACGAAGCTCTTTAGTGAAATAAATATGAAAGGGTTAAGGTTGGGTAACGATGAACTGTGGCATTGTCCCTCGCGACAGACTCCATAACGCGCGGTACAACGTACGCGGTGAAAATTACTTCCACGGATTTTATTATTGTGGAAGTAATCTGCCGTCATTACTGCCGCTTCATGTCGCTCCGAGTTTTAATGGCACGAGAAAAAAAATAACAATTTGTATTCATTTCACAATAGTCTTAATAGTTTTTTGTTTTGTAAAGAAAACATTTATGTATACCTGAAAAATACTTACGGCAAGGTAAATTATTTACGTTTAACCAAATGTATTTTGGCAACATATCATAACAAAGTATAATATGAGTATCATTGTTAAGTAATACAACGGTTAGCTTATTAATATTTAATTTTTTTGTCCCTGAACTGTAACTTTCGCTCGATCCAATTAGCTGGGACTAAATGAACATTTAAAATTTACAATAAATTCTGATCCAGATATAGTAACTTATGTGATAAGTTCCGTTCCAGATCCAGAGTTAGATGAAGCTGTAAAAATTATCAATATAAACAGGCACTATCTGTTAGTCTAGGTTTGTCTAGGTGTTGTCTATGAAGTATATCCTCTAATTGACTTTAGTCATACAGATAATAATATATTTCTATTATACATACATACATACATATTGTCACGCCTTTTTCCCAGTAGGGGTAGGCAGAGGTGAATAAACCACCCACGTTTCGCCAGATGTGGTCAGATTAGGTCCCATGTAACAGGGGGCGAGCCTGTTGCCACTTTTTTGGGACCACCACACACACACACACAAAGATGATATCAGTGTGCGGGTTTCCTCACGATGTTTTCCTTCACCGTTTTTGTATCTCGCTGTTGTAACTAAAGTCCACAAATGTACATAACTTAAATATTAAGTCATTGGTACATGCCGAGGTTTGAACCCGCGACCTTCGGAATGAAAGCCGCACGCTCTAACCATTAGGCCAGCGAGCTACCTATAATAATAATATATTTCTATAAGTAATAATTCACTAACAACAACTATCTCTAAACGGAAAGACAGTTATGTTTGGCTTTTTTGTATTCAACTAAGCGAAGAGATGAGCGGAACGTCCATCTGATGATAAGTGATACCCTGCCCATAAAAACGTGACGATAGTTAGGATAATACATATTGCACCACATTGTGCTCGTCGTCTCAGACTTGATGTTGAGTCTCACAGCACTCTTCAAGCCGGAATACAGTAATGTGTGCAAACTACTGTTGAGCGCCGGAGATGAGAGCTGCTATGGTACCTTACTAGATGGTCTCCAGCAACAGACATCTATTTTTTTCTGGAGGAATGATAATGTTATGAGGGATTTTTACCCACTAAAACACCCTCGGTGGTCATCCTCAGTGCTTTACGGGAGGCCCTGAGATCTCCTACGGAACGCACCAGTACTACTACGCCTAAACTTTCCAGGGAAAGTTGTAGTTCTCCTCGACACACTCATTTTGGTACGGCAAGCACTAGACCACTTAGTACTCGTCGTTCATTCCGGTCTCGTCTAGTACACAATGAGGGCCACCACCTTCATAGCCCACGAACCTAAAAATTCTTTTAGTCGCCATCTACTACAGATAGTGCTTACCTTAGTACTTTTTTTAATAGTCAGAGACCACAGTAACGATGGAAGCATCTGCGGAAATTATTATAGTTGCTGTCTTATCGCTCTCCGACAACAAAGATCCCTGTTTTTTGTTTATAAATGAGATGATCAATTGTTATTTAAATTTGAGCGAGGAAAACGAACTGATAATATTAGGCGTAACTGTTTGGCTGTGTACTTAGTTATATTTTTTACTTATATATAACTAAGTGTACAGCCAAACAGCAGAGCATAATATTAATACCTAATATTTATAGATATATAAATTATATTATTATTATTATAAATCCGTTTAGACGTTGAAAGATTATCCATGCACCTATTTCAGTTTGTATTGGAGGTATTTGACGATTTTATTTAGAGAGTTATATCTGTCAAGTTGTATTTTTGTTATAATGTAATCTTATTAAATATATTTATATTTACTATAGTTCTTAATATGTATATAGCGTATATAGCAAGAGAAATTATTAAATTAATCTACAAAATTAGAAGTACAAATTTATTCAGTCTGTCGGTAATTAATTCGAGTAAAATGAACGAGCGCCGAGGAAACAACGGGACGCGTGAAATGTGTTCACATGATGAATGTGTTAGAGCAGCCATTAGTGCGAGATATAACCATTGTTATATCTTACATTAATGACATTTATAGTCCCAGTCTTTAAATTAATAGTATAAATCATACGAGAACACAGATTTTACTTCATAAATATAATAAATACTGCTGCCATTTTTTTCCGTTTGTTTTTAAGGCATATACTTGCGGCCTCGACGTAAATGTAACTTATGTTATAACTGTTCCATTTTTATTTATATCTTTATTACTGTCTCTTATCCTTAAACAAATTGTTTTTTAAAGAATATAAATTTCGTTTATAACAAATAATTAAAGCACAGATCATTGTTTCAACTAACAAATCTCTTTAAACATTATAATGTTGTATTCAGAGACATTATAGGTGTCTTTCAGGTTACCCGGATATGTTTTTTTCTGCGATGATTAAAAATAAGTATTCATTATATTCCGAATACAATGTGACTACTGATGAGTAGTTTGAAAGTCCTAGTTTCAGTTTGCGAAAAATATATTTCTTTGGACAGTAGGAAACATCACAGCATTCACGCTAAGATCATGATTTGAATGACAATGTATTCAAAAGATCCATTCCGCTGGGAGCCGCCGGACTCAAATAGCGCAAGATCTATATCTAGCACTGGACTTAGTGTAAGACAGCTTATTTTGACCTAAATCATTGTTTAAGTGACAGATCAGTGTAGTATCCAACGAAAGCTAAAACTTTTGTACGTTTGAAATAAAAATTATGCAGTTTGTTCCGCCGTATTCTTCTCCGATGGTTAAGTTTTGGGAGCAGTGGTAGATTTTGAAAAACTGACGTTCAAAAGCATTATCTAGAAATATACTTTAAATAAATGAATTTGATTTTGATATGTGGATGTTTCCAAATATTTTGCCTATGGAACTAAAAACAAATTCCGATGTTATATTGCTCCGTAGCAACCGCCGCCGTAATCCAACCGACGGCTCGGCAAACAGGGGTCTCTAGTGAATTATTTGAACATTCAGCGTGCCGTACGGTCGTCTTGCATGGTCGCCTTCAATTGCGAAAGAAACTCAGGCAATTGTCCGTAAACTTCCAGCCTGTGACAACTGTCCACTGACTCTCAACCCACCGAGCAATTAATCCGTCCAATTGAATATCCATTAACCCACACATAAATAAGGAGACTTTTAAATAGTTAAGTTCCTACGTTCCTTCCATCCATTCCGTGATTACCATCAGACATTTCTTAATTGGATAGATCAAGCCAGATTACAGTTTTATTAGATAAGCTACTTAGTACACTTGTAGAATATTGGATCGATGAAATAGTGAGATATAAGTAGTAGGTGAATTCTTATAAATCTTTCTTCGAAAAGTACTCACGAAAATCATTAAGAAAGTATGTAAGATTGAGAATTTATCTACAAGTTATGTAAGGGGTTATTGTGCGAGAAAGACAAACTTTTTTAAATTACACCTCATTCAGTTTAAAACAGTAAAAGTTAAATTGTCTACTATTTGTATACTATACTGTTTACATCATCACTTGGGTAGGAAGAGACACGGGGCGCATTGAAAATATTTTATTTATGTATTACGTCTGCATTATGAAAATGTTAACAGTGTCTTGCAAAACTCTATTTTCTTTCTCAAACTGTAAATAGTCTGAAAAATGTTTGGATACAGACAAATAATACTTTCTACGTCTACGCTAAATTATTCAATGAGTATATGTAAGATCGAACGGTCCGAAGCTGCCACATCGCAGCCGCGTGAACAAACCGTCGATGTTCGTATATCACAAATGCTCAATAGACCGGCCACTGGACACTGTGGCCCACTTAGCAATGGGTTAATTAATTCCATATCGCGTCCTTTACAAGGTACCGCAACGGCCGGTCGATGAATTCAACCAGTTAGAGCATTCTAGTTATCGGGGCCTTCACGTTGTCTTTTATACGTGTAATCAAATCTTAAATTCCTTAATTCTGAACCGGTTCAACCGTATTTGAAAAATTCTTCAAAACAACCGCTAGGCTAGGAAAAACCATAGTTTTTTTTACGTTGTATAAATTAGAAATTAAAAGTAATATCACTGTGTCTATTATTTTTATAAAGAAAATAAGAGGGATTTATAGACCGATGCTGTAACCGTTGCCCATAGCCACACAAAGGGAGTGGAAGAGTAATACCAAAATTAGGTTATGTTTTCACTGTACATATAAGGTTGCCAAATATCTCCCTTCCGCTTTTTTGCTCTTTATTCAATGCTTTATAAAAAGTGTTACAGTGATCGGATTTAGTTCAAATATGCGCCGTTTTGTTCGATAATCTGTTTCCATCTAGACGGCAACTTCATAATACCTCCCTCGTAGAAGCCCCCCTCCTTATTTGCGAAGAACTCGGACAGCCACTTTTCACAAGCCTCTTTTGAGTTCAACTTTACACCACCAAGGGCGTTCACCATGGACAGGAAGAGGTGGTAATCACTTGGCGCTATGTCCGGGCTATATGGTGGATGCGATAAAACCTCCCATCCGAGCTCTCGTAGCTTCTGACGAGTCATCAACGAAGTGTGTGGTCTGGCGTTGTCCTGGTGGAACACTACACCCTTCCTGTTGGCCAATTCTGGACGCTTCTGGTCGATCGCCTGCTTCAAGCGGTCCAGTTGTTCGCAGTAGATGGTAGAATTAAGCGTCTGGCCATATGGGAGCAGTTTATAGTGGATGATTCCCTTCCAATCCCACCAAACACACAGCAAAACCTTCCTGGCCGTCAATCCCGGCTTGGCCACTGTTTGGGACGATTCACCGGCCTTCGACCACGACCGTTTTCGCTTGATATTGTCGTATGTGATCCATTTTTGGTCGCCAGTCACCATCCGCTTCAAGAATGGGTCGAGTTCGTTCCGTTTCAGCAGCATATCGCAGGCGTTGATTCGGTCCAGAAGGTTTTTTTGCGTCAAATCATGCGGCACCCAAACATCAAGCTTTTTTTTGTATCCAGCCTTCTGCGGATGGTTTAAAATGGTTTGGTGACTAACTCCCATCTCCTGGGCGATGTTACGAGATGCCACATGCCGGTCTAACTCGATGTAGTCCATGATTTGATCGGTATTTGTCGTCACAGGTCTTCCGCCGGCTGGCTTATCCATGGTGTCGTTTTCACCTGCTCTGAATCGTCGAAATCATTCCTCCGCGGTTCGAAGTGATAGAGTACCATCCCCCAAAACACCATCTCACGGAACGTTTCTCTAGCGGATTTGTCTTTAACGAAGGAAAACTTTAAAATAGCGCAACTTCGGCGTTAGTGAACTCGCATGTTTACACGTCTATAACTGTTGAACGCAATATCCAAACTAATTATGCATAGCGTCGTTTTGTAGGTTATGTCAAGACCTTTCAAATTATGTATAGTATTGCCAGATACGAGCTCTGTAGCGCTTTGTACATAGCCGCGAAATTCAAAAGACAAAAAGGCGGAAGGGAGATATTTGCCAACCTATTATAAACGAATCGTCTTGTACGTCGTCAAACAATCGTAATGCTTAATTTAATAAATATTTCATATATAATTTTGAAAGAAAATTCCTTTTAAAAATGCGAAATCACTTATAATAAAAGTTCCTTTAGTGGAGATAATGAACTTTAATAAAATGTTATATTCTAGTCTCAAACATTTCTATAAGAACTTGTGATAGTTTAATTACTAAAATGTCTTAAGCTTAATTACTAAAATGTCTTAATATCGCGTTAAAAGAATATAAAATAGTCCGAACACATTAAAGTAGTAGTTTCGAAAGTATGATATTAACATTTCTATATAATTACTAGACTAATAACATTTATAACGCCCCACATTTTCATATTCCATACGATACAGAAAGAAATTAACTTTTCTTCTTTTTATAGAAAGTGCTTCGTGTTGTTGCCCTGAAAATTGTAGAAAGTATCACCAAACAAAACAAACCTTTGATGGAAGTGATTGTTTCTTAGATTCCCACGTTAACGTTTCGATTTTCCTTTTTTCTAACTTTAGTTTCCAACAAAAAACTAAACATCAAAACCGCTCGTTCCGTTAGTCATTAACAGGTGCAAAATTAACAATTCTTATTTTACTACTCTAACGGTTGTAGGTTGTAAGTTTTCGAACAAAATCTATAGGATTAATTGTGGTTTTACTTAGTAAAATAATAAAAACATCAAAATTAGGTCATTATATAACAATGTATACCATAGGAATTTAGTAATTCCTGCTTGCAGTAAATTAAAACAGGATATCTTAGTGTACATATAATGTACTAGTAGCATATGAACATTATAAGTAAACATAATATTTTGTTTCATCTCAGAATTTTTCGTTTTAATATAATTAATCGATAATTTTTTTTTTTTTTTTTTTTTTATATAGTCACGCCTTTTTCCCAGTAGGGGTAGGCAGAGGTGAATAAACACCCACATTTCGCCAGATGTGGTCAGATTAGGTCCAGTGTAACAGGGGGCGAGCCTGTTGCCACTTTATTGGGACCACCACACACACACACACAAAGATGATATCAGTGTGCGGGTTTCCTCACGATGTTTTCCTTCACCGTTTTTTGTATCTCGCTGTTGTAACTAAAGTTCACAAATGTACATAACTTAAATATTAAGTCATCGGTACATGCCGAGGTTTGAACCCGCGACCTTCGGAATGAAAGCCGCACGCTCTAACCATTAGGCCAGCGAGCTACTTACTAATCGTACTACTACTAGCTAATCGATAAATACTTTAATAGAAATAGATTTTTGGTTATTTGCACTAGTTTTTATCCACCCCCATCTCTTTGTTAATCCGTTGGGTCTATTGACGGAGAACATCATCGGGCATCAGGCGACAGATCCATTACTCCAGCTTTAACAATTACCGCATCAACAAAAGTACGAAATTAGTATTACTCACGAAAGCTATAAAAACGCAACCTTGTGAACACATTGATTACAAAGTCGTAAAAATCAATATATTCTTATCAAACATGAGGGTTTTCTTACAGTGTCATTTACTCCGCTAATGAAGTCTTAGCGGTTAACAAATACTTCTAACGAGGACATAAATAAGGTGAAATATGAATTTGAATAATGTAATTTAAGTATTACACACGTCGTAAAGTTAGACGAGGTACATAAAGAAGGCCGGGGAACGCCGGCCCGGTTCACGTGGACGATGATTTACGACGCAGTGTATATAAACGCTTGAGAAACGTTTTCTTACTCGCATACAATTCGATCTTCGGTTATTGATGCAGCAGAGTGTTAGCGCACCTACAATATTTCATTACAGCGCATATTGTCAACGAAATTTACAATTTAAACATACAATTCGCATACGTTTTTATTATTATCTACGTTTATTGTTATCATTTATAATACACATAAAAAAAAATTGTCACCATGTTCTCAAAAGTATCCAGTTACTAAATTTAATCAATATTTAATTCTTGTCACCTCGTTTGCTAGATTAGCAGAAAAGAAAACTTTACTGGATCCCAATATAAGGGACAGTGTTTTTACGCAAATTATTGGGATAGTCGAGTTACTGGGTAGCGAAATATTTTGTGTATGGTATAATAAGCATAAGAAGTAAGACTCATCAATTCAATCTTCAGTCATTAATAGTGAATAACTCAGCGTAATGAAATAGACTGTAAGAAAAGGAGATATAAAAATCATACACCATAGCTTCAAATGAATTAAAAATCCCAAATTAAAATAGCTGTGACTGAAGAAAAATATGCATTAAATATAAAAAAAAATCGCACCAGCGTAGTGACCATATTTAATGCAAATGAACGTATGAATCAATAATTAAAGAAAAACTAGCCACAAACAGCTCATAACCAGGCCTACCGTTTTAATTAATGTTAATAATATTAAATACAATTAAAATTCCACCAAAAAGACGTCGGTGTTTTAACAATTTTAAAGCTGCTGTATATTCATGAGCTTACACACAAAAGGATCTTAATTTTTGAGCGGTTTTTTATTCAATAGCCACATGTTATAAAGAGTAGAATAGTATGGAGGTCTTCGTATTTGATGCGGAGCTAACGCCGTGAACGGTACACTTTGGTGCAGTAATCACGGATCTGATGCTATTAGCCCTCATTACTCAACAGTCACGTACCCGAGGCGGAATGGATTTGTCTTTGCAAAAATAACGATTGCAGATTGTAGATCCCCTCCAGTGAGGTAACTGTATAAAGTCAATTGGCCACGTTTCTGGACATGGCACCTAACATTGCGATCGTCTGTAGCTTTTTTGAGCTTACTAATGAAATATTTAGACTTTTCAGTTTCTTGTATTGTTGCTTTAAGCGGTTATTACTCCGAAAATATATGGACATATATAACCTAACTGGTGTTGAGCATCCGATAAAAGAAAACATTGTGAACTAATATATTTCAACAACAGCATTCGAAGACATTTGTCAATTTTCGGGTCAATGTACTGGATTGCAGTCTTGAATTCCTTTAAAAGAATGCCTCGTGTCCCAACATTAGAAACAACATATTGTTTACATGATGATATGTTAAAAGTCTAGTAAATCCTCTCTCGTCTGTAATGCAGTTCCATAAATTTACTACGTATCAAGATTGTTGCAAAACATACCTGCTAACATCATTTACGTAAATTGCTAACTGTAGTTTTCACTTTTTGCATCGTATCAATTTGTATGCGATTTTGATTTAATATAACGTTTCACAAGTACACTATATAACTCTAATCTACTTAAAGTTGACTGTATGCAAATTTTTAATGTAACGTTTCAAGTATTTTGCGTACTAGACCAGCATGCAAAGAAAAACAACGCAGTAAAAATAAATGTTTCATTAGCATGAAATTTAATTGTATTTGTGTCAGACGTCACTTTATGCTTACTGTATTGAAAATTTCTTATAATTCGTGACGTGACACAGTTGAAAAAGGCTGATGGGAAATTCGTAATCCACATGCACCCGCGACAACCTGAACAAAGTGTCATACGAATGAATCATAACACGCGTTGCTACAAATGCCTTGGCTCTCTACAGCAGAATCAAACATCTTACTTACATATTTATATTGACACATCTATATTGAATATGAAAAAAAAGAAACTGAAGTTAAATTCCCAATCGTATGTTTAAAACTCTGTTATAAATATTTTAAGCAATTTATTGCATTTAAGGCAGATCAAAAGCTGGTAGTGGTGGTAGACCTATATTGCTAGAGACCGTCTAGGTACGACGTTAAAAAGAAGTGTGCAAAAATTACTGTGATCCGGTTTGAAGGGAACTGTAGTCAGTGTAATATCAAGGTAACGAGACTTAAAATATCTCAGGCGACAAGTGCACTATATCCATCCTAACTAGCGCCACTTTTATATGGGCGGGTGTATCACTTATCATCAGGTGAATGCTCCATTCGTTTTATCGCTTAATTGTATAAAAAAATGCTGTAGGTAGTCGGTAATAATTATGACATCAGGACATACATCCTTATAGATCTTGCGTTACTATAAATGCTGTAAAACACTCAAAACGTTGAATAACAAATAAACGCAATGAAAACTCTAAATTTTGCTGTATAAAATTTGCATAAATATAGTAAAATCATTATAACTGATAGTATTATCCAAAGAATAGTTTCTTCCATTCAACCGTAGCTATAATTAGAAACGACAGAATGAATACGTATTATGTGACACAGTAGTTTCTCATCACAAGTTACACATACATATAACCCTGACTTTTCTCTTAAAGGTAAGGTATCTTCTCGAAGATCCCAGAAAGGCAGAAATAGGTACTTTTTTGATGCCAAACTGCCTGGTTTCCAGTAACAGAAATTTACTACCAATAACTAGCAGCTGATTTTTACAGATATGCTCATATTTATCAAAAATGAATGTACTATATGTATGTATTTACTATACTATGTAATGTGTATACTATAATATAATAAAGAGTGAAATAAAAAAATTTTCATGTTAAAGTTAACCTTGTTTATGTTAATTTTCGAAGCTATTCCATTTTATTTATCGATTTCCTTAAATAGATTTATAACATGTTTGTATCCGTGCTATTTGCATATAGAAAGGGAACGTTCAATGTACAGTATGTTTGCTAGTACATATATAATGCGAGCATGTAGGTGATCAAGTAGCATAACTTGGGCATGTTATGTATAACCACCGAGACAGTTGATAATGATGACGTATACACGTACAGATGGAAGAAGTGGTGGTTACGTAATATATAGAGATGGATCGGGATCCACTTCCAACTAAAAACTTTCCACTTTACGCAAGAGCACTACTACAATATTTTTGGCGTTTACCCGCAACCTTAAAGCACGAAGAGCCACTACAAAATGTATGTAATTAAAAGAAAAAAAGATTTCCGCGAAACAGTTCCATTGTTATCTACTTCTTTAACGTGATATACTTGAAAAGACTATTCTATACTATTCTATACTTCCATTTTAAAAGCAGGTATTTTAGGTGAATTCTGAAATGATTAGTTGATGGTGATATATAAGAGATTTCCACCTGTATCTACGTTTCTTATTTATATAGATAGATATTCTCTATCCATCAGGGTTTACATTTACTAAATTCCTTCCCCAAAGTTAATTGCGGGAGTTGTTACTAACCGTCCGCTTGGCTGATAGGAAGACCAGCCAAGCCGGGCGGGGACCAATTACTTCTATATCATCAAATATAACTTGTAAAAATATAACGGTAGTAAAAATGTAAGAAAAAAAATATTTTTTTTTGTAACGTTACTCATCTCACTCTTAACTTTTTCATAATAATATGTTGAGGAAAAAGAAATCCATTATTTTTATATGAACTTCAGGACTTTATTTAACATGCTTCGGATTGTCCGATTTGGGTCAAATATGCACCGTTTTGTTTTATGATTTGTTGCCATTTTAAAGGTAACTTCATAATGTCTCTCTCGTAGAAGTCTTGGTCTCTATTTGCAAAAAACTCTAGTAGCCGATTTTCACAATCTTCCCTAGGTGCCAATTTTTTATCACTAAGGAAATTTTGTAATGCAAGAAAAAGATGGTAATCGCTTGGTGCCAAGTCCGGACTGTATGGCGGATGCATTGAAACTTCCCAACCAAGCTCCCGAAGTTTCTGGCGAGTCACTGTAGACGCGTGTGGCCTAGCGTTGTCCTGGTGGAACACGACACCTCTCCTGTTGGCCAATTCTGGTCGTTTCTGGTCAATTGCTATCTTCAAACGGTCCAGTTGTTGACAGTAGAGATCAGAATTTAGTGCTCGGCCATATGGATACAACTCATAATAAATAATCCCCTTCCAAATGCACAGCAGAACCTTCCTGGCCGTTAGTCCTGGTTTTGCCACCGTTTGAGGTGCTTCACCGCTCTTTGACCATGATCGTTTTCGCACAGGGTTATCGTATGTGATCCATTTCTCATCTCCAGTCACCATCCGTTTAAGAAATGGGTCTATCTCATTCCGTTTGGCCAAGGCTTCGCAGATGGAAATTCGATCTATCATGTTTTTTTCTGTTAATTGGTGTGGCACCCAAACATCAAGCTTCTTTTTGAATCCAGCTTTGTGTAAATGGTTTAAAACTGTTTTGTGGTCCATTTTTAGCTCCTGGGCGATGTTACGACTGCTAACATGCCGGTCAACTTCGATCATTTCTCCGATTTTATCGACATTTCCGGCGACCGGCCTACCTGTGCATCTTTAACATCAAAAATTCCTGAACGGAATCTACGAAACCAAAATTGCACATAATTGGCTGTTACAGTATCGGGTACATAAACACCATTCACAATTTTAGCCGCCTGGCTTGCATTTTCGCCTTTGTCAAAGAAAAACTGTAAAATGTACCGAATTTTCTCTTTGTTCACTTCTATTATTAACACCCTGTAACTCACAATTGAATGCACCAAACAAAAAACAGCAAAAGAATTTTTTTACTGCGAAATGTCACCTTTCCAACGAGCATAAATCTGAAACTGTTTGATCGATACTTTACGAGAAATTTATCACTACAGCCATTTACCGAAAAAATAATGGATTTCTTTTTCCCCAACCTAATATTTTTAAGTTATTTATGAATCGTTGCTTTTTTATCCTATCTGTCCCTTTTACATGCAGTGGAGGCAATAGATAATTTTAATAATTTAGTATTTACGCACTATGATTATCATATTTATTAGAGAAATTACAATTGACGTATTTATATTTAGTATTTTATTACTCATAAGTCCTTTAATATACCAATGTATCCATTTAATTAAGAATCTGAATATTACAGAGTTTTTAAGTTCTTATTTAATATAACAGGAATGCTGGAATTTTGAATTTCAAATATGATTGTCCTGTGGTAATATGATTGTCAGTTCAATTATACCCAAATGTTAATATAATTACTTAATAGTAGTGTACAACATACATTAAAATGGTAAAAGATGTTAAATTGTACAATTTAGCAAGAAAATTCGCAACGCATATCCATCGTGCGAAATATACGCAATTTGAAAGCCATTAAATATACATTTCGGAAACGCACTTCTTTTCATCGGAATGGTATCGCTTGATGTGGCAAAAACTTAATAAAGCGAACCGATCCATGGAGACGGTATGAACTGCTGAGTGAAGGCATCGACCTCGGCCGTTTCGCACATAAATCTTGTTCAATCGTTAGTAAATGGGAAGGGAAGGGGCCGAACAGCGAACATTGTTCGGTGTTCGCCGAGAAATTACCACGAGGTTCCAGACTGCGACCGAAGGCCACGATTACAACTAATTGACGACAATCAAGACCGCTACTGCTGCGTTCGACGGAATTCTCTGCTGTTGCCTCTTCGTCTTTTACATTTAATCCCATTGACTCATTTTGTACAATTTATATCTTTGTAATATAACATTGACCTGTGCTTGCTTTTGTGTTACAAATAAAACTGAAATCTGAATAACGAAGGATTGAGATCTTGTACGATGCTGTACATGTGGTGCCAATGTAATATCAGCCGCCGTGGGATGCACTCGTAGAAATAATTTATATTTACCTATAACATTGCAATAAAACGTTTTAAAACAACAAAACCTTTTTATATATTTAATAAGAGAGTATATACCATATATCTCTATAGTCCTTCGCGCCAGGTATAAACCAGGGACCTATAGATATGTACTGTGTAAGACATATTTTACGTGTATATTTAAAAATTTGAATATTATTCTTTTCTAACTACTTAAAGTGGTTTAAGTTAAAGTTCAAAACTTTACATAATAAAGTCTGATAGATTTATAAATTTTTAAAGCATAGTTTCCCTTACTCTTTTTATAGGCTCTTTTATAAGATTTTTCTCGTTATTTGATGTAATTCCAGATTTATCAAGTTTTATAATATATAGTTGAGGGTAAAATTGAACGAGATGTTGTAACCTTTTTATGTAGACACAGAACTTTATAAACTTAATAATGACAATGCAAAGAGTACAAATGTTACACACATACTACTTGGTTTCGATTGATAATGTCTTTTAGCCTTAACTTTTTAATAAGTTGTTTTCACATTCATCAAACATACTACTTATGACAATTAAATCTTAGCTCCAACGAGAAAATAGGTTATTAATACTAGGCTATAAACGAAAGGAACCACCTCAGATAAATTACACACTTCTTTAGAATTACATATATTTCAAAATATTCTCAACATGTACGAAATATAAAAGACCAACACGTCAAAATCATTGAGGCGATGGATGGAAGGAATGGAATGGAATGTTTAAACTAGAGTGTTAAAAAGGAAAGGAAAGAAAGAGAGAACAGGAATGAAAGAAGGAAATATGTAGAAAGATTTAGACTCGGCCCGGCTATACCCGAGAACGACTATTAGTAAGAAGAAAAAAAAACTCCACATGTAGATAATTTGTAAGAACAATGTAATGTTTTTGGAGGTAGATTCGTAAAATTTCAAAGAGTAATGTTTTTGGAAAAATAACAAAATGAAGTAATCTAAATATTATGATGTAAGCATTCATTCGTTCTCTAACAATATAGAGAATGCGTTAAAAAATTGAAGTTGTTACCTTATTTGGCGCTGTTCATCAATTTCAATGCCTTTGCGTTATGTAAACCTAGAAAATAAGTTCTGACTTACCGACATTTGTCTTAAACAAGGCTCCTCGTTAGCATTACCTTCGAAGTATTCAAATATGTGTTGTATATTTTTGAAAACAACACTATTGCTAAATATAATCTTTCGGCAGAACAAAAATGTTACTTATGAAGTTAAAAAAAAAATACTCGAACTCCGTTTTGTTAGAAAAATTTTGGTCTATGATCGGTGTGGAGATATTTGAGGCAAGCTTATATCCAGCAACATACTCCTATCAGGTGATGATGATGGTGAAGAATCGGATGACAATTTGTCTCGAGCCCCAGAAGTTAAAAGATTATGACTGATATTATAATTTTTAATATGGATAACAAATAGCTGTTTTAATATTTCCCTTTAATGTGAATTATATGAAAAAGGTAGTTCAAAGCAAATGTATTGCCCGAATAATTTCTAAAAAAAATTACTACAGTGATCTAACACTTGACCTCAACTTTATATCATGTTAAGTGATAAAGAAGCTGCCTGCTGATGAATGTACTATTTTTACACAAATTACGTTGAAAGTGTATTGCAATATTTTAAATAAAATTGAGTACGTAGTACAACATTGGTATTTAAATACAAAAATCCGGTTGTTTCCCCTTTCAAGTTCTGGTTGTTGCACAATCAATAACATATTGAACAATGTAAGGCGATAGCACAATGGGGGTAATTGACTCCGGCGCTGGTTGTGGTCCACGCGTGATGTAGCTGCTATTACCGTGATAGACAGTAAATGCCGCTGTAGTACTATAATTACACGAAACTTCAACTACAACGATCATTCACTGATAAAATATGAAAAAAAAATACTTTTGCTAATGCTACATGTACGTATAAATTACTTTCAGATTTTCCCAGCAAAAAATATTTACTAAATTCAATAACAACTAATTTTATATTGCAGTCAAAGA
The DNA here is from genome assembly GCA_033220335.2 of Troides aeacus. Classification (NCBI taxonomy): domain Eukaryota; kingdom Metazoa; phylum Arthropoda; class Insecta; order Lepidoptera; family Papilionidae; genus Troides; species Troides aeacus. The sequence continues at coordinate 9,558,760 of CM067272.1, read as the reverse complement.
TTCATAGTTATATTTTCTGGGTTTAGTATATGTATTAAAGTATAGCCTTAATATTTATATACCATATATATAATTCACACATACACCACTCCGTCTTCCTTGAACTTGTTTAACCATAGAGTGTCTCCAATGGACTGCCCATTGGCTGCTTTACTAGTAAAACCGCTTTTTCTGCAAATATATCATTTGTTAGTTTTAATATACATATATTTTTTTGTGTTGGTTATTCCATTTAAAATAAATAATGTATCGCAGTCTATAGTATACTATCTGACGTTAATCAAGTTAGTAGGCGTTTTAGCTATAAGAATATAATTAAAACACCTACTAACTTCTAATAACTTAAAACTCACGTGTAGTTAATCCAAACTACTAATATAAAATGATCAGATCGGATTATAAAGTTTTTTCGAAACACTCAGTTCTGATAACACTTTAAGCATTGGGCATCAGAGATGAAACTAAAACAAGATGTTGTCTGACTTTTACCCAACAATTAACATTGGGTTCATACATTTCTAATGGGAATGCGTGAGTACAGGTTCGCGCAGCGTAGCCATTTAGCGATGTAACAGGCGTATGTGAGCACAGTGCGTGAAACAAAAGAAACTTACGTTGGGTCGGTTCCCTCGACCCTCGCTCACGGTTCGCACGGCCCTCCCCATCGCGGAAGCGCCATGTTTACACAAAAAAATGGCGGCATGCGCACGAGCACGCGCACACCCATCTCAACATCGAGACTCCATGAGAGGAAACGAGTCTGTAACGTAATGTCAAAGGTGATAACATTATTTAGTTTTTTCGGTTTTAAAGAACAACGTTATACAAATGCACTTAAGAAACCTTTTGTATCTACTCCCAGAGTCGAGTCCAGAGAGACGTGTTGTAGAGTTCGTTTAGCGGTAGGTTTATTTTGAAGCTTCCTGGCTAACTACCACCCTCATACACTTATATATTAGTGGTTGGTTTCTGTCGCCGGAGATCCCCGCACCGGCTACTCCTGCGCATAGTAGTGTGCAATCATTACTGTGTTCCGGGGTAATAAAACTTAATCATGTGTCTTAAGTCGACAAGCACATTATGGTTAGGTGTATATCGTCCTCACTAGCGCCACATTATTATGGGCAAGTAAATCACTTACCATCTGGTGAACGTCTCACTCATCTCGTGGGTTCATCAATTAAAAAAAAATATTGTTAATCTGCAGCTATCGGCATAGCAGTATTCTGGCTGTCAACATAATGCTATGGAGGTCTCGGGCAGCGTGTTTTATCATTCACAGTTTCATTCTAATTTATATATTATATTTTGATAACGTCCTTCTATGTTCTTCAAACATACCGCCATGTTTGTAATAAGAAGCAAATGTACAAGTATCATACAAACTCTATTAGGCTTACCAAATTGAAGAATTGTTAAAATAAACTCTTTTAAACAAAATAAATGAAAAAAAAAAGTTAAATACCCAGCAGTAAACTGATACTTTATTTTGTGAAAAGAAAATATTAAAATAACGGCGTAAAATTTAGTTAACAAGATGTACTGCCACCAGGGTCTGTTGCTCTCTTTTTTTACTACACGTATTACAAGTATTTACGTGAGGCATTCAAACCTCCCTGAGCATAATAATATTTTGGAATATACTATAAAAGGTGTATAATAAAATCCATCATATCTTGATACTTAAATATGAATGAAGGTCCACTTTGTATTTCTTAAATTAACCATGATTTAACTGACTTAACTGACAACAGTTACGGGATAAATTTAATATTAATTTTTTTTAATTAATTTATGTTATGTATCATATAACCAATATCTTAAAGTAGTTGATATATATTCGCAATAATAATTATAATTTTTGTGTTATTTTCGAATTTTCTAGAACACTTTCGTAGTACTAAAGTAGGTAAGTAGGCAATAAAATAAACAAGCGGTGTATGTATTCTTCATAACTTAACCTTTACCAAAATGACTTTAGACATTCGTTCGTTAATATTTGTATTTTTTTTTATAGTGCTAAGCGACGAAAAGAGCGGGACGTTCCGATGTTAAGTGTTACACCCGGCCATTACGATGTGGTGCTTGTTAGGAAGATATACACTGCACCATATTGCACTCGTCGCCTTGAGTCATAAGATGTTAGGTTTCGTTACCCCAGTAACTTCACTAGCTACAGCGCTCTTCAAAACGGAGCACAGTAATATTTGTCGGCATAAATTAGGAGCTGCAGTGGTATCTACCAGGTTGGTCTCCATTAATAGAGACCTACCACCGTTGTAATAATGTTATTAATAAAGGAGTTAAGGGTGAGATGCGGCAACGTTTTAAATTATGGCTAAGAAATCTGTTACAAATTGGTACGGATGAAAACAATTAATGCGTAAACAAAATATAACAAAAATAAATATTAACTGTGTCAAAATAACTCTGAGAAGAACAAATGTTGATACAGTATAATTAAATAATTAAGTAAGAGATATTATAGATCTTTAGTAAAACCAATTAATGTTTTTACTTTAAAATTTACATTATGGCTATTAGAATGGTCGTACAACGATAATGATAAATATTCAAAAACTGGCAAAAGTAACCTTTTTAATATGTTTCTTTTGAAAGTTATGTAATTCACGCATAATTATGATTATTAATCAGAATATAGTAGTTTACGTTAAATTTAACGTAAATTACTATATTGTGATTACTCATTGGAAACTTTGCCAGCCTTCAAATAGTTAACTTTAATTTTTTAATCCATATTAATTATCATATTAATACAAAATTTTGAGGGTATCCAATCATATCGATTGTATACCCTCAAAATTTTTCCAAAAACAAAAAGTTATATCAATCCACTTTCAAAGTATATGTTCCATTTAACGTTTACATATTTACATATCTCTTAAAATAATTTTCTTAGTAAATATATAAGAGAACATTCTAGAACTCCTGTTGTTTATTGTAAATGTATCTTAAAATACAAGAAGTTAAAACTAAATATAGTTTCAACCTACAGTTGGAATTATTGTTAATTGTTTAACGTTATTTTGAATTGAATATATTATTTTTTATTAGAATCATCTACTTGTAGTTTTTGACTTAGTAAAGTCCCACTTTTACGTTAACAACTTTTCCCGCTAACACTTTGAACTGTCTTCGAATTAAATAGGCAGCTACTTTAATAATAATACATCCAAAGTACTATCAATAATAATAGTTATTTTATAATAATAATAGTTAAGGCACAGTAAAAGTTTAACGCCCAATTCCTGCGTGAACAATGCAAAAGCGAACAATGGGCGGAACGATGCCTAGCGTTACGATTTTTTTTAAACAAGGATCGCGCTTTTATTCCCTCTACCTGGTAGGGTAGATACCTGCTCCACTGGAATCACTACCCGGAACACAATTAAACAACGCCGCACAGCGTAAAAGCAGCGAGCATTATGCGATGTAATAGCACAAAATTCTTTTGAAACAAAATTCCGAAGATGCTTTGAGGAAGGTAACATTATATAACAAGTTTTGGTTGCTGTGGTAATTTTTCTAATTTTAGATTTTTGAAGTGGTTATCTACTTTAAACTAGGGTAACAATAATATATATCGTCGATATACATACATTTGTCATTAAGACTAGTTTAAATAATAATTACAAAACATTAAAATAATTAATTTTGGTGATAAGAATATGACAATATTTTGGTTTGTTATAATTTATACCGAATACAAGTATAATAACTTACATAGAAAAAGTTCAATAACCGATTTATCTACTTACTAATCATGAAGAATATTGCTCAATATATACATTTAATACAAAACGTTATTATTTTTTATTATAAGTGGAAGTTGTTATTAGAGATGACCTCTCTTTTTAAACCAACGCATGTTTAACCTATTCACAAAAGCAGGGTTTTACCATTGGAACGATATGTATGATTATTTTCCATTGAGCAAATTATTTCTTCATACTCTTTTCCTCTTTGTGTTATACAGTGATACAAGTAGACTACTCTACTAAATGAATAAATATAAATAATTAAAATTTTACATTAAATTTCTGATAATTTGAAATTGAAATAATTCAAATGAAATGCAAAACATTTAGAATGAGAAAATCCATGAATATGCTTATTTAAAAACACTTAAAAATGGTACAAAGGTAATATTTATAAAAAAAATCCTCTAGCTTGGTAAGTTAAAGCAGTACTAATATTAAAGTAATTTTGATGCTTTATAAGCACAAAAACTGTTCAGTGTTATCGCTAGACGCTTAATTAGTGCATTTTAAATTTAATAAGAAAAACTTTCTGGCAAAAGTTAAAACATAGCTTATAATAGATGATGAGCGGATAATATGAAGGGAAGGTAACAAGCGTCAGGTTGACGGCCCTAACCCGTGACGTCACCACACTGTCCACTCAGAGACCGGCACAATGGCCTTTCTTAGGAGCAGATGCGTTTGCGCCGCTATGTACCTCGCCCTTCCCCTTATTCTCTAAATCGTTAAAAAATATCTATTTTAACAAAACTACCTACGATTGAAATCATTTAACGTATCGAGGACAAAAGAAACGACAAAACCTCAGTTGAAAGAATCATTAACTGCGACAAAAAAACACTCACGGTGAATAAGCAATAGCTAAGCGGCGTCGAGTGTATCTAAACGACATATTTCGGGCAGCGGGCAGGTAGACGCCGAGGTCAGCGCGTACCTGCCGCGCTAAGGTATCATTACCGCGGCACACTGGCAACGAAGCTCGCCCGTAATCACCGGCACGCCGTCACGCGAAGATCAACGCAACTTCCATGGATGAGTGTGGATCTAGTCATGATGTTGAAAAAACATGCACTAAACCTCCACTCATCGAAAGAAATTGACCTTATCGCCGAGCCTCTTCGCCGTCGGATCCAGCACTGCACGCACTATAAGCGATGTCACGTTGCACCGAACCGAACGTTAACGAGCACGTTGTGTATAAATTAAAAAAAAAAGTTATGAATTGAAAGCCGACCGCGCTTCAGACGACGTGAGCGCTCTCCGCAAGCTCAACACGAAATAAACGGTCGAGATTTGAAATCTGTAAATCTAGACGCTGCGTTTGCGCATGTAGTGGGGAGGAAGCGGCCAATGGGGAGCGAGCGCGCGCAAACCGTGACGCGGTGGGGCGCACCGCCGCACACCACCGATATTATCTTTTCTATAAAGAACGTTATTTTCTTTCTTTCCTACTCGCTCGCCCGTCCGTTCAACCGACAGCGGAAGTGAAATGAACGCGCGCGTAAACCATTGGCATGCCAGTGCCAGGACGCCACGGAAGCCAGGATGCACGCGCACCTGCCTCGATTTTAACTACATAATAAGTAACTTCAATGCGATAATTTAAAACAAACCTAAATAGCGATTCTCATACAATTTTTAGACAAAATTAAAGTTTATTTGAAAGATTAATTTTTATATAACTTTTCAAATAATTATTGATTTTTACCTCTAAGACTTGGGATATCATAATGGATCGTAATACCTAGATTTTGCCCGAACTCCTCGTTATAGGAGACATGTAGTTTCTATAAAAAATGACATCCTTTGTCTCAAAACATTTAGTTAAAGACAAACAAAACAAAATTTAGTTAAAGACTATGAGCTTTCCAACTTTGCAAAGATTTAACTAGTCATATTTAAAATCATTTTGTATTGGGTTAAAATTCCCTGTATCACAGATTGATTCATTCCCATTTCCCTTGCAGAGCCTTCATGTTCTTACCACATCACATTATGGAATTAGCTACTACTTTTGCATAGTGCATTATGATAACTGGTACCAGGAAATAAATATAAACCATAAAACAAAGCAAAATAATTTTATTATTAAGTTTTAATCATTGTTTATATGCAACAATTTAACCTTAACTATTATCAATTGACTTGTCAGTGCCTTACCACATATTGATCTGATTGCTCAATATCTTACATTGTTCTTACGGGTTTGTTTTCTTTTTAATTAGTACTTAAAATAATAGGAATCATTAAAAATATATGCTTGTACATCCATTATAAAATCAATACTGACACTGTGATAGGTTTAAGATATTGGGTGAGGATTGTCTAAGGTAAGGACGGGTATAAAAGAATTTGTAAAAATTATAGCATCCTTACATTTAATCTTATTATCATAATTATGAAAAGCAAGAAAAGAGTATTCTCATATTATCATGGATTATTGTTTGCCATGATGATGGTACAGCCAAGATCGGTGAGTTGCATGAACTCGGCGCCGCCGTCCAGCAACCGACTGGAGCAAACTGCAACCTTGTCGCTAATCACACACTTCTGCTTGTTAGTCAAATGTCCAGCGCCAACGACCATCGCACTCAGTTGCTCCAGAAGTTGCGATGCGGAGTATGCATCCATAAGGAACCTGTAATAGTTTAAAATATTCAAAAATTTTATGCTAAGGTGTTAAATAGAATATTTCCACTAACTACTAAATAAAATGCTAACATAAAATGTAGTCTTATTACCAAATTAACTTCACTAGCTAAAGCACTCTTGCATTTGTAATATTCTTATCCTAATTACCAATAAAATATTATCCATTGAAAAAAAGAAGTGATTTAAGCATTCAAAGTTATTGATTACTCATATGTTTTATTAGTTTTATTTATTAATAATAACAAAAACAATTGTTTTATGGTATACTTCAATTAAAAACATTGATGACTCAAGTTTTTTAACAAGAATACTTACTTTTTAACAAACTGTTCTAATTCATTATAATTCTTGATGCTTAGATATTCGCTGACTAGTTTATCAGGAACAAGACCAGTCACCTAAACATGGGAAATTGAGAAATGAATATTAATAAATGAAATGCCTGAATGGGACATTGATCCCATTCAGGCATTTCATTTTTTTAAAAATTTCTACGTTAATTTATAACAGCTCATAGCGTGGCTTTGCATATCCTAAGTTTTCAGCCGAAAACTCTTAGATTGGATAACATTATGTAGACATTTTCAGCATTGTAATGATCATAAATAGTGAATAGACATTATTTCTGCACATAACCCTTCCTCAAATTCTGCAGACTGATGAAACCCACCTGGCTAGCTAACCAGCCTCATTTTGTAAGCTGTAACAGCATTGCTGAGTTACACAACCGTTCACAAGCAGCAAATAGAATATATTAAGAGCAAACTCCAAAATATTAACATATTGTAACCATAGTTATGCAATTAAAATAAAGAATAACACCAATATCAATATAAAATATAACAAAAGACCAACAAGTAATTTAACTTTACACAAAAATAATCAAATCAACCTCTATCAACCCATCTGCTGTAACTTTTCCTAATAAACGCTGACAGCACTGTAGAGCAGTAAGCGCACGACGCAAATCTCCATCACATGTATGTACTGCCTGATGCAATATTTCACCATCTCCTATGTCTACTCCCTCTGCTATACATACTTCCTGTAACCTATAAATAAATTAAATTTTCAAAAAACATTATCATTGATTTTTTTTTAAGCAGATTTTTTCAGTAGATTATTATTATTGGCAGTTAAAGGATGATATGTATTAATGTAATAAATTATTATTAATCTAATGAAAGAGTAGACCAGGTTTAAAACATCAGTTGAAAAAAATTGCTGAGGATCAAATTAGTTTTCTCAATTGGATTGCCAAACATCAGTTTGAAGAGGGCATGAAATGATGATGAATCTGATAATGTTAGAAGTGTTATTCATATTCAAAAACATTGGATGGAATAAAGAGATATCATCCATATAACAACCAAATAATCCAAGAGATACTGCTGAACTTTAGGAAGTTGGTAATGTGGTTTAAACAATTCATATTTCATGTCTATTGTTATTTAAAGTTAATAAGTCCAAAAAATACCTTTTGACAACATTTTCATTTGCAAGAGGCTTAAATCTGAATTTTGAACATCTGCTAGTAATGGGCGGTATAATTCTTGAGACATAGTTGCAAATTAGACAAAATCGTGTAGTTTTTGTTTCACGTTCCATTGTACGGCGAAGTGCAGCTTGTGCAGCAGTCGTCATTGAATCAGCTTCATCGAGGATAACAAGCTTGTATGGAGGACATGGTCTGCCACTAACAATACAAACATTTAAGTTTGATGCAAATATCATTTAAACTATTAAAATTATATGATTTGAAGAGACTTTAAAGGTAGAATACATAATTATTACATATAAAACAATGAATATTTCTACTCTTGTTTTAAATTTAGACACAAGAAGCCCAGTCTAATGTGTCATGCAATGTTTATAATTTTTTTCAATAAAAAATAATTACTCTGGTCTGGTGCTGCTAACTGTAAGCTGCGCAAAGGATTTAACTTTATCTCTAACAACTTGTATCCCTCTTTCATCAGAAGCGTTAAGTTCTAATACGCGGTCCCTTGTTATGTCTCCAAAAAGTTGCCTTGCTGCTGCTAAAATAGCGCTGGTTTTTCCTGTGCCAGGAGGGCCGTAGAACAACAAGTGAGGTAAATCGCCGCCAGATAAACATTCTCGTAAAACTTGAACAACTTCGCCTTGATCAACAATATCATCGATAGTTTTCGGTCGGCTATAATCAACAAAAAATAAATAAATACGTTTCACAGGATTCATAGATATTCACATCAGAGTGAAAACATACTATTTTTCAACCCATGGTGCTGGTGGTTTCTTTTTATTTGTTTTTGTACCAGATGTAGACGGCTTGTCAGTGGCCGATAATTTTCCTGTTTTTAAAAAGGCATGCATGTTTGTTTTATCAATAAAATTTGTTCTTTTATATTGTTGCAATTAATTTAGTAAGAAAGAGCGGCAACAGTTAATATAACTTGGTGTCACATTGACAGATCGCTTAAAAAAATTTATACTTCGAAGCGTTACACCGTTGTAGTACACAAATTTTAATGAAATATTAATTGAATTTACAATTAGTTCTTTGTATTTTATATTATATATGAAATATATATATAGTTAAAATTTATATTTTATATATAAATCATAAATAAATATTTAGTTAAAGAACTAATGAAATATTACACGCCAGTAACAAGTTTCTAAATGATAAACATTATGATGTATTTTTTACACTTAATCATTAAATAAAAATGATCTTAAAAATAGTTGCACAAGATTAAAAAATGAAAATTTGCACTGGTTTGAATCATCACAAATTTTTGTTAAGTTAGCAGCTATTTTATGTTGATATAAATAGCATATTCTCTGTTATAAAATTTTATGTCTCAAATATTATATTTATTATCATAGATTTAATTTTAGGTTTTGATGCCACTCTTTCTGGACATCAAATTAAGTTGTGAGGTTGTATGATACCTGAACTATGCTCCTAATGAGAAAAATTGAGCAACACATACGCATATATGAAGACTTAATTGTCAAGTTGACGAAATATCCGACTCGTCAATAATTTTAACCATGAAATCAATTTAAGCGGGAAAAGTTTAAAGTATTATTTTCGTGTTAAGACTACCAGAAATTTATTTAACATGACCACTAGATCTAAAAAACTATCACAGCCGACAGGAAACAATAATTCTGTATTGCCAAAAAGGATTGAAAATTCTTGGATTTTACTTATTAATGGTAAAAATATTTGAATTTCATACACAGTAACATTTATTTAAATTGATGATAATGAAGTTTTTGTTACAGAATCTTTGTTTGAAAATATCAATTTCAGTATTATTACGCTTCCTCATCCGGCTCACGAACAAGCGGCGAAATTTTGTTTAGATAATGTCCACAATAAAATCTTTGAGATAGTGACTTTCAATGAACCATATCGATCGTGGTTTATTGGAGATTATGTAAAGTCAGGTGGAAGTATTTCAATGGCAACTCCTATAAATCCTCTATTTTTAGGTTTGTATTCTTCTCAGTTGTTAATCTCAGTCTTAATTGCACTAGAACTTGTAATTAAAGTATGTTTTCTTTAGTTCTGCCTAGATTAAGAGAACAATGTCTTAATAGAGCAGTGCCCCTAGAGGACTTACTATCAGAGAAAGGATTTGACAAACTTGTAAATTATGTTACAAATATAAATACAATTGCAGACTTAAAGGTAACTTTTTATTCTACCATACATTATTTACAAAATTTTTTGGAATTTTATCTAAATTTAAATTAACATAAAGACATTTCTTGTGCAAATTAGAAAAAAAAAGATAACATTCTTTATGGTAAACGTTTGATAAATATAAGAAATGATGTCTTCCAATAAAAAATTTGTAAAATATAGAAAGAAGTCTTAGTTTTAGCTGCAAAAATTCATGAGTGATCTTTTATTACATTAATTTAATGCAATTTGAAATTAGTCAGTTTTGATTAATGTAAGTGATTACTAACAGTCTTTCTCTCTTTATATTTCTTAGATAATAATTTAATTATGGCATAATTATACAAACATTTATGACAGCGACAGGAGCTCTAAAAAGAATAAATAATTTTTTTTACACTTTAAGGGCCCAGAAGAAATCAAAGCTTATAAATATAATGAAGAGAAAACTTTAAAATGGCTTGAAGAACGAGTTCGTAAACTAGCTAAAGTAATAAGGGAAAAAAATATACATGTTATGCCTGGTGCAGTATCTGCTACTTTTGTTACAAGCAACTTGAATAGTGATAATATTGACGATGGTATGTATTCATTTCAGGTTTCTTAATATATCTGTTTATGACCTTTTCATATAATTTTATATGTATAGAATATTACTTGAAAATGACTTTATTGACATTTTGGTAGTATATATTTATGTGAATATAGTTCATATGAAAAAGCAAATAGATTTTAGAATATAATCAAAAAAGTATATTATTTGTAAGAACCATATTGTCATTTTTTGTTTTACTGTCAACTGTTCTCAGAAATGCAACATAAATCATTAAATAATATTTAGCTTAATGTTTACTTGGTTTGCAACTTTGAACAATATGGTACAACTCACTTAATTTTATTAGCTTTTTCAGCTTCATATTGAAAGATTGTTGATATTGCTTATTGGCAGCCTGCCATAAGCAACTTCTTAACATATTGTGGGAATCAGTACAGCACCCCATTGATTTATATATACATCTTTTAAATGAAACTATTCATGGTTCTCATTGTGCTTCTTTTCCTTATAACTTTGTGATAACCATGTTTTAAATTACTAATTATTTTATTTCAGAATTTTATCTCAAATATGCCCATGGTATCATATCTGAATATCTCCAGAATGATCTAGTTGAAAAGTTGGAGAAACTATTTAATTTTAAACCAGAAGTTATTGAGTCTGTGGGTAAAAAGAGAAAGTCTGAGGTTGAACTTAATATATTAAGTAAAAAGTTAAAGAATGAACCTTGCATTGATGATCTAAATGAAGTTGAAAGTAGTATAGGTAATTTAATTGATATTAAAAAGAAACCTTTGACAGCTAAAGAAAAGGCTAGGCAAAAGGCTGCTAGCGGGACAAAAACAATATCTGCATTTTTTGCTAAGAAATAAAATTTAATAAAAGTGGACCATAATGTGTTAAATATAATTGAGATTGTGAGTAACATATAATTTAATATTTTGTTACGATATATAACCACTTTACATAAATATTAAAAATTTTTATCAAACAAACTTTTTTTCTTTGTGATGCTCACAAAAATATTTGACGTTCTAGGATTTATTACTGTTTATCGATAATCCAATATTTTGGTGTCTTACTACTCAGATATTACGATTGTCAATAACAGCCTTAAAGGTAAAATAATCATCCAGTTTAATCTATCAATAATGTACCAAACATATACCGTGACTTTTTCGTTTAATCGTAATGACCAATGGTTACCTTCCTTTCATGAAGGGCATGAATTGAGAAATGACTGAATTAAACATTTAAAATGTCTTAAAACGTCGTGCGTAATAAAGTGCAGCGTAAACATCTTAGCTAGCAACATCTGTCACAACTAAATAGCATCACATGTTCTCTTTAGGTAGTTAAAAAGTCCTTTAATAATTGCACATTAGTAAATTATAGTTTATATTTATATTGTAATTGAAAATAAAAGCATTATTTTTTGTTTCTCTACTAAATTAATGATAGTTGATGTTTAATTTGATGTACTGGTAACATTATGATGGTCGCCATTGCTACGTTCATATTACTTCGTATTCAATAGAACTTTCTTTAATTGCAGACTTTTTTTAAATACTGTGAATCGTGGACATTTTGGACACAGTGAGGTGTAACTAATGTGATTTTATATTTTTATTTTCGTGAGTAAAAACTTTGATAAGTGCACAATATTCTTAAAATCGCGGCCAATGTCAGCAGGCGTGTCAGATCAGGTATTTCGCTTTTTCATATATTTTCACAATGTTTACGCTTAATCAGATTATCTTTTATGTTTAAAATTGTGGTTTATTTCTTGTTTCATATCTATCGGGCGTTTAGCGGATGAAAGGACAAGGGAACCAAGGTAAATATGGATCATTATGACGTTGCAAGTGTTTTCTCCATAGGAAGGTTTTTGTACCGGTTGGTTTCATGTCCGGTGTTAAGAAATGCGAAACATTTAGGAATTGTCTGCTTTTATCCTCTATACTATGTTAAAAAAACAATATTGAATTTTAAAAGCATTAAATTGTGGTTAACATTATGAATCATCAGTAACAATAAGTCTGGAAATATAATAATACAAAGAACTTACTTACTGTTATTTAAGCGTAATGTTTACCAAGTATGCAGGTTTATATAAAAATTTTGATAAACTAACTTGTTTTATATATAGTTCTATATCATAGTATATATCAATTAATTGTATATTTGAGTGATTTTACATGTCTGTATTGTATTAATAGCTGTAGCATAAATATGTATTTTTATCATGTTTAAAACACAAAAAGTAAGAAATTATCAATGAGTCAACAAGCTAGAACATACAAAAATAATAGTGTAATTGTTTGATATATTGGTATTCATAAATTATACCTTAATATTTTCATGTTTTCATTTTAAAAGATCTTTAGTGGGGAGTAAATTTTTAAAGCTTGCAATTAAATTAGTTTTAATACCTTTGAAAAGCATTACAGTATATTGATATTCTATAGTGTCTTTGTTTTTGATAATTTTCAGTATGTTGACAAATATAATAAATTTTAATACAGTATTCTTGAATTACAACATGAATTTGCATATTTTATATAACAATAATGTCAAGAGTTTAAATAAAAAAACAAACAATTACTTACATTTTTGTTAATTGTATGTAATCAAAATAGTGTAGTAATTATGATTGTTAAGAGTATTGTGACTTAGAAAACATGTTAGATAACAATCTGTGGTAGAGATAAACATAATGTTTTTGATAGTGAATTATTGTTATTTCTTTACAATGAGTTATTCATAGAAGACATTTTTGTATTATATATTTTTTTATTTTATTTGGTGAATATTATGTACATATGAATTACACATTATAATATACACATTCAAAAACATTTAAATAATTTTCACCTAGCACTTTTTGGGTCCATACTACCAAAATATCAAACATAATTTTTTTTTAAATTATTTCCTGGTTTTATCAATAGTTTTTATAGCAGTTTATCTTTTTAATAGTATCAAAGTTGACTTTATATTTTATGTAATTTTAATAATTTATTCTTGTTTCTGATTTATTTTAATAAGGTTATGAATTTTATACCTAGTTAATAGCCCATCTTTATGTAAGACATTAAACCCTTACCTGGATGACTTTGTTTCCAACATTATGTAAAACATTTATTTAATTGCCTATAGTCTGCTACTGTAAGAACTATGAAAGACTTTACCTTTTTTAAACAATGTTGATTTATTTTATAGATGGTTTGTTATCTTTGTATTAATCTCATATCCGTGTCTTTTTGTTACTCATTTACAGTAACAAATGTACCTAAAGAGCAACAGTTAGAAAGTGGTGGCGACGAGTTGGCAGAGGTGTCATGGCGTCACCAACAGCAACCCTCATATGCACCACCCATCTCGTCAGCAGCCGATCCCTACAGTGCAGCAGGTAGGTACATAAATTTTGTGTTTACATTTTGTCTGATAAAAACAGTGTTACTTTGTAGTCACATAAATTATATTTCAAAGGTTTTTTTTATAATAGTTTACAAAAAATTAAAAAATGTACATTAATATAGAAATGACAAGAATTTCAATGTATCCATCACATTGCACTACCTATGATGAGATGAGCAAGTAAACAAATGTAATGTTGAAAGTACAGAATTCTATCATCATCATTTTAGTCCAGTGTCATCTGCTACTTGTATTATCCAACTGTTTCCTGCAAACATTCACAAGATCATCTGCCATTTAATCTATATTTTCAGAATTTATTTCTGTGGTATAGACATTTTAACTTCAGATTCTTGATAATTGTTTTAAAAGATGTGGTAGAACAATACTGAAATCCAAAAACAAATAAAAATATAGATGTTTATCAGAGATTAATATCTTGTGCGAATTTCGTAATAATGTGTTAAACTCCCCAAATGATTAATTATGGGACATATTTCTCATTTTATTTAAAAAGATTTTTTCATTCCCATATAATTTGTATTCTTATCAATTTCAGGTTATTATGGCACAACAGCACTTCCTTATCAAGCTTTCGGAGTCGGGGATGGTACATGGTCCACCAATGGAACAGACCCAATGACATTCCTCGGAGGATACAATCCTCACGATTCTTATGGAATTGATGGTAGCTAGTATTAATGCAAATTAAAGGATTACATTTTTATAGCTGTTTTATATTTTTTAATATTGCTTTAAAACAGCTGGTATTAGTTTTATAATTTATTTATTTATTGTAATATTTCAGGTGTTTTTGGTCCTTCAACTACACCTTTTTCAACAGCTGCATTTGGACAACCAGCTTCAACATTTAATTATTTCCATGGAAATGGTGATTATTCTACGTGGGGTCAATTAGGCAGAGCAAAACAGTATGATGATTATTACCGAGCTGATGGATTATATGTACCTGATGGTATTAAGGCAGTTGACACTGGTGTACAGGCTCTCTCACTTGGGGAGCACAAAACCGATAAAGAGCGTGTCGCTGAGCTCAAAGACGTTTCAAGTGGATCGCAACCCAAAAAGATGACATGGGCTTCCATCGCCAGCCAACCGGCGAAGCCAGCTCCTACCTCCCAAACAGGAGGCTTGAAGAAAAAAGGTCCGGGTATGCCCCCGCCTCCAATAGTACCTGGTAAACATAATATGGATATAAGCACATGGGATGCGGGAAAGAGTGCTCCTGTCGTGACTGCACCTCCTCCTCCACCGTTACAACCACCTCCAGTTCCGGCACCACTACCTATGCCTACACCGGCGCCGGCACCAGCGCCAGCTCCTGCACCGACACCTTTACAAAGAGGACCACCACCACAACATCAGCCCCCACCAGCCTGGGCACATACTCCTCGAGCTCCGCCCCCACATCAACCCAGACCTTCTTTACCTACTCCATCAATTCCCCCACCACAAATCATCGCAACTGTCGCACCTGTTCCACACCCAGTACTCGACGAACTACGTGTGAAAAACGACTACAATCCAAAAGAATTCGATCTTAGTGCTCCCCATGCTCGATTCTTCGTAATCAAATCGTACTCTGAAGATGACATACATCGTAGCATTAAATACGAAATATGGTGCAGCACCGAACACGGCAACAAACGTCTCGACTCGGCATACCGTGAGCGCGAAAGAGAAGGCGGTACCGTGTATCTCTTTTTCTCGGTGAATGGCAGCGGCCACTTCTGCG
Source organism: Troides aeacus (assembly GCA_033220335.2). Taxonomy (NCBI): domain Eukaryota; kingdom Metazoa; phylum Arthropoda; class Insecta; order Lepidoptera; family Papilionidae; genus Troides; species Troides aeacus. The sequence continues at coordinate 9,542,915 of CM067272.1, read as the reverse complement.
GTATGGCTCGTATGACCAGTGCTGTTGACTACAATTCAAATTCCAATGTGTGGTCACAGGACAAATGGAAGGGGCAGTTCCGTGTTAGATGGATATATGTAAAAGATGTTCCAAATGTGCAGCTGCGTCATATCAAATTAGAAAATAATGAAAACAAGCCAGTGACAAACTCTCGTGATACCCAGGAAGTGCCTCACACGAAGGGTCTGCAGGTGCTACGGATAATGCATAGTTACTGCCATTCTACCTCAATTTTTGACGATTTCATTCATTACGAAAGACGTCAAGAAGAAGAGGATTCCCGTAAAGTGCCGCATCAGGACAATAATCGTGAAGATCATGAGGGTGGACGTGGGTATAGAAGTTATCGTGATTATCGTGATCATCGAGACGGGCGCGATGGCCGCGATGGCCGTGATGGACGTGATCATCGCGATAATAGGGATTCAAGGGACCATCGTGACGGCCGCGAGCCGCGGGACCACCGCGACTCCCGGGACATTCGCGACCCCCGCGATGTTCGTGACCACCGTGACGATCGCGACGCTCGCGACGTCCGTGGTGATCACGGCTACCGTGACCGCGATTCTACTTATAGATCCCATCATAAGGTTGGTCACATTTTTTTTTAATCTGCAATATAAATCCAATACATAGCCTCTATTTCAGTGTTAAGTGACAACAAGGCCATGGATGTTAAAGCTTTTCTAGAATACTCTGGCTCTCATATGTTGAAAACCGCATCACAGCAATGCTATTACGACGGCATATTTACAAATAGATGGTGTCACAGTTCAAAAAACCTTGCAACCAACCAAATACTGTATTATTCGGCCCCAGAACCGAAGCATAAATATTCGTGTTACAAGACATTCTTTTAGCTACTGCCACGGAGACAGTTAATATTGTTCAATTAATATAATAAGTTCATGAATTTAATATTGTTATTGATTACAGGATAGAGATGGATCGCGCGGCCGCGGGCGCCCGCGCAACTGATTACATATGGGGTGTGAGAACAACTTAAGGACTGGCTTCTCTCCATAGATAAATAGTAATCAAACAATTGGTACGCATAATAATCCATATGTATGAACCTAAACATACTGATAAAGGAACCAATCCTATATTAATGCGGCCAATTGTGCTCTATCTGAAGAATTATTTATACATATATATTATATATATATATAAAAAAATAAACATAGATTATTGATTGTTTTGAACAGTGCTTTACTAAAAAAAACTTTCAACAAATTAAAATGTGCTAAATAATATTTTATACTGGATGAACGTTTTATTACAAACGGCTAGTGAACATTAATTATCAATAAATTGTCATGTGTTGGTCGCCATGCACATGATCTCAAGTGAAATTGTGGACTTAGTTTTAAATTTGTGGACTAAATCAATTATAAATGATAGTAATTTTATAACTAAAAATTCTGTGGTGAGAGGAGTTGATCCTTTGATTTAAGAAGTGGGTGAAGTTAACATCGGGTACATGACGTCGCTGAGTGTAGTGTTAGAACAATCCCGCATTCATCAGTGTCGGAAATGTTATTGAAAACATTAGTAGTTTATATCTGTGGAGACTTGTATAACTTTTATATATTACATTTAAATTGTATTCACATGAGGTGTGGACATTTTATATAAATTTTTTTAATTCAAACATGGATGGATTCTCTCGTGGCATTTCATTTTAGTTGTACTTACAAATGCTACTTTAATTTGTATCACGGATAAATAAAATATTTATCTTAGTGCAGTATCTACCTAAATCAGCATGTATTCAAATAAGGCAAAGTTAAATATTAATTTTATGTCGACTAGAGATTTAGCAAGATTGGTTTGTTCATTGTTGATTCATATTAAATGTACATAAATATACATACGTTTTCTAAAATAATGCTAAAGTATTTTATATTTTTAAGTGCAAAACAGTGTAACGAGAGAAAATTGATTGATAAATGGTGTTTATACATTCAAACATTAACAGATTTGTTTATTGTCTTGTATCTCCCCCACCTTGTTTAAAAGTGCCTTTTCATTTATGGTTTTTGAAAATAATTAGTTTTATTTAGGTCTAGTGCCACATTATTACATTATTTTTATTTTACATAGTTATTAATATGAGAATGCTGTTCTATATTTTCTTTATTCAATTTATTAATTCACATGCTCATTTCTTAGGAGTAATTCCTTACAAACATCTTGCCTCGGAAGCATGATTTATAACAGAAAATCAAATTGTAAGAGTTTTATAAGTAAATGTTCATTTCCCTACATCGTGTGATTAGTTGTGTTTAATTTTTAGTAATCGACCACATTTTACAAAAATTATGTCGGACTTGTATAGAGTTCAACCTATATTCTATTAAAGCCTGTCATAGACATTGTTAACTATTATTTTTATCCTACCTGTACCTTTTTGTTTTGTACTATACAATATTATTTGCCAAATATCCTTAATCCGGAGGTTTTTTTATTTAAAACGCTTCAAGCCAGCTACCATAATTTGCTATAATTATTTAGAGAACACAAATTATTTGTCTCGCACATTCTTAATGAATAAGATGCAAGAGCAAAACAAAAAAAAAATCACAATAAGCACTCATTCAAATGTCAATTAGACCTTGTGCGAATTTCGTATTTTGCATATTGTGTGAAATAAAAAAAAATGTAGCCCTATTTATCTTTTATTTCATACAGGTGAAACACGATAATAATTTGTTAATACAACGGACAAGACGATAAGAATCGTCACTTGATGGTGAAGAGTACTATACAGCGCGGATTAGAAATTATGATTTAGTGAAAATATGAGAAATCAATGGTGTCTTCAACTTTTTTCATTCTGATTTTGATTTTTTTTAACCCCTCAGTTAAAAATGGTTGCTGATGTTTCGCCAACACATTTGATCAAAAATTAATACATTTTGCCAAATAACCGTTTAAAAGTTTATTACGTGAAAAAAATAATACTTTGTAGCTGTGAATTGTAATATAAATAAACGAAACGAGAAGTATTCGCATAATGGTGGTAAGCTTTGAGTTTTAATTACAATGTTTGGTTATAAGGCTATGCCTTGCATCCCAACAATCTTTTTACACTATAATTTAGAGACAATAAGTTCTGTACCTACGTTCTTAAAAAGGTTTATTTAATTTAAACCTACAGCCACATAATTAGTAATCATTATAACAAAATGTTAGATGTAGCCTATGAATCGCTATATGCATAATTTGCAGTGGACATCAAAAGGTAAAAATGATCATGATACATTCATATTTGTATATTTATAGCCTAGCCCTTTATAAATAATGCCACTTTTTAATTTAATAAAAACAACTGAAAAATGTTAACATTTAAATTCTTTCATAACAATGGATTTTTTAATAATTTTATTGAAAATTATATGTCAATGTCAAAATTGTTTCTGAACGAACATAATGTAATCATGAGCGAAAGAGTAATTATCTTTTGTTCCAAAGAAATAATTTACCATTATTTTATAAATTAAATATAACACTAAAATAAAAAAATAGTGATATAATTGATACAAATTAGTGCAAAAAAGTCTTTTATGCTGTGAAATTTAGGGATGTGTTTATTACATCTTGGTCCTGTCATTTTGTCAGAGGTAGTGCTACCGGCTCACACTCTAGTTCTGGCCTTGGATGTAGCGCAACGTTGTATTTGTGTAAAAGCGAACGAAACAAAACAATGTTATCGAACTCGTATCGTTATTCCACTGTAAAAAGACGATAATGTAAAAATATTTATTTTATTAATTTTTAAGTAATGGACGAAATGCTTTACAATACAGTAAAATAATTTTTAAATGAATTAGTGGGTGAAGATATTTTTATAAAAATGAGACATGCAATCAACCGAAATGCAAAAAAGTGTATCAGTGCAAGTAGATAGTGATTTCGCTCTTTTTCTGCCCAGTGGTGCTTACGAAATTAAAAAAATGGAGCCAAGATCGAAGTTACGAAAAGTAATACTGTTTTGTTTACTACTTTCACTGTTTGGAATGGTGGCATTTGGATATTTCTGCCCTGATCAAGTGAGTTCTAAATCCTATAATTGAACTATGTTATTTACAGTTTTGAATATAAATTTTAATAGATTATTATATATAATAAATAGCTTTAAAATATTACTATAATTGTAGTTGTTAATTTCCATTGAAAAATATCACTCAATATTCATATACCATTGTTTTGTGTACTGTTATTATTAAATATAATAAGCTAAATGTAAAATCATAAGTTGATATAAATATAATATATTCCAATATAAATAAAATGAAAGATATTTTTAAAACACCTACTGGCAGTTTATTGGTTTTCACAGTATTAAAAATAGCTGTGATATTATTTGTATACTCGGGTAAGATCTGCTTTATAAATTGACAAATAGATGTTTATTATTGTTGTATATTTTCATTGATTGAATGTTTAGAAAGTTGGTTATTGTTATTTCTTATTTCTTAACTGTAATAGCACACAGTATTCTCCTTTACTTAAAATGAAAGGTTTAAAAATTAATTACTAATATATAAATATATATTTTACCAATTATGAATGTGTACTTTAACTTTGTCATATAATTTTACCATAGTTAATAACTGGTACTATATTATCGGCTGATGATATAGTGGACTGGCTGGTATGAATAACGGACAAAATTATTCTATGGTAAAATTTTATTGAAAATGTTATGGAAAGACTGGCAATTTCTATAGCAAGTTTGGACAAAACAAAAACTAAATAAAAAATTAATTTAACTTAATTCAGACCCAGAAATGTCATGATTATAATTACAGTCCGTATTAAAGAATATAACAGGTCTATATTAGTACATATTAAACACTGATTTTGTTTTGAATTTCAATGGAAGTAAAACCAAACATACATTGTTAATAATCTTTGAGATTGGAAACTTTTTCTAATTTAATATTACTTTCAGTTTTTTTATAATTATTGTTACTTTACATTTATTATTTGTTGAGTATGGTATGGTTAGTTTAAAACTTTGTCATTGTTTATTTTTGCCTTTTTTTCATTAATATAATAATATCTAAGTGATGGATATAATAGGAAAATATTGATAATTCAAATATACATAGATATTGTGAGATAGTTTTGGTGTACAATGTACTTGTTATTCACATAAGTAACATAAACTATTTGATACATTTTGCAGTTTAATTACGTTAATCAGAATAGGTGAATTTAATAGCTGTGCATAATAAGTTCTTTTTTTTTTAATTTAATTTGTCAAGTGAGATGGTATCCAAAAAAAAATGTTAAAGTATTTTTTTACGTTCGGAAAATTTTCAAGTAGGCTTTGAAAAACATTACTCGCGTCTGAATTAATCAGCGGGCCTATTTAACCGAGCCTCTCGCAGTCGCGGCTTGTCGACTCCACTAATTAAAGAGGGTAGCAGCCATGCAAGTGGCTTTCATTTGTTTTTGCTTTCTGAACTAGCTGGCAGCGCGGCAAAAAGCGGCACCTCGCCCTCCATGTAGCTAACGCAGCGCCAGGCCAACCTAGCGAAAAGCATACAAGTTACTATCGACTGAGCGCGCGTTCACTCATTTCCAAGAGTTATTCACACTTGTGCAAATCGACCTCGTAGTATTTTTGTAACAAATACACAAAATTATTACTTTACGTATTTTTCGTAGAAAATGTCTCGTTTATTCAATAATCGATAGATAAATACGAAAGGTACTATAAAACTAAAAAAAAAAAGTTATCATTGTCGGTTCTATGATTGATTAAAAAAGAGGTCGCCAATACAGTGGTCCGCATAAAATTTTTGCTGATCCTCGAAATAATGTGGAATTAATAGTTTTATTGTATTAGATTGGTATATTTCATTTGATAAATATATTTAATACTTAAAAATTTAATTGAATTTTACTAGTCCATGAGTTTAAAAATATTGTTTGCCTCTGGGTTAATAGATAATAAAGTTAATTATAATCGTTTATAACTCGATAGGATAAGTTTTTAAAAATATAATGTAATTGATACCGTTAAGTAATTGAACTTTTATTTAAAGCCTCATCGCATAATACGAGCAGCCATGTATGGGCATCCGATGTAGAAGTGCCATACTGGAATTGTTTCCAACATGGCCGATGCCCATTACCAAGCCTTCATTTTCGCGCCAACTACACTCCACGTATTATAACGGAGAACTATTATAAAAAAAATATTTTGTTCATAATTAATTTGACGCAAAGCAAGCGAAAATTGAATACGACATATTTATCCGGTTTGATGAGCGTTGTAATACGTAAAATTACTGGAGTAATGATGTAACATCTGATGTCTGAAGGCGACGAACACAATGTGTGGTGTATATTATCTTAACTGGCGCCGCGTTGCTATGGGCAGGCGTATCGTCGTTAAATCGTAAAATAAAAAAAATGCTTGGACTCAAAATGTCTCGGCTTTCGAAACATTAAATTACTGGTAATTTTTTTTCATAATTTACATGTATTAATGCGTCCGCTGCTGGAGTAGGACGTCCATCGGTTGAGATGTTAATGATGATGATATTGAATTTATTGGAAATATTATATAAAGTATCAGCTGTTCCTCGTCTTCTTTACTGGCGATAATATAGAATTAGATTAGAAATTTAGACTAGTCTAGAGTCAGAAATGCCTCTCTCTCTGCCGATAGGCCCTTCCCGTTAATAACACCCCTCAAACTCCCTTTGGGGAAGGAATTTTGTAAAACCCATTCTTATTTTACGACGCTAATAGTTTTGGATTAGTTTTTTTGAAGCAGATCATAGTAAAATCTGAAGTGATATAGACATCCTACTGGTGGAAGGTCTCTGTTGCCGAGACCGTCTAAGTAGATGTCACTGCAGCTTCTATTTCTGCAGCCATACAGAAGCGTGTAAGGAAATATAGTAATGTTTACATGCTGCTGTTACCGGAACATATTAATGTTCCGGTTTAAAGAGCGTTGTGGCTAGTGAAATTACTGGGAAAATTAGACTTATATAATAATGGCAAGGACACTGTGGTGTTGTATATACCATCCTAACCTCACCATTTATGGACAGGCGTGACAGATACCATCAGGTAGAATCACCGTTTCTGTGAATAAAAAGGTTTTGATTGGGTTTAACATGAAACTCAAAATTTGTTTTTTTTTTATAACTTATAAAGAGTAAACATCCTGTCTGTGTAAATGTAATTAAACCAGGTTTTCATACTCCAATGTGCGTTGAGCCGATTATAGTGCCCTCGTGTCAATCCAGCAGAAACAACATCAAAGGAATTAGAAAGTCAATGAAGTACGTGAGTAGACGAATGCACTACGTTCATCTAGAAACAAGATGAGTTCGATTTAACGAATATACATACTCAATAAAAAAATAGTTTTGTGCTATTACTGGTTGACAGTAAGAAAAGGTGTTATATAGTCCAACATATTTGATCAGAGTGGCAGTAATTGCAAGCAATAATAACAAGAACATACAGTAGTTATTTCTACCGTCATACACTGTAATCATTCTGTGTTCCAGTTTGAAGGTTGTTTAGTTAAATTACTGAGGTAACGTAACGAAACGTCTAGTCGCAAGACGATGAGCGCAATGCTTACTAAACATTGTATCCAGCTAGTCATTGTTACACGTATATAGCTGACATAGCTGGGCATTGAACTCTACTGCTCTCAGACTTTAAGAAAATCAATCTTTTCCATAATATTCATACAGAAAACATTTTCACGAAGTGCTTAGCAAGATCCAGCTTCCGGCTATCGGGAAGTACTTTACAAAAGTTCAAAAAGAACTAATCAAGTTTCTGCGAACTGCTGGATGTTCTCAGAAGAAAATTTCAAATTGCACATATAAATATATGAAATACATATTTAGTATTTTATTATGGATCTGTCATTAACATGACGAAATCGTAAAAATATTATTAATTAAAATTTGTATCACGTTTAAATATAATTGGTGGTAGGACTCCGTAGCCGGAAACCGACTAGATAGGTATCACTGCGGTTTCTATTTCTGCCGCCAAACAGTACTTTGCAAACAAGTGAAATTACTAGGGTAACGGGACTTGACATGTCTCAAAGTGACGAGTACAATATGGTGCTGTGCATACTATTTATTAGCGCCACGTTGTTATGGGCAGGCGTATCATCTACAATTAGGTGAACGTCTCGCTCGAATCGTCGTTTCGTAAAATGAAAATATGTTTAAATAAAAACGAAATAAAACTATTGAAAGAAAATTTCACTAGAAGAGAAATAGCTGAAGTTTTTATAAAGCCTTAAGGCTTTATAAAAATGCTCGAAGTCACCAAAAGGGTAACGGATAGAATATCTCTGCGCGATCGAATCAAAAATGAGAAGGTCCGCAGAAGAACTAAAATCACCGATATAGCTCAAAAGATTGCTAGAGTTACGTGGTAGTGGATAGGGCACATCGCTCGAAGGACTGACAGCCGATGGAGTAGCAAGGTTCTCGAGTCGCAGCCGCCTGTTGGTAGTGGTAGTGTTGAAAGGTGAATCGACGATCTGATGAAGGTCGCGAGAATCCGTTGAATGCAGGCAGTGTAGGACGGAGTTTTTAAGGGACGAGCTGTGAGCGTCTATCGGCTAATCAATGATCTGATTGAAGTCATTTTAGCATATAACAAAGTATGCAGGGGAACAGAGACGAGAATGAAAAGCTATTCTATGAAGATAATAACAGTTTAGCACATAATATTAGATAAATGAAAACTGATCATCGGAAAGGAATAAAACAAATACGTTATACATGGAGCAGTTGGAATCGTAACTGCTGACCAATAAGCAGTAAATGTTTCCCACTCAGGTGTTATCCTGCGTATTATCATTCACCTCGCAACCGCAGCCGAGAGCGGAACAAGTCAGCCCGCTCCATATGCGGTCATGAGAACTCCAGCCTGTGGTCGACGGCGACAATTGAAGAGATGCGATTTTTTTTCTTTTTTCTACTTTCTTTTGTTACCATCCTACAGACCAAATAGGGTTTGAAACTGAATAAAAAGCCAACATTACTTTTTATCGTTAATTAAAAACATTAGCACTGAATGAGTTTTTTTTATTCGACGAAATGAGCGAGACGTTCATCTGATGGTAAGTGATACACCTGTCTATAACAATGTGGCGCTAGTAACGATAATTAGTATACATCGTGTTATGCCCATCGCTTTACACATTTCACAGAACATTGTCACTATCTAAAACACCCTTCAAAAGTGAACACAGTACAGTTTGGCGACAGTAATAGGAGCTGCGGTGGTTCCTAGACGGTCTCTGGGAACAGACACAACTTGTAAAAACCAAAAAAGATAGAAACATTAATGCATATATCTTTTCAAATGGTATTAAATAAAAAAAAAGTAAGTTCTAAAGGCATTGGGTAATATTTTTAAGGAAACGCGTTGGGCCAAACAAGTTTGGGAACCACTGAACTAGACAATAGCTCTCAAGCAGTTGGGGTCAGTTAACACATCTGATTAGACAGTTTAATGATTGGATCAATTTAAGAGTGACGTAATCATTAAATAATGACATAGCTGCCGTTTGTGAGTGTAATGTTAGTTAAACAAATCATCGTTTTCAATTTATTTATGGTTGTCATATAAGTACTAATGAGATCGGGTTTCGTATAACAATATGATATATAAACACATGAACACATCACAAGTGACCTATGCCTAGCATTGGACGTCGCGTGATCTCCAAAGGTATTACACGTAAACAGTAAATTTTTTTTGAGTTATTGCTTATGCCATTTAGAGGGGAACTAAGAATAGACTTCACAAAATTTCTTCCCCAGAGCCAGTTGCGTTACGTCCAGCAAGGCGAGCTGGGAACGGCTAGTATATATACGTTTCTATACATACATACAATTTCTTATAAAGTTTTTAATTTAACAACTGATAATAAACTATTCCTTAACTTATCTTAGTTAACTGTAGTAGTTAGTATTTAACTCTTTTGATACCATTCTTATGACTTATCTAATTTAAATATAGGTCTTTAGAAATAATTGCATACGTACCTGTTTTACCTTGTAGATATAACAGGATAATTTTGGCAGGTCACAGTAAGGATGGGGTGGTATATAATCGTTAATAAAAGTAATCGATTATTGATCACTATTTCTATAGAACCTGTTATCGATAGTTGCATAATTATGATGTATATTATGTCTAAATTTTTTTTTTTTAATGTCACTATGTTTAGGTGCGTTAAGTAGAAGAGTGGAGCATCCTTTTAGGAATATACTTTTTATTACGTGAATGAACCAATTACACTTTTTTTTTAAATCAAAATGTCAATTTAGTACACTATTAAACTAGATGTTGATTTTATATCATCATTTTTTTTATTTCCAATGCGATTTTTGGTAGTCTGTGGTTGTCCTTCGCGTGCGTCACTTCAAGAAGTTTTTAAGCATTTGTCAGCCTCATTGGCTAAAAAACAGACAACAAAAAAAAAAACTTAGGGTGCTAATGCTGTGGTTACAACAAATGAAATATATCCTGAGCTGGCCCAGACTTTGGTTCACAACTTCAAGAAGTTGGCGTTAACCTTCTATGAACGATATTAAGTTTAATGAAGGTTTAAAAAAAAAATCATGTGCGGGTAATAATAATCATTTTATATGTAGTTCAATTTTGATGGATCGGGAATTACTATTTACTATATCAGTCGCATATTATAAGTAATATTTTGTGTCAGATGAGAGGCTTGATGATACTACAATAAAGTTATGTATGTGTGGGACGAGACCACTCCTTCCAAGCGAATGCTCGACTTAGATTCTGGTTGTTCGACATTTACACATACTATCGATTCAATGTTATGTTTTTGCAGATAGTGTTTTACTGGTTGTAGGTCAACGGTGACAGAGACCGACTAAGTAAAACTGCAGCCCCTATTACCAAACAGCAGCGTGTAACCCTTACTGTGTTTTGATTTAAAGGGCAACACAGCTAGTGTAATTATAAGGGTAATGAGACATAATATCCTATGTTGTAAGGGTACGAGCAAAATATGATGCTGTGTATATCATCCTAACTAACGTCATGTTATAAAGGCAGGAGTATCTCATACCACTATCCTCCCTTGTCTCTTCAACTGCTTCGCACACTACATTATTATAGTGCGTTAATCGATTACATTTAAGAAAATTTCCTACTTGTTTGTTTATAAGCATATGTATGTTTTTATTTTGCGACTACTTTTTAATTTAAATAGTAGACTATTTTCTCTTCTCTGGGCGATTGTTAAAATCACGTATTTAGGTCGAAACACTTCACAATCTTGGTCTAGTGTGGTATCCGATCGAACCTCGATTGCTTTTTATGTCTGCATCAAGTTTAAAACTTTAACAAGAAGCGCGAGGTTACGTCGGCGAAGTGGGTCACACTGTAGCGCGATAAATAGATCTCGTTATTGAGCTTCAATCATAAAGAAATTAATCAATTCATATCATTATTGATAAGAGAAACAGTAAATAGGTGCACAACAGAGGTTACCTTTAACCATCTTAACGTACTTTTTTTTTTTTTTTTTTTTTTATTTACGTGTGTAACAAAATGCTAACGGAAATGCACACCCCGTCGCCAAATTGGGCCGGCGACGGTGGTAGTGTCGGACTCCAACCGACTAAAAAGCTTCACACGGTATTCCACTCTCATCCACGTGTTCGTGGGGTCGCGGGATAAAGTATTGCAGTTCATCCACGAATCTTAACGTACTTAACCTTTGCAATAAATACACAACAGGTTTGGAAAACCACATCATGCCGAAAAACGAAGGAAGTCCTATGGTTTTTTTTTTGTCTGATAAGGAGACGACACGAGCGAGACGATCACCTGATGACAAGTGATACGCCTGCTCATAACGCTATGGCGCTAGTTGGGATGGTATATATAGTACCACCTTCTATTCGTTGGCTTGACACATGTGCTAACACCTTTACTGATAGCACAACTTTGTTGCTATCCAGATACCATAGTAGCGTCTATTCCTTTCGCTAAATTGCATTCTGCGAACATTGTGTTCGGGTTTCAAAGGCGCTGTAGCTAATTACATTATCGGGGCTAACGATATACAACATCTTGTCTCAGGCGACGAGCGCAATGTGGTGTTATGTGGCATTCTAACTAACGCCACGTTATTATGGACAGGCGTATCGTTTACCATCAGGTGAAGGTCTCGCTCGTCTCATCGCTTCGTAAAAAAACAATTAAACTTCTTACCACTGATCACCTCTACCTACTTCTCTGCTTAACTCGTCGCTTCGTTATATATTATTTCGTGATTTTTAATCATTAGATCAATGTTCGGACGCTATGTAATTATTTATCGTCCACTTTTACAGTCGCAGTGTAAACAATAATTAAGTCTTGTGATTAGCTAAGAAAATGTATAATCGTGTCTATTGTGTTTTCCTTACAATAAATTGCAGTACCTAGAAGTTATTTCTTTGAATCGCATCGCCGATTTCACATAATTTGAATAATGTAAACGCTGAAATATTTTCATTACTACTAAGAGTTTGTAATTTGATTACTTTTTTATTTCATTAAGGGACGAGATGAACGGTCCATTCGCCTGATGGTAAGTGATAAGCCTGCTCATAAAAACGTGGCGCTAGTTACGATGTGTAATGCATCATATTGCGTTCGTCCCCTGAGGCGGAAGATTTTGAGTCTCGTTACCCCAGTAAATACAGTAGCTACAACGCCCTTCAAATCGGAACACAGTAATGTATGAACATCACTGTTTGGCGGCAGAAATATATTATATGTGATCTTTCACAACTTAACATGAATTCGTGTGCTTTGGGTAGCAGTGGTCGTACCGTCTCGATTAGGCCTGAGATCAATGTCCACTGGGCTTTCGGTTAAAAGTGTTATGAATTCGATATGTTCTGAGAACATGTCATATTCAACAATTCGCTCTTGGCCAACGCCTTCTACAAGCAAAGGTCTAGTAGCAACATTAAGAGGGCTGTTTATTTATTCGCATCCACGTATTTTACCCTTAAAGTGCTTGAGTGGCGACCTCGCACCGGAAAGCGCAACGTTGGCAGACCTCCCACTAGGTGGACAGAGGACATAAAAAAAAACAAGACTGTGGTTTGTGGAACACATTACAAGAGACCTATGTCCAGCTGTGGATGTCCATCGGTTGAAATGATGATGATTACGTATTTTAGCGTAAAATGAATTTCATTCATGGTATACAGATTTTTCACCGTCCACCACTCTTGAAACTGAAGTAAGTCATCACTTCAGCATTCCAGCAGACCTTTTTCGCTGCTGCACGCGATAGAAGCATTTGTTTTTTTCACGGCCGATATATGTAAATCTTATTACGTCGTTTCCTTTTAATGGCCGCCATTAACTCTTCGATTGGAATAACCTGGTGTTTTTAATTATTTAATAGCTATAACTGTCGTATGGTTTTAAAGTTATGCTTGTGATTCCTTTTGTTCTTTGTGATGTTAAGTGTTACCACATTACAATAAAATATCAAGGGTTTTATAACTTGATATCCTCACAAGTTAAATTAGACGTTTTTCTTTCTCTTACATATGATTATATACTTTTAGGAAAGAAAGAGGAACAAGGATTATAAAAGTTATAGTGGTAAATCATATTTTAACTATGTTATATATTTGTTTCTTTATTGTTATTGGTCTCTTTTCTTTCTTTAAAGTTATATTTTAATGTAATGTATAATATGTCGAAAAAAACTTTGTTACGAACATAGATGAGCGGTTACTGCCGTCGCAAGCAAATATTCACTTACCGGGGCATCTTTTAGTTATATATCAACAATTTTATTTATTTCTTATGAATTTCACATGTACATTAGTCGCTTTTAAAGTATGTAAAGGAAACAGTTGTTTACATTGTGTCATAGAAGCGTTGTAATGTTATGAAATATTCTCGAGCGGAATCACTACGCGGCGATATTTGTTCGCCTGCGGTACACCCGGCGGTAAAAGTTTCGCGTTTAATACCATTTAATTAGAACGCGTGTTGTGAAACTCGGCATGTTCGCTATTTCGCAGACTAATTTACCATTTATACACGTACCGTATTACAGCTGTAAGTTCAGTAGCAATAGTAATAATCATTTTTACAGTAACATAACATGTAACGAATAATTTTTCTTACTTCTCTTATTCTTATCCTTTATTGTTATGAAAAAATTTACGTTTTTAACTATAATACGTTTTACAATATATTTTGGTAACTAACCTATAAGGTAAGATAATACCTGTATCGTATATACAGACGGGGATACTAAGAAACGAATAATTATTAAAAAAATAGTATGTATAGAGTATAGGAGAAATAAAAAAATTATTATGTGTAACAGATGTTATGATACTATATATGAGTTCTGTTGCAAGGTCAATGTTGTTGGAGATCGTTTATAGGTACACCGCATCGTATATTTCTGACAAATGGGACTTTTTTTTAAATCTTACCTAGTGTGGTGTATATGGAGCAAGACGGTGAAGCGTACTAACGTACTAGCAGCCATTCAGACTTGTACATTTGGTCAGTAACACTGAGGCCGGTAAATTATTCCACTCCTTTGCTGTGTTTGTGTAATATACAAAGGCTAATGCGTTTCGGTTTGAAATTACTGGCTTAAAGAGACTTAACATTAAGTTCAAAGCGAGAGAATAATGTTATACAGTGTACACCATTCTGATTAGCAGGACAGTCACCATTTACTATAAAGTCAACGGCCTGTTCGAATGAACGAAAAATTACATATTTTCTTTCGCTGTAAATATTTGAATGTCAAAATAAGTTCGTTAGTTCTGAATTCAGGTTTATTGTACGTTTAAATAGCACCGCACGAAATGTACTTAACATTGCTAAGGCTTTGCGTTGCAAGCACATAAAAAAGAAATCCTTTAAGTAGGTATCAGGCGGGCGCCGGGTCGTGTTTCCTTATAATTCAATATCGCGCTCAGGCCCCTGTCGATGCATGAACGTAGGTAACCCGAGCACCGAGCTCGCCTGATAGACGACCCATTCAAATTATATCCATCCATATTTATACAATCGTACACAAACATATTTATATAACAAAATCTAATGGACAACAGTTGCTTCACTGATATAAAATAACAAGTGTTGTAACAGTCTAATTATGTGATAAGATAACAACGATTAAACTATACACTACTCGTACTGTTTATGTAAAGTTCTTAGAGTTGGGAATCAAACCTGCTTTTCAGGATCAACCCTTTCAAATGCGTACTAAAGTTATACGTAGACGTTCACCTGATGGTAAGTAATAAGCATGCCTATAAGAACATGACACTACCTAGGAAAGCACCATATTGTTTTCGTCGCTTTGAGTAATGAGATGTTAAGTTTCTTTAGTAATTTTATTTGGTTTAACGCCCTTAATTCCAAAACACGGTAATGATTTGGTATAATTAGTAGCTATAGTGGTACCTACCTAGAAAGTTTTCAGCAATAGAAACCGACCACCAGTAACGATATTTTAACTTCTTTAATTTAACTTTATATATCAGAATATAAAGATGTAAAGATTATTGAAGTTTCTTGTTAATCTATATAATCTATCAAGCAAAGGTAACGATCATTGTCACTTTATTGAATTCGATAGTATAAAGACACAATAGGAGAGTTACAAAAAAGGTTTTTTGCAGGCAAGCAAGCAAGTCGGACGTATTGTGTAGGACATAAAGTAAATCTCCAAAGGCATTACGATAAAATCGACCGTAACCATACAGTCAATGGGGTCATTTTATTAGGTCCGTAACGCATGCCCTAAGCGACTACCGTTGCCGGTATATTTTCGTCCTATCACTGTAATAGGCAATTACTGTCCCATTGTCGGATAGACGCCTTTGTAATCTCAAAAAGTTATTTTTAAGTCTACAATCAGCGTTCAGTATTTATCTACTGATAGTGTAGATAAGTAGTTGAGTATTAGCATGCGATTCCTGTTTTATCATTTAATGGAATTGCAATTTGAAATTTGCATATGCGCATACGAGGAGGTTCAAGTGCATTCCATGAGGTCGCAGCGTATAAAGCTTTCTGTTAAAGCATTATTAATAGATCTACAGACATACACAACTGTAGGATAATATTCGCATTTTCTATCACTTTACATAGTAATTATTTGTAAGTTATATACTTAGTTAATAAAAGAAAGAAAGTGGAAAGAAAAAAATATTTATACAGTATGAAAAATATATATATGTATATACGATCAGACGAAATGAATTTTGTTTACTGATCAATACAAAACATTAATCTATTAATTATTTTTTTGGCAATTAATAGCAAGTGATATTGTTGATTTTTTTTTGTTAGTTGTTGTTTACACTTCACCACATTGTGCTCGTCGCCATAACATAAGATGTTGTCTCGTTACACCAGTAATTTCATTAGCTAAGCGGAAGCTGAATACAGCAATGTTTGTACAGTAGTTTCGTGGCAGAAATAGAAGCAACGTTGGTACCTACCTGGTCGGTCTGCGGCCACAATGACCTACCAACAGTAAAATTGAATTCTTACTTTGGATACTTAGACACGTAATATGCAGTGGTCTTAAGTGTGACACCGTGTAACATAAGATACGCCTCGTTAAGTGCGTACGTTTATAGTTTTCGTATCAAGTTCCAAAAGTACTGGAAAAGATACATGTCACCTGCACAATCCGTCTTAGAAGATAACTTAATCATCGTCATAATCATCATTCTTAATATAGAGTATCATTCAACGAATTTACAACGTTATTCATAATAGTATCAGTAGCTTGCGGATTTGTGATACGGAAGTCTCCGGTTCGATTTGGCGATCCCCTGTTTTTACTAGCCGACTAGTAAGTTATAAAGTTCATGTTGTAAATCAACTTGATTACTGTTAACATATTAGGGGGACCGGAAAGTAATGTCGTTTCTGCGCATGCCAATACTTGATTGTCATTTGTCAGCTCATTGTTTTGTTCAGAGGCGTACCAAAGACATTGTGAGGTTATAGTGATTTCTTTACTTATAGACAATTGAATTACAATTTTTTTTTGTAATTTTGGGTAAAATGGCCAGCCAAATACCAGAAGAGGTACACATCCGGCATTGCATGCTCTTTGAGTTTCGCAAGGGAAATAACGCAACAGTTGCTACCAAAAACATTTGCGATGTTTATCCAAATGCACTGGACATTCGTAAATGCCAAAGGTGGTTTTCCAAGTTCAAATCGGGTAATTTTGATCTTTCCGACTCGTATCGATCAGGAAGACCATCAGCGTTAGACAACGACGTGTTAAGGGCGGAAGTGGAAGCAAATCCGTGTCAGACGATCGAGGAATTGTCAAACAGTCTCAACAAACCTTGGTCGACCATCCAAGAACATTTGAAGCAGATTGGAAAAGTAAGCAGAGCAGGTGTTTGGGTCCCGCATAATCTGTCCGAACAGAATAAGGCTAACCGATCAATCATATGCAACTTATTGCTTCAACGACACAACACAGAAGCGTTTTTTGATCGCTTGATCACAGGAGATGAGAAATGGGTCCTGTATGATAACCCAAAACGCAAAAGGCAGTGGCTCTCTCCAAATGAAATCCCTCGGAGTACTGCTAAGCCAGGTTTACACCCCAAAAAAGCGCTTTTGTGTGTTTGGTGGAGTATTCGCGGCATTGTTCATTTTGAATTACTGAAACCTGGAGAAACTGTTACTGCAGACCTCTACAGCGAACAATTGCAGCGAGTCAATCAATCTTTAATTGAAAAGTGGCCAGCGATTGTCAACCGAAAAGGCGTCATTCTCCAACATGACAATGCAAGACCGCACTGCGCAAGGCGAACTCTAGAAAAAATTAATGAATTGGGGTGGGAGGTGCTGCCTCATCCACCATATTCGCCCGATGTTGCACCATCGGATTTCCACTTATTCCGAGCGCTGCAACACTTTTTAAGTGGCAAAACATTTGCAAATTTGGATGATATCCAAAATGCCATCTCTAGATATTTTGCCGAAAAACCAATTAATTTTTATCGATCAGGGATTGAAAATTTACTCACTAGATGGCAAAAGGTTATTGACAATGATGGGGAATACATCATTGATTAAAAATAAAGACTCGTTAAAAATGTATGTGTTTGTATTTAGCGTAAGAAAACGACATTACTGTCCGGTCCCCCTAATATGAGAGCCTGATTATTCAGTGCCAGGATACTTCATCATTCATGACCTGATTCTCATTTATTGTCATACAAAATTGACATCGAGTTTTAGTTTAGACAGAAAATTGTTAATTTTGGATCTAGATATTTCCACTAACAAATCTATGAATTAGAAGATAAAATGTTTTCTTTATATATATACGTTAAAAGTGAAATAGTAGATAGGAATGGTAATAAATTACTTATTCCTTATAGATAACGGCGTTCCTGTTCGCTACTTCCTGTGCCTGTTGGACATTTCATCTGTCACATGGAGATGTGTTATTTGACGTAATAACAATGTAATACTACATTTATTATATATGGTGTTGATAAATAGATACACCCATTCATCATCATCATCATCATCAGCCGACAGACGTCCGCTGCTAAACATAGGCCTCACCCCTATTCATCGTGTTGTTGTTCATTGATGGGAATTGGGCCGTAATCCACCACGCTGGCCCAGTGCGGGTTGATGGGTGGTTAGAACCTCGTCTGTTATTCAGCAGGGTGCACCGCGTGCAAGGTTGACTTGGGCTCCAAAAAATGTTGCTCGGAACCCCTTACACCCCATTACATGTTTTTTATGATTATGTAATTTCTGTGCTTTTTCATATGTTTCACTAAGCCTTTATTAGGTATCTTAAATATAGATTTTTTTGTTTTTTACATCCTTTTTTTATATTATCACGCTTTTTTCCCAGTGGGGGTAGGCAGAGGTGAATACTGGTGAATAATGAATACCCACTTTTCGCCAGATGTGGTCAGATTAGGTCCCATGTAACAGGGGGCGAGCCTGTTGCCACTTTACTGAGGCCATCACACGCACACAAAGATGATTTCAGTGTGCGGGTTTCCTCACGATGTTTTTCTTTCACCGTTTCTATCTCGCTGTTGTAACTAAAGTTCACAAATGTACATAACTTAAATATTAAGTCATCGGTACATGCCGAGATTGGAACCTGCGACCTTCGGAATGAAAGCCGCACGCTCTAACCATTAGGCCAGCGAGCTACTCCTTTACATCCTACACATCCTATTTTCCCCTCCTTTACATCCTATTTTTCAATTTTAGTGTTTTAATATGTTTATGACATATAAATCATTCCCAGCCATTGCCATTCCTCTCGATCGCTTTTCTCGTCCATATTGTCACTTCAATAACTTTGACATGATCTATTTACCTTTTAACTTGTCTGCCTCTTTTTCTTTTGCCAAGTATTTCGAGGTTACACTTCCGTTATGACTTTAGTCCAACTTGTTCTTGTCTTGTATATCGCTATTTCAATTGTCTTATCCTTTAGTTGTGTTTCATGTCGCTATTAAAAGTATATGAATACTGCAAGATCTCTATTGCACCTTTATCTTGGCTTGCAACTCTATAACGTCAGATTCTAACGACGCATATTATAAGCATAACGTTAATTGCGATATATGTGTTATTCTAACATAAATAATATTAGAAAATATAAAAAGTATTAATCTAGTTGTATATGTTTATAAAAATTAAAGAAAATGTAGGAAAACGCTGTTAACTTACTTTTGCTCTATTTATAGGGTATTTGAATGTTATAAACCTTTTCTAGAACATTCTCGTACGTTAATTAATATAAACTTTTTACATCTTTGTTTGTGATCTATAGCAGAAAATAGTTGCTGACTTTGACCAAAGACTAATTTTTTTTTATTATTTTTCTGGATATGTTTATAAATTTTAAAAGCTTGTTATTATCTATGAAATTATCTTGTAATTAGTTTCAAGGCATAGGCACAATTAGATAGAAATAAACTTTTTCTTGGTTCAATGATCCACAATGACTTAATATAAGAATCAAAACTAAATAGAAATCATATAACCGCTCCCAACACATGTAGGCGTACCTTTTTTTTTTTCTGGGTTTGGGAAAACAGGGTTATATGAGATTTTCCGATAATCCCCTCGGTGATCTGCATCAGTGCATTCAGAGAGGTTCCGGGATCTCTTATAGAACGCACCGGTGCCCCTCTACACTTTGTGTGAACACGTCTCTGAGGAGGGGCTTAACTCTCCTAGAGACCATAGCTGAGCCATACGTTGTCCCATACAAGTTCGTTTGCTGAGCGATGAGGGTCCCCACCTTCAAGGCCTGTGAATATCCTGAATCCTTTTAGTCGGCTTCTACGACAGGCGGGGCTTACCTTGGTTCTATTCTTACTAGCCCGTATGTACAATATTAAAAAAAATGTTTCAATACATCCAATATATATAATATATATATGTTTAGAGTCTGCAGTAATAAACGGAGCGTTTCAAACGCAATTACACAGGTCCCTCGAAATTGTGGGGATGAGGAGCGGTAAACAAGAATCTCGTTCTACTGTACGCTACATCATTCAACGTCAGGATCCTATTTCTTATTCTTAACAATTTGTAATTCTCTCACTCATTACCCATCTTTTCTTTGTTTACTTATTATAATGAATGAAAATCATTTATTATATAAAATTTCTTGCTTTTGTTGTGCAAAAAACATTTTAGCGTTAGTCCTACCATTGAATTTTTTGAGAGTTATTCTTATATACAAGTAAGTACTGCTTTTGTATAGCTGTCATGATTTTTAATTAAAAGTCTCAAAGTTAAATAAAAACAAACTGCCTTTGGGGAAGGAGTTTTCTAAAATCCGTTCTTAGCTGATCTGTAAATAACAGGTAGTTACCGCTATCAAATTTTGAATCGTCAATAAATTAGTAAACTATTATACGTAAAGTCTAATAGTTTATTTATTTCTACAACTATGCGAGGAGAGTATACTGGCGTTTCTGAAATCTCGTGTTTGTCAATGAATTTCAAGTTATATCCTATATATAGAAGATATTAGATTCACAGACATTTTCGTATGCTTCTATGGATTACTACCTACCTCCTATGAATCTTACTACCCTAGTAATTTCATTGGATACAACACATTGAAACAGGATCGTTGTTCACCAAATTTATTTTACCGAGAGAGTTGTACCATCTGTAATAATATATCTTAATTTTAGAAACAACCATTATAAGAAATAGAGAAGATTAAAAATCAACGATTGAGTAATAGGGGAAGAATAGGCTGATATAATTTATTCATTATGATATTATAATCTTAAAAACAAAGATATTAATTTTACATGTTCCTAGTTGATGGTCGGTATTGGATGAGGGAGTAGTCACATAATGTGCCCTCAGCTGATTGCGACTGTATATTAATGGCTGGAGGGCGCCCTGCCCACTTCATTAGGCGAACAAACAAGTGGGGGAGAGGATAGGCTCTTTACCTCGTCACCCTCTTAACCTCCCGCGGCGTCGCATCCAGCGGGATCTCAAAGCGTCCGCACTCCGCTGTCACCGCTCTACTACGTCATCTAAACTAACTCGCATGTTTAATTCAAAACTTTACAAGCTCACTGTAATTACAAATCGTCATATTATTAGTATCACACAATTTTCTTAATTATTAACTACATATTTTTTTTATTCAGTCGAGTCTTTTGTTTACAGAAAAATTAAACCTCGATGTAGTCCTCAAATGTACTTGTTTTAAAGATTTTTTGCGAACTTATAATGTTTGTTTAAATCACTGTACGGTACATATTTTATGGAAAGATTTCATTTACTAGAACTTATAAAAAAGCTTTAATATAAGGCGGTACAGATGTACCATTTTTGCTCTTATAATTTTTATTATTATAATTGTTAACATATGTGCAAACATCTTATTGGCTTCAGAATGATGCGTTGCTGTGGAAATTAGCACGAGATCTAAGTTGATTCTACTTAAGTAACATAAATATTGTATTATATATAGACAGCCTTAGTAGATACCTAGATAAGTAGCTCGCTGGCCTAATGGTTAGAGCGTGCGGCTTTCATTCTGAAGGTCGCGGGTTCAAACCTCGGCATGTACCAATGACTTAATATTTAAGTTATGTACATTTGTGAACTTTAGTTACAACAGCGAGATACAAAACGGTGAAGGAAAACATCGTGAGGAAACCCGCACACTGATATCATCTTTGTGTGTGTGTGTGTAGGATGGTCCCAATAAAGTGGCAACAGGCTCGCCCCCTGTTACACTGGACCTAATCTGACCACATCTGGCGAAATGTGGGTGTTTATTCACCTCTGCCTACCCCTACTGGGAAAAAGGCGTGACAATATAAAAAAAAAAAAAAAAAAAGAAAAAAGTAGATACCATTACACATGACAGCAACTTGTTCTTACTCGGATAATCAAGATATGTATCAAATCGATGAGTGAGCCTGGTATCGTACCGGTACCAACAGTTGAGTCCCCTACTCATGTCGATATTTTTATTATTTTATTGAGATTACAGTTCACTCGTTAGCTTTTATGTGCGCAGTAATGCATTACTTAAGCTAATTAAGTTATCATCTAAACCTATTGCGGTAGCTAACATCACTTTACGGACTGATGTGATCGCCGTCTCCACTTTCATTACCATAACCAATGTGGGCGTGAAACTGAATCTTTAGAAATTAAAAAAGGTAAAACTTCTAAATGTTAACACTCAACAACGGTTAATCCATTAAGATTATTAGACCCTTAGAAGATGGATCTTCTGTAAATGTTTACTCTTTAGAAGTGATTGTCTTTTAAATTATTCGAAAGCAAACGACAGCCACGCGAGCCACTTAATGCTCTTTGATACGAGTATATGCATTCGTATGGAGTCACGATTTAACAAAATAGGATTCCTCGCCACGATTTAAATTTTTAAAATGACATTTATTATGTCAGACGTACATAAAAAGATAAACTATTTCATAAATAGGAATCAGTAACGTAGTGGTTAGTAGAAGTGGTATTCATGAAAGTTTCATAGCAGTCGTTTTAATTTTCTATTTGAAAAAAAAAATGGTGTCAAAATCCACCCAGTGACCTATATCTATCTTTGATTACAAATCAACCAGCTTCTCATCCCTGAGGACGGCCAGTGCAATTCTTAGAGTAACAGTTGCGGTTTAATAATATTCTATAGAAAACGTAGCGCCAAGCTGTTGTTTCCTCTTGGTACTCTGTTTTCTAGCAAGTAATTACAACTCTGGAGTGATGTAAATATTATTATTTATTCATAGAAATAACACGCCTTTTAAACCGTGAACGGCTTTAAGAGCTTTTAAAGCTGTAAGCCTTTATATAAATTGTAAAGTGATATTTAAAATATAACATGTAATAAAGGGGCGTCCTCTCCGAAAGTTAGACCAGTATATTGTAATGAAATGTAAGTGTATCTATTTTAATAATCTGTTACCAGTGTGTTTTTTTAATTCTATATTTTGTCTGTATCCAAACAGTGTTGAAGAGAAGGCAGCTTTATGCTTATTTGAAACGATCAATAAAAGTATTACATAAGCAGAACCCACGGATCAATTTTGTACGTTAATGCATTAATCAATCATTCTTAAGGAAAGAACGTAGCGATTTCTTTCATCTCTCAAATGCAATATTAATGTATGAGAAAGATAATGTCTCTGTTAACATTTAAAATATTTTTTTGTGAAAAGATATAAGAAACTCGGTATTTTTTTTATACAATTAAGCGACGAGACGAGCGGGACGTTCACATGATGGTAAGTGATACGCCTGCTCATAATAACGTGGCGGTAGTTAGGATGGTTCACTGCCTGGAGACATAAGATGTTGAATCTCCTTTCTCCAGTAATAACACTAGCTACAACGCCTTCGAAACCGGAATACAGTAAAATTTGCAAATTACTGTTCGGCGACAGAGACCTACCACCGGTAACACATATATAAATATAGTATAATAGGATCCAGTTAAATTTGAAACCATATTAATGGTGACTAATATTTCTAGGTGTGCGCGCTGTCTGCTAGGGAGAGGGTCTCGGAGTCCCTCGCTCTTACGTATGCGGAGGCGCCGGGGAGGCCCCTTCCGGACGTGATCGCACAACCAGGACTGTCGTACGATGAGGTCCTCCACGAAGACTTCAGATTCGACCTTGACGCTCACGACGTCATGGTGTTCTTACACATACAAAAGACGGGCGGCACATCATTCGGGAAACATCTTGTAATGGATCTCGACTTGAAGGTTAGTAATTTTACTAGTTATTATGACCTCGTTTATATAAATAAATTGTATATTTGTGAACTTTTTTATTGTATAGTTTGTAAATATTTTTAATTTCTTAACATTGAGAAGGTTTATTGTTTCATATTTCTTTGACTTATATTTTTGAGGTTATATGTATATCATCATCGTCATCATTACAACCGATGGACGTCCACTGCAAATCATAGGTCTCTTACAATGTTTAAATATTACTAGAGACCTATATATATACAAAATGACTTTACAACAAATTTACCTAAAAACATGAGTTAGTCAAATAGGTCTAAGATATGTATCACTGTTTCTTGTTCATATCATTGGTAATCATTTGAACCTGCAATATAGATTATCAATACGACATTAATAATCTTTTAATAATTAATAATAGAGGGCACTATCAATATTATAATTACTATTAAAACTATGAATAATAGTAAACGATATATTTTATTCTCAGTCAATATATATGTATGTGTTAATATATGTGTGTGTACGGTTGTTCAAGTCATAAGAAATTCTTCGTGAAGGAATACGGGACTGTTAATATTCAAGTACCAACATGCACTGTTTGTTAAGCTCTCAATGCTAATGAAGGTCTTTAGTGCTAGTCCACCTTGTTAGACGTTTTATTGTACACTAAGTGCATTTTTTGAATTGCCTTCGCATACCTGTTCCCGCAATGAGAGTCCACTAAAATCCTTACCTTTATTTGTATTACAGTTGGCCAGGAAAACGTTTTCGCAATACTCTGCTCCATCTCGGAGGTAGTTCTTTCCTCTTTACTTCTTGTGATAAGGCCCGATTTAATATACAGCTCTTCCTTCTCTTGAGCTCCTGTCTTCACCGGAATCCGTTGTTCAGAGGTCGTGGTTGCTAACAGTTCTACCAGTCTCCTGCGTAGGATCTACTCCTGAGCTTAACGCTAACTTTATAGCTGACATCGTATAGCTAATAATCACACGATATTGCAGGATTATCCTATTTGTTTCTATTTTACTGCAGGCAAGTTTCTTCTGTCAATGACCGTCTATGAGGATACCATCGCAGCACTTATTTCAACCGCCAATCAGTAGTGTGCAAACATTATTGTGTTCCGGTTTGAAGGGCGCCTAGCTAGTGTAGTTACTGGGGTAAAGAGACTTAACATCTTTTATCTCAAGGACACGTGTACTATGTGGTGCAGTGTATAACATAATAACTAGCGACACGTTATGAGCAGGTATATCCCTTAACATCAGATGATTGTCCCGCTCGTCTCATCGATCCGATGAATAAAAAAAAAACCTCTTCTTCTTCCTAACCAATCTACATCTGAAATGGATGTTGTTTATTTTAGTCGGTAAGAGTAAAATTCGTCTAAAATCTTGGTTGCTGGGACATCGATAGGTTTTTTCTTTTACCATTTATCCTTTTTCCTCGTAACCAATGCTCGATTTTTCTTCTATGAAAAGGTTATATTGTTGTAAGTGCGTTATTACACTAACAGTCGGTAAAATTTCCTCCATGTGTATTTAACGCGTTGGTTCGTGTCGCTGACGCAGCCACCGATCCTTTCAAAGATCTAATCCCATTGTACGGGGAAGCGTCGGGAACTTTCAATGTTCGCAATTTTTATGTTATATGATAAATATGTTACATCTCCTCTTGTAATATATTTTCTATTTAGGCACATAGCAATTTATGTTTTAAGATATATATATATATACATATAAAACATTTGCACACTGCTGTTGAAATGTACTTATAGAACAATTTACAGAAGTTTTTATAAAGGATTTATGTTATAAAGAGAAGCTTTTAATAATTATTCATCATCATCATCATCTGTCGATCAAAGTCCAATACTGGTCATAGTAATTATTATTAACAACTATTAAATAAAACTGTTAATTTGAATATTTATACAACTTTTGTAGAGAAAGATTTTGTCTTAATTGTAAATGCTTAAAAATATTTTACTTCTTCTCTTAGTCATAACATATCCTAATTCTCATCCACGTTCCCATCCTTTTCTTCCACACAACTACTTCCTCATCAACCCCAATACGTACATGTAGAGTTATGTTAATTTGATATTGTAATCTCTGTTGATGGTTCGAAACAAATGAAATAATAAAGACCCGTATTTTAAATAGAAGACGGTTTGCTGATACCACCGGCTGCTGCTACTCAGCGGTCCATGTTCTTGTCAACTCAAATGCGGTATATATAGTCTTCAATTAATACGACTTAGTAAGGTCTATTCTCGTGATTATGTAATGCTATAGAAATTTCTATATCAGACTCGTATTAGGTAGTCAGTCGATGGCCGATAGAAACGAAATTAGTAACTGTGCCACCCGTCCGCCTTCGCATCGCGGGTCGCGACCCCAAACTCGTATAGATGTATTAATCAGAGTGTCACCAAGTTGATGGAGCAGCGACTCGCCGGCGCCCTCCTACCTCTCTATTCAGATATTCAACGCCGATCTTATTGGAAACTATTCATATCATTTGATCGATTCGTTCCAACTTCGTTAATTAAATTGTTCATCTACTTAATCATAAGATAATGTAAATCGATTGTCTCATCATATCTTTTGAAAGCTTTTAAACTTATAAATTATTACGTAAAAAGAAATCTATAACAATAAGGAATTGCGGAGGACACGGCTCCTCATTTGCTAACGGAGTGTCCTATTCATAGGCAGATAAGATACAACTTTAAGCAAGAGACGTTTAAGTATAGATAGATATAGCATACACGAGATAAAAAAAAATAGACATAATTTAATCAAATATTGCCTAAAAATATATAATATAGTAGTATAATCATTGTAGATAGTGGAAATTAGTAATAAATATATAAATAAATGAAAATAATAAAAGCGTTTAACTATAATAATAGGTAGTAGGAGTAAAAACGGTAATAATAAACACCATTATGTTCCCACTGTTGGGATTCGCGGCGACCTCTCAAAAGTGGGAGAAGAGGCTATTAATTTACAATTCTGCCTAAATGTGGGTCAGTAGAATCTTATATTACATAGAAATTTGATTTTTGTAAAATAAATAATAAATTATCAACTAAAGTAGGGGTGATAATTATGTTTGTGTGTACGTGGTATATGATTCGAAGCTGATTCAATTGTCACTGTCCTGGAGCTTCAGTTTAATAAAAGCTCCGTTATGAAATTGATTTATTCCAAGAAAAACAAGTTCTTGGATGATATTTGTTAACCAGCACTTCACCAGTTTTTTGAACGGCTTGATTCTTTTCTAATGACAGAAAGATATGACAGGCAGTAGAAAATTAAGGGGCTGTTATTTTATAATCTGGTGGTAGATCTCTCGGTCGGTCGCCCAGTAGAATTAAAAAAAAACCTAAAAGCTTCACTAACAAATTCTCATAATAGAAATTTATTTTAGTGTCGAATCGAAAGGTTTTTAATGATAATTCGATTTTAAACTAGAGAGTTCATTATGGAGGGGATAAAAATATAATTGCGAACTTGATAGCACTCATTATTTTCATCTTAGTTTGGAAGCTGTTGGCTTAGTTTTGACATTCCATTCGCGTAGGAGAGCCGGCTTCCCGTTAATAGCGACCATCAAGAGGGATCACAGGGCTCCTGAGAGCATCCATCTCTCTTAACGGTTATTATAAAAAAACATTTTCAGAGAAACGAGTTAATTTTAACTATTTATAAACTACGATATTTTATTTTTAAACACATTTAAAAGGAGTAGCCTTCTCATATGATTCATGAATTATTTCAATTTTGTAAAGTGATACAGATTATATTTTTAGTCTCTGTATTTGAGTAACCTTTCCATACGTTATTTATTTACTGGTTAACATTACGAATTCCAGAGATGTACAGCCTTGAGGCTCTATCAACTGAAGACATGACTGGTTTAATAAAAAATCATTTTACGGTTTGGTAAAGCCACGATATTATTTATTAAACACAAGGGAACTTACTGCTTACAATGATAGTTAAAATACTGGAACTAATTCTTGTACTACGGTTCCTTTTTTTGACTATTGATTATTTAATCTTTTCACATGGTACTAAGTAACAAAAAGGCTGAAGAGAGTAATGCATCTCTAGAATATTCAAGCTTTCATATATTTTTGACAACCGGAATACAGTAATATTGTTAGTTGGTTGTGAGGAGACGGTTACTGTCTGCGTTGAAGACTGTTTAATAAAGTTCATGAAAACAAGGTTAAAATTTTTCAATGTTTTAATATTATTTAACTATAGATCCAAATTTACAAGATTCTTCATTTTGCATCTGATGAAGTTTTCAATTCCACTCGTTTCATTCACTCATTTTTTTTTCAAAGTAAAGACTATATACATAGTCACAATACCCATTTAAATAATACAACCATTGTAGTGAGAGATTGTTTCGCTTTCAAGGGAAATTTCTCTTGAGTCTTGAGGGAAGAAGGAGAAAGGGAAGAAGAAGGAAGGGAGTGTTGAGACTTAACATCTGAAGTCTCAAGGCAACGAGCGCAATGTGGTGTTGCGTTTATCATCCTAACTAGCGTCGTCTTGTGATGTGCGGGCGTATCATATTTTTTATATTATCACGTCTTTTTCCCAGTAGGGGTAGACAGAGGTGAACAAACACCCACATTTCGCCAGATGTGGTCAGATTGGGTTCCTTGTAACAGGGGGCGAGCCTGTTGCCACTTTATTAGGGTCACCACACACACAAACAAAGATGATTTCAGTGTGCGGGTTTCCTCACGATGTTTTCCTTCACCGTTCGTAACTCGTTGTTGTAATTAAAGTTGACAATTGTATATAACTTAAATATTAAAGTCATCGGTGCATGCCGAGATTCGCACCCGCGACCTTCGGAATGAAAGCCGCACACTCTAACCATTAGGCCAGCGAGCTACCATTTACCGTCAGGTAAATGTTCTAGCGGCCTCGTCCAGTAGCCTCGGCGCTTCGTTAAGTAAAAAGAAATGTTTAGCATTAAAATAAAAACAAGTAATTATGGACAGAATAAGGTTGTATTTAAATGAAATCTTACTCCTTAGAAAAAATAAATAATAAAGGTATGATGAAATCAAAGGAAAAAAGCTATAATGCGGGATCTTTTTTGTCGGCAGTTTAACAGTAGCTGTCCGATTTTCCGCGAACGTAGAGTACAAGCAACTCACAGCTTAGGTCTAAAACTGAATTGTACAATAAGATTCAATAGCAAAGTATATATAAAAAGGACTGGGAGGTATCAATGATGCTCTGAATATTAGATTGTTACCACAACAATCTGATCATTCAAATTGATTCAAAGTACTTGATGATTGATTAAAAAAAATAGGACGCCATGGCGATTGATAGGTCAGAGGGCATAGATACGGTATAAGCATAACAATGAAGTCTTTATGGGAACGAGGACGTATCAATAGGTATTGCTTGATTTCCGATTGATAGACGACAATGGGTTCTACTATTTCCTATCAGTGGTGGCTGTTACGATAATAGTAGAAATGGTTTTATTGTTTTAACTGTAAAGTTATTATCGCGTTAATCGATTATAATTGAAATCAGTAGTTAGGCAACTCAATATTTAGGCACTCTATGAAATTTATTTATAATACTCATGATAATCTATTTATTATTTACAATTACTTGAAAACTCATCCGGTACTTACAATTGTTGTACTTATATTCAAAATTTAATTATGTTCTTGATACCTACGTGGTAAAGCTATCAACATATTAAAAAAAAATGTTATAAAAAAATGACTCCATTCTTACATTCTAGATATTATATTCATTAAGGATCGAGCCTAAAATTTAGCATTGACGTAGATCCTGGGTTCAATTTCGGAGCCGAATAAGTAGTAGTTCAGATCGACACTCACATTAAACATTTCAACAACGTTGCTTTGTTGGTGCCAACAAATGAGTCTTTTTTATATGCAATTATCGTCTACAACGCCTTTCAAACCTGAATACAATAATGTTTGCACACTACTGTTTGGCCTAGACCTAGACGGTTTCTGACAACAGAGACCTATCACCAATATGAGTATCATTAGGCTCCCTTCATAGTCTACGGCCGTATTATCATTTAAGATCACGTGAAATTAAGGATGAGGGTAATTGTCAATAAAAAAAAACGTTTGACTACTGTAAAATTCTCTTTTGATATTAATTAGTATTACCGTAATAATATTATTAGTCTAGAACTGACGACATTTATGATTCCTCATTAAATGTGTATCTCGTGGATATTATATAATGTCTCTTAAAATGGCGGCGCGAATCGCTCTACGTTAATTATTATCATTAATCAACTTCTTTTTGCTTTGGTCTCATTTGAGAAACGCTTATTTTGCGGGAATTAAGCCTGAAGTTAACTTACTGCCTTTACTTTGCCGGCAGAAGTTTATGCATAATTTAAAATTTGTTTACTGATGACTTAGATATATAAAATTTGTTTTAAGTGTGTATCCGGTTAGTCTTGTATATAATTAATCTTCTTCTTCTGTCTATACCTCTTTCCCAGTTACTTCGGGTCGGCCTTTCTTGTCCTAAGTCTCCAGACAGCTCGATTCTTACAGGCTTGTTCGCCAAGGTTGATTTCTTTCAGATCCTTTTGGATCATCAGCCAAGTGGTCTTCGGCATGTTTAGGGCCAATATGACCATGTTATCTTCAGGTCGCCTCTGAACATAGCTGCCTTTCTTTTAGTTTTTCCTGAATGGTAAATACTTTAAAATTTCCTTTTACATATTCGTTTTTTATTTGATCATATGCATTTAAACTATAACATGAATATTTCTACATCGTTTAACCGATATTTGTTGATTAATAAATCTCGGTTATCTATTTACAGTTATATTAACTAATTTATATCTCTCTTGGGACCGTCTAGATAGATACCATCGCATCTCCTATTGCTGCTGCCAAATAGTACTGTGCAAACATTACTGTTCCTGTTTGAAAGGCGCAGTAGGTAGAAAACTTACTGGGGGTAATGAAATAACATCTTGTGTCTTGAAGCGACGAGTACAATCTGCTGCTATGTATATCATCGTAATTAGCTCTAAGTTATTATGGGAGGATTTAACACTTTACTATCAGGTATATGT
This sequence comes from Troides aeacus, assembly GCA_033220335.2. Taxonomy (NCBI): domain Eukaryota; kingdom Metazoa; phylum Arthropoda; class Insecta; order Lepidoptera; family Papilionidae; genus Troides; species Troides aeacus. The sequence continues at coordinate 9,511,417 of CM067272.1, read as the reverse complement.
CTAAAGACCAACCAACGGTAATGGCGTAACATTTTAAGTAAAACGACGTCTTGTCTTGTCGCTATGTAATAGGTGGACCGTAAAGTAATGTCGTTTCTGCGCATGCCAATACTTGATTGTCATTTGTCAGCTCATTGTTTTGTTCAGAGGCGTACCAAAGACATTGTGAGGTTATAGTGATTTCTTTACTTATAGACAATTGAATTACAATTTTTTTTTGTAATTTTGGGTAAAATGGCCAGCCAAATACCAGAAGAGGTACACATCCGGCATTGCATGCTCTTTGAGTTTCGCAAGGGAAATAACGCAACAGTTGCTACCAAAAACATTTGCGATGTTTATCCAAATGCACTGGACTTTCGTAAATGCCAAAGGTGGTTTTCCAAGTTCAAATCGGGTAATTTTGATCTTTCCGACTCGTATCGATCAGTAAGACCATCAGCGTTAGACAACGACGTGTTAAGGGCGGAAGTGGAAGCAAATCCGTGTCAGACGATCGAGGAATTGTCAAACAGTCTCAACAAACCTTGGTCGACCATCCAAGAACATTTGAAGCAGATTGGAAAAGTAAGCAGAGCAGGTGTTTGGGTCCCGCATAATCTGTCCGAACAGAATAAGGCTAACCGATCAATCACATGCAACTTATTGCTTCAACGACACAACATTTGATCGCTTGATCACAGGAGATGAGAAATGGGTCCTGTATGATAACCCAAAACGCAAAAGGCAGTGGCTCTCTCCAAATGAAATCCCTCGGAGTACTGCTAAGCCAGGTTTACACCCCAAAAAAGCGCTTTTGTGTGTTTGGTGGAGTATTCGCGGCATTGTTCATTTTGAATTACTGAAACCTGGAGAAACTGTTACTGCAGACCTCTACAGCGAACAATTGCAGCGAGTCAATCAATCTTTAATTGAAAAGTGGCCAGCGATTGTCAACCGAAAAGGCGTCATTCTCCAACATGACAATGCAAGACCGCACTGCGCAAGGCGAACTCTAGAAAAAATTAATGAATTGGGGTGGGAGGTGCTGCCTCATCCACCATATTCGCCCGATGTTGCACCATCGGATTTCCACTTATTCCGAGCGCTGCAACACTTTTTAAGTGGCAAAACATTTGCAAATTTGGATGATATCCAAAATGCCATCTCTAGATATTTTGCCGAAAAACCAATTAATTTTTATCGATCAGGGATTGAAAATTTACTCACTAGATGGCAAAAGGTTATTGACAATGATGGGGAATACATCATTGATTAAAAATAAAGACTCGTTAAAAATGTATGTGTTTGTATTTAGCGCAAGAAAACGACATTACTTTCCGGTCCACCTAATAGAATTAAGAAAATGTGTATATATTCAACCAAATTAGTTATAACGTTAAATTTATAATCTAATTATTGTTTTAATTAACTTATAGTTTTGTGTTCCCATTTATTCTACTTGTACGAAAAGTAGATATACCCTACTTTTCGCAGAAGGAGTAACACAATCTACTGCTTTGGCCACTGTCGGTCAATGGATGTCGCATTTCCACGTAGGCTGTTCTCTGAATTTCTTGGTTTCCCCTTTTGTGTTCTATCACCGGAAATACGAGCTCAGTGGGAATCTTACCGACGCATCTTTGGTTCGCACAACTAATATATAAAACGTTATAAATGAAATAACTTTCTCATATATGAATTCACTTTTTTATAATAGGATCTACGCTTGTAGACTCTGTTCAAGATATAAAACTTTTTATCACACAAGTCCTGCTCCAAGTTGGTGGAAATTTTAAAAGCTATCCGACTTGGCGAATTTCCCATTTTCTACACATAGTAAGTGACTTAAATATTTTATATTTCCAATATGAATTTTATTCTTCCCTGTTATAAAAGATTCTGGTACTTTTGCTCGTAAAGTTAATCCTATTGGCTGTTATGGAACTCCGGGCAGTAGATGTGTGAATTTATATCGGACGAATAACTTTAACTGGGGATAATTTTACTGTAAGTGGTTTTTGATACGGGTGAGTTTTGGTTTGTTGACGGCTGCGGACATAGAAATTCAAATCAGATGTAACTTCGTGCTGTGGAGTATTGGGGACAACGTATATACGGAAATAACAGTGGGATATATTAATGTCGGATCCAGGGGTCACATGTTATAAAGTTAAGTTATATTATAAATCTGCCACTGTAATAGTATCGATATGGTGTTGTCGGCATATGACTGAATTCAGGGTGACTAACAGTTTTCTCTGCGAAAAATAGATTTTTTGGTTTTATAACATATTACATATTATGAATCATTACCATAGAAATAACACGCAGATATATGTATATACATACACGTGTAATAGAATTACTTTTATCAAATAGCTTAGATATATTTATTATGTTAACAGTTTAGAGCAATTGTATAAGCTGGAATAAACCGAGAACTATTTTTTTTATGAGGGATTTATGCTGCTAGTTATTTTGAGGAATATTGCAGCTTCATCGGATTCAGGGCACGCGGATCTGGCATCCGCAAGCTAAATCGGAAAACTACAGACGTCGGCCTTTTATAACAGTTTGATAGCCACCCTTCCATTATTAATAATAAATAGGACTACTTAATTTTTTTTTTTTTTTTTTATTCTATTTTAAGCCATACACTTTATAGGTTAAGCCGTCTAATTTTTTTTTTATTTTTTAAATATTGGTATTGTAAAAATTATAAACAAAAATATTCTCCAAATTTTAACAACGTTCAATGAAGAATAGATACGAATTACTTAATTTCTAACAAAATATTTATCACTATAACTATTATTCCTTAATATTTAACATATATATGTCTGACTGTATAAAGTCTAACTTACTTTCATTGCTATAAATAAATGCATTTTAATACAAGTATAGCCTTTATTAAGGTTTGAGCTGATGTTTTGGTATAAAACGGTTTTAACATATATAGACTCGCCCGTAAAGTTTTCGCAACAGTTGGCCTTGTCAGTTTGTAAAATGTACATATATATATATATATATATATAGCTACATATAGATATATGTTGTGCGGCCGTTAGCGGAGTGTGCGAACAAGAAACAGGCCGTTGTAACAAAAACGTGAAGTAATGTTCGTTTGTTCTTTCTTAGCTCGTTTTTGCCCCTTATCAAATTGCTATAACCATGTTCTCGTTCAGAAACTGCCTTTTTGTATGTTTTTATTCCTTGTTAAATTTTCTTTCTCGTATTTCTTTCTCTGTGCGACGAATCGAGCGAGACGCTCGTCCGATGGTTAGTGATTTGTCCGTTCATTACATTAAACCGCTAGTTAGGATGATATACACAGAACCACATTGTGTCCGTCGCTTTAAAACAAAATCATTAGTCACGCTACTCCCCCACTAATTTCTTCGGCTATGACGTCATTATAACCGGAATATAGTAATGATTGCATAGTACTGTTTGGCAGTAGGAGTAGGAGCTAAAAAAAAATCAAAAAGCAATTATTTGACAATGTACATTACATAGTGATAGTAGTTATTGTTGTCTCCTTCTAGGCATAAGAACACCTGTGCCAGGAGACACCGCCCTCCCTTATCATACATGATTTGAGTTTGTTGTCGTAATAAGTATGTGTGTGCTAATATCCCACTTTTTTTTTACACTTACATGATATATTGCATAAACAATTCAATTTCGTCATAAGATTTTTATCCAACTCGTTATTATTATCTTGCAGTCACGATAGCTTTTGCTACATATTTCTAATGGTTTATTTATTTTATTATACATATATACTGATCCCATGTTATGCTAGATGCTTGCAAAAGTAGTTTATATCGATGGAGTGGGTTTTACTGTATAATTCGTACTCCTCTCGTTAGTGTTGATGTCATATGCTACGGTTTTCTTGAGTTTTAAAGTGGAAGATAATATATATAGTTTACGAACAGATAGTACATCAGCAAGATCATAGAGGCTTTCTGTCGAGTATTTCTGATTTTTAAAATACATAACCTTGAGAAGGGCTCTTTGAGCTCTTTCCACTGTGATAAAGTGCGTTTTACTGGCACCTCCCCATATTGGTAAACAATATACAATGATGGACTGTCACCAGAGAAATGTATATGTACTTTAATAAATTATTTGTGGTATTTCTCGGAGCAATATGTCTCAAATTTTTAAACATCCAAATAAATTTTCGAATTGTCGCTGCAATCTGTTCTATTTGGGGATACCACGACAATCTTTGATCGAGTTCAATACCTAAGTATTTGGTTTGATTAACTTTATTTATAATTAGACAGTAGCTCGCTGGCCTAATGGTTAGAGCATGCGGCTTTCATTCCGAAGGTCGCGGGTTCGAATCTTGGCATGTACCAATGACTTAATATTTAAGTTATGTACATTTGTAAACTTTAGTTACAACAGCGAGATACAAACGGTGAAGGAAAACATCGTGAGGAAACCCGCACACCGAAATCATCTTTTTGTGCGTGTGGTGGTCCCAATAAAGTGGCAACAGTCTCGCCCCCTGTTACATGGGACCTAATCTGACCACATCTGGTGAAATGTGGGTGTTTATTCACCTCTGCCTACCCCTACTAGGAAAAAGCGTGATTATATAAAAAATAGACAGTAACAGGAATCATTTGCGACATCGGAACATTTATGAATTTTTATGTTATAATTAACTGGTTGAGAATTGTTATATGTACTGAAACATATGTAGTTTTGATCGTATGTAAGGTTAATAAATTATTTTTTATCCAAGCATCAATCAGGGCTAAAACTTCCTCAGCTTTTAATTTAACCTCGTCCCAGTTTGATCCTGTGAAAACAACAGAGGTATCGTCGGCGTACGAATAAGTTTTAGCAGGAGGAATAATCATGTTGCAAAGGTCATTTATGTATATTAAAAATAGGGTGGGACCAAGGACACTACCCTGTGATACCCCACGGAATATTCCGATGTCGTCACTGCTACCTGAACCCAGTTTAACTCATTAGCTACGTCCATAAATGTAATCTTTAAAGATACTAAGTTCTTTGCCTCTAATTCCAATTTTCTCAAGTTTTTGCATAAGGATGTCGAAGGAAACGGTAGTTATATAGTTCTCCGGTAATTGAGACTTACTACTGCATTTACATATATTGTACTTTTTATAATGTTACTTCTTCTTCTCAATACCAACAGTCTTGACAGATTGGTCGTAGTAATGAAGTAATGGTCCTAATTTCACCAAGCGCGGCATCACCCTCCAGTTGGAAAGCTATTTACGTACAAGGGAATACCTGTGGACCAATACCTTTCACCTTTTCATGGATTCCTAGACGCTCTGTTTCTAGTAACATACATGTAAACTTAATAGTTAAGTACTATCATAAATTTACTAAGACGTTAGAAAAAAATATTACCTATATGAAAATAAATCAATATGGACTGGTTAAAGGTTTAGCAATGATATATTCTGTTGTATGTTTATATACTGTATCTGAATTCTTCTTAGATTCCCTTAGATCGTACGGTTTATTTAAATTAATACAGTCTTAGTAATCTTCCGTGTCTTCGATACATAAGTACATGTGAAGTGTCATGGGCTGCACGCCAGTAGGTTATGAGGGCCCTTATGCATCATGTCGACCAGTTTTTCCAGATAGCTTACGTTGGTGAACGGCTATCTTGTGCAGTACTTTAAAATGTATATAGTCTAATAAATTGAATAATAGTCAAATGAAAGGAAATGTAAAACATCTATTATGTTGTATGTATGTAAATTAAAGAATATTAATTATTTGGTAGCATTTAAGTCTCGATTCGATTCCGGGATGGATCATAATTGGATGGTGTTAGGATTGAAATGATTGCTTTATTACCATGCTCCTACTGGTCTCTGTAGATGGAGATCTTCTATAGAGGTAACTACCACAGCTCTTATATTTATGTGCAAACATTACTATGCTTTGGTTTGAATAAGGGAGGAGGAGAGGGGCTTTTCTCTTTTGTCCATCTATTCAAAAATTGTTGACTAATCGTTCTCTCTCTGCTTTCAACCACTTCCGCAGTGCATTGATCTAATTCTCTTTCACATTAACTAGAATATCATGATTTCACCTGTACTACGTGTGAACTCGTTTTTTCCTTCAATATTGGTATTAAAATTGACCCACTTATGCGTACGATATAACATTTATCATGTGATTATATTTGTAGATAAAACTGTTTGCTAATATAATTTACCGTATATACGACTAAATGAGAAAGCAAACAAAATTCTTAATTTTGATTCGGTATAGGATTGTTTTCTATTTATAACGGATATTTCTGTATTATTTTTTTCTACAAAACCACGAGACGAGCGTCACGTTCACGTGATGATAAGCGATACTGTAATTTACCGGTCTCTGTTACTGGAGACTATTTAAGGAGGTACCATCGCAGCTATAGTAGCTAGTTAAATTACTGGGGTAACGATATAACATCCTACTTCTCAAGGAAACTAGCACAATATAGTGCTGTGTATATCCTCATAACTAGCACCACGTTTTGATATCTATGGTATCGCTTAAAAAAAATCATCTACCAATAACACTAGTTAGGGTGATATACACTACATTACATTGGCATCCTTGTCTTCAGACACAACATGTTAGGAACACTACTTTTTAGCAGAGATAGAATCTGCGGTGATACCTAGACGGACTCTTTCAACGGAGACGTACCACCAAAACCTGTCCACCACCTGTCTGTGGAAAAACCAATATTTTACTAGCGTCTTAAGAAATGTATGGTTTCCGTTGACTTTGTGTTTGAATTTGTCGTAACTTTAATTAGCTTCTCTAATTGAGCTGGTTAAACACGAGCTTGGTTAAGGTATGCTGCATGTATTATTAAGTATATATCATTATATAATGTACTGAGAATATCGTAATTGTGTGCATAATCCACACACCAGATTTGATTTACGAAACAGGTTTTACGTTCCTCCACTATTTGTTCGGTGTATATCTATAAAGAAATCGCGTAATTTTTCATCGTGCATTATATCATTATCTTCTATATTATCATACAGGCGTGCAAATGGAACATACTTAACATAAATATACTAATCTCTGTGTTAGAGCTAAAATAAATACTAGCGTTTCCCCGTCCGCTTTGCTGGCTGTAACACCATCGCAACTGCCTTTGGGGAAAAAATATTGTAAAATACATTTTTAGTTCATCTGTAAATGACAAAAGAAATGTCTCCATCAATTTTTTTGTCTTTTTGTCTAGTACTTTCAGAGATCTCGTATATATAATATGGCCGCCTGCTTTAGTGTCTGTAATATAGAATTAGACTTGAAATTTGTCAGAAATATTGACAACCCGTCACCCCCACGGTCCCTTCTCGTTATTAACACCCCCGCAAAGCTCTTTGGGGGTAACATTTCGTAAAATTCGATCGTAGCGGACCTATTCACGATTAAAGTAGTATTCTTACCAAATTTCAAGACTTTAAGCTTTATGGTTTCAGAGATATCGTGATGAGCCTTTACATACGTGGAAATCTTTTTTATATATAAAACCGTTAAAACGCTAGACTAAAACAAAAACTAATAAAGAAAACTGTGTTTTTATATTGCCGGCGAATTTCAACTATCAACAAACAGCATGAACTGAAATAATAAACTTAATAGTTATCATCGCTCAACAGATATGACGAACATACGAGACAAGAACATTTATTGTCAAGCCGTTGACTTTTTCCATTGTAATAATTACATTAATGATATCTTTTTTTTTCACGTGGCCCGGCCACCAACGTCGAGCTGAGTTGCTTGGCAATTAAATAAACAATTAAAGCGGGGCGAGGAACGATCGAGAGGTCAGAGGACGGAGATATAATAGAATAACAATGAGGAGCATTCATGTGATGTCCGCTGACTCAGCGAACATACTGCGGAGAGTTAGATATGGCCACTTCGCATGTGCCTCATTCCACGGCTTGAACCCAGACCTCAAGCTACTTTAAAGTATTTTCTATAATCTCTATATAGAATTGTAAAATTAAATCGTATGTACGCAAATGTTATAACGAGCCAAATATTTTTTTAATAATCATCTCAACCAATGGAAGCTGGAAAGTGGACATAGGTCTCTTGTCACGTGTTCCACAAATCAACAGTACAAAACGTAAATACTTTTTTTACAGTTCTACATGTTTTTTTTTATATTTCCATTGAAAAAGAATAAAACCTGTTTTTGTGCGGTCCTTTTTCTCTTATGCGGTCTTCCCCATCCACCGCATGGATACAGGTTTTACTGTATTACTGTTTTGGCATATATTACGTACTATGTTAACAGCAAGAAATATGGACGTAGTTAAAAGTACGTAATGTTTAACAAACAAAAAAATTTAACATATTGTAGTAACTATTAGTGTTAAAAAAATTATGTTAATAATTTAAACAAATGTGTCGATATCCAGAGATATTACGAACTAGAGATGAGCAATAACTTCTCCGATACAATTTAAGTAGAACCCCACCTGGTGGTTAACAGCTGTCAATGATACGCTAAAAAAATACTAAATAATAAGTGTGAATTGACCCTCTAAAGCAAAACATGTTGCAACTGTCAATACGTATTTGCAAGAGCAGGATGCTGGGGCGTTGATAATTATTCATCAGCATGAAGACATCCGACGATGAAAACTGAAAGACGCGACGGTTGAACCGTAGCGACGATATGGGACATGGTTTTAATACTAGGTATCTGTTTGAAGTCCGCGTACTAGGTGCCCGAAAAAACTCAAGTATTAGTCATTTCACAGATCTAATCCTATTGTAATAGTTACTTCTTCTTAAAGTGCCTCTTCAACTTGAACTTGAAAGAAGGTTGGCGATCAGCGAAATACAGTCCTTTTTTTTAACACTAATAACATATCGTTAATATGTATGATATTCTTTACATTTGTACGCCCAATAATTCGCTGTTTGTGTAAATCTCTGATACTAGACCTATAGTGTGGTTTCGTAGAGTAATTCATACAAATATTTATACAAATCATATTTGCTATAACAATTTGCATTCTTTGGGTAATTTACGTCATGAAAATGGAAAAATCACAAATCAACATATTTAATTCGATAGATACAAAATTTTTCTCAAATCAAAAATATATATCAATCTTCTTACTTCTGAGACGTTCGCTCATCGTTTCTGAGAAGTCTACTTTCCGGTGCGGAGATGACTCCCGAGATTTCATCTATTGCGTTTATATTTAGACTTTAACTTTTGAGGCTTTCCAGAAATTATTTATTACACATACAGTAGATATACTTTTACTTCGAAGAACCAAAATTTATTAAGAGCCTACCCACTATATCATTGACATAATAAAAAACTGATTTTGATTTTTCTTGATATTAAGAGAAACCGAGGCCGTAGATGGTTATCGCAAGGAATAGCTCTGAATACCATATGTATGACTGCTGACATAGCTATGATATTATGTCAGCAGGCTAACAAAGTGGGTGGCTAGTTAATAGTCGACTTTCAAAGAACATTAATTCGTTTGTTTTTTTATACGACCAGTTATGATAGTAAGTGATACATTAATTTAAACATTGTGATGCCAGTATATATTTTTTTTATTCTATAAAGAGACGAGACGTTCATCTAATGATATGTGATACGTCTGACCATAAAAATTTTAAGTCCCATTACTTCAATTATTTCACTAGTTAAAACGCTATATACGGTAATAAAGTATGCACACTACTGTTGGTCAGTAGAAATAAGAACTGCGGTACCTACCCAGACTCTTGGGCAACAGTGATCTACCACCAGTAAAAATATATGCCGCATAGTATTACGTTCATCGGGGTAGAACGATTTAAGTTTCTTAACATTAGTAATTTTATCATCAGCGTCTGGACTGGACTGTGGTACTACTTATTTAGACTCTGTGACTACTAGAGAGGAAAATCTAATGAATTAGGGAAATAAAATTCCTCCAATACATATCTGTACATAAAATACGGCAGTGTGTTTATAATAAGTTTATAGACTGAAGGCTGAAAGTGTTGAACTTTTCAATATTTTTAATATATAATATCAAGCTGAAAGTTTTTGTTAGATGTTAGTGTATTTGTTTCAATATTGTGAATTTCAATGTAATAAATTCACACTTGTAGATACTGACAAACTTAGTCCTTTCGGCGTTGTAACTTTGTTTTTGCTTCTCTTATCAAAATCGTGTTTGTGCTTACCCATAAGTTGAGTTTGTTGTTTTTGTTTGGGCCTGCTTATCTCTTGCGACCTACTCGACTTGTAAAAACTTGCTGAGATTCTTTTTACATTATCAACTATTCACAAAGCCGTAGACCTGATGTCTCTGGAACAATATTTTTTGGTTTGTGAATAGTTATTACTTTATATTTTCTTAGTGATTCTATTGTTTAATATTTTAAGGTTTGTAATAAATATTACTTACATTATTTAAAAACAATATATAGAAAACGTTTCTTTACTACTTAAGTACCAAAAAATTACATTTATCATAGATCAAAAAAAAAATGCTTAAAGTAAATATGTAAAAAGGCTAAGGTCTCGAATAATTTTGATTTATAGTCGTTATCATTGTACCTATATTACATGTAGAACTAATAGCAAAATTATATTTAAACCTAAAAACAAAACTTTACAACAAATAGATTAAACAATAACTGAACGAAATAAACAATTACTTTGATATTAAAACATGTTACAGTAGTCTGTTCAAAACTTTGGGACGAGAGTTCAAAAGAAACTTTGAAAGTACATGTTGTTAGATAGAGGCGATGAAAGTTTTGTATTATTATAATAATTTATGAGTTTATACAAATTATAATATATTTACTAGCATATAGTCTGAGTATAGGTTGAGTATTATAATATAATCGTTCATAGGCTACAGGAAACCAAGTTAGCAATATAAAAAGCTATCAGCTTAACAATAGTTAAGCCCATAGAGCTTACAGTTACTGTTATAGTTATAGTTGCTACTTTGTATCTTATTTAAATTGATCTTTGTAAAAAAAAAACCAAGTGGAAATTTATATTACACTATAGGTGCATGTTTGAAATATCGATATTGTTTCGTATACCTTTGTTTAAATTATTAATAGCGCTGGGATGCCGACATGAAAATGCGAATCCCGTACTCTGGCACCGACATGCGCAGACATTTTAATGTGTTTACTTCCTGGAGCCAGGTATTAGTATGCTAATTTGATTTGTTAAGGGTTCTAAACACGTAAATGGTTGACAAAACGAAAATAAAAAACGAACGAAAAAAATATTAAACAATGGGCGTTAAGCGAGTTGGGCGAAGGGCGCTTCGTGAAGTGAATACGCTGATACGTGGAATGATTGAAAAAGCTCCACATCCAATTTATACAGAAAAATACATATTAATAATATCATTTAATTTACAGAAATCAAATGAAAAAAAAAACAGTTATAACTATAGTTTAAAAAATGGTTTGTGTTACATATCTTATAAGAGAGTCCTCGTTTTTAGCGGGTAGACCACTGCTGCTTTGATGATACCTCATTCTTAGATTCCCATACAGTTAGGTACTGCTTTGCCTGTATCCTACGTTTTCCCAAGATCATTACCAGATGCCCGGTCCACTTTGTTGCCCTCCCAACACTGCATCTACCCCACAGGCCACCACTCTAGATTTTTTAACCGGTCTCCTGCCATTTAAGTCTAGCAATCTTTTCGGCTATGTCGTTGATTGCTGTTCTTCTACGGATGCCATCATTACGTTATGTTTAATTAAATATGAATAAAAATGTTTGTAGACAGAAAATTAAATTAAAGGTGATAATCAAAGCTTTTTATCAGGCTGTAACACAAAGGAGAAACTTTGTTTCAAAGTTAAACAAACCTAAACACATAATCATACATCGGTATCGGATTAGAGGACCGCGGGTCTACATCTGTTTTAAGTTCGTTGTTTATTCTGGATAAGGTCATAAATCAATATACTTATCAGTTAAGGTGTTTAAACATAAAATTGCTATCGCATTAGTGAACATAATAAAACCTTCGGTGTAGGATTACTGTAGTAGAATATAGCATGTAGTATAACTTTTCATGTATAGCAACCCAGCGCGGCTAGATACTATTGTCGTGGTATGTCAACGGGGATTGTGTCATCATATATTTATTTATTTAAAAACTTTTTTTGCACTCATAAAAAGGCTTAAAAAAAAACTTAATGTCAAAGGATATTTTCTTCCTATGTACCATAGGGTTATATAACAATCATAATAATCTCCTCTCATAAGCCCAAGGACACCTAATATGTTTACGCGAAGAGACTTAAAGAAAAAGTATTCAATATATTGATGGTCTCTTCCAATTGTACTCGTATTAAGTAACCAACATAGTATAATTTATATAAGACAAATTAGTTATATAATGGTTTACTTATATGCTTAACACAATTACTTGAAAATAAACACTATTTTACTTTGTTAAATTATTTAATATTTGTTCGGGAACAATGAAACGGATTTTCATTCCTTTCAGGTTCATGTTACGATGTCTCGAATCGTCTTGTTTAATAAAATGAGACAGCTTTAGCATAAAATTAAGAACTATGAGGTTTAAGACTTACACGTAATTCCAAATAAATAATATAGACTTTGTTTATCTTTAAAAAGCACTGTCTTAGTAAAGCGGTGGTCGATGGTGGTAGGGTTTAACTCTGATCAGTTACCATCTAATCGTAAATCTGTCTCCACAACAGCACTGATATGTTCCGCCTGTCAACTTCACAAGAGCCAGAGCATTATCGGCGATCGCTTTGCCATCTACGGCTTCGTTCTCACTTAAAATCACGTGAAACATAGCTATAGTGAACTAATAGCTTCCTCGACTCATGTTTTCATTAAAGACTAGGTATTCAGTAAAAGTTTAATGCTAGTATTTTTTATCTATAGCATTATATCTGTCAAACGGTGAGATTATTTTTGGATGAACTTTAAACCAGATATTCTTAGTTACAATAAAAAAACAACTAATCTGTTAACATTATGATGTACTCTGTTCTTTTTAATTTTAGAGGTTTTATAATAAATATACCGATGTTGTTTCATTCCATGTTGTTTATTGTGTTATGTGCATATATGTAAAATAAAACACTCATTTATCATTGTACTCGTACGCGAGTATTCGTGGCATTAATACATTAAAATCTCCGCCCGCCCATTTTTCTTATTCTACTACATTTCCAGCGAAGGATCAGCGTGATTCCGGTTCGGAGTATTCTTCACGTCTATTTCTCTCGTGTTTATGTTTATTTTCAAGTATTTTAATCCGCTTCGTATGAATCTGTTTCCGAGCAAAATCCGGAAAAAAGTCTATTGTTTGTTGCTTTGCCGCTGATCAACTTTACAACTATTAACCGATGATCAAGAGACGGGTTTTCATTTCAGAAAAGTATTATTTAGTAATTTTAAATGTGTTAATATCTCTTTGGATTCTGTCAGGTTTTCTTTTCCGGAAAGAGTTTATTAAAAACCTAGAAGATAGGACAAACGTTCTCTCAGTTTGTATTTATCGTTTCTTCTGTAACGAAGGATTATTATTAACAAAGAATATCAAATCAGTATAATTTCTCGGTTGCTACACTCTTTGTAAAGTGATCGTGATTGTCATGTTAATATGATTATCAAATCACTATGACTTTTGATACTTTATAACCATAGTTTTTCTGTAGGAAATATGTTTTTGATTTTCAAATATAACTCATTGAATTTATTAAAGAGAAACATTATTTAAGAAGTTTGAGTGTTCCTACTCATAATATTAATTTTTCTATAGTTGCCTTTTGTCTATGGTATATCTATATTTATTTGAATTAATAGAAAAATTCAATAAACTGTGTTCATTTTATTTAGATAGCAACACTGGTAGAATTTACGACTAAATGTAAATTTAAGTCATATATATAATTGCTGTGACGTTAGTCTGAAATATTATGATCGTATAAATAACATATAGTATGTAAACAAAAACAATTTGCTATGAATTCAAAAAGTTCGTATGCAATAATTGGAGATGGTAGTATTTCAAATTCTGTATGAGAAACAAGTGTTTGATGTTTGCATAAAGTTGTGCTAATTTACAGCGTGAAATAGATGTGCAAGCGGAATGTTTCAAGTGGTGCTCAAAGTTTGAATGAATTGTTGTTTTAAAATGCAGTTAAGTTTTTATAGGAATACAGAGAGTGAGCTAACGAGATTTTTAATGGAATGGACGTATATATAGTGTTAAGGCCATTTCTATGCTTTTTAACATGCTTTAAGAACATTTAGTGAATTCATTTATTGTTGAAAGCCAAATAATTGTTTTAGTGGAAAGATTGTATAATATACAATGGTTTCAATCGAGAGTGCATTTATAATAGATAATTATAGAATAATATTTGATATTAACTCGCGGTCGTTTTCGATATATTCTTTAATCTATTGCCTCTTTGATTTTCTACTGACAGTTGGCTTTTGCTGTCGAATACGGCTTAACTATATTAGATTCTGCTTCTGAATTTATTGTACAAACACCACTGTGTTTAGGTTTGAATGGCAATGTACCTAGTAATATTACTGCGGTAATGACACTTTTAACGTTACATGCAACGACAATAGTGCAGTATAGTGTTTTTGCCGTTGTTTTGTGTGAACAAAGATAAAACCAGTGTCATGCAGTACTTGCTAATTTAGGTTTCGTTTAAACAGTAGCAAATACCTTTTTGTTTATGCGACAGTTATAACCATTGTCTAGCTCCTTCGTCCAATATAAAAGCCATCTCTGATTTTTCCAATTTTTTTTGTAGCAAAACAAATATATAAAATAAGTAGTGTTATTTTCTTGTCATATTTTTAAAATATAGTTCTGATTGTCGCCTGAGCCGAGAGTGTACGTTTTACAAAAGCGCAGTGTTGTTCTATTTCGACAGACGAACCTATTTATGAATTCTATTTTAGTAACAAAGAAGTCTGGTAAAGGAGGAAACTCCAGTTTTATCGGTACCTACGATAAAAAAAAAACTTTTTCCGTCATAAATCTTGTTTCTTTTGTTCGCCATGCTTCAGGTGAATTTAAAATTTTCATTGAATTTCTCTTGCAGAGACCGTGCAACTGTCAGCGGGCGCGAAAGCGGTGCCATTGTTTCCGGCCGCACAGCAACGAAATATGGCTCTTTTCGAGATACTCCACCGGCTGGAAGTGAGTACACACCATTTGTTAACAAATGCAGAACGCCTGGCGATTCGTGTATCACATTATCTGGTACGTTAAAAAAAAAGAAAAAAACATTGTTATTCTCACAGTTTGTCACCGGGTCCATGCGGTAGTGCTCATGGTGCCGACCGCAACACGTGTCCCCATTAAAAGGTCCCCGCGCGAGGCCCGGGGCCGGCGGCGCACTGGGCGGCCATATTGTTACACCAATAAATTCAGGCCGCGGCGTCAATTTGGAGGTTCAAATTTGAATTTGAATGTTTATTGTTTGTAATACTAAGGGACCTTCGATTACATCAGCCCCGGCGCCGCTTCTTGTTCGCATCCTGGGTGCCGTTGTCGCGCCCGCTACGGGCATGTAAATGTGCCGAATGCTTACTTGGTGTTCTCGAACTATGCAAATCACCTCTCCTGGGTATTGTTCGCCGTCCTTGGGGATTATACGGCCGTTACGTTACGCGTGGTGTGAATCCACAAATTGTTTTTCGATCAGGCGAATTTTCTATTTGGTAGTCCATGTAAGTGTTTATGATACGGTCGTCGGTTTATGATACAATATGGTCGAACGGTTAATGGAATTAACAATAAACGTTTTCAAGGCTACATATTTTATTTATAAAGTAATTACTTGCATTTGTTTATAAATATGCCAGGATCGTAGCAGGTGGAGAGAGGTGGTCTCTGCCTACCCCGCTGGGAACGAGGCGTGATATATATGTATGTATGTATGTTTATAAATTAAAAACAATTATGCCCATCTCTAATTATAAAAATTATCAATAAATAGAACATTAAACAGACATGGATAAATTTTACTATTGAAAGTTCTCTGTTGCCGGAGACTGTCTCGGTAGGAACCACCACAACGCCTATTTCTACAGTGAAAAAGTAGTATAGAAATATTACTGACTTCTGGTTTAAAGGGCGCTGTATGTAGACACAAGGAATACGATTTGAGGAGGAGGTAGCTACAGTAATTAGTGAGGCAACAAGACTTAATATTTTATGTCTCAGACGATGAGCGCAACGTGACGCATTTTATATCATCCTAACTAGCGCTACGTTTTTATGGGTAGGTGTATCACTTATTATCAGGAGAACGTCCCGCTCGTCTCGTCGCCTAATTGAGAAAAAAAATTGTGTTTCGGTTTGAAGGGCGCTGTAATTAGTAAAATTATTAGGATAATCAGACAACATCTTATTTCTCAACGCGACAAGCACAATGTGGTGCGGTGTGTATCATCCTAATTAGCGGCACCTTGTTATGATTAGGCATATCACCTAGTATCAGGACGACAGGACGAGGAACGACTCGCACATTACATCGCTTAATAAATAAAAAAAAAAATAATTACGTTTATTTTGTAGATAACTATTTTTATCGAGCGATGGTTGTCGATATGAATATTTCAAAAGCCTAGTGTTTAAATCAAACATTATCGCGGACATTTCTATTTCTATCACCTAGCGGAAGCGACGGAAATGTATGTTGATGTGCTATTTGAATTGAAATCTCTGCGGTTACTACAACACCAGTGTTACCATTTGAATAAATTTCTATATCACAATTATATCTTCGCGTTATTCTATAGCGTAAATCTTATATTTTATGACAATAATAATAATAACTAATTGTTTACATAACTTGTTTACAATCTAAACCTTACATATAGGTAGAAAATATTATAGTAGCGATCGGAATGGATTTTAGTATAAATTAAATTGTGTTTTTTAAACGATTAAGTAGATATAAAATCCAGGAAAATATCTAAGAAATTTATTGTACTTCGATATATATTAGATAAAATTTAGTATTAGAAATTTTATTTATTTATTATATGGATGCGATCGGTTTAAGGAGATTTTGGGGTGGTATATGTTCAGCTGTGGTCATTACGGCTGATGATGATGTGTATATTTTGTTCTGTAATTTACATCATTGAATCGTTTCCTTAATATCTTTTCTTATACGGCCAAGCGACGAGTACAGTGAGACGTTCACGTGATAGTTTATAATACGGCTGACCGTAATAATTTAATGTTAGTTAGGATGGTGTACACAGCATCTCATTGTTGTCGTCGTCTTGAGATATTATTTGGTTACCGTAATTTTACTAGATACTACGTCCATAAAACCGGAACACAGTAATGTTTGCCTACTACTGTTTGTCGGCAGAAATAGGAGTTGCGGTTGTACCTACGTAAACGGTCTCCTCCAACAGAAACCTATTATATTACCAGTAACTACTCCAGCTATTACCATATATATATATTAAAATATATTGTAAGCACAGTTTTAATTTTCAATTTTATGTTACTATTCAGCAGTTAGACAAATATTTATCTTTCTATATATTTAACAATCCGGTGGCATGAAGTATATACAATATATATATGAAATAGACATTAGTTCACGTTCCTGAATGTAATGATGTGCTAGTGAAGGTATTGTCAACAGCACAAAGGGTGATCATTTGGAAGGTGCCTGACAAGGTCCGATCCTCGGATATATAACGAGCTATTCAAGTATCCACAATATGCTATACGAAGTATTTTACATATGATTTACAATTGAAAAAGTAATGAACGGCGTCCGGTTCATCTTCACAAACCTTATGTATGTTAACATTATTGTTTACTGTTTGTTATTTATTGCTTTAATAATATACTGTATATGTATCGAAAGAGATAAATGAATTTTTTTACGAATGAATAAGGTCCCATTTTGAATTGGAGTGGACTTATCAATCACAGATTGTAGTAGTACATTAAATTTATCATTTAACTAGCTTCTTCCCGCTCACTTTACCTGCTAATAATTTTAATATGGTAGTTATACAACGTAAAATTATATCATTATAATCATCATTTCAATCGATGGAGGTCCACTGTTGGACTTAGCATACATACATATACATTTATATACATCACGCCTCGTGCCCAGTGAGGACGGCAGAAGAGGTAGGTAGTAGAAACCACCACCTCTCTCCACTTGCTACGATTCCGGCACACCTCTCTCGCCTCCTGGACTTAGGTCTCTTGTAATTGCTGTCTCTTGTGAAGTATATTAGTTAATAATTTAATCTATTTTTTTTTATTCAATATACCTATGAGATGAGTGAGTCGTTTATTTGGAAACGATACGCCTGCCTATAACAACATGGAGTTGATTATGATGACATATACTGCACTACACTGTGCTCGTCGCTTTGGGACTTAGGTGTCGAGTCTCATTATTTTAGACCCTGTTACATTACTGGGTGAAACGCCCTACAAACCGGAACACATTAAAGCTTGCACACTACTGTTTGCTGGTATAAACAAGAGCTGTGGTGCCTATCTAGACAGTTTGCGGCTTCAGAGACCTGCCACCAATAATTTTATTTTATTAAAGGATTATATCAGTAATATTAAATATGTTTTCTTATAGAATTAATAATTCTACTCGTGTTATTATACCTTGCCAGTGCGGCCATTGACAAATTGGAAAGCTTACGAATGTTTACAATGCATCTTGTTGAGCTGACGGCGGTGGCATTCAAATGTGTTTGGGAATCTTTAGCCACATATTCCGTGGGTGACTGTAGCGGCGGCACTATCTTTAGGAGGTATGCGAGCTATTAATCCGACGCCTGCACCGGCGGACCCCCCAGGTGGAGGCGCCCGCTCCGGTAGCAGGACCCCCCTCCTTATTTGTCACGTCGCCTCTTAAATCGAGATTAGTCGTCATTGTGCCCCCGCTTACTAATATCGTACTACGTTTTCGGTAAACAGTGACTAAATCTGTCCATATTTATCTGTTGAACAGGCCCCGCATTGTTCTCACTCGGCGGACGGGAGATTAAGATCTCGAATGTTTGAATACCCGAGCACTTTAGCTGGTATTTTGTATGCTATCTTTGGTCTACAGTGAGACATTGTTTGCTCGTTCGAGATAAAAGAGTTTATTCCTTTTTTTATTAGCACTCATTCAAACATCAACTCCATTTAATGGGTTAACTTTGATTATAATCGATTAACAGCGACTGGATTGTTCAATTCTATAAAAACATTGTTTTTTCGACGTTCTCCTAATGGCAAGTTAGGCTTGTCTTGTCTGTTCAGTCTTGCTTAAATGCTTCTAGTATTGGTCTAGGTCTTCTATATTCAGTCTTATAATATATTAAATAACAATATAGACAGAATGTGAAAGTTAACATTATAATTTTGTTTCCAGAAGGAAACCATATGTTCAAGTTATGATAAACATTTTAACTCATTTAAAAAAAAAATTTTTTTTTTCGTTTAGTTTAAAACTATTTTTCATGGTATTGTATAAGAAGTCTGTCTTGGTTTTGGTCTTGGTCTTGCTTGTGTAAAATTGGTCTTGGTCTTTAAGTTTTACTTATCATTACTCGTGAACTTAAAACATAGATTGTCAAGTCTATTATACTTATCTGAGAAATTTCATTAGATACAGCATCCTTCAAACAGGTCAACAATAGGAGCCGCGACAGTAGGCAACAGGTGGTAGATCTCATTAGTAGAAGCCCTGTAGTCTCGGGCTAGTAAGAAAAGGACTAAGCCCTACCTGACGTAGAAGGCGACTAAAATGGTTTAGGAGTTTCGCGGGCTTTGAGGGTGGGGGCCCTTATCGCTCAACAAGCGAACCTGCTTGGGACAGCGTATGGCTTAGCAATGGTGCCTAGGAGGGTTAGGATCCTCAGAGATGTGTTAACACAAAGTGTAGAGGGGCACTGATGCGTTCTGTAAGAGATCCCGGAGCCTCTGAATGCACAGATGCAGACCACGGAGAGGGTTCTAGTGAGTAAAAATCTCACACTGACTTCCTCCCAGAAGCAGGGTACTTTTCGAAGAAGAAAAAAAAGGTCTCACTAGTACAACGATGATGACAGAATTTTTGAGCTATTATTTATTACGAGGCTGTATTCCATTTCGGATATATACTATAAGAATCAAGAATATCTCTGGTTACGTTCGTAATGGGATATTAATTTAAGTTTGCTACAATTTGGATTGGCTGTGTCGAACGACTTTTTTAATGAGTTTAGTCGCATCTATCAGCGACTCGATCTATCCGTCAGGTCGCTCGTTGGCCGTGCCTGCCTGCGGTTATCGCTGCATCATAAATTAACTCAAATTATCTGACGCCGGTCACCGTAGTGCAACAAATCGACTAATCATTCCTCTTAAGTGACTACAAAAAATGTTCGGGATGCTGTTTAATGTACATTCTTAAATAGGTTTGTTTTTTATAACATTAAAAAGTTGTTAAAATAGTAGATACAGCTAAATTAAAATAATCTGTACATATACTAGCTGTTCCCTGTCCACTTTCCTGGCTTTTTATAGCAACCTTCAATATAGGCAACTGCATAAATAATGCCAAATGAAAATGTTTATAAAAGTTAATTAGAGATAAAATCATGAAGGATCTATGAAATTCAAAAGATAAATAGCCTATAACCATCTTCAGATCATTCCCCTTCGAATGGCCATGTTCCCATGGCGACACGTTCACTACTTTTCACGTGATTGGCGAAGAAACAAAACACATTTTCATTAAATATATGTGATATTGGAGATTTCAAGTGTCATTGACTCATCACGAGATCTCTGAAATTATTAGCCGTAAACGTTCAAAATTTTATAGAGATATTGCTTTTGCCATTTAGAGGTCATCTAAGAATGAAATTTACAAATTTCTTCTAGAATTGAGGGGGTGTAAATAATGAGTCGAGGCCCATAGGAGTAGCGAGTTGCCGCTTGGAGGGATTATTTCCGACAAATTTCAAGTCTAAATTTCAAATCTAATTCTGTATTACCGCCAGCAAAGTCAGCGGAAATAGCTAGTTAAAATTATAAATAAGCAAATAAGCTACTAAGTTAGATAAAATTTTGAGTGAGTACTTAAACATATTACACAAAAACTCATCATCATGAGGTGCATTCTTCAAATTGAAGGCGGTCAGTATAAAAAAAAACTAATCCGGGTCTTCAGCAACTACACAAAAAACTGCAAATTAAATACAGAGATGATTCTTTATATTATTCGTTTTTTGTGTAGATATGTAATTAAGTTATAAATAAAGTTAATTCTTGTTATTTATGTATGTGTTATAACCAAAATTTGTGTTTAAATAAGCGTTAGATATTGTTGTAACAATTCAACGTCTTAATAAAAATTTCGAACCGTGTCAGTAGGAATAGCGCATAAAGTTAATAAAAGAATAGATCAAAATTCTGAATCTGAAATGATCTGAATTCGTCCGTTTTGACTATATAGGAGCTATGTGGAGACGAGTTAAATTCCTCCACTACTGCATTTCTTTCGAGATACCGTATAAGGCGACTAAGGAAGTTATGTCTATCGAAAGAGAAGTAGCTTTCCTCGTAACTGTTACCATTGACAAGTGGTTCCCAAAGCGAGCGTTGCCGTCCCCAGGTGAGCGCTATTGTATTTGGGAGACATTAAATAGTGGGTAAGAGAGAGGTGATAGTAAAAAGAGGAAGAGATGATTTATAAAAATTATATGTTACGTTCAAAAAGTTGATTTTGTTTGAACTAACAAATGACATGAATTGAAATGGTCAAGTGCGGTGGTTTAAGATAACTGCTGACAAAAATAAGATTTTATAACACGGCCGCACACGCTATGTTCATCTTTTTTTTTTTTTCGGATCTTGCTTTTTTTTTGTATACCATTCTATTCTTAGTTTAATAAAATCAAATGTCAATGTTTCTAATTTGAACGAAGATCGTCTATCTATGGTATATTTTACTAAAAAGGATGGAACATCAATACATAGATATTTACTTTTAATCGCTACTGTAATTTAAAAAAAACAAGTACTATCCAGGGGGTGCTAAGTAATAATTTAATTGGAAAGTGGACACCAGAACAAAAAAGTTTGGAAACCACTGCCACCGACACAGACCATCGTGGTGAATACGGCAAATGCTCCCTTCTCGTAGAGACTTGTGTTCAGCAGGTTGAAATTATAACAAATGTTAAAATTATGTTTATTTTAAAAATAGGAATATGTTTGGGTGTTTACGTAGTTTTTTTTACAGAAAGGGCTGTGTGCCGTTAGAACCACTTATAATATAACCGACTACTAACGGTTAAATGTGGCATTCATTTTTTCACGGCAAGGGGTTGTAAATCAAAGGGGAGTTTAAACGAGGTGTCACGCAAGCGATGCGAGCCTTGCCGTTGTATTATTTCACTTTGGTTGACAACTTTTAAACAGTTATTTTTTTGCTATTCTACAGTTTTTATGTAGAAAGAATTGTTTTAAAACGTCATCTTATAGAGTATTATTTTATGTTTTCATCATACTCTTAGAACTTGTTAGTTTTAATTATCTATTAATTAAACAAACGTATTAAATAACGATTAATACATTGCCAATGTTCAACTAACGTATAGTCTTTAATAACATTTGATTATTAATTATATTTTGATGAAACGGAAATAACCACTGTAAAACAGTGATGATCAAGCTGAGCAACAACGTGACGGACAGGATCTGATCTCTTCAACATAAAAATTAGTAGTCTATAAGGATTTACAGGAAATTGCAATGTGAGGCTTTGTTTCGATACCCAGATAATTTCAGCTACAACGCCCTTTAATCCATAACATAATAGTCTTTGTTATAGGTCACTGTTTGATGGTAGAAACTGATATTACTATGCCACGTATAGATTTCGGAAATCGATATTTGCTACAAATAGTCTTCAATTATTGATGATTTATTTATTGTTATAAAGATAATCAATATGTATAAATAATGGTAGAACGAAGTATTTTTTGTTGTAATGAATACTTTTCTGAGTAAACTTCTAAAGTTTCAATCAGTACGTCGAAAGGCGCTACGCGTCGAGAATATTTCATCAATGTTGTAGACTTCTATCTTCTAAAGTACTCATTTTAAGATGTGCCTAGACAAAGTGAAATATTTTAGTCTCTTAATATTTAACACTACATTTACCGCAAACGTAATTTTGACGGTACAATATTCGTTAAAAGGTTTAGTACAATGTTTGCGACTACGTTGTATTATAGCAAATGTTCCAATTCGTTTATATGAACTCTTGTATTAAACTATGAATATTAAAGATTAAATATATGGAATTGTCTTACATTTTGGTTTAATATGTTGATAAAATATTCGAATCCAATTGAGCTCCTCTGTCAGTTAGCTGTTTAATACACCGAAGACAATTGCCGAAGTTATTAACAATTTCGTATCTTCTTACAAAACTTACAAATATCTATACGAGAATAGAGATCCTATTCGATGAAAATTATACGGGAATTTGCTTATTAAAGTTACATATTATCAGTTCACCATAACCTTCATCTGTTTATGATAAACTCATAAATAAAATATAATAAATGTCCTTCTAATGTTCCGACTGCTAAGGACACTTACTGGTGGTAGGTGTCTATTGCCGGAGACCGTCTAGTTATTTACCAATACAGCTCCCAATTTTGCCGCCAAACAGAAGTGTGCAAATGTTCCTATGTTCCGGTTTGAAGGGTGCTGTAGCTAATGAAATCACTAGGGTAACGAGACATAACATCCTTTGACTCAAGGCTACGAGCGCTATGTGGTATACTATATAACATTCTAACTAGCGCCAAGTTCTTACGGGCTGGCTTATCACTTATCATCGGGTGAACGTTCCGCTGGTCTTGTCGCTTCGTAACATATAGAAAGACAAGGTTTTTTTTTTCCATAAGGAGTGAGTTTAAATTATTTAACTCCCACGTTGACCAAATGTGGATGGTGAATATAACATATTCACGTTTGTGATCCTTTATACATGTCAGTTTTTCAAGACGTTTACGTTCAGCGGAAGCTCGAGTTCAGGGGAGAATGTACAAGCTCAATATAAAAATGTTCAATACCGTTTTATGTGTACATTTCTTCTTATTCCTTTTCAAGAGGACTCGACCTTTCGTTTAACGACTTGAGAATTAAGTGAATGTACGAACGCTAAATAATATTCTTATCGCGGAAGTCACTTCGTAAAACACCCCCACTGACGGCAAAAGCCGTATCTTATATTAAATCTAAAGAAAAAAGTGAAAAGCTAATTTTTAGAAAGTAATTTTCCCCATTCCCTCGTATTTTACATTTTCAAGCTTGTTTCTTTGAACTTATAAGTTAACGTTCGGAAGTATAATTGTTATTTTTGCTTTCCAAACTA
Organism: Troides aeacus; assembly: GCA_033220335.2. Classification (NCBI taxonomy): domain Eukaryota; kingdom Metazoa; phylum Arthropoda; class Insecta; order Lepidoptera; family Papilionidae; genus Troides; species Troides aeacus. The sequence continues at coordinate 9,486,940 of CM067272.1, read as the reverse complement.
CAACTATTGCTATTTTATTTAATTTAACTTCAGGTGATATTTTGTAGTTTATGAAAAAAAAGGGTGTAAGGGTTTCCACACTACAGCCCACGGAGTCAAAGCCAACCTCACCGGCTTGTGGTGCACCCTGCTAATGAACAACCAAGGCTCTGGCTCCCACCAATTCGTATTGGGCCAACATGGTGGGAAATGGCTGCAATTCCCATATCGAACCCAATCGACGTGAGAATCTTTGGAGGAGGCCTATGTCCAGCAGTGGACTATCGGCTGATGATTAAAAAAATTCTATATTATTTGTGGAGTTTCTTTTTCGTCTGAATCTATTGAATTCAAGTATACAGATAATAGAATAATAAAATGACGTAAAAAAGTATCATCTAATTGTGTAGAGAAACATTTAATAATATTATACCCTATTATTAAAATTCTTATCGAGTACAGTAACAAATAAGACATAAGATATATATAAGAAAAAATTGATACGCTTAATCATGATCACATGGTTCTAGCTAGGATAATATACACTGCACTATATTGTGCTCGTTAAAACACGTATTAAGTCTCATCCGTCAGTATTTTTACTAGGTACACCGCCCTTCAAACTGGAACTCACTTATATCTGCACATTTCTATTTGATAGCAGATATAGGAACCGCTGGGGCCAGGGATTCCCAAACTATCTTGGACAAGGGACTCCATTTCCAAAATGAACTGATCCTTAGCGCACATATTATATTAAAAATCTTGTCTCTAAATATTTCCTATTGTTACAAAATACCAATTTAAAAACTGTTATTGGTTAAGTGAGTATACTAGACATCATTTTGTCATCAAAACTTTAAAGTACAACAATGATACTTTGCACTAAAACTGATAAAACTGAAAAATATGAGCTGATTTTTAGACCTCGGCGAACCGAGGCAAACCAATATCCACCATATTTTTGTTATCGAAGGAAATCTAAAAAGATAACCTGTATCTAGGAGGAAGACAAGGTTATGTGGAATTTTTACACACTGAGACTCCCTCGGTGGTCATCCTCAGTGCATTGCAGGAAGTCCTGGCATCTACAGGATGCACCTGTGTCTCCAGGCATTACACATAAATCATGCCCCAGGGATGGCTGTAGCTTCCGTCGTGGTCCGTGGCATCCTCGCTTTGGTACGACAAGCAGTAAACCATGTCGTATTTATCGTTCATCCCGGGTTCCTGAGCCTCCACGAACCTGAAAATGCTTTTAGTCGCCTTCTATTACAGGCAGCGCTTACCTTAGTGCTATTCTTAATAGCTCGAGACTACACAGCAAACGATACCGTTCCTAAGGTTTCGATATCGACCAGTTTAAGAATCCTTGATCCAGTTGGTTTCCAGTAACATAGATCTACATCATATCATCATAATAACAGCCAATTTACGTTCCCACTGCTGGGGCACAGGCCTACCCTCAATATGAGGGCGATTGAGCTATAGTCACCACGCTGGCCCAATGCGGGTTGGTGACTTCACACACACCTTAGAATAAATTAAAGTCATCGGTACATGCCGAGATTTGAACCGCGACCCTCGGAATGAAGGCTGCACGCTCTAACCATTAGGCCAGCGAGCTACTCATATCTACATAGATCTACCACCAGTAATAAATAATCAATATTAATCCTTGTGTACGTGTACGTGAATACCTCTATTGATATTGCTGTCTGCGGTCTGTTCCTCAGAGCAGTCGCCTCGTAACTAGTGCGACGACGCCGCTTCGCTGAACAACTATATATTTATTGCTTCGATAAAGGGGAGATGGTAACTATCGCTCGAATTAATCGTACATTGACTCCAAAGTACTACGCTACTGGCGACCTGCATTCATAGTCGACTTATTAATTAGCTTGTTTGTATTATTGAACGGTAATTGCAACGGAAGTAGTTGGCCCACTCGTTTCCTGTAGACTAGCGTTTGAGAATTCCTTCTGTTATAATTACGAACTAACAAAGGTGCGATTTGGAAGTGAACGGCTCGGGTTCGCTAGTGGGAGTTTTGGGTGGGTTTCCGTTTCTTAATTAAGTTATTCGCAAAGCAAGCAATTAAGATGTTTGTTAGTACATTACGTAATAACAAATTCTGACATAAGTTAATTATACATTTTTTTAACATGTACGTATAATTGCTACGTGTAGAGATAGTGAAACAGATGATAACATCAAATGTTTTTTACAATTAAGTTACATATCAAAGATAAAAATGTCCAACTTATTATATATGTACAAAGGAATATATATATTATATTATAGTAATACAGTTCAAGACTTTCATAGGATAAATACGGTGCCACTTAGGATAACCCTGGACTACACTATTGTCATCGTTTTGAGGCATAGGATGTATTAGTAATAGGTCTCTCTTATCGCAGACCATCCAAATAGGTACCACAGCTCCTATTTCTGCCGACGACTATTAGCCTGCAAACATTACTGTGTTCCGGTTTGAAGGACGTTGTAGCTAGTGACATCACTGAGCCTTAATATCTTAGGTCTAGAGACGAGTAAAATTTTGTGTTCTGTGTATAATCTTAACTAGTGTCGCCTTGTTATGGACAGGTGTATAATTTACCATCAGATGAACATCCCGCTCGTTAAATAAAAACAAATATTAAGTCTCGTTACTACAGTTATTACTAGTAAGACGCTGTAGTCTTTAACTTGTAGTACCGTTTGCATATTATGTTTCTGTTGTCTTTTAATGATACAAAAAAGGCTTTATTTCTTGTAATTAACAAAGAGAAGGAAAGTGATTTATTTATTATTTTATTTACTGTTTTTAATATACAGTTGAGAAACCATGAAACTTTTGAAAAAACCCTCTCAAATTTTACTGATGGTAGATCTCTGTTGCCGAGGACCGTCTAGGTAGGTTATCACTGCAAGGCCTGTTTTTATCGCCAAATAGTAGTGTGCAAACATTACTGTGTTCCGGTTTAAAGAGCACTGAAGCTAGTGAATGTACAGGAGTAACAAGACTTAAGATCTTATGTTTGTTTGTGCAGTGTATATCATGTTAACTAGCGCCACACTGTTATGGGCAAGTATATCACCATCAGGCGAGCGTCTTGTTCGCCTCATCGCTTATAAAAAAATTGTATATATTTTAAGAACTAACATTTGACATTTGTTACAATTATCGCTTAACTAAATATACTTTGCGGTTGACTTTATGATTCATAAGTTCTATTTTTTATTTCAACGATCACTACTGTAGTTAACTAATGTTCTGTGGTGTAGAATTCATTGTGAATCCTTAAATGTTCACGACCGCAAGAGACAAAAGATGATTGTGTCGTAGCTGACATACTCGCATATGAATGTAATCAGTTTATGTAGACGTGTTCATCTTGAATACATAATAGTATATGTTAATCCTCGTTTAACCGCTCGTTTAAACTGGGTCGTCATACTTGTATATGTCATATTTAATTTGCATAATATGTCATATTATTTAAATGGATATTTATTATAGAAGTACTACGGTCTTGAAAATTGGTTGGATGAGCTAGAAGTTGTTGAACTGCTTTCTGGTAATGTGTTACAACAACAATACTAATAAGTATTATTTATGAACTAATGTATAGATATATTATTATCCTTTCGGAGATTAATATTTTCTTTTAAACTATTTATTTCTGTGTGTAATGGATGTTTGTATGTAAAAGTGAGCCTATGTTTCGCCTCTTACCTTGAGCTATTTGCTAGATAAAACCTTGTCAAGATAGGTCGAACATGTTTGGAGATAGATAGAGTTCATGATGAAGTAATAGTGGATAAGGAGAACGATTTTATTAGAAGAAAAATTGAGTATGTGTTAAAGGTGATGAAGAGGAAAAGGAGAAATAAATAACAACTTAATTCAAATACTGTTTTTGGACAAAATATATTCGTATTTATAACGCATTTACAATTACGACAAGACCTTTCCTCTTAATATTAGGAAGAGGATTTTTTTTAATTAGGAAGCTTTGGATGAATAGGAGTCTCAACCCTTAATTACCAAGAACAAATAGACAAAAAAAATTTTTTTGCCATTATTATGTTAACGTTCATATAAGCGAGGTAAAAATCTATTTATATGATGATACAAACGGACATTTAAAATATGTTAATTTGTATATAAGTTAGTGAATATCACATTGCCGTGATTGTTATCGATACGCTTTACTGATATGACTTTGTGTTTGTACTTAGTGTATTGTTTCTAACTTAAACGAATATATGCTTATATTACTTTAACGCTAGATTTAATAGGCTTGTCCTATTAGCCTATTTAACTTACTGGCTACAGTTAGTTCATGTAGAAACTTGTTTTGTAGTATCTATCTATTTATAATATATTTCGTATGATGATGTATCACTGGTAGATCTCTGTGCAACCGTAGATAGGTACACCACCGCAGCTCCTATTTCAGCCTACAAACGTAGTTTGCAAACTGTGTCCCGGTTTAAAGGGAGCTATAGCTAGTGATGTTACTCGGGAAACGAACTAAACTCCTTATAGTTCAGAGTGACGAGCACGATATGGTAGTGTGTGTATGCTATGTTAACTAGCGCTACGTTTTTATGGGCAGGCGTATCATAATTACCTGTCCCCACCAGGTAAACAACTTGCTTGTTTCCTCGAATAAAAAAATTACGTATTAAAAAGACGTATCCCGTGTAAGTACTGTTGCCTAAAATATTTGAAAACATTTTTACGATCGAGAGATGTGATTACTTATACTAGGTCTCTGGAAGGTATGGAGTAGCGCAGAACCGATGTAGAGATCCTGCGAATCAATTTTATTGGTTCACAACTTGAATAGTAACCATTTTTGATCTTATTGAACAAGTAAATATTTCCATTATTTCTTATATGTTACAAATATTTATTTTTCCCTTGGCCATTCTCTTTCAACACTGGTCCCTTTTTTGCTTTATCATGACAATTGTTCTCTAAATTTATTATAAGGACATTAAGCAATCTGATTTCCATCTTGCTATGAAAGTAAAGACCTGGAACTAGTTGGTGACAAGAAAGATAATTTTTAATTATACATTGTATTTTGAGTTGGAGTTCAGTGACTGGTAGCAGGTATATTTGGCATGAATGTATTTTTGGCAACAGATCTTGTGAATGGTCTGGTTGTGTTGAGTTCTCTTAAAACGGAAAATATGGTTTGACATATTGGCTTTGGGTACAATTTGGCACCGTTTGTTATATATTGTCTTAACTAAGCCCGCTCGGAATACTTTGCAATGTCCGTTATGTTAAGGCTTTAAATTTGCTGTCCTCTGATATCATATCCGAGATGTTATGATTAGTTTGTAATTAATAAATACTCTATCACATAAAAATATAAACAAAATAATTGTTTCTTTAAAAATTGTGTGTTTACAAAGGTAAATACAAAATTTTATCTGGTCTCTGTATTAAGTGTAATAAGTATTACGGCGAGTATAAAAGGCGTCTTCTCCGACTTTTTTTGTTTGTTTGACCTTGTAACAAACGTAATACCTACCGAGTGCTTTGTTTACAAAGTAAAAAATATAATGGATATCTTCAAGAACTCTTCCTTTCATCCTCATATATGCCCAAAAATCAAATGTACAGAATTTGAGGTAAAGCTATCATGAAAGTGACTAAATTAGTAACTTGAAGTATGTGATATCACGAATTAAAATAATAATATGCTCATAGGTTTATAGTTTTATATTAATGATTAAAAGTTCCTTTCGATATAGAGATCTTTGGGGAAGACGTATGACCAGCTGTGGACTTCTATCGACTGATGATGATGATGAATTAAAAGAAAAATTTATAGTTTTTTAACTAAACCGAGTTATTCGCATACGATCTAAGTATTAATACACAATGTGCGTATTGAAATTTCGCGTAATTAATCAATAAATAGTAAAATAAAGTGTTCAGGATAAATAAAAAAGTTTTTTTTTTTAATACTAACTCAAAGAAAAAATACGATATTTCAGATGTTCATGATTCATATGAAAGCAATTTTTTCCGACTTCGTTTCATTGTATTTATATATTATATACTGTCTCAGACATGCGATGAACGTTTTTAAAAGGTTATATTTTCTTTGATATAAAATAGTATATGATATTAATATATATCTCTACTATAAGTAGTATAATACGTGAACATGTCTTCAGAATATCAGTAGGAAATTTCTGAAAAATATTATCATGTGTGTCTGGATGCAGAAGAAGCAATAACAAAAATACATCATCGGATTATTTGCGGTAAACGTCCATAAGTCCATTAGCATTGACAAAAGGAGCAATATCTGCGGAATCCAATTAACTAATTGTTGACAACGTTTCGTGGTGCAGTAACGAGGATATACGGCCGTCCGGTAATTACATTCATGTCTCGAGTAATTATGTACCGGCAACGCATCGAGTTGACTGACGTATTCAACTGAGACTGGGAGCCGACATTTAAATGACTCTGTTTTGAATCGAGAGTACAATTGAAGAGCTTCCGCCCCTTAAGGCACTTTCGCATGCGATGCCTTTAAACACGAAAGGGTTTAAGACAATATTTACCTTGCATATATCCACTTGATGAATTTCTACCTAAAGAAATTATAAGGGAGAAAGGCCCATCGTCCGTTGAAGTAAAAATAAATTGTTTATCATATAGAACATTTTGTAACATTAAAAGCTATCGGTATTAGCTAATAATAGTAATAAGACTAAACAGCATTTTTACTTTGAATTAATATTCATACGAATAGAAGTTGATATCTCTTCTTCCAGCTGCTCTTCATGTCTAAAAGTTGGATTTTGACTCTGAAAATAACCGTGCTTTTGCAAAAGATGGAAAAGTTCTCAGTGGTTGCTGGTCTATTTCCGTCTTTTAACTATTACTATTAGCAAACTCCTGCATCGTCACGACACACACTGTGTTGATTTTAAATATATGAAAATATATGCTTTTGTTTCAACAGCCAATTTACGTCACTACTGTTCGGACACAGGCCTACCCTCAATATGAGGGCGAAGGCCATAGTCATCACGCGGGCCCAATTCGTGCCTTCACAAACAACTTAGAATAAATTCTAAGTCATGTGCAGATTTCTCCACGATGTTTTTTTTACCGTTTGTGTTTCGCTGTTGTTAGTAAACTTCTAACTAGGCCATCGAGCTACAATATCTCCTTTACATCTTGATTAAATAGAATATAAACCTTTTCCCTTGTTATTCATCTGAAACCTGCTGACAAATGTAACGGCTGGGGATTAACGTCGCGTGACAGCAATTGCTGTATTTAGGTATACGTCGTCAATCGTCGGAGCAGTGACCGGACAATAAATCTATTTCCTTTAACATAATGAGGATATATCGTTTGTTACTCCACTGGGACGCTGGTGTGGGGAGCGGAGCATGTATTTTCAGTGGTATTAGAAGAGTATCGTTTATTACTTTTTGTATTTCAGTGTTTGTATTCTTTGTTACAATTAGTATATATTTTCTACAGAAATAACTTTAATAATACACTTAAAAGTTCCCACTGCTACCACTCAAAGTCTTCTCGTATAAGGAGAGTGTCAAAGCCAATTTATTCGTCACGCTGGTTACGTGGAAAATTGGTACCCGTAGATGAAATATGTCGGTTATACGCCGGAAACTCCAGCTCAGTGGGGATTGAACCTGTGCCTCTTCGAGACGTATAGCATGTACCACCACATAAACTAAGCTATCACGCTTTTAGAAATATAATAACAGTTAATAATAATGAGAGTACTACTCGTGTTACACGAGGTTAATGCTATATGCCTTAAAATTTGGTGATGAGAAACGGTTAACTTTTTAAGGGTTATAACTTTTGAAGGGATTCATAGTAAAGTTAAAAGTATTTATGTTATACTGGATCCACTTAAAATTAATGGAGATTTGTTTATGAAATATTGGAGGTGAATTAAAAATAATGATCACAGATTTCACCGTTTATTAATGTTAGGTAAGTTTATTTTCTAAAACTACTGTATCTTTTATATCAAGGTTTTCGTTGTGTTTAATTCAGTGCTGAAAATAAATACTCTTCAGTCGGATGGGACATTTTGTCATGGCAATAGTTTGCTTCCCACGTTCAAATCTAAGAGGCAATCGTGAAATACTGACCCCCGTGGCCTAGTGCGGCTTACCAACGGCTTAACTTGACGTACGAGATAAATGACACCAAAGCCGTCGCCGCTCCAAGGGTACCGGGAACGTTATCCAAAGTTTGCTTTGTAAAAAATGGGTAATATTATCCTTATAATCTGCAAGCTAGTGGAAGTGTCGTTTACAGGAATGAAAACTCTATTTACTCTTTTTTATATTTTACTGGTGGTAGGTAGGTATCACCGCAGCTCCTATTTCTGTCGGCCAACAGTAGTCTGCAAATATTACTATTTTTCAGTTTAAAGTCCTTTTTAGTTTCATTTGTTGTTAATTGACAATGATACCTTGGATGGTGACGCTTACTTATACAGAATACTTTGGCTCGTATATTAGTTAAGATAGTTTCTATTATTCGGTAATATGAGACTTATCCTCACATTTGTCAAAATTTCTTTATATATTAATTTCAATCTAATGCTACCACATTAGAACTTAGCTACTTTAAGCAGACTGCACCTTTAATTGCTATTTTCACACGTGATATGATTTGAAAAATCTAGCTAATTAGGCTTATATGACTGCACCTGATGTTATGTAGTGATGTGGTCTATGGTGGTGAAGTGCACTAACTTAATAAATATTTTTTATAGATTTATACACTTGATTGATTTTAATCCAAGTTACTTCATTCATTAGGTGCCCTCTTCAAACTGAAGTTTGACGATCAGATTGTGGAAATCAATTCTATCCTCAACTATTGTTTTTAACTGATGGAAGTTACTAATCTATGTTAGTGTAACATTTTTCCGGTAATTCTTAGGTTGCATTCGATGCGGTCACGATAAATTGGAGACAATTGCACTAATTGCAGCCGCAAGTCACACTGACGCAATGTATAGTTTCACTGGACACTTAATTGCAAACGGTCGTTTGGAAGAATTCGTCGAATCGCATAACTTACATTTGAAACAATGTCGGCGGTGCGTTTAATAGTTAAAATGTCATCTTGAATATTATTCACTACTTTGTTCTGTGTACGAGAGAATACAAGAAATACCTTGTACTAGTTATTGCAGAGACAACACCAGTTAAAGTAATAACTTTAACTGGAGTTAAGTATCTGTTGATGGAGACCGACTATGTAGGTACGACCGCAGCTTATTTCTTCCCGCTTAACAACTGTGTGCAAATATTACCTAGTTCCGTTTTGAAAGGCGTTGGAGCTGGAATTACTGCAGTAACGAGACTTAAATATCTCAGGGTTAGCATAATCAGCTGCTGTGTCATCATAACTAGTCTTTCAAAGTTATGGAGAAGCATATTATTCATCAGATGAATATCTTGTACTTCTCATCATTTGGTTGATTAAAAAAAAAATACGATCAATTTATAATAGTAGTAGTATGGTATACCATATATAGATGGTATACCTTTTTTTTGGTCTCTGTAGAAAACTTTAACAAGACAGTCTGCTTTCGGGGAGAAGACGGCGATTGGTACCACAGCTGCAGCTATTTCTTCATTATTCAGTAATAATTATTGTTTTGATTTGAAGAATGTTGTATACAGTGAAATTATCGTAATAACGACACTTAATATAAGAAATATATTTCGTAAGATTAAAAAAAAAAACCTACTTTTTAATATATAACCGTCAACAATACACAGTGTGCTGTGGCATTTAACTTGTTTTATTATGTCTCGTGGCCATGACCCTCACTATGATCAGGTGTATCACCGGTTGAACGTCCTCCTTGTCTCGTCGACTACAAAATAATTTTTCAGTTAGATAAAGGAATTACAGATGTCAATAATTTTTTTTTCTCGGGTGTTCCTTGAATAAAAGTCTTAATACGCATTACATGACGGCGCGGTATTAATACAATGCGTTTTTTTAATGCCGCCATCTTGTCATTAGTGATGTAGCAAAATCGCAGTCACCTCAACGTTCTGTTAAGAATAACGTTTTAAAATTTCTCTTTGAGACTAGAATGTCATGCGGATCAATTTCATGTTAGAGAAGGCTCTCCTTCCGGTATGGGGAACGGAACAGCCCGATGTGCACACCAGGGAATTGCCAGTCAGAAAGCGATGTGTCTGCGGCCGATACCGAAATTGCTTTCATTCCGTGCTGCTGGGGGTATGGCACCGCCGACGATACAAATCAGCGGGCCTACAGTGCTTCAAATAAATTGCCAAGTATGAGAAATCTGGCAATTCTCCCCCCCAACGGTTTATCGCCCACTCGAATATTTCTAGAGGTTCGCTTCCTCCCCGAGCTGCTCCAGCAACTCTTTATTGTTTTAACACTGCCGTTATTTTGTACTGATTAAATTAAGATGTTTGAAGTGCGCTTTCATAAAATTTTAAATGTACATTGCCTTAATTATTAAAAGATCGAGTTAAATGACTTCGATGAACTTAAAAGAAAAATGTTTGATTTAATTTTTAAACCATTTACACAGTAAACATTGTAAAAGAAAGGAAAAATTGCTATAATACCTGGCTTAAAACTCTACTAGTGGTAGGTCTCTTGCCTACGGTTAAGGTTCCTCAATTTCCGCAGTTCCTCCTTTGGCGCTAAACCGAAGGGTGCAAACTTTACCGTGTTCTGGTTTGAAGGTATTTTGTCGCTGTGTGTCATGGCGATGAGTACAATGTGATGCTGTATATATCATCCTAACTATCGGCATATTTTTACGTGCAGGAGTAACACATACCGTCAGGTGAACGTCTCAGTCGTCTCTGCGGTATGCAGAAGAAAAAAAAAATATTGGTCCTTATTTCACATAGTTCATTTGAATTGATTTTAGTGAAAGAGTTAAAAAGATGATTTCTTATATTAAACACTATATTAAAAGTTAATTGTACTTTGTTCGATATTTCTCATGTAACTTTATAATCGCGACTTTTCTTGCGGTCTCCGACCACAATCAGCCGATACTGTATCGTTGATATTTTATGATTATTCTACTGCTTGTTTTATTTATAGAAGACAGTTATTACAAGCGTTATTTTAATATATACCCATGTATTGAAAATTATTTAATTCAAAATTTATAGTTTTCTATAAACACATGGAAAAGCTACTTTTTACTTTATTCCGTCATCGTATAAACTGTCATTAATACATTACCTGCAATAACTTAAATAGCTTTTGAGCTATTGTACTTATGATTTGTATGTGCAGAATTTTTTTTTATATGTTAGTTGTTAGTAAATTTAATTTGTCATGTTTATATTAAAATATTGATTAATGTGAAAATAATTCATAATGAGAAAAAATATTCTTAAGTGCGGCTAACTAAAACACCAGTATTTATACGCCCGAGTTCATATCGATTTCACTTTATGTTGTACAATTGAATTAGTTTTTAATTTAAAAAGGAGTGTTAAATAAAGTAATTTTATCGCTTTTACGTTTACTAGTGACTCCTCAAATTATACAGTAAATTTTCACGGCAGTAAACGTTGTAGATGCCATTTTTATTAGCTTTCGCGCGGGTTCCTATTTAGATTCGGAAATAAAGCTTTCTTGATGGCCGCGTTTTATTTGTTCATTCCGAATAATGTTTTGTGTTTTTAAGTCTACAAATTATTTTCATTGCCGTTACAAGTCATTGTAGTCTTTATAATTAAATAAGTAATTCTCTAAAAAAAAAAAACTTTTTAACTTTAACGGGGAAAAAGCTTACTAATAGTTACCAAAATGAATATTGCTTGTATTCCCTTTGTATTGATGTACTCCCTGCTATTCTCTTTTTAGTTTAACTTTGTTATATACACCAAAAAAAAAAACAAATAGTACATAAAAAAGGAGCCTTTCTCCTTTTTCGATTAGTATGGAATTGATGCCATCACTTATTGTGGCAATGAAAAAAAAAAAAAAAAATGTAATGAAATCTGAAAACATATATTTCAACTTACTATCCTATCATAAATTGTATACGCTAAAAATATTTTGTATTTGTTACAAGTAACAAGAGGGTAGTTTAATAATAAAATAAACTATTCAAAATATAAAATCTGTCAATTATATTAACTTTATGCTAGTATATCATAAAAAGTCATCAATAAAGGGATACCCCCAATATATTAAGGCACCATATATAGAGAAAGATTCTGTTGCTATTATTTTTACTTTGTACAATTATTAACTTACTCTCTTACTTGTTATCTTATGAAATTCTTAATAAATTACCGATTTGTTTATATCAGATATTACGTTACATATCTGAAAATTCCCAGTTTTATTATATAAACCGCAATGTAAATCAATGTCATGTCATCATTACTACAAAGTGATATATTTATGTATTATTGTACGAGAGCGTTAGTCACACTATTCTGATGCGGTTTACATTAAATTTGTATTTCAGTTATTTCAGTTTTAATTCGACAATGAGGTCAATCGACCAATCCAACTCGTCTGGGCTGCTTTCGGGAGGGTTAGCCAGTACCTTCTCGTCCCAGCTACCCCAGTGTCTGAAGAGGAAAGTCTTTAACTTGTGCTTGTTGACTCATGGAACGGACATGTGGCCTACAAACCTCATATAAAGGCTGAAAGTCACACAAAGGACAATGGATAGGGCTATGATCGTAGTTTCTCTGCAGAAACAAGGAGACTAGCTAAAGGACTGTGGTCACCGACAGTTCAAAAGATTGTTGAACTTGGAGGGCAATGGGCAGGGCGCTGAGCGGCGATTGCGTGTCGGTAGACATAGTGCTGGCAGGTCCCCTACCTGGTGGATTGACGATGTGGTGTAGATAGCCTGAAGCAGCCTGATGAGGATTGATCGGTGTGATCTTTTTGGGAGGTCTAAGTCTACGTGAATTTTGTATACTATACCTAAATTCATTAGAATTGCTGTTTTTTAAAAAGCACCGTTTCGTCGTATCCTAAACTATCGTGAGGATATATTTGAACTTAACTGACTTGATACACCCTACTTCTATTGATTTAAGTTGCATTGTTTGTTGTATTTCGCTTAAAGTTTTATGCTCGGTGCATGTTGTACATGGACAGTGAGCTGAGGGTTGTGAATTCATTTATTCTAGTATAGAATTAGCTTTATATAAACACATGACGCCATGCTGTGTCCGCGGTTATTTATTCAAACGGAGGCATTAATATTTATGATTGTTTTGAAATTCAACTGTTCGTAAAAGCATATATAATTACTAGTAACCACAATTTATTAATTTTGCCGATGAACGAATACTTGTATAACTAACCTGTGATAATTAATAATTTATTTTGCGAAGCGTCGAGACCTGCGAGTAGGTCTACTGATAGTATCACGCCTGCCACTACCGACGTAACGCTAGTTAGTATGATATTAGCAGTACCATATTATGCTCGTTGTTGCTCGTGTTGTTGATTAAGTCTTGGTACCTTAGTCATTTCACTAGCTACAGTGTCATTCAAATCGGAACATAGATTGCAAACCTATCTAGATGGTCTCACATTAACAATTTTTTTTATCGATCAACCTAACAGCGTGAGTGCAGTTAGAATAAAATATAGCTCACCGGTCTCCGTTGCCGGAGCCTGTCTAGCTAGGTACTATCGCAGGTCCTATTTCTACTGCCAAACGGTAGTATGCAAATATCACTGTGTTCCTGTTTAAAAGGTCTTGAAGATATTGAAATTATTGGGATAACGAGACACCACTATATGCTTAATAGCGAGGAGCATCACGTGGTGCTGTATATATTATCTTCACTAGCATTGGTAATATTGTTGTAGGCAAGTCATCGTTTCGTCAAAAAAAAAAGCCGTACGAGACCTATGTCTAACATCGGTTCATGATGATGTATTTCACATTTCGATATGTATTACAGTAACCGAGTATGTCTCTAGTTCCATTCATAATAGGATATTAATTAAGGTTGGCACAATCAGTATTGGCTGCGTCGGAAGACTGTTTTAATGAGTTTAGTCGTGTCTACCTGCGACACGGTCTGAAGGTGGAGCGACGATTCAAGGCGACGAGCCTAATGTGACGCTGTGTATATAAATAATCCTAAAGCCACGCTGTTATGGACAGCCGTATCATTTACCATTACGTGAACGAAACGCTCGCCTTGTCGCTTCGACGAATAAAAAAGAAAGTGTATTAATGTTTTCTTTTATCTCCAAGTCGCAACCCTGTTTTATTTCGTTACCCCATAATGTTTAATGTTTATTTTACTAGGGCAGCAGTTCGCGGGACTGTTTGGTTTAAGTGCACGCGCAGGCCGGGTGCCGAGTGCCCGTCCCGACCGTTCTGACAGTCTCCCACCGTCCACTCCATTTCATATTCTCCGATGAGTTCTTTACAACGTAATCTAACGTAACGACAGCAATTATTCACGGTCCCATATATAATATATGGAGACAGTATAAAATCCCCCCTCGAAGCAGCAAACAAACAGGCATTTAAAAGTATCAGTTCTGAAATGAGATATTTACTCAATATGACGGTAATTAAAAAAAAATTCAATGCTTTGAACTTATGCCACAGATTATATATTTAAAAATATATTTTTAAATCCTACGTTACACTCTAAAGTATGTGTTATTACTATAAAAAGCTAGAGTTGGTTGTTATTCTAGGAAAAAATCGCTAGAACTAAAACATCCGTGATCCTTTGTGCTCTTTTTTGTGAATAGACTAGAGGTACACAATTTTTTTTATTCAACGAGACGAGCCGGTCGTTCACTTGATGGTAAGTCATACACCTACAACGTGCCGCCTTTTAAGATGGTACTGCACCACTCTGTGCTTACGCTTTGAGACATAATGCCTCGTTACCTCAGCAATTTCACTAGCTGCTGCGTCCTTCAAACCGTAACTCGGTAAAGTTTGCACACTACTGTATAGCTGAAATAGGCCCTGTGGTAGTACCTATATTAATAGTTACTAGAGACCTGCCAACTGTAAATACCTCTCATGTTTTAGCTTAAATCGATTAGGTAATTTATACACATACGGCTCTATAGTCTCGGGTTAGTAATATAATAATAGGACCTATGGTAAGCTCTACCTGTCGTAGAAGACGACTAAAACGGTCTAGGAGTTTCGCGGGCCTTGAGGGTGAAGGTTCCTTATCTCTCAACAAGCAAACCTGTGTAGCTCAGCGATGGTGCTCAGGAGGGTTAAGCCCCTCCTCAGGGACGTGTTCACACAAAGTGTAGTGGGGTACCGGTGCGTTCTATGAGATCTCTATGAGATCTCTTACCTGAAGGGTAGGCAACACACTGGCATCGCTGGTGACCGTGGGCGGCGGTGAATCACTTACCATCAGGTGACCCGTCTTGCTCGTTTGCCTACTAGATCTTATAAAAAAAAAAAAAAAAAAAAAATCCCGGAGCTTCTCCAAATGCACTGATGCAGAGCACCGAGTTGGTTTTAGTTAGTAAAAATCTCACATAACCCTGACTTCTCTCCAGAACCAGGGTATTTTACGAAGACCTTCTCTTCCGCCTACCTCCCCTAAACAAAAAAAAGGGATTTTAAAAACATGTAACATATTACTGAAACTAATTATCATAAGTTTTCACACATTGCGTGTGAGTAACTTAAACCTTTAATGTTGCGTTGACAATACAATTTCAGTTTTACGTTTCCGCTTTCATTCTAAAACTGGAAATGGTTTTGTTTGCCCCCTTAAGTTGGTTGTTACGTAGGATCGGGTAAACTCACTCTGATGCGGATGGGAACCGCACTTAAGTGGGTCGACCATTGTGCGCTTCCGCCTCCCAATACATTGGTTTAACAATATGTAGCAGTTCTTGTTAAGCGACGGCGCGTGTATTCTTGTCTCCATTAACGCTGAAAGATAAGCTCTGAAGTAATTCCATTTTATGTAAGCTTAATATATATCTGTTCATATACTCCGTCTGCACGGTCGGAATATATTTCATCGCTATTATCGGTGGTAGGTTTCTGTTATCGGAGATTATTCTATAGGTACTACCGCACTTCCTACTCCTGCCGCCAAACAAAAGTGTGCAAAGTTTCCCATGGTCAGGTTTGAAGGATGCTGTAGTTATTGAAATTGATAGGGTAACGAGAGTAACATTATATATATAGCAAGGCGACGACCACGGCGTAATGTTGTGTATATATATTAATTCTAACTAGCGCCACGTTATAGACACGCATATCATTTACCATCAGTCGAAAGTCTTGTTCGTCTTGTCTTTAAAAAAAATACATTATCATCAAACGAATACTACGTTTTTATTTAATTTTACAGCCAACGGAAATGTTATAATTTAGCACAGTGTTTCCCAACATAGGACCCACGCCTTACAGTGAGCCCATTCGAAATGGATTCAACAAGAGTTTAACTCCGCTCTCTTTCACTCCAGGCCATGCCAGATTACAGTGCTAAATTTACCAAAAAAAGCACATTTTTAAATCACTGCAGCAATTTCAGATGATGGCAAATGCTTAAACAATATTTTTTTTAATATTAAAATATGTATATTTTACATGAGGGGTATAGAATTTTACAAAGGCCAAGTTATAAGGTGTATTACTAAGATTTGTAGCTCGCTAGCCTAATGGTTAGAGCGTGCGGCCTTCATTCCGAAGGTCGCGGGTTCGAATCTCGGCATGTACTGATGACTTTAATATTTAAGTTATGTATATTTGTGCGCTTTAGTTACAACAGCGAGATACAAACTGTGAAGGAAAACATCGTGAGGAAACTCGCACATGACTTAGAAATTATTCTAAGGTGTGTGTGAAGTCACCAACCCGCATTGGGCCAGCGTGGTGATTATGGCCCAATCGCCCTCATGTGAGGGTAGGCCTGTGCCCCAGCAGTGGTGACGTGAATTAGCTGTTATGGTAGCTCGCTGGAAGTCACCCATCCGCATTGGGCCTGCGTGGTGACTATGGCCCAATCGCCCTCATGTGAGGGTAGGCTTGTACCCCAACAGTGGGTGTGTAAATAAGTTGTTACGGTACAGGGAGGTTTACTTACTATATGAAAAATATTAAAGCGAACTTAATTAACTTTTCATACGGTTTCATATTAATCACGAAGCAGGGCGATTAGTTGTGTCGCAATTTCCTGTTTCAGAGCGGGCTCTGTAGACGCCTAATGAAATACAATTTCTAACTTACAACTTAGAAATTTAATTTCATACATTTATTGATATGATACATTATGTATCACTAGATAGAAAGTGTTGACCATAATCGGACACTATTAAGGCCTACCTCCAAGCAGTACTATGTGAATATTAGTATTCCTGTTTAAACAGTGCAAAGCTAGTGAAATTACTAGTGATATATAAACATATTTTATTATTATTTACAAGTAAATGTCTTATTGTACTATAAACTTTATGCTTGTTTTCATTTTAGGGCATTAAAATAACTGCTCGATAGGACTAAGGTAAGGTCAGCCTATCGTAGAAGGATTTTAGAGGCGAGGCTCTCCATAGACTACTAAGCGAGCCCGGGAAGGACAAACACGAAGTGGTCGTGTATTTGTCCCAGCAAAGCGAAGATGCTGTGAAGGTTAAGCCTTCCCTGGGGTGTAGCTTAGCTCTGACGTGCAGAGAGGCATCTGTGTGTTCTGTAAGGGATTCGAAGCTTCCCGCTACGCACTGTGGATGAGCACCGATTTGGTTTCAGTGGGTATAAATCCTTTATAACCATGTCAATCTCACAGAAGAAGGGTATCAAAAGAAATGTTTCATGCAGGTTGTTTTTAGAAATGTCTGTAATAAAAAAATCAAGTTTAGAATGTACATTTATAGCGTCTAACGTTTCGATGAAATAGTATTTAGACAGTATATCAAGTCAGAGGCAGGCACGGGCTGACGTGTATTGATTGCTCCAGTAGCTCGCTCTCGATATGCTTCAAATAATATTTGTTTTATGGTTATCTACCATTTTACTTTAACACTAAAATATAACTATTAAGTGTAACAAATAAAAAACATATCGCTAGATACAGTCATTTATTTTATTATTGTAAAATTACATCCAATCATCAAGTTACTGCTGGCCTTGGCTCTTGTAAGTAGGTACCACCGAGATTAATTTTTTAGCAGCTAATGAAAAGTGTGCAAACCTTATTGTGTCCCGGCTTGAAGGGCGTTGTTGGTAGTGAAATTACTGGGGTAGCGAGACAACATTTTATGTCCCGAGGCGAGTGTGATGTTGTGTATATCATCGTAACTGGCGCCACGTTGTCATTGACATGCGTATGACAACATGAGCTAAACATTTCATCTCGTTTGTTGGTTTGAAGAATAAAAAAAAAATCTCTTTTCAGTTATTTTAAGTACTAAAAAAAAGTCAGTGTTAGCATAAAAATGTTTATAGTTTACGTGTATATATCATCATTCATCATCATTAGTTATAGTTTTTATACATTTGTTGGTTTCAATCCTAACTAGTACTATAAATGCTTAAGTCTGTTTGTATCTATCTGACCCTTTAAGGAAGCCCTAAATCAGTGATCAGCAGTGAACATTTATCGGATAATAAAAGCTGATAATCATGATGAATGATGATGATCTGACCTTTTAGCCGCTGAACTATCACGAATTATAATATCGATGTTGGTTATATAGTGGAGGTGGTTATACGTTAGATTTTCTCTTTAACACTTGTAAGTGATGGTGGAAGGGGAGGAAGAAACTTTAAAATAATCTTTCTATTGGGTTGTTGGATTTGCTTTAAACTGCAAATATGATAGTAATAAGTTTGATAATAAATGATTACTATATATTGTTTTCATTAGTTAACCCTAGGTAACATTTTAGATAGATTGAAATATGTTCGCCTTGTGGTAGAACTTCTTGCTCAGTACTTGTCTATTTTTCTGTAACTATTTATCCACTTGCTGTATTGACTAATAAACTGTAATAAATAAATAGTTTTCACATGAACAATTTCTGTATTGCAGCTCTATCGGAATTTAATATTGTACAAAAGTGCGGAGCCGATTCTCTTTATTGTCATCACAAAAGTAAGAGCTCCATTGATATTTTATTGCAAGCATCCAAAGAGTTTTACGTATTTGAAATTGTTTCATGTTTATGTGTTTTATATTACAAACAATATCGACATTTTTATTATCTTTTATACAGCTCTACAGCAAATAGATTATCTCAAGCGTCAGAATATGTCCTTTCAAAACACAACTGTTTCTGTTGACGGTAGATACGACGACAGCTCCATTTCCACTGCTAAACAGTATTGTGGTGTTGTGACTAGTGAAATTACTAGATTACTGAGACTTATCTATGTATGTCTTAAGACAAAGAGTACATGTAGTGCTGAAATATCCTAAACAGCCCTACATCGTGCAGGCGTATCATTTACCAACAGGTGAACATCTCAACTCAAAGTCTTTCGAGGCTTAACATACAGGTCAAGAAGAGATTAAGTTAAGGTCAGCAAGTTATTCCTGATCTCTTTAGAATCAATTGTGAACTTGAAGCTATAACCTTTGCAACTTTATTTTTGAGGGGGCCCCCGTACTGTAAGTATACGAGGGTTCGCGTGTTAAAAATTCCAACTTTTATTCTTTACCTCCATTATTTCCGCTTAACAATTATGTCGGGCAATTATGAATCCATTCGTTTAACTTTCAAGTTGAATTTGCAAATATAGCCAACATAAACATTGAGTCATGAACTTGGTACTAAATAATAGTTTGGATCACGGAACAATCGTTTCCCCTTATCGCTCTACTGTCGTCGGAACAAAGCTGGCGTTCATTGAATAATTTTTTTTATATGCAAATAACGACCGTGACTTTGATCCTTATCTATAAATATATACGTGTACATATATAATTTTTATATCACGTTTGTTCCCGGTGGGGTAGGCAGAGACCACCTCTCTCCACTTGCTACGATCCTGGCACACCTCTCGCTTCCTCCACTTTCATGAGCGTCTTCATGCATGTTCGTCATAACATGTTCATGATAATTAAAACATATAAAATGCAATTTTTTTCTCTGAGAATTAAAGATGAAATAATTTTGTATTATGTTGGTCGCACAGGAAACCCATATTCAGTGGTTAAAAACAAAAGTTTGAAATGATTATGATATATACATATAATACATGTTTGCTAATTACAAAAATCTAGGATTTATGGTCATTAACGTTTTTTTATTAATAGGTTGCTACAAAAGTACTGTATATACTTTCTTTAACATTTCAGCATTGATTGATTTTTTTAAGCAAAACACAGTAAGGCTTTTTACAAAACATTTCCTTTTAGAATTGGGGATTTTTTAAATGTATTTCGAGATATCAGACGAGGAAGAGAAATTCTCATCAGTCATACTCCTTGCAACCGTTGTCATATTGTAAATTTGCTTTTTTACTTCTGTATCACGATTACTAACACATGAGAGGCTGATTATTCTGGATGACCAACGCTTCACCATCTACTTTACCATTACCATTTAACAACGTGAATTTGTGGACGATTAGCCCATTGTTAAATCTCTGGATTATTTGCGTTTCGTTTGCCTTGATTTCGGTCGATGAATAACGGTTGATTGTGGTTTAAATATTAATGCCGCTACCAGATGGGACATTGTTTTCCCACGGCGTATGATAAAAACCAGCTCCGGCACCAGGATCGTTGTACCTTATTAACATAACAAGCATTATTACGATCAATAAGCGAGTCAGCGGCACATGTGTGCTGATTGAGCAATTGTTGACATAAAATTGATTTCCGTTGTTATTAGGATGAAATGAAGTTAGAATACCCGAAATGTTGTTTTTTTTTTTTTTAAATCAAATATTAGTTTTTGACCACGAGCCTACTTGGTCTTAAGTGGTGTAATGTGTGGTGGTAAATTCCAATAACTTTTCAAGACTCGTAATATTTAGATCGAGACACTGACGCCAGCAAGGTGTTTCACTCATTTTCTGTTCTTATTAAAGAGGAGGAACTGAAGCTCTTTGTTTGCATACTGGGGTTGTTTACAATGTAAAGATGGTGACTTGGTTTGGGCCTTGCCGTCCGTTATAATGGAGATGGCGAAATTATATTAGGAGACACCAGCGCATGCTTTTCTAAACAAACTATAAACTATAGAACATCGCAAGTCTGGCTTCCATTTGGTGTCCAGTCTAGCTATGACATATTCTTGGTCTTGTCTTGTTAATGATCTTTAAACATTTGTGGAAGGGAAACTGATGGACGCCGATAGGGCAGGTTCGATCAATGCGATCTCTAGGTGAGATCTCCAACTGGTAGACCTTTATTTGCTGATGATGATCACTTCACATATTTTTATAATTAAAACACGCGAACAAACGAGCGAGTCGTTCATCTGTTAGTAAGCGTTACGCTTGCTCATAAGAACCTGGCGTTGGTCATAATAACACACAATAATACCTAATTTATGTAGTGCTCATAGTTTTAGACATAATTAAGTTTCGATATCACTCTAATTTCATTAGCTTCAACGCCTTTCAAACTGGAACTCAGTATATTTGCACACTACTGTTAAGAGGCAGAAATAAGTGCTGTGGTGGTATCTACCTAGACGGTCTGCGACTACAGATACCTTCAACCAGTATACACCTTAATATACTTAAATACGTACAAACACGTACACTACTCTCGCACTTATATCAAGATGCTTCCTTAAGTTCTATTTAAGTTTTTGTAAATTAAATTTAGTAGAATAGTATAATAGTTTCATTAAGTTAAATATGATCTACTGTATGTGTTATATGATCATGTGTGATATGATCACATGTATCTAACATAGCATAATTTAAATCAAACGGCAGCTGTCTTAAGATCTGTAACTACAACCATCTTTTTAATAAAGATTTTGTTTATTTATGAGGTTCCATTTTAACTATTGTGGCAAACTGTTATTTTAGTTTTAATGTCTGTGGTACCGGTTTAAAGAACACATTATTGGTGCATAATTGATACAATAAGCTGCAAGCGCGGTCAATTGGTCTGCAGTTAATCAAATCCAATGCGAAAGGTCAAGTTGATAACCAATCTCCTGATATTGTGCTTTTTTATTCACTCAGCTCAAGGTTAACATGTCAATGCACAGATTATGCTAATATTAATATAAATTGATACCGTTTCTTCTTCTTCTTCTAACACTTCGCCGGATATTTATAGATATTTTATATATATTAAAATATGTTTTTGATGTTGCTTATATTATTCTTTTTCTTCTTAAGGTGCCTCTCCGACTAGCGGAGGTTGGCTGAAATATTAGACTATTATTAAATGAGCGTTAAATACAGTAATATATATATATCTCACGAGATCTCCCAAACTCTTAAACGTAACCAACTACTGGTGATGATAGTAAGTGGCTCCAAGATATTAAGCAGTTTCCACGAACAACTATGATTACTCTTTTGTATGTAGGTAAATGAATAATTTTTTAAACACGTAAAAAAAGAATTGGTTAATACATTTTTAAGTGTGCAGTGTGCATACTCTACTGCAAATCTCTATGCACGTCTTGATATGCTTAAGGAGGAGTATAACTTTTTAATTCACGTCTCAATTTATAAAATTATCTACTCAGTATTCAATACAGTGATGGCTCATTTTAAATATAAAGTACTAATAGAGACTTTAACATAAATATTCCTGTTTTTCTGAACAGAAAGACAAGTAAGGAATTATTATTAATTTATTCTCTATATATAAATATCTACGTCTATCGGTACGCGGCCGACACTCGAGGATATTACTGCTCCATCGGCGGGCTATCTTTTAAGTAATGGGCCTTGCCACTGCCACTTGAGTATAGCAATCTTTTCAGCTATGTCGGTGACCGTTCTTTTGCGGATCTCCACATTTCTGATCCGATCGCGCAGAAAAACTCCCAGCGGCGTCTTCTCCATTGCCCCTTGGGTGGTGCCGGTTAAAGTAGTGTTAGGAGGCCCCCCATAAGAAGGTCCGACTATCTGGTGGGAATCGCGGGAAGCAACTGGATGCGGGCAACGCGGGAGCGATCGATGTGGAGATCTTTAGGGGAGGCCTATGTCCAGCTGTGGACGTGTATCGGATGATGATGATATAATTATGTATGTATTAATGAATAATATATATTAGTAACCCAATAAAAAAAATCGACTTTTTTTCTGCATTAACTAATTATATATTCAAAGCTACCTGACAGCATACAATAAATACGCTTTAGCGGGCAACATTTTATCAGAATAGGTGTGGTCATGTAATAAATAGTTTTGTTATTATTGTCGCTATAATATAGTGGAATGTATTTAATATTGTTTTAGAAAATGTAAATTTCAATATTTATATGAGAATCTATTGCTTATTGCTAATCGCGAATTTCTACCACCAGCAGCGCCTACTGCTGTCCTCAAACAGTAGTGCGCAAACTTTAATGTGTACCGAATTGAATTGCGCTGTAGCTACTGAAATTACTGGGATAACGAGACTCCATATCTTAGGTCTCAGGCGACGAGCGTTATGTGGTGCAGAATATATAATCCTAACTAGAGCCACGTCGTTATGGACAGGCGTATCACTTACCATAACGTGAACGTATCGTTCGTCTCGTCGCTTAGTTAAATACAAAAAAAAATCATAATCATCATCAATCTATAGATGTCCACTGCTGGACATAGGCCTCTCCCAAAGATATTCACACCGATCGGTCCGTCGTTTATAGAGGTTCATTTTGGGAGATTTGGGCTATTTCCCACCGCGCTGACACAGTACGGGTTGGGATGAACCCAAGTCTCGTTTGTTGATAAGTAGGGTTTACCATGAGTAAGTGAGTTTTGCTTGGGTCTCAGGAGTTGTTATGGTGGGCTTCATACATCAAAAAAAAAAACTGCTTAAATAAATTAAATAATTTCTATTAGCTATCATATAAATACTTAACACAATTATTTGTATATACTAGTATTTGACTACGATCCCACCTCATGATAAGCGGCTATTTAGTCTTTAGTGGCAAAGCGCACTAGTCTAGAAGTGGCCTATTCACTTAATTTTTCACCCAATAAATTAACCGCGACGTATTCATAATATTTCTGTATATGTATTAACTTTTAACGTTATTAGAATAAATATATTAAATGGCTCTCTGTAATAACGCAGCCCATTAAACGCAATAAAGGACCGTATGCTTCCTTCATAAATTAACAACAAAAAACTATTTTAATTTCATTAATTACTTAAATTACCTTTTATTGGCTATAAAAGTATCTTATATTAGAATTTATGCATCGCCACAGTTATAAATACACGTCCTCGATGGACGCGTTATAACGACCGTTATTTATGTGGGATGGAAATAATAGGTGAAGCTTATAATCAATACTACTTGTTTCTATCGCCAAACAGTAGTGAGCATATATTACTGTGTTCCAGTTTGAAGGGCGTTTGTAGCTAGTGGAATTACGGAGGTAAAGAGAATATCAGATGTGGTGTGCTGTGTATAACCCTAGCTAGCGTTGATATTAATTGTAATATACCATTAGGATCATCTCGATAGTATCATCGTGTCGTAAAATAAAAAAAAATATATTGAACACTTGTTAAAGTAGCTTTCTTTCTCTCTCTTATCTGTAGGTTTGTTGTTATATAAAAAGGAGTGAACTAAGTTTGGGTTATGAAAATGTAGCGTTACATATTAGGGGGACCGGAAAGTAATGTCGTTTTCTTACGCTAAATACAAACACATACATTTTTAACGAGTCTTTATTTTTAATCAATGATGTATTCCCCATCATTGTCAATAACCTTTTGCCATCTAGTGAGTAAATTTTCAATCCCTGATCGATAAAAATTAATTGGTTTTTCGGCAAAATATCTAGAGATGGCATTTTGGATATCATCCAAATTTGCAAATGTTTTGCCACTTAAAAAGTGTTGCAGCGCTCGGAATAAGTGGAAATCCGATGGTGCAACATCGGGCGAATATGGTGGATGAGGCAGCACCTCCCACCCCAATTCATTAATTTTTTCTAGAGTTCGCCTTGCGCAGTGCGGTCTTGCATTGTCATGTTGGAGAATGACGCCTTTTCGGTTGACAATCGCTGGCCACTTTTCAATTAAAGATTGATTGACTCGCTGCAATTGTTCGCTGTAGAGGTCTGCAGTAACAGTTTCTCCAGGTTTCAGTAATTCAAAATGAACAATGCCGCGAATACTCCACCAAACACACAAAAGCGCTTTTTTGGGGTGTAAACCTGGCTTAGCAGTACTCCGAGGGATTTCATTTGGAGAGAGCCACTGCCTTTTGCGTTTTGGGTTATCATACAGGACCCATTTCTCATCTCCTGTGATCAAGCGATCAAAAAACGCTTCTGTGTTGTGTCGTTGAAGCAATAAGTTGCATGTGATTGATCGGTTAGCCTTATTCTGTTCGGACAGATTATGCGGGACCCAAACACCTGCTCTGCTTACTTTTCCAATCTGCTTCAAATGTTCTTGGATGGTCGACCAAGGTTTGTTGAGACTGTTTGACAATTCCTCGATCGTCTGACACGGATTTGCTTCCACTTCCGCCCTTAACACGTCGTTGTCTAACGCTGATGGTCTTCCTGATCGATACGAGTCGGAAAGATCAAAATTACCCGATTTGAACTTGGAAAACCACCTTTGGCATTTACGAATGTCCAGTGCATTTGGATAAACATCGCAAATGTTTTTGGTAGCAACTGTTGCGTTATTTCCCTTGCGAAACTCAAAGAGCATGCAATGCCGGATGTGTACCTCTTCTGGTATTTGGCTGGCCATTTTACCCAAAATTACAAAAAAAAATTGTAATTCAATTGTCTATAAGTAAAGAAATCACTATAACCTCACAATGTCTTTGGTACGCCTCTGAACAAAACAATGAGCTGACAAATGACAATCAAGTATTGGCATGCGCATAAACGACATTACTTTCCGGTCCCCCTATTATTTAATAAGGTCGAAAAGTATAGATAAGCTTAATACAAATAAGGCATATAATATTAGAAAAAGAGAGCGGCGTAAGAAGGGTGTAGAAAAACGCAGTATACAAAATTAACATTCATAAGACTAATATGTATATTTGTAATATAATATTGAAAAGCTGTTTTTCATAATAATTACTTTATTAACGTGCCACCTTCCCTCTCATATAAATATGCAACAATTTTTTTCTATAATATTTTTACGGGTACATTCACAGTAGCACTGACAAATGTTTTACCCCTTAGTAGGTTTATTAAAACACTGGGTGTTCCCCGCCTGTTTTGTTGGTCGTAACACCCCTTTGGGGAACGAATTTTGTAAAATCCATTCTAACCCTACCTATAAATGACAGAAGCAATATCTATACTAAATTTTGAGTGTTTACGTGTAATCGTTTCGGAGATCTAGGGATGAGAGAATGAATCATTGGATACTCCCATGTATTTATTATATATGATTAAGTTTCTTTACACGTCACGCCCTTATAAGTTACATATGAAAGTATTAAAAGTTTAAATTTATTGTTAGCTTATACAACACTTTATTTACCCCATACTCTAATTAGTTATGACTGTTAGACTACCTGCAATAAATTTAATAGTCATTAAAGACCGGGGACGTACAGATGAAAGTAAATGTTTCAGCGTGTCGCGTTTAAGTATCCCTCTAATTCACTACACGCATTATTGATACCGTATGGGTGAGAACATTTTTTTTTTTTTTTTATTTAAACCCCTCTCCGTGGATGGGAGCCGCCGATCCGAAGACCATCTCCGGCTTAATGTGAAGTTTTCGAAATTAAATTAGTGTCACAAACCGCCGAATGATTTGTTAATGTCGCTCGACGACGGGATTTATGCGATCCGCTTACCTAAACGAGTATGGCCATCATTATCATTATGTTAAAGAATTGAAACAAAAAGAAACCTCGAAAGTATTTGTTTAGTGTGTTGGTCAGTTTGATAGTGTCAAAATTTTGACCAGTATGACCAACATTACCATAACGACATAATTTTTAATGTTTCGTACGACCGTTGTATATACGTTTTGATTTTCATTTAATGTTTATTAATATTTAATCGAGAGTACTTTAAAGCTTTGGTTCTCAAACTTTTTACTCACAGCTTATATGTCGGTGAAAAATAAAACTGTTTGAATGATTTTTTTTTCGTGTTAATGAGAAGTTTAGTTAATTTTTATTACAGCTGTTGAGACAGAATGAGTGTAGTGATGACACATTGCGAATTCGTCTACATCTTCAAGTAATTTTCATTAAAAAAATTACTTATCTAACAAAAATCTGAAGTAGCACCCAAGATAGGAATCCTAGGCTCTAAGGGAATGGAGTTATTAAAAAGTTAAACTGTTTTTAGCTTTATCGGTTTTAGTACGGAGTGTAATATAATTTACATATTTCGGTGCATGTTCATAAAGTTGGTGATACAAGTTGTAATAACTTTGGTTAGAATTTCTAATAATGAATTAGAAATATACTTAATATCCTGTCTATTCGTTATACGTAAGGATTTCGTAAAATCTATATAAAGTTTTCATTGTAATTTCACAAAATATAAGAGAAGTTCAGCGGCCGAATAACACTGTAACAATGGTCGACGGTTGTTAATTTGTTATGCGTTAGAATATTAAAACTTCTCGTGTGGAAGTAAGAACCTTTCCTCGCTACAGTTTCTTTCTGGTGCCGTTATACGAATAACTGATGAGCACACACACCTTCACACGAACACGCGGCGGGGCGGATAGCGTGCCCATAAATTATGCCCTGCCTCGGCGGGGGATTTCTGAATTTGCGAGCATAGGGGTAATGGACCCGATAATCGAAAAGGGGAAGTAAACGTCGAGTATGGTATTATACTATTTATTAGTTTCGGTTGCGAATATGTGTATTCCACTTTTCCTTTTCTTTGTTTGTTATTGTATTAATTTTTACATTAAGCCGTGGAACCTGGGTTCTCTAGCTCAGTATCAGATGAGCTGTCTATATCGAAAAATGACTAACGAAGCGATATGTATGACCAAAGAACAAAGAGTATTACAATTATTCGTAATACAGAATAAATTAATAATTTTCAACTATATGTTTATTTAACCAATGAAACTACGAGAGAGATGATCACTTGATAGTATTATACTCGTGCACATAACAGTGTGGCGCTAGTTGGAAGATATACACAGCTTCGCATTGTCCTCGTCGCCTTGACACTTTTGATATTAAGTTTCTTCACCCAAGTAATTTCACTAGCTATAACGTACTTCATACCAGAATACAGCAATGTCTGCACAGTACGGTTGGGCGGCAGAATTTGGAGCTACGGAGCTGATGATCTATTACTAGTAACTTAATTGGAATTTTATAAAAACAGTTAATTGTTATATAAGAAAAGAAATCGGATTGAATTAATTTAATAGTTCAAAGGTAAAGATGATCCGTGAGGACAAAGACATGAGGACATCTGTTACCTCCCTTATATTTATCGTGGATGCTAAAAACACTCAAAATGATGATTTACAAGTGATTATAATGTATGTATCCTAGGTTCAATCGTCAACTAAAAATTTTTGTATTTATTTTAACCGTCAATACTATAATATTGATATATTGTTGTAAGTGAAATTGAACAGAGTTCATAAAAATGAAAAGGTATATTTTTAAAGGACTTCCTTTTTATTCGCACATCAAACGTGAGGGTAAAAAAAGCCGTACCCAATCAAGTAGGCAATCGTTGAATGGCCCTCCGAAGCAATTGGAAATCTCATAAGCAGTCTTTGTGTAGGCTCTACATCGTAAGATCCCGATCTTTTATGTGACAAAAGTGTCCCTTTTAAGTTCTTAATTGTGTTTGTCGAACCATGAAAAGTGTGCACTCACCATCAGGTGTTGTCCTGTAAAGAACACAATTTTTTTTATAAAGAATTATTACTAAGTAATTCATGTAAGATTGATCCGTTTATGAAATATAGAGTAATGAAACTATTCCGATGAATTGTCTGTGCAATTTTGCTCCGCTTCATCATTATCGGCCGATAGACGCCTGTTGCTAGATATAGATCTCCCCCAACAACAGCTCCGCTTCTTCTAGTATTATTATGTTAAAAAAGTCATCATAGTATTTTGGAGGTGCACATTATCATGAGATTTATGATTGACAGAAATTTTTAATGGCGTCTTGTAACTTATGTAAAGTACAACATTGTCATAAGCAAATGCATTGCCTTCTAAAAGATGCCAAGCATTTGTTGCTCCTTCCCTCGTCCTTTTATATTTAAACTATATTATCGTTTGACTGACAACAAAATGCAATAATCTAGCTCAACTTTAGGGTCCTTAAAATAGAAAGGAGATTAAACTTTATGGATTATTGGATTGAAAATAAACTGGCGACAGACGGCAGGGACGCTGTGACTATTTGTCAAAGGTTTATAAACGTAAACCGTTTAATACATACAATTTAGTTTACTTAGTTTTTAACTAATAAAATCTTAAATGTTTTAGCTATATATACAAAATATTCTAGCTCTCATTTGTTGAATCATTGTACAATTAAGAGTGGTTTTCTTAACTTAACAAATAACTCAACGTCCTCATTGTCCTATTGATGTTACTAAATCAATTTCTAGTACAATTTTAAAATATGGTTTTCTAATGTTTCTTCTATGTATGCTATTTCCTTCATCCCCTATTTTTATTACTCTTTTATACAAACAGCTTTTTAGGCTCATTTATTCCCTAGGCTTATGTTATATATAAAGTATATAAAGATATTTGCCTTATTGTTGTGTCTTATATGTATATTTATTTATAACCTTATTCGCTACGTATATTCAATATATTAGAAAATTATCTCGTAATCAAAATAGGTTATACACATACGTTGTTTTATATACACATATATAAATTAATTATTTTGTTTGACGGTACCACCCGGTTCACTTCCTACAGAGTGTGTCGGTCGCGTCCTGTGTGAAAGGAGCGTACGTCGAGCTCTCAATAGTGCATTAATAGTCCTCATCACGTATCAGGGTGTACTCAGACGGGAGACGTCACGCGTCTCCCTTCCGGCGCTGACTGCTGCCGACTTAATGACATACACACGGGGAGACGAGACGGAGGAATTTTAAAAGCGGCATCTAATGCAAATGCCTTTGTTGCCCCGGAGACCGCGGATGTGTTTGGATTGTGAGCTATTTGTAGTCGCAAGCGTCAATCTATCGCTCCCGTGTCAACGTCTGCCCTTGGCTTTCAAACTGCATTGTTACAACGCTTTACACCAACCTCTCAATTAAATAATCCCAAGTATATAAATAAAACTATTTTGAGTTCTATTCTCCATAGGGTTTTACCATTTAAAAACCATACCAATACGAATTGTATAGTATTCAACCGCTTTTCATGGGAGTGATGAGCCGCAAGGAAACATCAGGTGATGTGTCAATGATTTCGCTGGTTTTCATCATTGTTTCAAGTGCGAATTATGAAAAGATTCATAGCTTATATAATTGTTGAAACATTTCCAATGCGTACAATTTTTTTAGATATTCATTGTTTAATCTACAAACGTTTCTTTTACAAAAAAAGTAATTTTTCTTAAGCTGAGGGCATTTCTTTACAAACGTCGGCCCGATACTTTAGGGGACCGGCACCTAATCGATCACATGGCGTGACATAACATTTTTCTGGCCGTATAAAATTGTGTTAATAACCTTGGCCTTAAATATTAGTCATGGCCAGAATATTGCGGTAGCGACTCCTCTAATGTTTATTCCTAATATCGGAACTATTGTAAGGAAAACGATTTTTACTCGATCAAGCGGCGAGAGAAACATGGAGCCTGATTTGGCTTCAAGATCAATATGTTGTCGTGTTACTTCAGAATTGTACTTGCTATCATTATTACCTACTAG
The DNA here is from genome assembly GCA_033220335.2 of Troides aeacus. Lineage (NCBI taxonomy): Eukaryota > Metazoa > Arthropoda > Insecta > Lepidoptera > Papilionidae > Troides > Troides aeacus. Next base: position 9,455,923 of record CM067272.1, on the reverse strand, counting down.
GATTGATGATGAATTTCCATTCGTTTGCAAAGAATTAATTTAAAAAATCCTCTTCCTCATGAAAAGGCATTATACAGTACTATGTAATTGTTAAGCCATATATACACATTTTGCCTTTAGGAAGTATTTGTATTATTATTTCTCCTTCTCTTTCTATTCTCATATGTATCTTAAATTTTTCCTCACCCTCTTCCTCTTCCTCATAATTATATAAAATAGTAATGTTTATACATTTCTATGTGGTGGCAGATATAAGAGCTGCGGTGGTACCAGCACGGTATCCAGCAATAGACACCCACAAACAGTACATATCATTTGATAAACATTCTTGATACTTTTATTTCACTTCACTCGTTATTTCAGTAAAATTTATTCAATCTCATGCATAAAACATAGAAGAGCCCGCACCAAACAATGCCATCTTCCCTTTACATTATTTTTGTGAATGTAAGGATTCTTCACCGTCTCCCAAATTTAAATTATCCTTTAAAGTTACCAGTGAAGAAACGATTCCTTTTCACTCGAAAGTAAGTAATCTTTTTCGCATTAAACTTTGAGAGACTTCCCACTGTTTTATACTCAATCCTTTCTTTGTTATCGCATAAAATGGAAAATAATTTAGACGGTCGGTATAACGCCGAGTATTGTTTTCGCTACCGGTTTTCCTTTTGGAAGGAGTTTTAGATATACGCATATAATGAATATGGAGAAACTATATATATAACTTGTGTATATTTTGTGGCACTTTGTTCACTAGCGTCGTTATTAAACGTATGGTAATGAAAGGCTATTAAAAACAGTAACTGTGTATAATTACAGCAACTACTCAGTTATAGTATAAAGTATATATTTAATTATGCGACCGGTTGTAAGTGAATTATAATTATTTTATAAGGGAAACTATACATTAACTTTAACCCGAGCTAACTACAAAATAAACTATTCAATTTGTTTTATAATTTAATTCATAACTTGTGTAAGTTGCTCGTATTACACGTCTCTCGATTAACACGGCACTCAAATAACACGATTTCGTTTTTATATAGTTTTTAAATAATAATGTTTTTTTAGGGGTGTAAGTTCCCCCACAACAACACACGGGATCGCCAACCTTACCTGCTCGTGGTGCACACTGCTAATCAACAAACGAGGCTGTGGCACCCACCACCCCGCATTGGGCCAGCATGGTTGGAATGGCCCAAATCCCCTTATATGAATCCCTACTCGATCGATGTAGGAATATTTAGAGGTCTATGTCCAGCAATGGACGTCTATCGGCTGATGATGATGATGAATGATTTTTTTAAAGAAAATAATAAATTCTATTATAATATCTTCGAGTGCATACTATCAGACTAAGACCAAAAACAAATTTGTTGTTATTTAAAAATCGTGTATAAGTGAAATCGTGTTATTAGGATGTCGTGCGAAGTGAGTGACGGTTGTACTTTGTAATTTTTATTTTGTTGAAAAAAATTTTTTTATGAATATTAAAAAATAGTATACAGTATACATAAATAAGTAGAGTATATAGTAATACATAAATAAGTATAGTAAAAATAGTATACACAAACATATTATATAATTATGTACTCGTATATGTATACTTTTTAATTTTAAGATAAGACTTGTGAATCATTCAACCACTGGCTAAAAGGAGTTTAAGTTTCTTGTTTATTTCTTGTAAATGAGTTAAATAACGCAATCAGTGAGGTTAAAGTAATAGATTAAAGTAAAGTACGTAACAGATGGACAAAGGGTTACCGGGGGCCTCCCGGCGACTGGCTATAATGAACCGTGCTAGGGGCGGACGGGCTCCATTGTCTGCGAAAGTAGAGGGTTACATCTCGCCTTTGACGTTAAAATCTCAATCAAACTTATTAACTAGCGGCAACGAGACACCTAACAAAAAGTGATTAACTTCTTGCTTGTTAAACACGTTTTAAACTCGTCTGCGTCCTTTTCGTCACAAAACTTTTTTTTATTTCTTTTTTACATTACCATTTACTTATAAACATTTTGTGTTCCTAGCATCTCAACGAACAGAAGTTCTACTGATTTTACATTAGCTATCAAATGCTAAGGATTAAATAAAATTATAGGCTTTAAGTAAAGGAGGAAATAAATTAAACATTTGAAAGTGACCTATATGTGATATTTCGATTTGTTAACAAATTCCAGTTTTCAGTTATCCGATTATACACAACCGCATCCTGTATGTTGGTTGACACGTCCACATTTGAATTGATTCATTTGTGTATATTGTGTTTAAAAAACTTATTTACAATTTTTCTATTAGTTTTCGTAAATAACAAACGATAATTAAAATAAACTAAGTATCCATATAAACTATTAAAAAAATGCAAAAACAGTCTTTACTGTTCCTACCCTTTATTTTTATTAACTGTTAAGTGGGTTGATCGATTTTATAGTTATCATTGACTCGATTTTTCTTGACCGTGTTGACAAGTTACACCAGGCTGTCTACATACGATGGAAGTCCACTGTTGGTCATAAACAAAAGATGAATTGAGAAGATAGATCCATTGGTTGAGATGATGTTATGATTCTAAGAATAAATTTAACAATTTGGCAATTAAGTCAATTTACTACCAATTCAGCAATAGTCAAAGTACTTTTGAGTAACTTGAGTGATTAATATTTAGATAGGTTTAGAGAGCTAGGGTGAGCAGTGCTTATTTGTATGGAAACCACGCCCCTGAATGGACTTAAAGTATCCAGTACCTTTCAGCTCTGTTTCTATATGTACTGGTGGTAGGTTTTTGTTAGCAGAGATCGTCTAAGAAGATACCACTGGAACGCTTTTTCCTGTTTACAAATAGTAGTGTTAAAACCTTAATTTGTTCCTGTTTGAAGTACGTTGTAAGTAGTAAAATTACTAGAGTGACATCACCACCGTTATCAACCTATGTCAATCCACTGCTGGATCTAGGCCTTGCCTGATATCTTCCACCGAATGCGATCCTCACTTTTCCGCATCCATCTATTTACTTATATTTATTAACCCATGTGTATTTCAAGTTTATGTTACTTATGAAATATTTATTTCAGTTTCATTTATTTTAAAAACGTACAAAGGTTCGTGTAATAAGCGATTTCTTAAAATTCCTTTCCCGGTCGAGCCTTGACCCCCAACTTGGAGCAATTACCGTACAACTTTATCTTCGTCGGCTATGATGATCCAATTTGAATTTTCACGAAGTTTCGTATTAGTCATCATTTATTGTATACGTACTGGATGATTATTACTTTATGCGAATTTTATTACTATTTAGATTATCTATTTGATAAATATTATTCTTCACACTGAAATATAACCCAAAACCTTTCTCCCAGATCTTTTGCCGAGTAGTACTTTAGTGCTTCTGAAATTTCTTTAATAATGTCCTTTCTCTTCTATTTTCTCACGGTAGTACTCTACCTATTTTGCATGAAGGCCACAAACATATGTTAATCATGACGCGGCCGGAAAAAATAATTAGGTAATGATTTCTCAGGATTTCTTAATTCTACCATCTGTAAAAACATGGAGATATCCTGAGATTCATTGATTCAGAACGAGGTCTCCGAAACTATTATATGTAAACACTCAAAATTTGGTAGAGACATTGTTTCTGCCATTTAGAGGGCAGCTAAGAATGAATCTTAAAATTACCCTCCCCCAAAGAGAGTTGCGCGGGTGTCATGGCCAGAAAAGTGAGCGAAGAATAGATGGTATTTTAACATTACTTATGGGCTCAATTTTTTTTAATGAGTGTAAGATTCAATGAACGGTTTAAAATTAAGTAATACCAGATGGGCTAAATCACAGGAAAACGGCGGGTTGAAATTTGAGTAGATTTGGTTTACTGTGATACGTTTCACCATAGATTACCATATAGAAAATATCTTTAGATGTCAAGCTCGCGTTCTGTATCAATTTTGTTTTATACTCTGTCGTTTTGATATAATTGTGTATTTCTTGTCAACATTAAAATTATAATTGTCGTTGCGTTGTAATTAGTGGAAAGTTACGGAGATTTAATAGTATTTTTTCTTCAGGCGCAGGTTCCCACCAGCTCCATTGCTTTCGACTGATCAAAATTCATTTGGCACACGCAGCCCGACGACTTTTTGCTCGTCACGATCTCTCGCCAAACGTTACGTAAGAATCGGTTCGCGGTTCGTTCCTCATTCGGTTGCCGCCTTCACATAAATTATCCAGTGTAATAAACTCTTGTTACTTGAAATCATTTTTTTTTGTCTCACAATTCGAAGAAATTACCCGTTACCTTATTTGTAAGTGTATAAGTTTTTGTTTATGAAATTGTAATTGTATGATGATGCTTCAGCTTTTATACTTTTTGGTAGTTGGGTGATAAACACAACTAAATTTAACTTATATTATTTATTTTTTTATATATTATCACGACTTTTTCCCAGTAGGGGTAGGTAGAGGTGATGAATAAACACTTACTTTTCGCCAGATGTGGTCAGATTAGGTCCCATGTAACAGGGGGCGAGCCTGTTGCCACTTTACTGAGGCCATTACACGCACACAAAGATGATATCAGTGTGCGGGTTTCCTCACGATGTTTTCCTTCACCGTTTGTATCTCGCTGTTGTAGCTATGTACATGCCGAGATTCGAACCCGCGACCTACGGAATGAAAGCCACACGTTCTAACCATTAGGTCAGCGAGTTATAACTAATATTAATATATATATAAAATTCGATTACAATAAATTTTTTCCCTACAAAGCGATGATACGAGAGGGATACGTTCACCACATGGTAACTCGCCTGCCCATATCAACGTAGCTCTAGCTAGTATGAACATACACACACAAGATGTTGTGTGGTTATGTTTACATAAGATTTTCATGACGGTAAAGATTAAGTATTGTATTAGTATATATTGAAAGCGTAACTTTTTATAATTGTATCGAAAAAAGTAAGAAAAGAAATCTTCGATATTAACATTAACATTTAAAGGTTATGCATCTTTAAGGGTAAATGTTAACATGTACGTGAAGTTTTTTTTAAGATTCATATTTTATATAGGCTATAAAGAAACCTGTGTTAACTTTTTTAGTTTTACTGCTTTTGACGAGTGTAGAATTTAGCTAATCAAATGTGTTACCTACATCGTTACGATCTAGGAAATGTGAAAATGGTCATTACACCGCTAAAAGCGTTGATATGATATCATTAACCGACAGTCACGCGAAGTTAAGTTCACATGCGGAAATAACTGTGGTTATTAAAAAATTACTTTTATTATAAACAAGTTTGTTTGATATCATTGAATTATTGATAGAAACTCAGTAATGTGGATTCCATTACATTTTTAAATTTGAACTGGAAATTGATCTTCAGCTGGGGCCATTTTCCGGTTTTTGTTCATAGATAACTACGCTTTTAACTCAGTGCTAAATTTTGATATTTCTATATAGAGTGGATATCTATAGGAAGATATATGATGAAAAATTGTCGTAAAGTTTAGAAAAATCTTATATTTCTTTAACTCCAAATATCGCTTTTTTAATCGGAATTAGCTGTTTCCTACCCTCTTTGCTGGCTGTAACACTCCCGCACCTTTTTTGGGGAAGGAAGTTTGTGAAATCCAATTTAGTAGACCTCTAAATGGCAGAAGCAATTTCTTTACAAACTTTTCAGTCTTCATGTGTGTGAGTCTTCTTATGTGTTATAACTATCTCCGATAACTATCTTATGATAGTTATCGGAGATCTCGTGATGTGTGCTCTATATAAATTTATATATATACACTTTAGCCAGCCGTATATATGTATAGATATATACTCTTTGTCCGACAACTTTTATCGGTGAAAGAATTTTGTAAAATCCGTTCTTAGTTGATATGTACTCGGCAAACGGAATATTCTTATAAAATTTCAAGTCTGTAAACCTTATGGTTCCAGAGATATCGTTGTATCTACATAGATGGAAATCTCTTATATATATACAATGAAGATAAGTGAGAGCAGGTATTAAAAATGTCCTGAATATTGTTAGTATTATTTAAGTTAACAATAAATTATCCGATCAGTATGTAAGATTACAATATCCTTTCATCATTATCAGCCGATAGACGTAAAGTGTGTTTTATGGTTCAAGAAATTGATTTTGTAGCATACTAACTTGAGTTCAAACTTGATCTTTTTTTAACTATATGTGTAAAAATATTATACTTGTTTTGATGTTTTTATAGATATGTTCATAGATTCGATACCTAGCTAGTAATCGCTTTTAGAATGGTTAAATTTAACTGTTAATCGTACAATTAGCGTCGAGGTGCTTGTGTTAGGAAATCATTTGTATCGAATAGCTCGCGTTGAAATGTTCGCTTCGTTTTGGTTGTGAGTTATTCACGATTACACTCACGGACATATTACACTTGTTAAGATCACTTTTGGATCTTGTGCAACGGTAATATGATTCACAAGAGGGTATTAATGCACTCGAATGTAAGTGGGGGGGAACGGTTGAGACGTGGCGCCGAAAATACTCCCTCGTGCGTTCCTATCGATATTATTTTCTTTTCCGTTGACAGGTATTTAGGATAGGCGTCACTTGAATAACGGCGTATATATGTTGTCCTAATTTATTATTTTCCGCAAAGATAAATTACTACTGATCTACCGTCATTTCTCTGTTACTGAAGACCGTCTAGCTAGGTTGGTAGGGCATTGAGAGAGTCCTGCAGTATCGAGGTTTTTTTGTGAATGGACTAGAAGTATACAATGTTTTTTTATTCAACAAGATGAGCCGATCGTTCACTTGATGGTAAGTTATACATCAACAACGTGGCGCCTTTTAGAATGGTACTGCATCACTTTGTACTTTCGCTTTGAGACATATAATGCTTCGATACCTAAGCAATTTCATTATCTGCTGCGTCCTTCAAACCGTAGCTCGGTAATGTTTGGACACTACTGTTCGTCGGCTGAATTAGACGCTGCTGCGGTAGTACCTATATTAAGAGTCTCCACCTGCAAACTGTAAATACCTTTCATGTTTTTGCTTAAATCGAATAGGTAATTTATAAACATACAGCTCTATAGTCTCGGGCTAGTAAGAATAGGACTGAGATAAGCCCTGCCTGTCGTAAAGGGCGACTGAAAGGGTCTAGGAGTTTCGCGAGGCTTGAGTGTGGGGGCCTTTATCGTTCAACAAGCGAACCTGCATGGCTCAGAGATTGTGTCTCGGAGGGTTAAGTCTATCCTCAGAGACGTGTTAACACAAAGTGTAGGGGCAAGGGGCACCGGTGCGTTCTATAAGAGATCCCGGAGCCTCTCCGAATGCACTGATGCAGACCACCGAGGGGGTTTTAGTGAGTAAGAATTTCACATCACCCTGACTCCTCCCCTCGAAGTAGGTAGGGTATCTTTTGAAGATTTACCCCTAGAAACACGAAAAGGTACCACTGTCGAGGCTTGCACAGAGATTTAGGGTGGGGCATGCAAACCACACCCGAAATCTGTATGCTTATCTATAGTTAAAAATAAATTCAAGAATTTAGCAGTTTCAAGTCAATTTAGAACCAATTTCACAATAGTGGAAGCATAATTATATACCTTTGGAGTAACTTGAGACATTTTTTTAGATAGGTCTAAGGAGCTAAGAATTAAGTGTTTATTTGCCTGTATAGAGTGCAAACCACTGGTACCAGCGCAGCTCCTATTTCGGCAGTTATACAGTAGTCTGCTAACATTACCGTGTTCCGGTTTGTCTTTTTCTTAAAGTGCCTCTCCAATTGGTGAAGGTTGGCGATCAGCGAGGTACAGTCCTTTCTGTCACTGGTTCGGCGGAACAATTCGGACGTCCCAGATATGCCGATTATTGAGGCAACGAATTCTAACATATCTTGAAGAGAAGGAGACAATGCGTTTCTATGTAAATCGTACTTAACTAGCGCCATATTTATCAGTATAACATTTAGGTGACCTTTTCGTTCGTCTCGTTACTTCAACGAATAAAGAAATATAGTAAGTGTTACCACGGGAAGCTATTATCCATCAGACTGCTTCATGATAAAATTATTTCACTCTCGTTATTTGTTTTAGATTTGAACCGTGGATAACTTTTTTTTATCGATACTAAACATTTTAAATTTATTAGTATTCATTCTGTTTACTAGTACCACTGTATAGCCTATGTATTAAATAGTTTTACGCATATCCGTTATTTTCTACAGTTTATTTTTAAACGACATGTAAGTAATCCTGCAATCATACCTTAAAAGACAGTAAAGGTGTTGCGTTTTAAAATAGCTTTATGTTCTTTTTATTCATATGAATGGGAAGTAGTGCCCTTAAATACCACCATGGGACTAATAAACGTACGTTGATTAATCTATTACTTACTCCCTACTACATTTCTGTTTTTCAACACTGTGGCGACTTTCGGGCTTAAATATTTCACGATACATTTGTTTGGTTTATGTCTTTTGTTATAAAGTTTAAGGAAATGCGATTACAATATTATTTATATGAATCTATGTTCGTACACTTCCGGTAAAGTATTTTTTTTTACCCTGATATTGTTTAAACCAGATGAAATTATTGTTATCTAGTTTTTTTCGAATATAAGCTATTTAATTTGTCGTATTAGTAAAGCGATTATGGTTTATATCTTTGAAATATTTTCTATACCTTTATGTACTTAGATTTTAATTACAACATAAAATAGCCATACACATGGTATACGAATAGGTATGTGTTAAATGTATAGAAAAAGAAACTCGGAGAAATCCAATTAAAAGCCTAGGTTGAAATATATCGCATACGCACATGTGCCAATTATCGGCGTAATCTGTCTCCTGAATGAAAGTTGGTTAATACTTGAGCTTTTTTAACGTAATGATGTTACTACTTAAACTTGACTAACCAGGGTAACCTATAAGCTACTCTATCCAACTATTTGCTATAAAACGTTAGTGTGTGTGTCTGTGATTCTATACCAAGTAATCATGATTATCTCGATTCTGATGATTTATTATGAATCATTACATGGAAAAGAGAGCTGTGTTAACCATCAAATAAGTGATCTCTCTTAAACTTGAAAAAGTGGTTGCTAATGTATGTGGAAGTTAATTATTTATATTTTTAAAGAAAGCAATTCTATACTCCGGAACAGATTTTAAATAGAAAGCGTTGTTACCTATTAGCTGAGTCTATGTGTATGAGGACTAAAAAGCTGATGATCTAGACCTTAGAATATGATTATTTCGTCAAGTTTGATTCTAGGGTTACCCCAGTGACAGGTTTGTGGCAGGATTGTTTCGAATCCGTCTCGCTTGCTACGATTCTTATAATGTTAATCTTCAGGCACAACACTTTCTGTTAGGACCGGAGTATTTTAGTCGCGAACGCTTCACCGTCTTCCGGTTCATTGTTATTAACTATCACATGAAAATGGCATCAAATATCTATTAATAAAAGAATAACAATGGTAATTTCACCAGGCCTTAACGGAAGACTCAGGTAGCGTACCCTATCTCCTTTCCATCGTCGAATACCTAGACACAGGGACGAACATCTTTGTCGTTAAAATTCTATGTATTCGGAGAATTTTTTTTTGTGTCGTAGTAAGTATGAAGTATATAGGAAAATAATAAAAGGATGTGCTGTCCCAAAAGATTTCTAGTTTCTAGAAGACGTGTGCGCTTTATCAATTATAGCGATTTCTGTTAACTGTCTTATGTATAGAATTTTTCTTAAACAAATTGGAACTTATGTAGCTGCTTCACTTAAGAGCACTAACCCAAATGTATGTGAGAATGCACACATATATAAAATATCTTTCGACTGGCTCACTCGCTTTAACATTTGTTTATATTGTATAGGGGTATTGCGTGGGAAAAGGGTTTTCGTTTCGTATTTAAATGAAAGGAATCTGATTTATATTTATTTGGTACCGTCTCTGTGAGGTTTCGGCTGGCTTCTTATTCGCCGGCTGCGAGAGTGTTACTTTCACGGTCGATGGAATTTCCAACTCGATCCTTTCTTTAACATCGTATCATATTATTTCTGTCGAATAATCTCTGGATATAATACTACTCCATTTTGGACATATGAATCTGTTCGTTTATCAGTATTGCAGTTTATCCATGTGTTGCTAAATATAGGCCTTTATAATTGATGGTACTTTTACTTGCCGTGCATGCAATTTGGTTTGGTTGTGTAGGAAAAACTACTGCACTTTAGGAACATGTGACTAAGAACGGACATCCGTTAGAGATATCCGTTCATGGTCGACTGTTACGATACGATGAAGAAAAAGTGGCAGGACGGGTTATCTTAACTGTTCGCCCACACCGAGGAAGATGAGGGTACTTCTGCTTATTACTTCGTCTTTATTACATTTATTTTTTAAAGTTCTAGCAGATATTTTCTTTATCTTCTTTTCACCTTGATACATTTGTTAGAATTATATTAGTTACAGCGTCCTTCAAACATAGTTTAATTTCCGCTGTTAAAAGATTCTTTCTGCTTATATTTCACGTAATATATGACTAGTGGAATATCCAATTAATCCATGTTAAAGAGCAGAAAATGTTGCAACAAACTGAATAAAAGTGTAAAGTTAAAGCCTACTGTTACACAAAAGTGCTTTATCAAGCTTATATTGAGTGTATAATACTGTGTACTGTACACAGTGAACGCTTAACGCTAAAGGAGCCTGGGAAACGGGATGGTTTATTCATTATGCTATACTGCAATTCACTGAAAGTAAACGTGGAGGAACGGTGGAAACCTATCCAGCTTTACGATTCGGAAAGGCACGGGTTCAATCCTCATTACGATTGAGTTTGCTAAAGAAAAAATTTTTGAGATAACTAAAGTGATCCAAAAACAACGAATTTCATTAAACGAAGAGATGGGCATGGGGATGGGATGGATAGTATGGGAAGAGAAGAGATGGATGTGTTTCCCTGATGGTAAGTGATACGCCTACCCATAACAACGCGGCGCTAGTTAAGTGATATACACTGCACCATTGCTCTCGTCGCCTTGAGACATAAGATGTTCAGTCTCGTTACCCCCGTAATTTCGCTAGCTACAGCGCCCTTCAACTCGGAACACAGTAATGTTTGCACACTACTATTCGGCGGCAGAAATAGGCGCTGTGGTAAATAATGAGTACAGAGATCTACCACCATCTTTCTTGACTCTCTAATTTTGAGAATATTACTATGATTATTAGGTATGATTTTTTAAAATAACACAAATTATTACGTTTTCAGTTTCATTTTCTACTCCGATGATAAAGAAGATGATAAAAGTTCAATAGTTATCGTGAGATAAAAACTATTATATCTCTAGAGACTGAAATATTTTGTTGGAAACGATGGATGTATGTGGATATATTGGTAGATAACAAAGCGGGCGAGGAACAGCAAGTATATGTATACGATACTATGTAATTTGCAATTTAAACATGTTTATTATGTACCATTGAATAGTTGAGTAGCTTACATCATATAATAACCTCCTGTTATTACAGAGGTGTAACGAGTTATGATATTGCATATGCGATTATACAAATGAATGTTACCACGCGCGCTCCGTGCATGCAATGCACTAACGTTGTTGTTGCACGGTATTAAAATGTTCGTCTCGTCTTTATATATTTATACTAGCACATAGTAAATACTTTTTACTACAGTTTCAACGATAGTATTTATTTTAATCCAACAAAACCTTACTATAACAATACAGAGCTAGGATGCGCTACATTATGCTTGTAGCTTTGATAAGATGTCAAGTCCCATTAATCTAGTAATATTAGTAGTTGCATACTAATCTTTGGTAGTAGAAAACCGGTTAAAATCCTTCCTTTGTACCTTCAGTTGAAGATTAGTTATATAAATAGTCAACTATTTATCAAGTTAAACTTTTTAAGTCATAGTCAACCGTTAACAGATTAACAGCTTCGATCTTTCGTGGACTTGTTAAATTTAAATGTATGGCCTTAATACTAAATAATACGTTTTTTTTTTTTTTACAAAATACCTTTACATCTTTTCGCAATTTCAAGAGCGGTTACATTTCGCCGTTGGGAAGACAAGTTGTAAGGCAGCATCCAATTACTTTTTTACATCTCGTATTCACGGTTTTGCTTTTTTATATCGACACTAAAAAGGCTTTAATGCTTGTTGTAACTGCCTCCGTTGTGCAGTGGCTAAACGATGGCTTTGCAACACGGAGGTCCTTGCGTCGAGTCCGGTGCGAAACGAAGGTTTTTTTCGAAACCCCTGTCTGGAACTGATCACACTCGTATAGTAAATCTATTGCTATAACGCTATTCATGTGTTCCGGTTGTCAGCACATGAGAGCCAAAGCATTTTGCGTGAGCTGCACTTCTGCACTTCAGCTTGAGCAGCCTCATTATGATTTAACTTCTTTTGAAGTGAAGATAGCAGGATACCAGATAATAGACCAACCGGTATAGAGGTCTTTGACGGAAGCCTGTCCAGTAGTGGGCATCTGTCGGCTGATGATGATAATGAAATTAAGATAGTACTCGTATTAGTCCTTTTTTATTCAACTAAGTACGAGATGAACAGGTGAATCACCTAATTGTAAGTGATACCCCTGGTTAAATCACGTAGCACTAGTTGAATGTTAAATACTACACCACATTATGTTCGTCCCTTTTATTATTTGTTGAGTGTCGTTACCACAGTAATAACGCTAGCTACAGCGCCTTTCAAACCGGAATACAGTAAGGAGGTGGAACACATACCTTAACCTGTAAAAGTAGGTAATACTTTGAATCTAAAACAATATAAGAAATAAATAAGTTTACACAAATACTGTATTGGACCACAAGAGGTAAATGTATCATGAAACTTTTATTGGAAAAGCTTTTTTAAACTTTATGGTTACGGTGAAAACGTATATCAAATAGATTATCTCGATTCGACGTCACCATATCATGACTGCTGGCGAAATAAATGACACCATCTCCTGGTCATCCCACACGCGAGCCGTTCACTGTAAACAAGTATGCGATCGGCGATAAAGTTAAAGTGAGATTATCGAGATTGAACGTCATACTTGATAGGTTCAGTGTTTACCTAGTCCCTATTATATAAGGTTTTATATAAAAAACATTATATGGTATTTATCAATTGTTATTTTGTTATTTACTTTGACCGATCTTTGAAATCTGTAGATTACAGTTTGTGTACTCGAAGACGAAGTTATTCATCGTGCAATCGAATTACGAATAAAACCGCACATTGATTATTGCCTGGTTAGTATATAATAGGTTGGGGAAAAAGAAATCCATTATTTTTATATGAACTTCAGGACTTTATTTAACATGCTTCGGATTGTCCGATATGGGTCAAATATGCACCGTTTTGTTCTATGATTTGTTGCCATTTTAAAGGTAACTTCATAATGCCTCTCTCGTAGAAGACCTGGTCTCTATTTGCAAAAAACTCTAGTAGCCGATTTTCACAATCTTCCCTAGATGCCAATTATTTATCACTAAAGAAATTTTGTAATGCAAGAAAAAGATGGTAATCGCTTGGTGCCAAGTCATATACAAATACTTTACGAGAAATTTATCACTACAGCCATCTACCGAAAAAATAATGGATTTCTTTTTCCCCAACCTAATCATATATGTGTATATCTCATTATATCATATATTTTTCCTAAACCTAATATATGTACAGGGTTTTAGAGTTTAGTCATTATCCCTTCAAAAGGATACACTTTATGATAAGAAAACCACTACAAAGCCATGTCTTACCCAATACCACATTTCTTTCACTATTTCTTTGCGAATTTTGTTATCGCTTATCAATCGCAAGGTACACAAGTACTAATTTGTTTCGTATGATGTCAATACTTTTGGTCTTCTGAACGAATTGTACAGCTTCATAGGACTTACGGCTTCTTGAGCCGGAATCCTCGAGCAAACTAATATATTATTCCGAGGGTTGATGTTTTCCGCGCAGTGAACGAACTGGATTTCCACGTGGGCCTATGCCAGTGGCACTCTGCCAAGCACTAGGATATCCTGGTATTATCGCTAATGCAAGTGTTGTTGCTGAACAGCACCCTTACAATCCTTATACGAAGCATTACAATCACTCCGCTTTGGAGTGATATAACTTGCTTTTGCTTTTAAGTGTCTGCACTTACGGAATTAAGCACACTGATTCGATCAGGGATTACTTTCAAGTGTAAATGTGCTTTTATCATAGTTACAGTGATTTTTAACATATAACAACTTAAGTAACATAAGGATTGGTCCATGCGCTCAATCATCTGCTTTCTCGTTGTTATTTAACATAGCATGAAAGATTAAGTATATATTTTTTTGCGACCTTTTCATGTTGTGGTCTATTATATATGTAATTCAAAAACTATAAGTTGCAAGGTATAACCTTTTGTAACGAATAGTAAGCTGCGAAGACTTTTGATATAAAATATTTATATGACAGTATTACAAAGTAATGTCTAAGACCGATATCTTGTATTTTCGATTAATGAAAGATTTTAAATAATGGCACTGAAATATACGACAACGAAACAAAGTTTACTGAAAGGAAACTAAGTTAAACTGCAATTAAACTAAGGAACATTAATATAGTTTACCGGTGGTTAGGTTTCTGCTGCCGGGGCCCGCCTATTTCTGCCGTCACATAGTAAAATTTACTGCGTTACACATTTACTTTACTGTATTCCTGTTTCGGAGCCGTTGTAGCTAGTAAAATCTCAGGAGCAATTTATCACCGTAAGTAGCACCATTGTTATGGGTAGAAGTAACGCTAACTATTAGGTTAAACTTAAATCCGTCTTGCTTCGTCGAAGGATAAAAAGGATTGAAAAGTAGGATAAAACATTAGAGAATCTTCGTGTTATCTATTTACCGCACAAAGCTCAATGTAAAACTTGCCTTCCAGTCTCTAAAATATTTATGCGGTAAATTGCGGCGTACAATGTAAGTAAAATACACGAGCGTAGCGTTTAAACGCTATAAAATTGCCTTATCCGGAACACTGCCTGTAATTAAAAAGGCCTGTTAAACGCTCCACGGTACAGGCAAAAAGTATTATAAATGGTTTATTGGCAACATTGTGTACGATGTTGATTGAATGAAATCTTAGTTGCTACCGAATGCAGAACTGTATTTATAGGTAAAGTGATTATTTTCGCTGCACGTTTAACATTGTCAATGTCGTATCTGTGACTCGATGGCCGAATGGTAAAAATATTACAAAATTGACTACAAACAGTGGCAATATGCCAAACTTTGCAAATAGAACTGTTATTGCTACAAAAAATTGTAAATAACGACCTTTCTATAGAAAGCTCTATTTGTTACTAGTTTAAATTGTGTTGCATATTTTTTAGTTATGTAAAACATTCAAGCATGTTTTATCACTTAAAAATTATGCACTCGTTATAGCTTTATAAAGCTTCAATATCTTAGCTCGCTGGCTGAATGGTTAGGGCGTGCAGACTTCATAGACTTCATTCCGAAGGTCGTGGGTTCAAATCTTGACACGAACCGATTACTTAAGTTGTGTACATTTGTGAACTTTAGTAACAACAGCGAAATACAAACGGTGAAGGAAAATATCGCGAGGAAACCTGCACATGAATTAGAATTCATTCTAAGGCGTGTGTGAAGTCACCAATCTGCATTGGGCCTGCGCGGTGACTAGGGCCCATCGCCCTCATGTTAGGGTAGGCCTGTGACCTAATAGAGGGGACGTAAACTGCCTGTTGAAAAAAAAAATATAAATGTTAATGTATGATAATTTTTTCAAAGATAAGTTACGTGAAAGGTAAACTTGGAAGAAATAATCCAGTTGTGTTCTTTAAATCGATTGCAAAGAGCGGTATTAAGCGAAGCTTTAAGTTGTAACAAATTACTATAATCGATGCAATGTTTTCATAGTTTTTTTTTATTAATAATGTCTATTTATTTTATTTTATATGTAAACAAAAAAAAACTACAAAAATCGGTCATTCTCATCTAGTTTACAATAAGGTTGAGTAGAAAACAAAGGGGAGGGCGCAGTACCTTGTGAATATATAACATATTGTTACATATAATACAATACCAATCATAAAATATATTCTGCATAAAAATGGTTAGTACATATATTGTTAAAGTGGCTAAAATATATATTAAAATATATTTTATCGCGAGACTGTGGATGTAGAGATCTTTCGGAGAGGCTGATGATGACGTCTATATGCATATTAATGATAGCTGACATGGTCTCATTATCATCAGAGATATCTCTAGGTAGCTAATAAGCATTTGAAAAAATCTGTTAACTGTACCTCTAAAAAACTGTGATATTTTCAAAAGCTTTTGGCAAATTCAGGAAGAGATTTGTAATTAATGTAAACCTTGAATGACATGTAAGAATGTGTTTATAGGGTAGACCAAGTAAAAATATACATCTTGACTAGTAAATTTTCGGAATGTATTGGTTGCATAGTCTTAATTGTATGCGAGTAATTACGTAAGTATTGGTGAGTAATAAAACGGCTAATCACTTTTATATTCAGTGAGATACGTTAAGATGTGTACGATATAGGTGTAGAATAGCAAGTAAGGTGCAGTTCGCGCGGCTGAATGTCAGCCGCGGACCGGTGCGATGAGTACGAGTTGACCTCCAACTTTAGCCGGGCAGCCCACGCTACCCGTCGCCAAGCTGTCTGAAGGCAAACTTCTCGATTAGTATTCACCTAATAAGGAAATCCGACCGGTATATATTAATGGACAACGCATGCAAACTACTACTCTAGTTTAACACTAACTATTACACTGTTATTTATAGTTAAGATCAAGTAATATTTGTTTCGCGACCGAGCGACGGGACGATCTAGACCTTAAATCGATTGTAAGGTAATACGCGTGCCCATAACAACGTGGCGCTAATTAAGATGATATACACAGCACCACACATTAGTCATTTCACCAGTTACAAGTAAACTACTCCTTTCAAACTGGAACACAGTAAAGTTTGGAGAATACTGAATTTTTTATATGAAATAACAGTTATTATCAGTGAAGTAACAGCAAATTATGGTAGTAGATCCACGCCTACAGTCCACTGTAGCACATAATTGGGCAGGATCGACCGGTGCGACACTGCCCTCTCACAGAAAATCAGCGTGAAATGGCTGGCTTCCTAGTGGCTGCCATGTTTCGTCTGGCGAGTGAGAGAGTCGGATGCCCATTCCTTTTCCTTTCCTTCAGACCACCCGAATTTTGACGTTTGTTAGATGGACCGGTGCGACGTTGCAGTGTTCTAGGAGCTGTGATGTTGCATTTGGTTAGAAACTAACTAGTGTCTGGTGGTCCGTCCCCTTTTATTCCTACTCCTGTTCCTCCGAAACCTATCCTATATTTTAACCCCCCTTCTTTTAAATGTTATGAGATGGCAACGGCCTAGTAACACTTTTGTTGTTATTTGCGTCTGTGGGCAGCGGCGAATTCACCTACCACCAGGTGACCCGCTAGCTAGTTTGCCTCCGTTATAATATAAAAAAAAAAAAGTTACTACCAGTAAAGCATTATCGGCATATTTTCAATATTTAGTTATTGGTTTCACTAGTTTTATTTACGAATATTCTATAGAAGTAATTGGTTGTTCCAGATTAATAACAGAATAGAGCATAAAAAATTTTTAATCCCTTTTCCATTGTTAGCTGTCCTTCAAAGTTTAATCAATATAACATCGTTGACATGTCCTCGCTAGGTTATCCTCCGTAGTTACATGCCAATCAAATAACCGACGCCATCAGGCCAACGGGACCGCGTCGCACATTTTGGTTATTAATCAAAACAATTACCCAATCGATAAGCTGTCTGCTGGCTACACAGGCACCAGCACCTCACCTCACCACATCGCGTTAACTAAACTATCTTATATTGTTTACAGACCACATTCTTGATGATTGAACTGTGAGTGATGTTTATGTTTTAATCTACGCAAATGCTATAGTGACGTGGTTTGAAACAATTCACGTCAGCGGCTATTGAAAATATTACTTGGTCATAAAAATAAGCAAAAATTAGTAAAATGTGTAAATATATTTAAAAATTGCTAAAATTTTATATATATTCACGCCTTTTTCCCACTTTTCGCCAGATGTGGTCAGATTAAGTCCCATGTAACAGGTATGTTGCTACTTTATTGGGACCACCACACACAAAGATGATTTCAGTGTGCGGGTTACCTCACGTTGTTTTCCTCAACCGTTTGTATCTCGCTGTTGTATCTATAGTTCACAAATGTACATAACTTATATATGAAGTCATCGATAAATGTTGATATTCGAACCGGCGACCTTCGGACTGAAAGCCGCACGCTCTAACCATTAGGCCAGCGAGCTACATATGTCATGATTAACACACTCGTATGCAAGTTTTTAAATGTATATACAGTGCAACATATTGATATAACAAAAAACTCCTTTAAGGCATTTAAATAGCTTTTTTTTTCTAATAAATAAATACCGTTTTTCAAATAAGACGGATTCATAAATACACGTCAATGCTAGCTGTTCCTCGCCCGCTTTACTGGAGGTAACACCCCTGCTACTCCATTTGGGGGAGGAATTTTGTAAAAATCCTTAGCTGACCTATATTTGGCAAAAGAAATATTCCTACCAAATTTCAAGTCTCTAAGCTTTATGTTTCTAGTGCTGAGTATATATAATAGATCGAAATATATATATAATAGATCGAAATATATATATATATATATATATATTTCGATCTATTATATTATATATAGAGAGTCAGCACTATATCACTAGAACCATAAAGCTTAGAGATTTGAAATTTGGTAGAAATAGTTTGGTGTACATATATACATTTTCTTATGGAATATTTTGATAAAGTTAAAGATTTAATATAAATTCATGTTTTTTATCTAGTTTACATAAATTTTAATTAGTCAAAAATGTACGATTATGTGTAGATAATATTATAGTAAACAATTTATATGCAACAGTACATTATAGCTACTATGTATTATGAATTCTGCTTCTTGTCTAGAAACATCTTTTACAAACCAAGAGACTGATAAACGTACTTCAACTAAATCTAGATAGTTTTTGTTCAATAAAATGACAAAATAAGCAAGACTTTCATCTGCCGATAAGTCATATACATGGCGCTGGTTAGGATGATATACATTGCGCTATATTGTGTTCGTCGACTTGAGATATAAGATGTTAAGTCTCTCTACTTCAATTTAACCAGCTACAACGCCTTTCAAATCGGAACACAGTAATGTTTAAACAAGTTAGACATAAATAGTAGCTTTGTATGTATACTGATGAAAATAGAATAACCTAAGTCTAAAACGTTTATACGACTTTAATTAGTATTTCATACGGAGCGTAACGGTTGGATTCCTCGGCTCTTTGTGGGTGTGCAATCTCTAATTCACTTGCACAAATAGCACAAGTCGATTAGAGTTTCAGTCATTAGTATAGCGATGGAATCAGGAGCTGTGCGGCATCAGCACAAATTTGTAATTCCACCCAATTCCCACGACCGTTTTCGTCGCTTCACGCCGTAACACGCAGGACCGATCCCACGCATTTTCACTTTAATATTGTAACAGATACGATTTCAAGGTACGAGAAAACGTTTTCGGCGGCCGCTTTTATACATTTTCAGTTTCTATTATCGTTTGTGAAAACACTTTATTTTGCGAGTATTTTTTCGATATAAATTCATTCAATAAAAGTTAAGAAAAGACATTGGCAAGCGCAGCAGTAAGATGACCGCTTTGTGAACCCGGTTCGGTTGGGGCTGCCTATATTCATCATTCGACAGACATAACCTATAACAATGGTAATGATGATAATTTAAGATCAATTAAGAGAATAATAAGTGGAATAACATTCAAAAATACAAATCTTACGCGTGTAAAATTACTGTACTAAACGTATACACAAATACATACTCCTAAGTTTTAGAGATCCGAGTTCTATGAACCTGTAAAACCCGATAAGGTTAACAGGGCAGTATATAATTCGTATATCTATGTATGTTAGTACAGAGTGACCCTTTCCGTTGGCCAACTGATTCATACAAAGCTTATGTTAAACCTTAGTATATATATATATGGTACATTATAACAAGCAGCTATTGCTGCTGAGGTTACATCACATCAATCTTATATCGATTGTTCCAGCTCTTCATATTTTGCAGCGAACTGTTTCGATTATACATTCAATAACTGAAATTTAGTATTTCAAGTACCATTACTGATTTATACCATTGAAAAGTTTTTACATTTTGAATATTGAGCATTGAATATTGAACAATAACGGCAGTATAAAACATCCCAGTATCCCATCGACCCCACTTTATAGTACACTCAACTCATTAAAATGATTCGATTGGTGCGGTGCCGGGGATTCGAACTTGCGACCTTGCTCGTCCCTGTCGTGTCTTCATCACGGAAACTGTCACTTATATTTTATTTGGGTATCAAGCCGCTGTCTAACGGATGTGGTTTCGTTTAACAATTGACATGTGGCAAATGATTTTCCGTTTTCAATTTTTAACACTTTATACAAATCATGGTTCAAACTATGCTCTCTATATCAATTCAAGAAACATTTATATCTTGTTAGTTGTTAAATTGTTCAACAGCCTTTCATACACAACATAAATAGCCTATTATGTTCTCTCTGCTGAGACTCGGGATCTTTCACAAGAAGGAAGTCAAGCTTATAATCCGCCACGCTAGGATAGTATGGGTTCTCGATGCCGCATCTCCTCGTAAGATGTTCTTGGCATGTCGGATTCTTACTCCTTTTACTTAATTGAACTCATACTTTTACGGATCATGTAGTGCGTAGATACCATTGAACTGAATAAAACTATTTGGCTGGAGCAAAGTCTTCAGATTTTTATATATTTCGTCACTGTAAAAATACTGCGATGCGAAAACTTACCTCCTTCATGATCCTACTCTATCTATATATCATTATTTGTTAAGTCGCTTAGGCGTGAACAAGTAATAGAAAGATTGAAATACTTTAGCATCTATTTTCAGTTTGTTTTATGTAAGAATTATTTGTGTTCAGATGTGGTCTGCACGCTGACTTCACTGAGCTGACGGCGTGCGTTGGCGGTGAATTGGATCGGCACGAGGGCTCTGCCGTACATAGAAGATATTTCTACATTACTCTGCTACGGGAACCTGTCGCCAGGTATATCAATTTAATATACACTATTCACTTTGTACTTATGCCTTTTGACGTCTAATGTTAATCAGAGAGAAACACTATGCTGGTAATCTGGAATAGCTACTGCTCTTCCCCTGTAATTATAGCCCCCGTTGTCTTTGATAACACGCAGTGTAGGGTAGAGACGCGATGGGGAAATTCTAATTCGTATCTCACAGGGGGAGATGTACTACACTCCACTCACAAAGCGAAGATACAAGTTGTTGCTAATCAAGATACTTGATTGTTACTTAATTTTGTTACAAATGTTTCATTAGTCCAGTATGTAATACTGGGCACCGTGTCGTTAAACTAGGACACAGTATCTGAACACCGCTTGGCGGATTTCCAGTTAGAGAAAGATATGAGTTGTTAACATGTTGTAAGTTCTTGTATAAATCTCTGTAAACCATGAGGTAAACATAATCTTATATAAAGATCTATGTTAATTTTGCTTGCGTATTAGTTGATCATGACTCATTTTGTGATTAAACGACTGAATTTATCTACATGATAAATTTCGCACCGTAGTCCACCCGCGGGTCCTCGCTCAACATGTGTTCTCGCTCAACACTACAACAACAAACGGCTCGCGCGATTATCGCGGTATGTTTATTGCAACAACAGTGAGGTGTGCAATATGTTGGCGGCAGGTACCTGTCGGAGTACCGGCACGTGAAGCGAGGCGCCACGTGGAAGGGTTCCCGCCACTGGTGTCAAGGTCGAACGGCTACAGGTAAATATTGCGTTATGGTTTCCCATACTATTAACTTCAACAAGGTAATCGATAGACAGGTGCATCATCGCTTGGGAAACTTCGCTACTTCCTCATCTACGGCACTGAGACAAGGCACCTGACAATCGGACTGGTCCACCGATTGTAAGTTGCGCAGCGAGCAATGAAGAGAGCTAGCTAAGCTTCTTGACTTTTCCCGGAGCATAAAATTCCGAACGAAGAAATTCGACGGACAAGGTAAAATTTTCGATGTACTCGTAGCTCTGAAAATGTGGTGACTGAAGTGGCAGTGGGCCGGCCATGTGTACCAGCGACGACCGATGGGAGGGGGGTCTTGGAATAAAGTCTGTGTATAGCACATAGAGCTGTAGACGCGCTCCCCCAGATAGACCGACGATATCATAGTAATAGGTGGGAAGTGTGTGAATGTGTCTGAAGACCGTGTTTGGTAGAATAAATTGGGGAAGGCCATTGTGTTGACTTCCATTGATTCAATGATTTCATCAATTCCCTTTGATTCATTTACTATTGTCTGTGTTCGCGTCAAGCAAATAAAACAGTACTTTTTTGGTAATTAAGGCTTCATTTGAAGATGTACTATTTCTATTGTTAGCAGATTCTAGTTCTCAATTAGCCAACTTCTAGTTAACTTCTAATTCAATGAACAGTAACGAGCGTAGTGTTTGATTATCCGTCCTTTGGAGTGAAAGCCCCGCGTCGCACGCACGATCAGCGCTGAATCAAATTAATGCAACTACCCGCTTCATTACAACTGCTGCTAAAATGAAACTACGAACCCCATTTACGCGAAAATGAACTCTATTTTCAATAGCGTAACGATTATTTTACACAAATTTATATCGCAAACGATTGTCTTCCAGTCTTGTACATAGTAAGCAATTTGTAATAAATTGTTAGTAACTCACATATAAATTGTGCCTATTTAATTAAAATCTATGTGTATCTCATGAAATTAATTAGATTGATGTATCCACTGATAATATCAAACAGCTTTGAACTTATTGCTTATTTATCTGTTTATTCCCGTGTAATCCTTGAAAAGGCTGGACCGTTTATGAAGGGCCCTTTGCATGCTGTTAAAGATTTTAGGAATAACATAGCTACTTCCTTTAACAAAGAGTGAGTTCTTTGTAAAAAAAAATAACTAATAAAATGTGAATTCCGGTTTAGATTCGTTTGGCGGTTTTTAAGAATATTTGAAGTATTTCGTACATCAGTATCAATATATAATACCGAAAGAAAATCGAAACTTTTGAGATGTTGTGTTGGAGGAGAACGCTGCTTATACCATGGACAGCAAAGAGAACCAACTAATCCATTCTCGGACAGCTCAAAATCACCACCAGACTGTCCACCATTTGCTACAAACAAGTCCTAAGTTACTTTGGCCATATTGCCCGGAGACAACCAGATAACCTGGATAAGCTGGTTGTAGTAGGAAAGATCGACGGCAAAAGATCACAGGGTCGAGCCGCTACACGATGGTCTGACCAGATACAGGCCATCTTAGGCACCAATATTCCAAATGCTATGAGACGTGCCGAGAATAGAACGGTGTGGAGGCGGCTTGTTGATGAGTCATTAAGAGCATTTCAAGACAAGCACGACCTTCAGTCATGAAGTAAACGAAAGAGAGAAGAGAGATCAATATATACATATACAGAAACGTTTGACTAATTAATTTAGATGTATTTTATTTTGTGGCTTCCACTTTGAAACAAAGTGTAAGGACCAATAGACAACAGAAGTCGATTGGTATAAAGTTTTTGTCATTTGTAGCGTCGGAGGTGCCAGCGTGCTACACGGGCGAGTCCTGGCGCGGAGTAACCTTGGAGGAGTTCGCTGCGTGCCCTTGGAACTTGGCGAATAACCGGCAGACACGAATGCTGGCGGACCTGGCGCTCGTGGGCTGCTACAACGGCACACTGCGACACCGCACTTCCGACTCCGACCGCGTGCTGCTGGCATCCGCTAAGAGGAACCTCGCGGCGATGGCGTACTTTGGCCTCACCGAGTTTCAGAAGGTAGAGCTCGTTATTATTATCACACAATAGATAAATAAATATCTTTTATTAAAAAGAACTGGATTTTAGATTTTTATGACTTTTTAATATTAGAAAGGTTATTACTTAAACATGATTCCAACCGGTCTTAAGTGGCTGTGGTCTTCAGTGGTAAAGTGCACTAACCTAACAGTCTGGATTTTAAGGTCATTGATATTAAATTTGAAACTTGTTTGACGTCGTTAAAATAAAAAAGAGCATCACAGTTTTGTATCGATTTCAAAATCGAAAAAAACTTTGAGAATCTCATGTTATTATCATCATCACTATCAGCCGATAGACGTCCACTGCCGGGCATAGGCCTCCACCAAAGATATTATTATATATATATATTTGTTATTATAATACTTGCTTTTTGAAAAAATTAATTACCTACCGCGCATTTTGACGAGGCTCCTGAATATATTTTGGATAACCATAGGAAAATTACTCGGTATCTGTTATTATATCATAATCAGGATTGATGGCAAATATTCGTAATAAACTACCCCACTGCTGTATGTAACAGCATTTTTCATCTAAAGTGGGTGTGAAAAAGGAGAGTACTATGTTAATAGAAGACTGTTTTAGTCAAACTGTTTTACATGTTTCGGATCTATTTGGACTTAGCTTTGTATTTTATGTCATTTTTGTTTAAGAGTTATACATTTGTTTACATTTGTTGTTCTAAATGATAGAGTTTTGAAAAAGACAACGCTGTATATTATTCAGTACAATGTGTAGTACCGAAATGAAAACTGTGATAAATTCTTCAGTTAATTTATTCTATTACTTAACTTTCAGATCAGGTTTCGTGAAATGAAAATTTAACGAACTTTTTTAATTAAAAAAGTTATCTTTTCAGTTAGCGGATTAACATCAACAAACAAGTACTCGTATATTTACGGGCAATCAATAATGTTGTTCTCATTATTGCAGAATAAAGAAAGCTGTCGGTGATAAAAGTATACTTTATCTACGTTCTACGTAATCTACGTTTTTGTAATCTTTCCTATGGATTATGTATTACATAAAATGTTAGGACCATTTGATCAGATTTTCATGTATTAGCGTCGATGATACCTAAACATGTGCAGCACATATCAAAACAAAATTTTAAAATGTGACTTACTTCTTCGTGTGGTAGGCGATTGTGTAAAGTGACCGAGAATAGAGAACTGCAGGCACTAATGTGTAGTCTGCTCGTTGGTATCACGTCCCGTACATCGACCTCAGGGCTTAGATAAGTGCCATTATTTGCTCCCCACACAGTCATTCATACAAACGTGTACATTACAACACACAGTTTCCGTTGTATTTGCGCCGCTCCTACACGTTGCCTTCAGCGACACAACTCCTGGCTTTTCCAACGTTATTCTCATTCCTAAATCGATCTATAAACCACAACAGATATTTCCGTATGCTGTACAAATATTATTTACTTATTTCAGATACCTTATCACTATTTAAAATTTTAAATTATGGCTCAAATTCAAAGTACTAGGTATGAAATACATCAGCAGAAAATGAACATTAAGATGTCAAAGAACAATCTTTCTGTATAAAATAAAATTGTTTAGTGAGGTATAATTATGCTCATACTAACTTATATCTGTATAGCAATTTTATATACTAATGCATACTTTAATTTTTGTGTTTTTCTCTTGCTCTCGTAATATTTAGTTTACACATAGACATTAGCTTAAATATCTTTGAGATATTAGTAAATTTGAGTATATTATTAATGTTCTGTAAGGCAGTAGATTCCATTTAATATCATGTCTGCATGTTTGTTAGAGCAAACAATATATTCCAGGCAACAGAATTACAGTTGGATAACTTCAAACACGTTACCGCCGTGTGGTAAATTGCTTTGTCTGAAATTGTTTTAACCTGCTACGATAATTCTAGAAATGGAACAAGTCTAGCTAAAACGGAACTATGTATTCAGATAATTATAATGTTTAATACACGTACAAACACTTTTTGTCGCTCTTTCCCTTCCTAGCTATTACTCCATATGGTAGAGGGGTCAGTTTTCTTTGTCTTTCTCTTCCACTTTGCTTTGTCCTATATGTCGTCGTCCGTCATTATGTTCTTCCACTTTATATTAGATTTGCATATGGCTCTTCATTCAACGAGGGAAAGCTGCAATTCTAAGTTGCCAACGTAGTTATACAGGCTTAAGTATAAACAATTTGTCTAGTTGTTTTATAAAAAACACAAACAATTTGTCTATCTATAAATCGCAATGACTATAGTAATGAAAACTGTATATTTGTAACTAGTTTAATGTTCTTTATTAATAATCGATAGTGCGTCCTAAACAATCGAATTCAGACGGACATTGCAGGTAGGAGTGATAGATCACATTGAAGTATATTTTTCCATAAATGACCCGGTGTTGGATACTCGTAAACATAATTCTAGAAAGGCCTCCACAGGGTGGACCAATGATCTGGTAAATTTTTTGTAAAGCCGTTGAATAGATGCAAAGGATTGATCGTTTTAGAAAATCTTTTACGAATATGTATGTTCAGCAGTGAATGTTTATTTGCCGATGATGAAACAATCAAATCATATATTTGTTTAATAAATTAATAAAGATTGATAATGTGTTATTTCAGCGTTATAAATGAAAATCGTGCAGTAGTTATAAATCTACCAATAAAAACAGCGCACAGTGCCTGGAAGCATCGCCTGCCGTACCCCATTACTGATGCATATCGTATTGCAATTTACCCTATTCTATTACAATAATAAATGAATAAACTACCTTCTGAAGAAAAATATTGTATTCAAAATAAATTATTTTTCTCAGGTGCTAGTAAAAGTTAACAAAACTGTCTTTAATATCGATAACTACATCATTCATTTAAAAAGAACTGTGACGTGGAGACTGATTAGTTATAAACCAAAAATGTCTTTGAAATGCTAATATATAACTTATAAAAAAAAAACCGCTCTTTGTTTTGTTTATACAATAATGAAATTACAACTTCTCTTCTGAATAAAGTTAATTTTCCGAGGTATAATATTGAAAAGTTTAACAGGAACTTTGCTCCAATACCTTCGTTTACTTTGCCGTTATGAATTGATTTCCTTTTAAAGTTATTTTGGGTTTTATAGACCCTTGGGGATCTTAAGAGGAGGCCCGGGTCTAGCAATATTGTAAACGTAACAGAATAATTTATTCCAAAGTAGAACTAACTCAAAATACAGTACGAGAAGTTATATCTACTTTATAAGATTTCTATTACCATATGCATAGATTGTAGATCCGAAGTAATAGAAAACAGATTACTTAGAAATAAGTTATATCGACTAGATACGTAGCATAGGAGAATAAACTTAAACAGTGCTAATGTAAATGAGAATACTAAAGCGCTGTACGATAGTATATTATCAGAGAGAAAGAAGAAAAATATCTATATTTAATCATTTTGAAATCATGATTGTTCGCTTACTTAAAGTTATTGATTTACAGCTAAGTATTCATGTTATGGCAGCTTGACGGTCGTGACACTAACTAATGTCGAAACACAACATGTATCAGACTTGACAAAATCTTAAGTAGAGTTTTGTTAGTGACTATGTTTAGATTTCACTTTGTGCGTGTGCGTCGTGAGCTTTAAGTTTCTTTCAATTTGTACTAGAAGGTAGTAAAAGCACACATTATCACTATTTTCTACTTTATGAGAATCCGATTTTTAGTATCAGTATTATACATGAAAGAATACTTTTTAAATATATTTATAAATGATTCATTGGATACAGTTTACTACATCTTTTACTCTCACATCGTTTGCTTAAGACTATTGGGTTCTCTTGTTCCATTATCGGCATCACGGTATGGAGTTGTCATTGACAGGGTTGTTTGAACCCGCCTGGCTAGCAATCACGATTATATTGCGAAATTTGTCTTCACATCCTTACATAGTTCTGGAACAACATATCAGAGCATTTTTTGTAAGCGCACTTCCCCATATGGTCTCATTGTTATTCAACACAATACGATATTGCCTATCACAGATACAGAAATATTTCAGCCTCGTGATGTTCAATGTGATTCCTTATGCTTCTTCCATTTTATAGGTAATTGGTAAATGTAGTTAATTACTAAGAGTTACAGTACTAGTTGCTACAACTAATTTTCGATGGTATTAATGTCTTTATGTATACAAAAATTGGTGTGTTGTGCACTTTCTGGTTATATTTAATGCTATTTTTCCTTTCTTATTGACCATCACATTTTTCATAACGACTACGAGCGTCTTTAAAAATATAGATGTTTTTTTATTTAGCGAAGCGATCAGACTAGCGAGACGTTCATCTGATGGTAAGTGATACCCCTGCCCATAACGCGGCGATAATTTGAATGACAGCACAGCATCACATTGTGCTCGCCGTCTCAAAAATGAGATGTAAAGTCTGTTTACTCGACTAATTGTACTAATTTCAGTGTCCTTCAAACTATAACACGGTAATGTTTGCCAATATTAGTTTGGCAGTAGAAATAGGAGCTTCGGTGGCAACTACTCATACAGATCTCGAATGAAGCCAGTAGAGTATGCGTTTAGTGTTCCGTGTATAGCTCGTCATCACATCTTGATTCTCGGATTCAGTCAGACGACAAAACAAACGCGCCAGTGGCGCCACATATCATAAACTCTAAATAAACATTCCCACTTGTCCAATAAACTCGGATGTTGTAGTATATGTTGGATAAGATTTCTCCTACATCCACTACACCTGATGAAGACAAATATTGAAAAAATGCACTCCAATATCTTCACAAATTCGATCAATTTTGTATTTTTTTTTTTGTATTTAATATTAGGTTATGATGGGGTTGACATGACTAAAATAATAATAAATAATAAAAAAACGCTATTAATTAAAGGATCACTTCCAATCATTACAAATTTATTATTTCTTACATATATATTATGATTTATTTATATTTACAAGTATCACAAGATTTTTTAGATTTCATACCATATTTATTTTTGAGGGTTTTTTATTATGCTATTTATCAATTTTAGCTCTACTGTGTCTGTCTTGGACATGCCTTCCTCTTCAATTTTCTACGTCTGTAGATCTCTTGTTGTCTGCATCTATCCTCTACTCAATTGTAGGCAGATGCCATTTTTCCATCTCTTCGGTGGATTTTCTTTTCCGCGGGATATCCATTCTTAAATGCGTCTCAACCAACGACTGTAGTCCATTCGAGCAAGGTGTTCAACCTATATCAATTTCTTCCCTTCACTTTCTTCCACCAAGTCTCGAACTTTCGTTACTCTTCTGATGCACTCATTATGCCAAGTATAAGTGTTTTCATTGTTATAATACTGCTTATAATATAGAGTTAACAATAAATGTATAAACAGATATGTATGTATGTTACACGAAGACCTCGTTGAAGTTTTTTTCATATATCTTATAATATAACATATAGTTACATAACTAGTTTTTTGTATAATACTTATAAAATTTCGCTTGTCACAGATATCCCAGTACGTGTTCGAGGAGACGTTCAACCTTCGCTTCGCGGTGCCGTTCACGCAGCACAACGCCACGGTTTCCGGCGCGACCCTGGCGGCACTTTCCCCAGCTCAGATTGCGCACATCAAGCGGCTCAATTCCCTCGACCTCGAGCTGTACGACTTCGCCAAAAATCTGATGCTTAAAAGGTTTGCATTTAACCATCTCCATCCTCTTACATTCATATTTCAAGAATATTGTGAGAATCTTCATGATTAACTGAATCCAGTAACAGTTTTCCTATACATTGTTATGTACCTTTAGAGCTCTATATTTCGATGATTATTATATACCACTAGTGATAGGTCTCTGTTGCCAAAGACCGTCTAGGTAGGTACCACCGCAGCACCTACATCTGTGTTCCGGTTCCGGCGTCGTAGCCACTGGAGTAACTAGATTCAACATCTTAAGTCTCAGGTGACGAGCGCAATGTGATGCAGTATATATCATCCTAACTAGCTCCGCGTATCACTTACCATCAGGCGAATGAAAAAAGGTACCACCGCAACTCCCTACTTCAGCCACCAATCAGTATTGTGCAAATTTTGCTGTGTTCCGGTTTAAAGGGTGTTGTTTTTTGTTATCAGTGCTTTAAAAAAGAAATTCACATGTCGCTTTATATTTCATTCTTAGATTCGAAGCGTTAAAGAAAAGGGACTCGGACTTCGATTACCGATGGAAGCACCTCGGGGAGGTGTCTCCGCGGAGCGGCGTCACGGAGTTCGACTGGGACAGCAACCTCGAAGACGCAACCACCGAGAAGTATCGGGGGAAGTAACCACTTCCGCCTGTTAGAAATTGTGACGATATTACATCATACTACTTAAGTTAATAGAGTATGCAATAACTTATTTATGTATGATAATGATTGGTGAGGAGTGTATTTCATGGCATCTAATGCGTTAAGAGAGTTTTTTTTTTTCAATTGTATTAATAGTTGAAAATTTATAATTTAACAGATCAAACGATTATTTAAGCTTTGTTTTATATAATTATTACGAATATAAATCATGGACTTGTATATTATGTTGAATCAGATATAAAGCACGCTTGCAAAGATAATCAATTAAATGGCAGCTTGAGTTGTTCCTGTTTAAAGCAAATATATTGTTACAGCTTTCAGTGTAAAGTTCCTTATCTATCGTCTAAAAATTCATTCCAATATTGTATTCATAATACCGTTGAAGCCGTGATAGTTCAGTGTATATAGCGGTCTCGAAGAGGCGCGAGTTCGATTCCCACTTACCTTAGGTTTCCAGTGAAAGATTGTGGGCACCTTTCATGGACATCTTTCTTGCGAGAGTTCCCTCTGCTAGGATGTTAGCTGTGAGAAACATTAAGAAGGGTTGTTAATTAATTTATCCGTAAAAAATTGTAAATTACCAACATTTCATTTATCACAGTTGTAATTTTTTTTTCGGATAAGATAACGTTATATGTAAGATTAAAGAAACTTTAGCCTTCTAATATAGATGCATTCAACATCTACCCTGGGCGGATTACATAATGTCAAAGGTGGCTTCTCTTAACTTTAACTTAAAATCTTATCTATGCATTAACAATTATTTTAAGCAATAGATACATTGAAAAAAAAATTTTTTTTTTGTTATTTTAAATGTATACCATCCTTCTGTTTCGTTTACAAGTCGTGCTAACAATCCATCCTTTAAAATTGTTCAATGTTTAGATGGTAGAGTTCAGTGAGCCTTATCTGATTGATTGGTTTAAGGTTGACGTTTGATAGATACAGGGTAGGTTATGCGTACAGAATAAGCCCAACGAATTCTAATCGTTTAAGTAGCGAGTACAGTTTAAATAGTTGTGACTAAGCATAAATAAGTATAATATATTACTATTGATCTATAAGAAAATCGCGGAGTTCCCTCAATTACAAAATGAATGACTATCTATGCAAATATCTCTGTGGCTCAGTGGCTAAGCACTTGCTTAGGAAAATGGGATTACCTGGTTCGATTATAGTATGGTATTACGAGATTGGTGGTGCTGTTTCAGCTGTCACGGCTAGAGTACTAGACGAGAACGTTTAATCATCTCCAGCTGCTTGCTGAACTGCATGTAAAATGAGAGCCAAGCCAAGTCTTTTTTACTCTTAATAACAATGATATCGTTTTAAAGCACGCCACTGAACTCCTTCGCATTTCTTTATATATGTAGTTGAATAAATATATCACACAACTCATAAACAGTGCTCGGTGTATTAAATATAGTTTTAATGTTCTATGTATATAGCTATTGATATAATTTAAGTGAACAGTATAAATAATAAGAGCTCTGTATAAATGATTACAACTATTTTCTAATACATATTAGGTTACGTCTGCGTCGATTCCTTTATTAGACTTGTCAAAAAAAAAAAAAATCTCATTTGTTTAACCAAAGAGCAAATTTAAACGCTATTGAAATTGGATATCTCATTAGAGCAAATTATTTTATAAGTGAAGTATATTTATATATTGCTATTCGAAAATCTTTTCTAAGTGTATATCGTTAAGATTGCTTTATAATCTGTGTTCGAAGGCTCCCCTCATGTGTAAAATGTATAGATTAATATTTCATCTATATCTAATAATACAATACAATTGAATAATGTGCAGAATCAATTATCAATAATTAATATATAAATTTAAACCGACAGTGGGTACCTGCCTGTATTTCTACCACCACCAAGTTCTAATGAAACTGTACTCAAGTATTAATTGGTTTCGGTTCGGAAAGCGCCGTAAGCGATGGTCACATGGTGTAGTGTAAATATCCTAGCACGGTTATAGGCGGTTATATGACAAACTCCAATCAGACAAACTGACTGTTGGAGATATGACAAACTGTCAGGTGAACGTTACGCTTTTCGCTTTGTCGAAAATATTGAAGATATATATACTAACACCATAAAAAAACAAATATCAAATAGTAAATGTTCTTCTTTGTGTAAAATTTATGTTTTTTTATGAAAATATTTATTTTCATGCATTTAATTTATATACTACGTAAATCATAGTTTTTTTTTTTTTTTTATTATTTCAAAGGCATTTAATATTTTTAAAAAATATTGTCCCTATATAAACATATTTTGAAATGAGATGAAATAATACATAGATATGTATATGAATTGATTATTACATTGGAGAGTGTATCTAGTGAAGTCGTTAGTTTGTATAGTATATTTTTGAAAAAAAAAAAAATTACCTAAATTGTACTCTGTTACTGAAATTCCTTAAAAAGTTATTAGTGTAAGAGTTTATTTTTTTAGTACTGATTTTGAATGTTTCCATTTATAACATTTTTATTTAAGTCGCAACTCATCTAAGCAGATTCTTAATCTAGTGTTAGTTAAGATTTATATTAAAAAAGAAGCGGTTGCATGAAACAAAGTAAACCTTGTTAAATTTGCTGACGAAAAAAAAAAAATCAGTTATCATAATCTAACGTTTGGGTAATTGAATTACAAGTGGAACAATGTATTTTCAAGTTATATTTTACATATTATAATTGCCTCTGTTACTTATTTTAATCGCTTGCCTTGTAATACCGAGGTCTCTGGTTCGATTTCGGAGTCCACATGTTGTACAGTTAGATTAACTGGTTCCTAGTTAGCTACCACCCCCATATACTTTTACTGGTGGAAGGTTTATGTTGCTGAGGACCGTCTAGATAGGTACTATCGCAGCACGTATTAACAGCAGCGTGAAAACGTTACTGTGGTAACGAGACAACATGCTGTTCATGCTGTGTGAGCCATCCTAACTAGCTCCACGTTACAGGCGTATCATTTACCATCTGGAGAACGTTTCCTCGCTTCGTTGAAAAAAATGTATTTATATATTATAAATATCCTGGGCGAAAGCGCTTTACCACATAAAGCCCATTATCAGTTAATTTGCTGAATGAAGCTAAATTAGCCTGTTGTGGCAACGTAAAATCAAAAGTTAAGGGATGATAAAAGTAAGTTATCGTAAGACGTTAATGTCCCGACTCTGCGTCCTGTGATAAAGAGCATCTATCTATCTATCTACTTGATGTCGTTACTAAGTACAGATCGTTATTTTTAGTTTCTTTGTACATAATGTATAGTTTGTATAAAAGTTTCATACGCGATCAGCTAAGAGAGCACGAGCCATGTTAAATTTCGCTACGTCGTAGACATTTCGTTGTGACGTCATCATTGTATTAGAATAAGTTGAATTATTAGTTGATATTGTTTGCGTTTTGTGGCAGCGTTGTCTAGTACCAAAACCTAGCGAATAGTTTAACTTTTTTAAGTTTCCGACTGAACCAAATCAAAGTAGATTTATTGTGTTATTTGACACTTATTAATAAAATAAATTGAATCGATTTTTTTGTTTTTATTTCACGCCACATTGTTGATACTAAATCGGAAAGTTTTTATGGAGAGGTATAATCCTCGTGCACAAATGAGCTCAGCCGGCTCGTGATAAGTACTTAATTAATCCAATAACATCGAGCAATAACCAAAGGTCAGTTTAATCTGGAAACCGTATATACAGTACGGTTTTAATAAAGGCTTTTGGGGGGGCTTTTTGCTCTCTATATTTTGAGATACGCAAATTTCTCATTATTTTAATCAAGCCTGTTGTTGCTAGTTCGGCTAGTTATTTTAGTCGTGTTTTAAGAGATTTCTATCTATGTATAGACCACAATATTTCTGGAACTATAAGGTCTAGAGACTTCAAATTTGGTAGGCATATTATTTCTATCGAGTATATGTGAGCTGAGAACAGATTTTACATAATTCTTTCCCCAAAAG
This sequence comes from Troides aeacus, assembly GCA_033220335.2. Taxonomy (NCBI): domain Eukaryota; kingdom Metazoa; phylum Arthropoda; class Insecta; order Lepidoptera; family Papilionidae; genus Troides; species Troides aeacus. The sequence continues at coordinate 9,421,531 of CM067272.1, read as the reverse complement.
GGACTTACGGGGCTGTTACGGCCTGCAAATAAAGCGAGGGCCAGCTAGTTAAATCAATAAAATTATTCCATTAATCTTTGAGAACTTATTGTAATCATTTGTATATATTTATTTATATATATAAACAACCTTAATCTTCCCACTGTTGGGACTCGGCCTTTCATAAGGAAAGAGTCGATACCATTTAAAATAATCCAGTTCGATACAGTAAAAACTATTTTCTTTACCGATATTTATTGTTTCTATATTTGTTTCATTTTATACCAAGGCCCGGAACATAACAACAGAATATTTTTTTTTATATTTAATAGAATTAGCTCGCCAACCATAGCAGCGCTCATCGCCCCGAGTGTTTCGTGTTAGCAAGCAATTGAAATAAACTTGGTAAACTACGTTTCTTACATTCGTCATATTTTAAAGAAAGTAATTGCAAATTAATAATAAAAATACCTGAGCAAACAAGTAGTGATGGTTATCAGGGATATTTAGATAGTGGTTAAGGTTTTCAACCCCGCTGGGTTAACTACCACCCTCATATTATAAATCTATCGCTATTATAGCATTGCTGTGATTGAACTACCAACCACTGAGAATATTTTTGTCAAGAATACTTCACCATATTTCTAACTCATTATCACTTAATTATGTGAAATTGAGGCTAAATAACCAAGCGCAGATAAGGAAGCAGAAATATTATTTCGAATCCACTGACTTTACATCTTGAATACTAAATTTAGGTCTTAGATAGGGATTCTATTTTCTACTGCTATTTATTATTTATTCGTAGATCTCTGTTGCCGGAGACCGTCTAAGTAGTTATCACTGCAGCGTCTATTTCTACTACCAAACGGTATTGTGTAAACTAAGCTATGTTCTGGTTTGAAGGGTACTGTAGCTAGTCAAATTACTTGGGTAACAAGACTCAAAATCTTGTCTCAAGACGGCGAGCGCAATGCGATGCTGTGTATAACATCCTAACTAGCGCTACATTTGACGTTAGTTTATGGGTGGGCGTGTCACTTACCATCGGGCGAACATCCCACTCGTTTAGTTGCTTAATTCAATAATAAAAAAAAAAACCTACGAATTATCAAAGGTACTATACGTGTATTGCAGTATGAATACGAAATTCAAGTTCATTTACGGAATACTCATCTCATTCATAAGGTGTATGTATAATTTGTAACTGCTCATCATCAGGCAAGCTGTGTGCCTGTTCCTGACCTCAGTGGTAAAAAAATTAGTTCTGTCAGTATACACCACTCGAGTGAATGTGATGTCTTCGTCATTGTTTCAAAAACTTATACGAGTAATAGTATATTCTAGTTAATAATATATTTTAATACAATCCGGGAGTGGCGACTCGTATGGTGACAAGGTCACTGATATTCACGTGTTAATGTAAATGCTGTGTCCGCCTGTCGGTCGCCGTGGTGCACTGCACTGGGCATCGCACCCGGCTCCCGAGCGTTCCGGATGCGTTCTAATCATATAAATGCAAATTTGACCATTTGAGCTTCCTGCACGCTTGTATGAGAACACTACGATGCAGACAAATCAATATTTTGTTTAATATCGGATATTAACTGTTTTGATTTATTGGTGTATTTTGAAGCTACGTTAAAAATAAGTGGTTGATAGTTTGTTTAAACACAGTAATGTTTGCATACTACTGTTCGGCGGCAAAAAAGAGCGCTGCAATGGTACCCACGTAGATGTTATCCGACAACATCTATCACTAGTAAAACGCCTTACCACTAACTCAGTATAATTCGTAAAGTTTAGTTTACGAATATAATGACTTGATGATGAGAATGAATATGACAATCTAATGATAATAGTTCCGGCTGCTGTCGGTTGTACACGAACGGGTGTACTGTGCGGCGGGCTGTACGTCGATCGATGTGGTAGTGAGTCGCGAAGCAACACTCCGCTGGCCATGCTCCTAACCTAATTCAGCTCCACTCGTCTGAAACCAACTTAGTTGTGTGACTATTCATGTGGAAGTTAACGGTCACATGGCAGCTGCTACTGGACGACTGCTAACGTGGGAATTAGCTACATTATCGTGGCAAACGACTTGATAGCATACATTAACGTGTAATAAAAAGAAATTGAATAATTTAAACGTACAGGGTAAGGAAACTGGAGGGATTTCACAAAAATAATGGTTATGAGCATGTTACTTGAAAGTTAAGTTAAAAAATTAAACTTATTTGCCAACAGTCTCCTAAGAACTCAATACACTTAATCCATTACTTTTCAAATACAAATACCTTTTCAAAAAATCACCTTGTATATCGAATACTAGTTGTTCCTCGCTCGCATTGCTGGCCGTAATACCACCGCAACACAATGCAGTGTATATAATCCTAACTAGCACAGCATTGATATAAACAGGAATAATTATATATTACGTCATGTCCGTGTCATTGCTTTGTATAATAAAACAATATATTATCGAAGAGAAGACAAAAGAAGAGAATAGAATTGAAGGGGGTAATGAGACTCAACATCTTACATATCAGACAATGAGCGATTGGATGATATCCTAACTAGCGCCAAGTTGTTATGGGCCGGCGTCTCACTTACCACCAGGTGAACGTCCTTCTTGTCTCATCGCCTATTTGTATATATAAATGTAAAAGTAATATAGTGCTTACGAGTTAATAAACCTTATTTCTTTGGTGATTTTACTGCATACATTTATAATACCTATAAACTTTATCGTGACTAACAAACATGAGGTCTAAAGTACGACAATTATCTATCCGTGAGTATCTTCACAAGTAATAAAGCTTAAATGGAGTCGATTAGAATAATATTTTGATCAAGTACTTCGACCGCAACAACAAATGACATTCTATACTAACCGTTTCTATAGCAACTGCATAAATAATACTAAATGATAATGTATGTAAAACTTAGAAATAAAAGCCTATAACCATCTGCAAATCATTCTGCTTCGCATGGCCATGTCTGCATATCGATACGTTCACTAGTTTTCACGTGTTTGTCGAATAAATATAGCCTATTTTCATTATTTAACTTAATAATTATCAGTTTTATTATATCCCTAATAGGGTGTAACGGGTTCCGTCCAACATCTTATGGAATCCAAGCCAACTTCATCTGCACGCACCCACCAATCCGTTTTGAGCCAGCATGGTGAGACTAAGGCCTAATTTATCATTAATGAGGCTCCTTGAGAGAGGTCTATGGTCAGCACTGGGCGTTATCAGACTGATAAGATACCCCTGAACAGTTTCGTGTATGTATGTTAATTATTATTTTTGATGAATTGTCCGCCGCTAGATTTTTTGACAACTATTATCGCTTCTTCGGATCCAGGACTTGGGGATCCAGTATCCGCGGGCTAAATTGTAAGTCACGAGTTAATGGCCTTGTTATGTGTACTCGTATGACATTAAAAAGGCCTAATGGCTGGTTCGCACGATGTTCAATAGAAAAAAAATGCGATTGTAACAAAATCTGCGTTGGATCTTACGTTTGGATCGGCCACATCCGCCCAGACGCATCGGCTGCATAATAAAAAGATCACATTTCTTGGTACGTATCGCTCTGGGACGCCGTCCATTAACATGCTGCGGCACGCGTCTCCTTTCTCTACATTTACCCGAAACTCGTGTTTCTGTGAACAACTAACGATTTACATATTAACTGTAAACAACTTTATTTATGAAATATCAGCTTTATTTCATTTAATATATGTAACACAGGAATGATGAAACACTGTCAGTATACTCCGGCCTTCATATGTTGACAGCTGGAAGACAGTAATGTTGCCACAGTATATAATATATACAATGTTCATTCCTGCAGTCTCGAGCTAGTAAGAATAGGAGTAAGGTGAGTCCTGCCTGTAGTAGATAGCTACTGAAAGGGTCTAGGAGTTTCGCGGACCTTGAGAATGGGGGTCCTTATCGCTCGATAAGCGAACCTGCGTGGGACAGCGTATGGTTCAATGATGGTGCAGAAAAGAGTTAGGCTTCTCCTCAGAGACGTGTAACAGAAAGTGTGGAGGGGCAGTGCGTTCCATAAGAGATCCCGGAGCCTCTCTGAATGCATTACACCGAGGGGGTTTTAGTAAGAATTTCGCATAACCCTGATTTCCCCTAGAAGCAGTGTATCTTTCGAAGATCCCACCCCGAATTTTTACTGGTGGTAGGTCTCCTTTGCTGGAGACCGTCTAGGTAAGTACCATCGTAACGCCTATTTCAGCCGCCACATAGTTGGATATATTACTTTGTTCCCGTTTGAAGGACGAATGAGATTAGACATTTTATATCTCATGGCGACTAGCACGGTGTGTTGCAGTGTTTATCAACTTAATTGACGTAAAGTTGTTATAGGTAGAAGTATCATTAACCATCAGGAGAACGGTTTGCTCGTTTTGTCGCTACGTAGAATAAGAAAAATAAAGGTGGCAGTAAGGGAGACGGGAACTCTATCATCAATCAAACTTGACGACAGAGGTCACACGTTGAATCGAACAAGAGACCTCCATGTTATTAGGCCACGGTCACAGTCAAAAATATAACTATTTATTTACATTAATATATGTTTTGTGAATAGAGACTACTGTGTTCTGTTCTAACATCTGCACTAAATAAATACATTACAGTAGTGAGAGCACTTAGTCATTATGTATGTCGTAGTTACAAGAGTATAATGCTATGTGGACGGTGTTTAGAAAACTTTAAGAAACCTTATACTTTTCTTATTTATAAAATAAGAAACCTAAACATTATCCTATTATGTAAATATTATGTTCTAGTTGTTCGTAGTAAGTTGATTGCTTAAAATTGATAAATTAAATATTTCAATTGTGATGGTGAGCGGTAATCGCAGCCTATGGCCGCCAGTAACACCAGAGGTATCACTGGGCGTATACCGACCCTGCAGAAATCATTTCACACCCTTTTTGAAGAACTTCATCATAGCTCCTAGGAAAATCTTGACAGGTAATTCGTTCTATAATTTGAGTGTTCTTGGAAGAAAATATCTCTGGAACCGGACGGTACGTGACCACTGCGGTTCTAGAGTATGAGGATGAATTCTCTGCCGATGGCGAGCGGTGCGGTTATGAAATAAGGAGGCAAAATCTCATCTAAAACCAAGAGGTTCAATACTGTCCGTTAGCAAAGGGTCGTCGTAAATTCTGACAGCTTTGTTTTGCACCGAGTCAAAATGTCCCAGCTGACATCTAGGTGCTCCCGTCTAAAGATGAGAGCAATACTCCATGTGAAGCCGGACTTGCGCTTTATATAGCAACAACCTTTGCCCCGCAGTGAAGTACTGCTTCGCTCTGTTAATTATATCGAGCGTTTTATATGCCAGCTTTACGCTGTCTTCCAAGTGCCTTCGATACTGAACTTCACTTCTCTTAAAATCACTCACCGCGGAAGGATACAGCTCAATGACTTTGTGCGTCGTCATTTGCAAGTGCTCGAAAAGTCGCAATGTGTCCATGTCACTGCTGTGATATCTGTATAGGCACGCGTAGATGCAGGTGTGGCCACCGTAATCAATACGCACCTATAACACTGACTGGTCTTCTGGGCCATGAAGACGACGGAAACAAACATCGTCCCGTACATATAGGCAAAATTGTGCTCGAGCTTATACCCGGGATATTGCAAGTACGAAAATATGTCTACTTGTTTGTTACTGTCTCAAACTGTTTATTCATAATATAATAATTGATTCACATAAATACAACAATAAACAATTAGTGTCACAACTACAAACGGAAATGAAGTACATAGAGTATAATAAAAAGGAAACCTTAAAAATTAATAATGGTAAAGATATGTTAAGTTACAACTTAATATATGATGAAGTAATAAAAATGCATTATTTTAGTAATATTTTACTTACACTTAATGAATTATGGAATAAGTTAATGCCTACGAATTTTAACATGACTCCCGGATGGAGCGTGGGAATAAACATCCTCTCGTAATTTTTTTTTAACGCGCTGGTACTAAATTATATGCTAAACGAGGGAAAGGAACAGGAAGTCGCATTCTTTTTATAATTTAAATTTGTGAAAGAAGTAAACGGGAATAAATTTTAATATTTTGTATAAAGTAACTAAAGTGAAACAATGTACGGGAGTTTTTGTTGAAGGCAAATTTGTTAATTTTTTTTATTACAAAGGAATATTCTAAGGGGTGTATCATGTTAAAGATAAGATAATGTAGAGAGTATGTTTGGACCTTTAATGTGAATTTCCATTGCACTTAGTAAAAATTAGGCACTACGAATGAAATATATTTCACTCTACATTATTGCACATATTACATGAAACTAATACTCTTTTTATTGCAAGCAATGAGAGATCATTAAAAATATTACATAGTAAGTCGCCAACAGTAATAAATGGACAATAAAAGTGAATGCTCCCTCAAATTGCTATTTAATCAAATACTTCCGTAGTTTATCATATTAATGGCAGTTGGAGGGACACAATACCATTAAAATGTCCCCGTTTCATTGTAATATCTTTAAAATTATACCGTAATGGAAATTGATGTACTTCATCGATTGATGTGTTGTTCACTCACAACATAAGGCATAGGTAGTAGGCATACTATACAGTTTAGATATATAGAAGTAGAGCATATAAATAATGTTAGTGATACTAGAAATAAATTAGATATAGATTTGTAAAATGTTGTAATATTAATAAGGAAATTATATGAACTGATATATTGCATATTATGTATTAAAAATGTGATCTATAGGGTCCCGCACAGTAACTCACGGGACCCAAATCGACCACGTATACTCGTGGTGCAACTTGAGGTTCTGGCTCCCGCCAACCCGCATTGGGCCAGCATGGTGGAAGGTGGCCCAAATCCCTCCATATGAACCCCTACAAATGTGGAGATCTTTGAGGAGGCCTATGTCTAGGAGTGGACGTTTATCGGCCGATGATGATGATGTATTAAAAATAAGCCTAGATATAAAGTAGTAATATATACTATTTATCTAGGCAATAAGTCAATGAGAATTGATTACGTATGTGTAGTAAGTGATAAATGTTATAGAATAGTAAAATAAGGAATAGGCTGTTATTGAAGAGGTACTAACATAAAAATAAATTATAACTGAAAATGAGGAAGAATGAAAGTGTGACATGAAAACCCCAACTTTCGATGTCTAGTGAAGGATAAAAAAATCCAAAAAATATAGAGCACATGTCATACGCCATATTTTTTAAAAATTTTGTGCCTTTGCAGCAAATTCTTCTATTTACTACCAGCGTTTCCAGTGTCTTAAGAAAACTGATTTAATACATACTAATTATTTCTTATAAATGGACAAAGTCAATATTAATTTCTATCTATTTCAAAAGCTCCTCAAAGGTTTGCATAAGATAAGTGGAAGAGAAATAACCTCACTTTGTTAACCTATGAATAAACAATACAAAACGGAAACGCAACGTTGAGAATCGGTTTGTAAAAGCCTGTGTTGCATAATCTGCCGTAAATTTCATTAAAAAAATTAAGTTACACAATATTTTTGTGGGTGGTAATTTAATAATATTTCTCATATATAATCTACTAGATCTCCCTCACCCGCTTTGTTGGCCTAAACATAATAAAATCCCTCCTTGGTTTTTCGCAACACAAAGAAACCAAGACTAGTTTTGCTCATCGCTATTGGCAGAAATAGGAATTCCGGTGGTACCTACCTAAACAGTCTCCAGCAACAGAGATCTACCGCCGGTGATCATAATAGACAAGGAAGAAGCCTAAATATGTGCTGGCAGACGGAAGAAGTCTTAGATAATATATAGGAATGGACTGGCGTCAAATACTTTGAGCTTTTCCACCGTTCACAAGAGACTCGATTATTTTCGATGTTACCAACATTCAGTGATGCAGCGCAACAAGAAGTAGTACATTTCTTATATAATATAATAGATATGTTTGAAATAGATAAAGAACATTAAAGACTCAGCTCGTAAATACTTGCCCATTTGGGCAACGCATATGTTATTACAATGTGATATTATTATAAAAACATATTTCGTATGAAGCTATTCTAAATTAGTTTATTTTGTAAGCATGTGTTATAACAGCTGTATAAAGTTTGGGCTAATATTAATTAGTCCTTTGTTTATAATCTGTATATGTTTGTTTATTGATTAATTGTTATTGTGTACTCGGCGTGGTGTATTTGTGTAACAATCAGTCGTACTGTATATCTAAATACATTTTGCAGTAGGTTTGATTCACCTAATCTGCACAAGCATGATCTCCATGTGGTCTGACCTAACAAATAACATAATCCGAAATTCTAAAGCAAGCAGATGCTGTTTGGCCGAGTTGATTATAACTGAAATTATTTAAAATGAAAATAAAGTATTCATTTACGCTGAATACGAAATGCTTCGGAACAATAAATATCATCAACATATTGAAATGTAAATTGAAATCCTGAAAAGCCTATTACCCAACAATTACGTTAATTGAGGTTCTACCGATGAAACGTGGAAATTCAACCGCATTTCAATGGTTTGGATATACTTAATATTTTTGCTTCTTCGCAAAAGAGTTTAGCGGCGTCTAATTGTATAAAATAATTTGGTATCACTAACAACGTGTTCAACTGATGATAAGTGACATGTTTGCCTATAACTGACAATTACAACATAACATATTGTCTCGTTACCACAGTAATTTTGATGGCTACAGCAGCCTACAAACTGCAATACAATAAATTGTGTTTGAACAATACTGTTTGGTGCTAGAAACCTAAATCTATATATCAATGGATTTTATGACATATATAATATAATTGAAATCCTCTTGTATATTACCAGCTTTACCAGATATGGAACTAACATTTTTAAAGGTTGTTTCTCAGTATAAATAATGTCTTTTTGTTTATTTAAACAAAATAAATAGATATTTGTGTATGGTTTTGTAATTTTTGGAACAAAGATCATAGTGATACTAGACTATACGAATTTTCGAAGATTTCTTTTTTCGTGATGTTTGGTGGGTGGTAAAATATACATTATACAAATTTTATTCATACCTGCGGCCAGGCGCGGCGTTCTTATACTCATAAAGAAAACGCGTGAGCCGCACAACCACCGGCGCGTTTTCGGTTTTTATATGAATACGTAATTCAGTCATATTTTTCGATTTTTACGAGCAAAATTTTATGATTACAAGGCGTATTTGGTGATAACCTTTTAACATCTTACAATGAAATTTATATTTTATTGTAATATCCCGCAGGAAGTCTTCTTAATATAGAAGTCCGAAGGGTAATCAAAAAGTAATGATAATGAGTATGTTATGTGAAAGTTATGGTCAAAAGATATATTTAATTTTCTACATAGTCTCCTGACAAGTCGATACACTCACTCCACCACTTCTCTAAACCTGAAATATTCATAAAATAAAATCTTGATTCATCCAAAACGATTCAACTGCAGCCATCACCTCGCTGTCACCCTCAAATATCTTTCCCATAAAAAGTTTCAAGTGTGTCGTTGTTGTGAAGTTTCCCATATAAAGAGTCAAGAAGATAAATAGAATTCGCTGGGGGCTAGATCTGGAGATTGAAGTGAGTATTCGAGTAATTGAAAGCCTGCTTCTCGTATAGCAGCCATGGCAACTTCCGTTTTGTGTGCGAGCGCTTTGTCTTAGTAAAACAAGACTTTTACTCTGAGATTACCCCATCTTTTATTCTTTATCTCTTGCCGTAACCTTTTTATATGTTTGGATTAGTGAGAGTCGTTTAATCTAGTTACTTTGACCCTGGAAGTAACAGAAAACAGACGCTATAACATGCTCGTGGTTCTCGAAACTGAATCTTTAAGGAGTGGAAGAAAATACCCAGTCAACGATTGGACGAATGTTCTCTGATGGTCTTGTACATACATAGTGTAGATAAAAAGATATATAATATTTTTTTTTTACTTACTAATATTAAGGTCTTAAATAGTAAAAGTTACATTTACTCCACTTTGCAACCTTTATGTTCAAAACCGGAACCCAGTTTATGACGGTAGATTATAATATTAGTTACTTACATATGAAATTGGCGTTTTGTCGTATTGACTACTTTGATCCGAAATATCTCTTCTTTGGTTAAGAATTCCAAATTCAAATTTATAAATTCATTTAGCTGTAACGTTTGAGTTTTGAACAGTCATTCATTTGTTTTTTCCTCATTATTTTTTTCTTTGGCGTCGCTTATTACCGCACAATGAAAATTAGGAAATATCGGTAAATTTACGACTACGAGTTCTACCGTGGCACCAGTGCTGCAAAACAGCTCTAAGGATTAATGATGTTTACGGCGCTGGTGTCCCAAAAGAAAGCACGGTACGTTTTTGGTTTCAACGTTTTCGTTCTGGAAATTTCGACCTTCAGAACCAACCCCGTGGACGGCCGGAGACCAAAGTGGAAAATGAAGAATTAAAGGCTATTGTGGAAGTGGATCCATCATAAAGCACTTCAGAGATAGCTGCAGGCTTCGGGGTAAGTTACAAAACTATATTAATCCACTTGAAGCAAATTGAGAAAGTAAAAAAACTTGAATAATGGGTACCTCATGAATTGAATGAATCAAACTTGCAAACACGCGTCGACTGCCGTGTTACTTTGCTCAACCGACACAATAATGAAGGGATTTTCAATCGAATCGTTACTTGTGATAAAAAGTGGTTACTGTACGATAATAGGAAGCGCTCGTCGCAATGGCTGTATCCTGGAGAACCACCCAAATCCTATCCTAAACGAAAATTGACTCAGAACGAGTTACTTGTGAGTGTTTGGTGGCCTAGCGTCGGTGTCGTTCACTACAGCTTTCTAAAGTCTGGCCAAACGATTACGGCAGATATCTATTGTTAGCTACTGCAATCCATGAAGGAAGAACTAGCTGCTAAACAACCGAGATTGGTCAATCGCTCTACGCCACTGCTGCTTCACGACAACGCAAGACTAAACAGTGCACAACAAACAACCTCTAAGTTAAATGAGCTACAATTGGAATGTCTGAGACATCCACCGTACTCCCCGGACCTTGCTCAAACAAATTACCATTTTTTTCCGGAATTTAGACAACTTCTTACAAGGAAAAAAATTCAATTCCGATGCGGCAGTCCAAACCGCCTTCAAAGTGTGTATTGATTCTGGCCCCCATGGTTTTCTTAGTAAAGAGATCAATGAACTACCTATGCGATGGCAAAAGTGCATAGATAACAACAGTTGCATACTTTGATTAATAAAATATATTTAACAAAAAAATATTTTTCTTTATTTTCCTCCCGTACAAAACGCCAATTTCATACCTAAGGAACATAAGGACATAAGGAAAGAAGTTTGCCGGTGAAGTCAAAAAAACTCGGGCATCATACAAACTCTACAATATATGACCTTCAACTGGAGACCTCCATGTTATAAAGCAAGAAGTAAGTCGTCGCGAAATAGTAGTGCTTATTATACAATACAATACAAAAAACTTATATGTGTGATGAAAGAACATAGAAGCCGACGGCTCGCTAGTTCCTAAACACTTTCTAATGTCTATTTTATTTATCACGAGTACTCAGTGATATTAATTTCTATTAAAAAGTAATACATAAGTTAACAATAATTTAAGATGTTATTTTCGTTGATAAAAGGAACGCGGGACGACCGCTCGCATATGGACCAACGATCTGTTGAAGATCGAAAGGAATCGTTGAATGTATTCGACACCAGTACAATCGCGATAGTAATCCATTGGACATGCTCATGTTCAGGAGTAGACGAAGATATGTTGATAATGATGATAATTATTTTAGTATGTTTCCTTAGATATAATTTGTTGTTTGATTACGAGTAAGATCATCATAATATAACGTCTCTTAAAACATACTAAGAGTGTTTCGACATTACCAATCATTATTAAACTAAAGTTAGTAATAAAAAAGTAACAAATCATTAAATATATGAACAAAAATTAATTTTTTAATATCTGTTTCTACTCTCTACTTACATTTCTCCCTTCAATTTGTACGGTAAATAAGTATATATCTTAAAGTAGAAGCTGATAAACCGTGCATTACGAATAAAATCCTGCCAGTTTGATACGTTATCTCGTTACGTGCGCTCGCAATCAAATTTATAATCTTCGCATTTAAGTCGTGTTGTTATCGAAAGCAATCGGGCTTTCCTGAACTTGCCGACCGAAGTTGAGATAATGGTTATTGGCGGTACCAATGGCCGTATCAGTTTTCTACTATAAGATAATAATCTTTACTGAAGATTATTTTTTAACGTTTGAAGTTATTGATTCCATTAGATTTACACAGGTAAAAAAACTAAACAAGGAAGGATTACTAAATCTCTTCTTGAGGTATGAACACTGTGATTGAGAGACTACTTTTTAGTAAATATTTATTTCTGTTATATTTATTGTATTACAGATTCATTAATATACTTGGTTTAAAAATAGGTTACTCGCAAAATAACTATTTATTCGTGCAAGTCACAGTAATAGCGCATATATAATGTCTCTGAGTGGTAAACCGTTGCGTGCCGACGACGCCCTCTCTGCCGGAAATCAGGCATTAAGCTGAGCTATCACCGTTTTAAATAATAAATGGATGATCGATTAACCTTTCAACGTTCCCGTGGGAGCTGAAATTATACTCCTTATGAAAGCGCGGGTGACAAACGATGACAATGTCATGAAAAGCTATTAGTGCCCTGATTAGTCCTTCCCTTCACAGATATACGTTAACAAAGATATTAAAGGATATATTTTATTTTGAACTTAACTAAAATTTGCCGTCTTTTCGTTTATGTGAAGGAAATGGATACATGTAGCTAAAGAGCAATAAACCTCTGCTATACCGTTGATGATCAATCTATGATTTTCATAGTGCGGAAACAATCCCAGTGTTGTGTGTTGAGAAACGATTTAATTTTAAGTACTTAAAGCTTATAATTCTATTATTAGAAGACTGATTGCGAACAATAATTTCAAAATTAACGTAAATTACGAAGAGTCGTTAAAACAGCACGGCTGAACCTTAAAGGTTTTCCGAAAACCATTAAATTGCAACCATTATATGTATTAAGGGTACCCAACATTGCTTATATTAAATAGAACTAAAAAAAATAGTCACAATTTTATATTTAAAGCATCTGCTCAAAGAATATTTAAAAATAATCTAAACCGAAGATCAAATTTAAAGGAAAACATGAACAGTTAATGGTTTAAATGAAGATGAAATATTGTCAACAACAACAATAATGGTCTACGTTTCATTTTGTTATCCCATTCTTAAATTAATCACTTAAAATTTACTTTGACAAAACGTATTTGCTCTTTTATCTGTTTAACGACGAAAAAACTTCACGAACTTCAAATCTCGACGAGGTAAGATAACGACTTCTAAACGACAAAGAGCAATATTTCAAGGGCTTCACTTGAAATGTATTGTTCCTCTGTACAGAGAGACCGAGATTAATTAAAATTCTATTTCAACTTCACGGCTAGAACATTACGCATATATAAGGTTGTCAAATATCTCCCTTCCGTTTTTTTGCTCTTTATTCAATGCTTTATAAAAAGTGTTACAGTGATCGGATTTAGTTCAAATATGCGCCGTTTTGTTCGATAATCTGTTTCCATCTAGACGGCAACTTCATAAAGCCCCCCTCCTTATTTGCGAAGAACTCGGACAGCCACTTTTCACAAGCCTCTTTTGAGTTCAACTTTACACCACCAAGGGCGTTCACCATGAACAGGAACAGGTGGTAATCACTTGGCGCTATGTCCGGGCTATATGGTAGATGCGATAAAACCTCCCATCCGAGCTCCCGTAGCTTCTGACGAGTCATCAACGAAGTGTGTGGTCTGGCGTTGTCCTGGTGGAACACTACACCCTTCCTGTTGGCCAATTGTGGACGCTTCTGGTCGATCGCCTGCTTCAAGCGGTCCAGTTGTTCGCAGTAGATGGTAGAATTAAGCGTCTGGCCATATGGGAGCAGCTCATAGTGGATGATTCCCTTCCAATCCCACCAAACACACAGCAAAACCTTCCTGGCCGTCAATCCCGGCTTGGCCACTGTTTGGGACGATTCACCGGCCTTCGACCACGACCGTTTTCGCTTGATATTGTCGTATGTGATCCATTTTTGGTCGCCAGTCACCATCCGCTTCAAGAATGGGTCGAGTTCGTTCCGTTTCAGCAGCATATCGCAGGCGTTGATTCGGTCCAGAAGGTTTTTTTGCGTCAAATCATGCGGCACCCAAACATCAAGCTTTTTTTTGTATCCAGCCTTCTGCGGATGGTTTAAAATGGTTTGGTGACTAACTCCCATCTCCTGGGCGATGTCACGAGATGCCACATGCCGGTCTAACTCGATGTAGTCCATAATTTGATCGGTATTTGTCGTCACAGGTCTTCCGCCGGCTGGCTTATCCATGGTGTCGTTTTCACCGGCTCTGAATCGTCGAAACCATTCCTCCGCGGTTCGAAGTGATAGAGTACCATCCCCCAAAACACCATTAATCTCACGGAACGTTTCTCTAGCGGATTTGCCTTTAACGAAGGAAAACTTTAAAATAGCGCGAATTTCGGCGTTCGTGAACTATATGTTTACACGTCTATAACTGTTGAACGCAATATCCAAACTAATTATGCATAGCGTCGTTTTGTAGGTTATGTCAAGACCTTTCAAATTATGTATAGTATTTCCAGATACGAGCTCTGTAGCGCTTTGTACATAGCCGCGAAATTCAAAAGACAAAAAGGCGGAAGGGAGATATTTGACAACCTATTATATATACTTCAAGGTTATAGGTAATATATGTTTCTTTTAAGAATCCTAATACTAAATAATAATACTTAAAGATAAGTAACTAAGACAACATCTCATGATTGTTCTTGTGTTATATTATTAACTAGCCTATTCCGTACCCGCTCTGCGAGACGTAATATAAAATTAAGCTTGGAATTTCTTTGACATGACTAGTAACCGAAACCGTAAATCACTTTCTATAGTTACCGTTACTATAGCAACCGCATAGATAATACGAAATTAAAGTATTAATAAAATTTAGATATAAATAAAGTGATGCAAGATCTATGAAATTCAAAATATAAATAACCTATCTATAGCAATCTACAGATCATCCCGCGTAGAATGGTCATGTTGCTTTGCCGATGCATTCACTAGTTTTTACGTGATTGGCGAACAAAGAAAATCTATTTTTATTGTACGTTATTCCCATAGGACCGTTACAAACTAATAATATTAGCTTAATAATATTCACATGACTTATAATTGAGGTACAGCTTTTTTAATTATTTTAACCAGTGAGGGTCTCAGACAACAACTCACACGCCCCAAACCCATCTCACCTGCTCGTAATGCAACCTACTAATCAACAAACGAGGCTCTGGCTCCCACCAACCCACATTGGGCCAGCGTGGTGGCAAATTTTGGGATCTCATCTTAAGGGGGGAATTGCCATAATTGCCACGCTTGGCAGGCGGCTTGGCGATCGCAGTTACTGAGGCCCTATCGTGAAACGCTGCTGCCCGTCCCACGTCCGGGATTTCCCTCCGCTTCCTTGGATGGATATACCGCCATCGTTCGGTTGACTGATTGCATTTGATGAAGTGTAAATGTACTCAATAGTCATATACACTTCAGCAAATGGGCGGTGGGGTCGTCACTTCCCGACGCCGAATAATGCATTTTTATTACTTTTAAACACTTACTAAAATAATGCATTTTTATTACTTCATCATATATTAAGTTGTAACTTAACATATCTTTACCATTATTAATTTTTAAGGTTTCCTTTTTATTATACTCTATGTACTTCATTTCCGTTTGTAGTTGTGACACTAATTGTTTATTGTTGTATTTATGTGAACAAACGACGTGGCCGCTTACTGTGGGCCTTGTCCGCAAGCTTAAGATTGCTGAGAGGGCGAGGGAGCGAGCTATGCTCGGAGTTTCCCTGCGAGATCGAATCAGAAATGAGGAGATCCGCAGGAGAACCAAGGTCACCGACATAGCTCGAAGGGTCGCCGTCCAGCAGTGGATATTTTCCGACTGATTGGATTGGATTGGTGGCAAATGGCCGAAATCGAAAACATTTGGACAAACGAAAGGTACAAGGAAGTCACTGGAAGCAGGCAGCGCAGTACAGATCGATGTGATCTTTGGGGAGGCCATGTCCAACAGTGGACGTCTACCAGCTCATCATGAAACGAGTCCTGTATTTAAAAAGAATTATAAAAGACTCAAACGTGTTTGTCTTTTTCATACAATCAAATGCTTTTCTAAGTTTATAGTCAAAAAGGGGTCATTTATCTTGAATACTTAGTATTTAATAACAATACTTTTATATTTATCGGTAGATATATTTGTGAAAATATTGTTAAATCCTTTTCCTCTTTAAAATATGAGTACCACGTATTCTAAAAACAATTTTAAATTAAAATTTCCTTCTAAGAGGAAATGATATGCTAATACACATCGCTTTTACAGCAGTTTGCTTTTAATGAGCTTATTTCCTTGCGCAGTATAAATTAGTGCTGCAGCCGTGAAATGCAGCGATGGTATAATGACACAAATTAAACTTATTTTAACTATAATAATATTACTTAAATTTACATTTGGAATTTTTATGATTATTAATTAAGCTCACAGATCTCATATTATACTGTTTTACTAGTGGTAAGTCTCTGTTGCCGGAGACCGTCTAGGTAAGTAGTACCGCAGCTACTATTTCTGCCCCCAAACAGTAGTCTGCAAATATTACTGTGTTCCGGAATGAAGGGACTTGAGGCTAGTGAAATTACTGGAGTAAAGAGACTTAATATCTCATGTCTCAAGGCAACGAGCGCAATGTGGTGCAGTGTACACCATCCTAAGTAGCTTCACGTTGTTATGGGCGAGTTCACAATATTCGGTCTTAATGCCCATGGGCGTTCCCTACCAGTCAATTTTAGACGGAGGGAGATGTATTGAAAGGTATGGATGTACATTGATTACAGGATGCACGCACACACGCATAATAAATTTATGTATAGATGTAACTATGCGTGTAATTTATGTGCTATATATTTTTAAATACATATTTTTTCCTTGTATTGTACATCCACACAAGTTATTGTAATTGTTCGTCCCCTGCCAGGGTTTGCTGGGAGAGAGCTCTTTTCCCTAGAACAACGAAGTACTAGCTCCGATTATCAAAATAATAGCCACTGACCAGTTTCCTAAATATTGTTTTTTAGCTTCTTATTTTAAGTTCTTATTGTATTCGCTTTAATTTCTTATGAATCTTATTATTATCACTTTGCCTCTATTACTAAATATCAATGGTTATATTTATTAATAAACATACATCACGCAGTATTCCCATAAAGCAAATATTTTATAAAGTCATCATGCCCCTCATCATCAGCAGTTATACGTCTATAGTTGGACACAGGCTTCCCTCACAGCTTTCCACATGGATCTGGTAGAAATTCATTAGGGGAATTTGGGCCAATTCCCTCCCACACTGGCCCAATGCGAGTTGGTAGGAGCCAGAGCCTCATTTGTTGATTAGCAGGGTGCACGTCGAGCAGGCAAAGTTGGCTTGGATCCCATGAGTTGTTGTGAGGTAACCCTTACACTCTGTTCCTTAAAATACGTCTATTATAAACTTTTTCTCACGATTTGCAATAGAATAGTAAGAAACCGGAAACGATCGCATATTTTGTTCAATTACACGTCATCGAGTTATTTTAGCATACAATAAAATGGCCGTTGGAACAAAATTCCAATAAATTCCGCCACACGTTATTGAAATTCTCTTAATGTTATATTCAAGATATGCAATATTGAATTTCAACGCCACACATCTTCATTTATATAATGAAGGTGGAGTTCCTTTGTTCGCCAATCACGTGAAAACTAGTGAACTAGTGGACATGGGAACATGACCATTGAACGCGAAATAATTTGTACATCACTCATCACTGATGACCATGGAGATGACTACGGCGACGGCGATGGCGACGGCGATGGCGACGGCGATGGCGATGGCGACAGTGATGGCGACGGGACGGCGACGGCGACGGCGACGGTGACGGCGACGGCGATGGCGATGGCAAAGAGTGGATCCGTTACAGAATAATGCATATCTTTTTATCGTAAAGAAAACACTACAGCTAAAACAATACAATGTAATGTAAGCGGACGGGGGACAGCTAGTATTTATACAAGATATTACACCTTAAGAGAAGTCTATGCCCAGCAGTGGGCGTCATCCGGCAATAAGAATTACACACACCTAGTGATACTAGTGATTTTATATTAAAATCATTTAACGTTTAATAGTTAATGTCTGCTAAAAATCGTTTTGATGAATAACACGGTTTGTTACTCATTTCGTTAATAACGAGTGCGAGATCAACTCGAACATTATTTCGCGTTGCCGAGACAAAGCTTCTACTCGTTAATTGAAAACTTCATTAGCCCTTAATGTTTGATAATTAATTTCGTTACAAGCTTATCTCGCCTGTATCACGCTGAATAGAATATTAAACGAAAACAAATGGATATTATCTTCTTATTTACAAAACTGATATTGCTGTTTCAATTTAATACTGAATGGGAGAATTAATTTTGCACCACTTTCCCTAATACTAAATACATAGTACGTAGGTATTGTGTCTTAACGTTTTGAAATTGTTAACGAAACAGGAATCTTCTAGTGATATTGTAATACAATTTCCGGAAGTGACGGAAATTGGAAAATGCTATTATTTAATCAGCAATAAACAGTCGTGAATGTTTCATTAGAATATTATTAAAAAGGTTTTATATTTTCTTTTGATTGAAAACAAACAAATAATTGTTAGTAAAATATTTTTTTTAACTACAACAGATTTTTATATTTAGATTACATAAGAGAAAAATATAGTCATCTATATGTTTAATACAAGTGGAAGTTCATATTTGATTAATGTTTCGCTACTTAAACACATTTTCGATATATAAGTCATGAATTTAAAACAATATAATGCATCTAGCAGAACCGTCGAGGATAGAGTAGCGGTTGAGATATTCTACCTTCAAGGTATACCAGGCAAAAGCTATTTTATTTTATACATAGAAATCTCAACAATTCAACTCTAAGTAGATACACTAAGACTTACTGTAGTCCAGAAACATTGCGACTTATTTTTAAAGATCAACTTGTCAGAACTACTCACAAAACTTACATTTCAATCAATCAATGCTTACCTTTCAAAATTAATGAGAAGAAGTATTTAACGATAAATGTTTAGCAGATTTAAATAATATTAAGGGGTGGAATAAGCGAAGCAATCTCTCAAGAAAGCTTTTAAATACTCAGCAGTGAAAGCTGTGAACTTATTGGTGCTCAGCAAATCGTGTTTGGCAGTAAACGTTATTTGAATCAATTTCTGTACAAAATAAAATATTTTAACAACAATGATATAAACTATCAACAATACTGGGGGGGTGAGAATAAAAGAGAGTATATTTTTGTATTTACAACGATTATTTAACAGAGATGGATGTATACGTATTTTTTGGACAGATAATATTAGTTTGTTTAATTGTAATGATTTACTGTATTACATCATATTCATTAATTTAAATATATAGTACATTGAGTACGTGAAAAGTGAAATATGCATCGTCAAGTGCACTTTCGTTTCAATTATTGAGCGATGGCCATTTCACATCTGAATCGGATCCTGTACTCTCAAAGTCATTTAACAAACGAATATATTGAAATATACTTCGGAAACTGTTTTTAATTAATATGTATTTTTACTAAATTGTATACATTCTAAGCAGTGCATGAGAATCCAAGAAATGTGATATTTCTTATGTATAGTAATTTTGTGATAAGTTAATATTTCATTATATAATATATTAAGATGAAGTAAAGCGATTTTGATGTTTTATTCCAAAAGAAAGATCCCTGTAAAAAATTACAGAAATTTCAGTAAGCAACCAATACTAATGTAATATCGGAGTTCAGTGAGTAAACACTTCGCGAATAAAAAAATCCAATTTAGCGAGTAAACAGCAAATCACATAAATCAAGTAGATCCCAACGTTTGATTTGTTTGCCATCAACTTCCCGTTTCTAATTCACTATAGAAATATGTTATTTTACTTGGCGTATAGGTAATATAATCAACTGTGCCAAATTGTAATTTAAAGTTAATAGAAAAGAGTATTATGGATTAAGTATGAATAATATTTTTTCATGATAAAGTAAACATTGGATACATAACATAAAAAAACTAAATCTCGAAGCATATTTGTTCCTGTAATCAATAAACTTTTCTTCCCACTCTAGCATTAAAAGTTGTTTTACAAGTATTATTATCAATTCAAAGCTATACTCTATATTCTATACAAAAGAAGAGTAGCTAAATCGTATAAAGTTTTAATAGAAATTATCAGATATAATACTCTATTTTCTCTTTTAGAGTAGAGATATTCATATTTTTAATAGGATCCAAAAATTCTACACATACTCTCTAATACCACACCCAGTGAATGGTATTTTCTCTATCTCCTTGTAACCATATTATCTATAATATATATAATATAACTAATATGATACATATAATAGTTAAAATTAATTATGACATCTGCCAAGTTAATCTTGTGACCAATTTCGAAGAGGTTACCCGTTGTTTCTTTTGCTTTATAAGGGTACTAGTTAAAATAAACGCGATACAGTCCACAATGTTCAGGTCTATACAACATTGAGGTAAATTATAAAAAAAACTGTTAAATAAACGATTAGTAAGTTTAATAAGTGAGATATTTGAAGGAGACATGTCCAGCAGTAGACGTCTATCGTCTGATAATGATGATGATGAAGTTTTCAACATTTCCTGTGGTTACAGCGATCATCTAAGTATTTAAATCCTTTACCAAGGAACTTAAGTTTGTAACGAGATGTTATTTCAATTTAATTTAAAATTTATATTATTATTTTCTTCTTACATACTAGCCCATATATAAAAGCTCTTAAAACTATCGAAGACTACGTTTTATATTATTAAATCTACTTTGATTTATAATCTTTTGTGACACTATAACTAAAGTGAATAAATAAGAAGTCAATTTCGTTTAGAGTCACGTTGATTATTCATGGTTCGGCATACCTTTAAAATATCTCCGCTCTGTTTACAAATATAATTTGATGCATTATTCTTTAATTTCAATGGATTACAGCTATACTTTACTGTCACATAATGTCTAGTGATAAAGAGGTAGTAGATGTTACCTATGTATTATCAAATCTTAGGAGATTCGGAACTAAGTAACTTTTCTATTCAGAAATGGTGGCAGACTGACAATGAGTTTGATGACTATTATTAAGTACTCTTCAAATGGACCTTTCTTTTAGTCTTTATATACGTTTTAGGAACCAGTTGTAAATTTATTTTGGCGATAAACTTATAAGTAACATTCTTTGTGAAATTAATGAAAAGTTCTACATCTTCAATGTGGAACTTTTTTATTTTTATCATGTAGACAAATCTTGGTTGGTTTTGAAACGTGTACAAACTCTCCGCGGAAACGATCCTCGCCGCCCGTAAGCACCAGTACATACAAATTACGTAAATTGCTTTCCTCCACACAAAAGTTTAATCTCACGCGATTCAGGCGGAGCGGGCAAAGCTTTTCGCGTTAATGATAACGATAATGAATTTCAACAGAAATCCAATAACGATTAAATAATCCTTATACGAAAAATAATAGCTTTTAATACGCCGATTTCGCTTCGATCAGAACGATAATGCAGGGTGTCACAAAGCGAAAGATTGAACATCTTGAACAGGTGTTCAGATAGCAAATGTCTGCTCCAAGTTATAATGATGGGTAAAGCGGAAACTGGTCGTGTCTCTGCTCCCGGAAGCACCTTCTAGTGTAATGTATCGCTCAAGTCTCCGTCTCTGACAAATTCGCAAACCTCACAGCCAACCACCACTAATAGAGAGACACTCTTAGAAGAGAATACATTAATGATTTTTGTTTAGACTTGTTTTGTTTCTTAAGAATTTCTGTTACTGATGATATATGATACAGTTGTTTTCATCTCGTAAGGAAACACATTTTTCGAATATTTCAGTTTCGATAACAAAAACAACTTTTTCATTATTTCGGAACATCCATGACCTTCTTAAACTTACGAGTGTCCGAGAGCTTTTTATTATTGTCTATAAGACAACGTCTCTTTTTTATAGCATCCGATCAATTGTACAAAGTTGAATTTATATGACTATATTGCTATAAATGAATTACTGTGTATTAGTAATATTATCTTTAATACATTTATCAAGTTTTAATGTTATTTTTTCTATACACTAGTCAGGTATGTCGGATTTAATGCTTTTTAACATTACGACAATCCACGTACCGACGAGACGGCGTACTCATAGATGAAAGATAAATGATTTTAGTACAGCATTGACAATATTTTGTTTTCCTAATAATATGTATATTATCCTTATACCAGAGAAAGTTTAAGTATTTATTTGTGATTTGATGTAGGTTTCTTTTGTTACAACAACGAATTCAAAGCTATATTTACTTTACAACGTATATCGCTAGACGTAGTACGGGAAGGACCTATAAAAGATGCACCAACAATCTGATGATGGTCGCAAGAAACCACTGGATCTAAGCATCGCAAGGTGTGAAACTTTACAATCAGATACACCTTAGATTTCCATGTTGGAAGGTGTTGTATGTATCAAGACGGAGAAGGCTAGGATGAAGAGACTGGATCGCGTTATCTATGATTGAATATCGTTAACTATGATTTGTACATACATTTAAAAATATTAAATGTTAACAGTTTCTATTATTCAAGGAGCTTATCGCCGCGGGCATTTCGAACTTCTTGAAACTATATAGATAACAAAGGTTTCTTCATTACCATTCTAGATAACGAGATCGTTAACGAGAATAACGTCTCAGCTTGAAGTTGATGTGAATTAGCTAATTGATTTTATAACTGCTATTTTACATTCTTAGTATAATATTGAAACAAGCTTAGTTTCTGTCGTCTTATAGAAATTAAAACTATTTCTTTATATGAATCATTTAATTCTGTTTATACGGTTCTTCTTCGTTTTTTTGATATTCAGGGCGAAATCTTCTAAAAAGATATCTTTCTTCTGGGTAGAAGACAGGGTTTTGTGGGAGTTTTACCCACTGAAACCCCCTCGGTGGTCATAATGGTTTGCGGGAGGTCCCGGAATCTCCTAAGTAACGCATCGGTGCCTCTCTACACTACACCACCACCTGAACCTCGTCTTAGAAAGAGCTGTAGCCTTAATCGGCACCCTCGCTTTAGTACGAGAAGCACTAGACAAGCTCGAACTTGTCGTTCATCCCGGATTCGCTTAGTGGACAATGAGTACCCCTACCTTCAAAGCCCACGAACCAGAAAACCCTTTTAGTTGCTTTCTACGATAGCCAAGGTTCACCTCAGTCCTATTCTTAATAGCCCGAGACTACAGGACAATGACCTTTTTAGACCTAAATTTATTTCCATATATGTTTCATCCTTAAAGAAAATAATAAAAGAAAGTTACCTTTTTTATTATTTTTATGTTTGCTGTTAAAGGAAAAGTTCATTGGACCTGTCAAATGAAAGGTCTAAAAAACAGCGCTTTCTAAAGCTGACATGTTTTTATGTAAGTCGAGCGCGGGTTGTTTGCTTAGAAATTATTTTTTCTCTCCTCCACTCTTGTACACGTTAAGCTCTACCTTTGAGACTTGCTCTATCAGCCTTGCCCCAATTTCCGGCTTCTCATAAAATGTTTGACGTTTTAACATTTGCTGATATTTAGTATTTTTCCTATTTATTCATGAAGCTTAACGACAAATAAATTATTAACAAAACTACATTTTATTGTATACAGCAAAACTAGTCAATGATAAAAACGTACCCTCAAAATTTTGGTTATTTCTTACTGAGCAACTGTTCGGCAAATACTAAAACTAAATATAAATTAAAGTACATGACATTGTTTACTTATATTAAAAAAAAAATATCGATAGAAACTTGTTTAACAATACAATTATTATATATCAAATATGTTATAGTACATAAATATTCACACAGTTTCGTATGAACTGCCTTAACAGATGTGGCAAGGTGACAAAATTTAAAATGTCCAAGTTCAATTAATTCATACACTTCTACAAAATGGACTACAGTCAGAATTAAATTCGTGTTAAGACGACCAGAAACATAGTTTGCAGTTGTGAAACGTTATAAGCCCGAAGTTATTTGATTTCAACCCCTTGAGGAGACTCGGAATTGGCCGCCACAGAGACTAGTTGATGGTATCTTTAGCATATATTGCAAGGTTTATTAAGCAACAATGGGTTAACCCCACTCCTGGTGGTGAATCTATCCTAACGAATACCGTCTAAGCAGACCGGTTTAAGCACCACATAATCTATTCTATTTAAGTGAAGTTTTAGTTATTAGTAAAAGATAAGGAATAGACATTGATAGTTTTAATAGATTTAAAAAAATTCAATGGTCTTTGAAGGCAGACATTGCACACTACATTGTGCGTCGTTACCAGTAATCCCGTTTACAATTTCTCATTTCAAATACTGTTGCACGTCATCGTCCACTGGACATAGGCCTCCCCCAAAGATCTCCACTTCGATCAGACCCGCGTTGCTCGCATCCAGTGGGCATAACCAATGTATCCAAGCTTAAATACTGTGAGAATAATTTCTCTTAATTATATAAAAATCACTTCCTTTGCCGAAGACTAGGAGGCGGTCGGCAGTGAACGTTAGGATAATGGAGTTACACAATGCGTCGGTGCCCAAAGCAATTTGCGTCAGCTTGGAGTTGTCATTGACTTATTGTTACAGATCTTATGATATCAGCTTCAATAGCGACGATCCACATTGTAGTCCGTTTGATGAACGAAAAAGAAAGATAACAGCGGAAATAATTTATATATCAACCCTTAATTCGTATAAATGTTATCAGTGCTTCACCTTATCTATCACGGCAGGCTTACTTTTGTATGACTTTTTTTTAAGCCTAGACTATAAGTAGAAAAAATATAAAGTTTCAACGGTTATATTTTTTTTTCAATGATGCTGTGTTTAACTGTTTGCTGTAAAATTTACTTTATCACAATACATTGATATAGGTATTGATTGGAATTGGTTAACTCCGAATTATCTTTTCGGTAAAGGTTTAGTAATATTAACGGTTCTTGTTACTTCTAAAAGAACTAACAATATCTATTATACTAGCTCAAACATCGGCGTTTTTTAAGGATTGCATAGTCGAGCAAAAACATGAGTAACCTATATTAAATCCTTTTTATTCTGTGGATATCCTTAGATAGGAACTTTATGCTATATCTAAAATAGTCACTACCCCACAATAGACTTTATCTTATTTTGAAAAAGGCTTAAATAAAAATTTAACCATATTACGTCATCATTATCAGCCGGCAGACGTCCACTGCTGGACATAGGCCTAAGGTCAAAGATCCCCACATCGATCGATTGTTGGAGTTTATTGAGAAGGAATTGGGCTGTAACCCACCACGCTGGCCCATTGCGGGTTGGAGGGTTATCCGCATTTAGTTATTTTCATAGCAGACGTTAATGTAAATAAAAATAACAACACCTTCTAGATTCACCAGTTCTTAATAGCAATTTGGAACTTACCTTTGATGGGACAGTGCAGAAACTCATCACTTTGTTCTTAGTAGAGTACGTAAGGATAATAAAGAACCTATGACTTTCACTGATGTATATTTATGTTGTCTATAAACTTTAAGTAACTTTAACAACATATGTGCCCGTAGTTATGAAAGTGGTGTAAGTCATATATTTCTTGTGTCGAGATATTTAATTAGTTGATATGAACGAATATACTTTTACATATATTCAATTATAGTTTTATTAGTCATGATTATTGGAATTTTTTTAAAAATATGAAATTTTATATGAAATTCACCATTTTCAAAATTAACTGAATGTCCTATAAATGATTTGAAGCAATAAAGAACTATGAGTTTCATTTGAAACAATAATTTGAACTTGTTACTTAAACACACTTCACTGTAATAAGGTCTCTGTTGTCGGTGACTGTCTAGGCAGGTTTCACCGCAACGCCTATTTCTGTCGGAAACAGTACTGTGCAAACACTGCAGTGTTCCAGATCGAAGGGCGCTGTAGCCAATGTAGTTACTGGGATAACGAAACTCATCATCTTATGTTTCAGGCGACGAGCGCAATGGTGCAGTACGTATGTTGTTATGGGCAGGCGTATCACTTACCATCAGGTGTATGTTCCGCTCATCTCGCTGATTATTTGTAATATATATAAAAAAAAAAAATTGTGTTCTGAATACATAGTAATTTGTTTTCAGTACACTTGTGCGGACGATGCCTTTGTTTCACATCCGGACAAGCTCCTACTGCGTTTGACACTTATAATCCAGTTATAATGTTTTAACCATTATTCAACTCTACGATTTGTTGGACGTTAGTTAATGCTTGGATATCATGTCCACACGGTAGGTATTGCATATATTTTAGACTATAGTAATAATGTTTTGAAAATGTTCATCAGATTCTCAACAAAAACTAGTTAAAAACAAGAAATATTTACTGGTGGTAGGTCACTGTTGCCGGAGACAGTCTAGGTAGGTGCCACTGCAGCGTCTATAAACAGTACTCTGCAAACATTACTGTGTTTCGGTTTGAAAGGTGTTGTAACTAGCGTAATTACTGAGGTAACGAGACTCAACATCTTGTGCCTTAAGCGACGAGAGCAATGTGTACCATCCTAACTAGCGCGTATGGGCGGGCGTGTGTTGTTCACCTGAAAGTACACTTACTTTCAATTGAACATTCCACTCGTCTCGTTGGTTAATTGAATAAAAGAAATCAATAAATATCTGGTATTATTTTTATTTAGACAGCAACTTGGTAAAGTTCTTTTAAACTATTTAGTATTGAACTAAAAAAATCATAAACCAAAGAGGTGCAGGTTCTGTTAGAATTAAATATTGGCCTTCTCTTCAAAAGATTATACTTATAACATATGATTATAAATTGCCATAATCTATACAAATAAATAAAACTGGATTGTTTATTTGTAATGTCAAAGATCTTTGCTGTTCATATCAATGTTTACAAGATTTTTGATAACAAAAAAACTTTTTTTTCTTATTCTAGTTCTTATTTTAATCTCCGATTGCTATGACTCTAGGTGTATAGCAAGACGAAGAGTTTAATTATTTTTAATATTAGAAAAATTATTATTTTACAATAATTTATCATATTTTATAGAAGAGGGGTTGCGTGCAATAAATGCTATAGTGCAATGATTGTAGGAGTTGTGAAGAAATCAGTATTCTTTTGAGGTCAGAAAAAATGAAACGAAATTAATTCACACGAGCATTACAATGTTCTTCCTGTTCGTTAAGATAATTGAATAAAGTTGAGGAAAAGCAAATTGTTCAATTTACTAATCCAATAGTTTGAAGGTAAATCTATTATAGAACAGTTCATATTAATACATGTAAAAAAAAGAAACAATAAGACAAAGGGAACACATACAAAGTCTCAAAGTAGCCTAGTTTCAAAGCATTGGATGAATACGGCAGGCCTCTGAACAGAAAAGCCTTCAGCCTGTGCGGTAACATTGTTTTACGAATTGGAAATACTTTCGTTCGTAGCAATGACACACTAGAGTTTCATTTCCACGACAGACTTCAAAACTGTAATGTCTCTCGATTAGTTGTAAGCAAAAGTTTCTATTTCACTAAAGCCTCTGTTTTATAAAGAAGATATTCCTAATGTTAATTTCAAATGCTCACACTTGATTAATAAGGAAATACGTATAGAATAACGATCTACAAAACCGGAAAGTTTTTTTAATGTTATTTATTTACAAACAACTCACGGGGCCCAAGCCAACCTCACCTGCTCGTGGTGCACCTTGTTAATAAATAAACTAGGCTCTATCTCCTATCAAACTGCATTGGGTCAACTTGGTGGGAAATTGCCCAAATTCCCCCACATGAACAAATTATGACATCCAAATGACGGCTCCTAGAGTCCGGCGGTACGATGTAGAGGTCTTTAAAGAGGCCTATGTCCAGCAGTGGACGTCTATCGTCTGATGATGATGATGGCATAATATCTCTATTGCTATTTTACCTGTATCGTAGAAGGCGAAGTATCAACACTAAGAAGAGAACAGCAGCTTTGTCAATGCGTCCTTATGTCCAGCTGTGGACATCAATAGCCTGCGATATCGATGGTGAAGATTAATGAACATAGTTTCATTATGATTTAGGTTCATTATATAACAAGTTGCCAGTTAATGATCGTCCGTTTAGACAAAAAGCTTTTCGGTGTTTCGTCGACTCGCCACAATAGAGGCCCGAGTGCTCAAATAATACGTTGCTATTATTCTAAGTAATGTATTATATTAAATGCTATAATGAAATCAGAGTGACATAGCTACATTACGAAGTATATAATATTTTATATTTGCAGCATAAGTTCTGAGATGTTTTTAAAGTTTAGGTTATTTCATTAATTGTAACTGCTAGTTTTTGCGAAGGAACGAAAACATTTTAAATCATTGACAGAAGGTAATAAGGTTATAAAACCTGGTGCTAACTTTGTAACTATCCAAAATATATATAACAGGTATGTATTAATAAATAATTCGGTAACAGTGCTTAATTTCATCAATTAATTTCATAACTAAAATAATGTTTATTTACCCTAAAACATAGAAGTGGTTCTGTCATAAAAGTAAGTCATGAATAGTCTTCTCCAAGTTCAATGGATTTACAGTCTTATTATTTACCGAAACGTAGCTTGCATGTAAAAATTATCAAAATGAATTTTTAAACCTTCTAAATATACGTTAAGAAAATAAATAATAAGAAGTTACCAAGTATAATTACTCTCAGGCTGATACTGTTAAAAATCGCTACAAATATGTAAATGTGAAGCAGATTCGACGAGCCGTTTCCCCGTCGCTTAATTCCTATAATATATTCTACTTTACACATAAATATTAAAATATCTTCGAAAATATATACTCAAGGCGTAATATATGTACAGTTGGATGGTACTGCTGTATTATTAAATCATTGAACATCACGCCCGGCTGGAGTCCGCTTAACAGATCAATGAACTAAATGTACGTTTAACAAAGATTGTGTTAGCTCTGCCTTGTTCTTTTATAGTTTATACATAGGTTCAAGTTTAAAGCACCTTTATATTCTCTAACGTAACGTAACGACTATTACTGATGAATAAAATATAAATAAATATTTGTTATTGTAACCTTCTATCCCTATTACTTAAATATAATAAGTTTTAAATACTTTTAAAACAATATTTAGGATCTCATATAATCATATTTTACGTGACCAGGATAGTGCACACTATTATTTTTAGTATGATTAATATTTATGTTTTGGCCATTAATTATTTATAATCATTTGTGATAGTCTCGATTAGGATCTTGATCTACGTTGGGTTTATAGTAATACTCAGTTCTTTTAGGTTTATATAGAAGGACGAATATTTGTTAAGATAGTCTGATGCCGTTTGTGTGGTTTGTTTCCTTATTTACATTCCCTTCACGCTTGTAAAGGGCTCCACATCTTGTTACGGGTTTACAATATTTATTAGTTCTTAAGAAAAGTGTTTAAATTCGCATCCTCACATTTAAAAAAAAAATTGTAGGGATGGCATACGGCTCCACTGAATAGACCCCGCCGTATGCGGTGAGCGCCAACCAAATACTGCGCCCCTCCCGAAACAGGGAGAGTTTAATTGGCTTCGGACCGCAGTTCATAACAAGGTTTACCGGCGAACCAGTAGATGAGCATGTTATAGGCTTGGCTCATTGTTAGTGCGTAAGCATAAACTGTGATCAAATTGCGCTTGGCAATGTGAGTAGGCATCTTACATAATACAACCGTAACCAGATATACAGTGTATGGTCAGCGCACATTCCAGAACATATTTTAGATTATATATTATAGATATAAAGAGTACTCTGACCCAAAAGTTAGTCCTTTTTACGAGTCACCACCTTCACTAGCCAGGTGCACTTGCAGACACATTGTAAAGTGTTGGAATTGACATCACCACCAACTACTTAGTCAGCGCGGATCGCAATCCGCGGAGTGCATTCAAAAGCTCATAGCTCACCTCATAGAATGCAATTACATCGCAGCCTTGAGGGATTGTACTCCCACCAGCTATCACCATACATGAAGTAAATGCATAACTCCGCCAACCACTGTAGTGGATATAGCCAATAAATATTATTTTTATTATGAGCTATCAGGCATAGAGTCTCTGTCGATGAGTAGAATGTTGTTTTGATCAAGTTTGTCTCGCCCACCGACAATTCGCCACATATCTTTAAAACATGGGGAGCTATTGAGCCCTTCCTTTGTAAATTTCATAAAATAGGGAGGGCAGACAGTCTGCAGCCCATCATCAAGAGACCTGACTTGGAACCATAACGCTAAGCGCAACCTTCAAAGGTGACATGTAACCAAGTGATCGTCGAAGACGTCGTATCACTGAACTGCGACAGACATGAACTCGACTATCATCGGCGCACATCGTCGTCAAAGGCGCACAAAACATCACAGTAGACATCGATATCTTGCAAAATTCCTCAGTCAACCGCATCTGTAAGACGCATTAGTTCAGTAACGATGCAAACGTTACGCTACGACAAGACGCAATATCAATGGTTGATAAGCATCGTGGTAGCACCTCGCGTCTGCTTCCGCTACCTCATAATGCATCGACATAGTTCGAGTTGGCTTTGGAATAAACAAATGTTATTAAACACGACGTATCATAGTAGCAAGCCACTAAAACGCCGATGTATCATAGAGCCGAAGCCTTAAAGACCTTCACACTCTTACTTTATTATATTGTATCATAATACATTATTATTTGCATTCTCATATTTTTCCCGAATTCGAACCAATTTGTTTTATAACTCATCACTAGAGACTTTCACACTTTTATAATTTTTATATTTTCATAATTTTTTACCATACAAACATATTTGTATCTTTTTATTTTAGCATTGCAATCAGTACAGTACACCATTCCTATAAATCCTTTCAGTACTTATTGGAGATCAGTAATAATCTCCAATCAATAGTTCAATCAATTTGCATGAAGCAAATTTTCACATTCGACACGAACGCAGTACATGTCCGGACGGCCGCCGCTCGGCCGCCCCATGTGTACGTAGGAGCGCGAGTATGCGTCTCCGCCGCGCTCGCTCGCCCATACGGCCGGTTAATACACGAACTGTTCCTAATTACGTCCTTAGGACGTTTCACGAACACCCAGCTATTGGACTTTAACTTTTTTATTTATTATAATGAATCTTTTTCAAATTTAACTTTTTTTATATATTTTCGTATTTTAGATAGGATAGAGTTTGTTTCCAATCCAATTCAATCAGCCGGAAGATGTCCACTGCTGGACAAAGGCCTCCCCCAAAGATTTCCACTCAGACCGGTCCTGGGCCACCCGCATCCAATGGTTGCCAGCGACCTTGACCAGGTCGTCGGTCCACCTTGTGGGGGGCCTGCCCACGCTACGTCTTCCGGTACGTGGCCGCCACTCGAGAATCTTTCTGCCCCAACGGCCGTCGGTTCTGCGAGCTATGTGCCCTGCCCATTGCCACTTTGCGACGGCGACCCTTCGAGCTATGTCGGTGACCTTGGTTCTCCTGCGGATCTCCTCATTTCTGATTCGATCTCGCAAGGAAACTCCGAGCATAGCTCGCTCCATCGCCCTCTCAGCAATCTTAAGCTTGCGGACAAGGCCCACAGTAAGCGGCCACGTCTCTGCTCCGTATGTCATCACTGGCAACACACACTGGTCAAAGACTTTTGTCTTGAGACACTGCGGTATATTGGACGAGAAGATATTTGTTTAAAATAATTTTAAATATTTCTTGTACAGTTTTATATTTTAGAAAAACACATCTTTTTCAATCTTTAACTTTCGTTGAATTATATTTTCATTTTTATAAATTTGAATAAATTTTATTTGATCTATTTATTATTTGATATTTTTTATAGAATCATTAAT
Source organism: Troides aeacus (assembly GCA_033220335.2). Lineage (NCBI taxonomy): Eukaryota > Metazoa > Arthropoda > Insecta > Lepidoptera > Papilionidae > Troides > Troides aeacus. The sequence goes on along the minus strand of CM067272.1, from coordinate 9,389,303 downwards.
TTATTTTTATAAATTAATGTATCTCGTTACATTATCATGACCCGGCCGACAAACGTCCACTGCTGGTCAAAAGATCCGATCGGTTCTGCGATATAAGTATTACTTAATAATTTTTCACTAGTTACATAGTAGTTTCAGTAGTTTACATAGTACACATTAGAAAAAACAAATAATACAAATATTGTAATGTGTGAAGTATAACGTTAGTATTCCCAAACATCGGGAATGTTATTTTTTTCTGTAACTGTTTTTGTTGTTCGAACGGGAGTAAATGAAATTGTGAATTTCCCAAAAGGGCCCTTGATGGAATACTGTTGGAGCTGCAACAGAATGAAAGTTAACATACTACAGCCGTCTCGGCGTTGTGTAACTTTCGACGTCATATTCCAAGCGATAGTAGATGGCATCGACATTTGACTTAACGGATATTGTACTAAAAGAGAACGAAATTACAACTTCTTCTATAGGATAAAAAATTTACTTAAAAACTGTACTTAAAATATTCACACATTTTTTAAAATTTAAGTGATAGTTAATATCCATTACACTGAGAATTTAGAATATTTGAACAACGTAATAATTTCACTGACTGCCTTTCAAAAATAGTACGGCAATGTTTGCGCATTGTAACTTTGCGGCATAATTAAAATGATACAAATAAAATCTAATGAAAGTTGTTAGTCTTAAACAAACTTCAATTTCTGTATTTATCTATACATATTTATCTGTATAATTATCTATATTTTTATATATCATTATCATTAGCCGATAGAACTCCACTGCTGGACATAGACATCCCTCAAAGATCTCCACATCGATCGGTCTTGCGTTACATTTGACGGGATATGGACCATTTCCCACTCCGCTGACCCAATGTGGATTAATAGACGCCAGAGGTTCGTCTGTTGATTAGTAGGTTGCACCTCGAGTAGGTGAGGTTGACTTAGGTCCAGTGAGATCCGTGGACTCCTTTTGCGAAACTGTAATGGCACAAAAGGAGGCTGCCGAGCGGGATAGAGACAGGAGAGATTCCGCTCGGAGAAGAAACCTTCGTGGCACTACCGTGCGTCAACACGTCGCACCGGTGAATGGTGCTCCCCTACCATAATGGAGCATTCGGGGTTTTTGGCGATCAGGATGGGGGTTCTTATCGCCTTCTAAACGACCCTGAGGAGGACAATGGCTGGACGTGGTCTCCGGTCATTGAAGTAATGCTCACGAGGCTGATGGGGTCTGTATAAGCAGACCCCGGGACGAGCTATTCCAGCATAGCGTTAGCGAAGCCGCGGTTGTGTTCCGAAAGGAGATCCCGTGATCTCGCCAAACGCCGAAGGTGACCACTGAGGGGGCTTTAGTGGGTAAAAATCTCCTCATAACTCTGACTTCCCCCCAGAAGGCAGAGTATCTTTTCGAAGATTTCCCCCCGAATAAAAAAAAAAAGAAGGTCCATTGAGATATTGTGATATGTGTGATGAGTGATATGAAACCAAGGGTGCCCCGTTTCATTAATTATGTTTCATTTATTATAAAATAACTTTCACTAGCATTTTCCATCTCTTCGTTGTCGTAAATAATAGTTTGCGTTTATTGTGTACAAGGTTACAATGCCTTACGGCTGTCATAACACATAACTTACGTATGTAGTAGTGTAACAGCAATATTAAAAACAAACGACCCTTCATCAATCAACTCAGCGCTTTAATTAACTTTCTTTTCCCTTCACACATCGCTTGAGAGTAAACAGCTGAGATACCAGATTAGAGTAGGAAATTAATTGAGTAATAAAATCTTGGGCAAAATCAACAACATTTGAGTGTAAGAATACATGATATGTGATATAACGGGAAGCAGGAAAAGATCTTATTAATTGAATTTATATTTCATTATTATTATTATTAATTATATGAACTTTTCGCTAGGCTTATAAAAAGTCTAGGATTTTTATAGTTATTTGTAGATATCTGCTTTCTCGGTATATTGTTTTCATAGTCTTTAGTATTCTTAAAGAGATTAAAACATTTTAATACTACTGTTTGGTTGTTACAAACTTCATCTAGTCAAAATAAAATTTAAATTTAGGTTTTTAAAACTTTATATGTAACAAAGTTTCTTTGTAAAAATGTTGTCTAATAAAAACTCTATCGGGTATTAACGTTTTCTAACAATTATTGCCATTAATTTTCCATTAATTAGTAAGCAAAAGGCAATGTAAGCGTAACATTTAAACACAGCAACAATTTAGAAGTGATGTTTTGTTTGAGTACAAACAAAATCTACAGCGGAACTTTGCCAAGTGGGCTTGAGAGTAACTTATCCAAGTTGACTCGTCAAGTCATTTACATATTTTAAGAGAATTATTCAAGCAATCCGTATAATCTGTAGGAACAGTGTGACGATAATCCAATTTAATACTTCCTAAATCTACAACTTTTTAGTAGAAAAGTTATAATAAAGATATAAAAATATTCATATATTTATTCTCAATGAAGTTAAATGACGTAGTGAACAAATTGTTACCGGATAAACAAAGCGGTTGTACTAATGTCAATGAATATTTATTACATATATAATATGTTTATGTTGTTATTATTTTTGATGGTAAACGTAACCTAAAATGATCATCACAAATTCAAATATTTTCCTCTTAAACAAATCTAACTTTATTAAAATAACCCCTCCCCTATATGACTAGCTTTATAAAAAATCCAATTCATTAGGTTGCATGTCTTAAATCGTGTATTATAGCCATTTATATAATATTCCATACAGTTTTAATACCTTAAAAAATAAGCAATCGTTAATACTAAATGTGAGATAAATGAAAAATATATAATATTTTCAAAGGAAAACATTAAGATGATTTAATAAGATGTAAAGGAGAAAAAAATGTAAATGTTAAAATGAACATTTCTGAGAAATATTAATCTTAGATGTTTCTCGACCGACTCTCTGAATCCGTTAGAACTTATTCGAAAACCTAGTTTTTCTTATAACGATTGTGAGGCTTAAAATAGTTACGTAAAAATGTTGTATAAAATGCCCATGACATGTCGCTACTCAGGATGATAAACACTTCAACACACTGTTTGTCGCCATAGCCTAAAAATTTAGCTTTTTTACAAAATATGTAAACGGCGTCTATTAGTATAAAAAATTAAGTATTACTAGCAAGACTTTCACCTGTAAATAACGTGTCTGCCTATAACGGTCAACAAAAACATAACATATTGCACTAATCTTATACAATATAAACACAATGTTTTTATAAAAATGTTTAACTTCCGCTTGCCTTTAGTGCGTTATACTTATAACCTTGGAACAACCGCAATAGACTTTTTATAATATAATAAGAAAAACAGACGTACGGAGGTCATAATCAAAAAACCTAAGTAATGTATAAAAAAGTGGAGAATACTGAGGAGTCAATCGCTTTCACTGGCGACACGAACAAGGGCTGAAAAATTCCTTTTAAATATTTTTGCTTTCAGCTTTTATCGATTCATTTCATGAGTATTCTTTGAGCTTTTGTTTAACTTATAACACTCTGTAAAGCAACTTTCTTTTATACACTGTTCATAGATAAAATATAAACAGAAAATGATTATTGATTTATAGAGATACCACAAAGTGATCAATAATATATTAAAACGTTTTCTACTTCTGTACAATGTTTTACCGATTGTTAATGAAATGCTATATGAACAAAACACTTGTATCGAGATTCTAGAAACATATTTTAGTTAAAATTATAAAAAAAATTGTGAGAAGTATACAACTTTGGTAAACGAACTATTTGTTTTATGTATATGTTCATGTTTAGGGATTTTGATAATTTTTATTTCATTTGTAAGACTCACATTGAATCTTTCACAAAAATAAATTAAACCCCAAGATGAAGAAACAGTGATAATATATTTCAAAATCTGTGAATATCTTGTTAAGCTTTGAGGTAAATTATTTTGATTATTTTTTATTGGTAAATGTATAACTTAACATTGTTTAAGGGTGGTTAAATATTGTTTTATTTATTTAACTACGTTTTCGAATAGCTCTGTTCATGAAAAAAGTTAGCAAAAACACTAGTTTTTAACAAAGAAAATTATCATAATTCTTTATTGTTTTTACTTTTTTGTACTACTGCAAATTTTCTAAGGATGCTCTATAATTATATTGGTTTAATAGATAGAAAATCAAGTCATTACAAAAAGGTTACGATGTTTCAACTTCCCCGAATACGAAATCATTTAGTTGGAGTTAGAAGTGAAGCAAAAAAAGAGCCGAAATTGCTAACTTATAAACCTCACTTCTGCTTTTGATCTGCTGAATTTTCCAGTTTAACATTCAGTCGAACATTTAATCTAATATAGATATTCTTTTAATGTTTCCGCTTTATATGTTTATATACATCTACATTGTATTATCTATTATACAATTAAAAAAGACAACTTTATAATTTAAACAATATACGGAATGTGTATTAATGTTCTTGATATTAAAATTTTGTGAATCAAGTCTTCATTCTCTACTTTAAACCGCTAATCGGTTTTATTTAATAACGTGGTACGGCTTAGTTTGAATTTAAATTAATCTCATTACATTTGAAGATTTAAAAATGTTTTGCTTTGCATACTCTTCAAAGTAAAATTCTGAGTATGTGGCAACGTGGACTTTATCCATGCTCTGTGGCAGTTTACACAAAATATTACAAGTTGTTTGCCTCTTTGTATGGCTTTCGCAGATTGTAATGAAGTCTACGACTCTTTTCTTCTTTCTCTCATCGTAAATTAAATACGAATATATTTATAAATATTCAGTAGTATATAATGTTATCGCGAGTTAGTAGTGTACTTTACATTTATATATTGATTTAAAATTTCTAAAATATGAAACTTTTACTTTAAGAACGTGAAGAAATTTTAAATATAATATTTTGTGTTATTTGCACAAGAAAATGTTTTTAATACTTGAATTAGGCCAATTTCAAAATTAATTGAATGTCCTATAAGTGCTATAAAACAATAAAGAACTAAAAATTTGATTTCCAACAAAAATATTAATGAAGGAATTCATGAATATTTCGTAATTATTTTTAAAAAGTGATCCATTTTTATCATTTCAAAGTTTTAACATATATAAAATGATCCTGAAAACCTGGACGGATGTAAGCTAGTAAACACATAATACGTCCGCGCAGAGATTCCGGTACAGGCGAAAGTAGTCGTGGAAAGGGTCTGCGCCCGGCCGCGACGACCGAGTAGAGTCGCCGAAAAAGACTGCAGAACTAAACACACACACTGGGAAATATCGGCCGCCGGACGGCTACACTCCGCGTAGCATACTTGGTTATTCTAAAAGCGCAGGCCGTGGATGCAGGTCCACGAGACACTATGGCTTGCAGCTCGGTCAACATCATGAATCTACACATAATATGTCTGTGTTTTTCCTACTTTACTGGTCTAAAGGTAATGTATAATGGAAGTAAAGTAATATTTCCGTACATTTTTTGTATTCCTTTTTTAGGTGAAATATCCAAAATTCTCCGAGATTCTCTGTTGCAGAGGTACATCTAGGTAGGTTCAACCAAAGCGCCTGGTTCTACCGCCAAACAAAGGTGGGTTGTTGTAAGTGAAATAACTAGGGTAAGGCGATGTGGTGCTTAGTATATTATCCTAACTAGTGCCTCATTGTTATGGACAAGCGTACAAAATTATCTTCCGGAAAACTTTCTGCCTATATCGTCGCTTTGATAACAACAAGATAACCGTACTTTTCCCAGCGAAAATGGGAGCCACATTATTTCCTAGTGAAGTTTCACGCCCTATATATTGAAAGGCTTATAGCTTAGGGATATGAGCTTAAGCAACTTAGTCATTTGCTCGATGAAAATTTCTAAATTGCAGCTGACGCGATGGCGATGAATTTTGCAAATCGCTTTTATTTTTAACTTCATCTTGTACTTACTTGTACATACATAATTGAAATAATTCATATGTTTACAACTTTTTGTCCCGTTAAAAAATAAGTCATTAATGCGGCGTACATAAACTATTCTTATTACAATAAAACATAACTATAATGAGCGCATAATTTCCAATTTGAACACGTAATTTTCAACTTGTTAGTAATGAGCTGCTTCATATATGGTTATGTGATACAGGGTGGGTCAAAAGATTTTGAACCAAGTAACTACAATAATAATACGTATTTGAATACAATGTATATGAACATGTACATTGAATTCAAATCAATGGTTATTTATAATAAAGTGGAAAGAAAAAATATCTCTTAACAGTAATATTGTTGAAATATATGCCATCTCGTCGCTGACATTCTCTTAATCTGCCCTTAGATTTTCGAAAACACTTTTACAGATAGAGTTGACTAACATTGTCTGTTATACAGTTTTCGGAGAACGTAAATATCTTTAATGTTTTCAAAATTTAATCCTTTTCCTTTAATTTTTGCCCCGGCTGTATATTAAAGGATGCAGGATCGGCCCAGATTACAATATTTACCGTAAAATTATACCAGGTGTGGCCAAAAGTATAATTTATTTTTTTCCCAAAATAGATGTTATATAATTGGGCACTAATTTTATAATTGGTTACGCAATTTACATAGCAGATCGATTACATAAGTGCAAAACTTTGCGAACCACCTGTAAAAGTAAGTTAGATTGTATACAAACCGAATTGTGCTTAAATTACCTTTGACAGAGCCTCTGATTCTTACATTGTATCGTATTGCTGTTTGCGGAATGGTTATTACTAGCAAATAGATTGTTGTTATTTGTTTCGTTTTCATGAATTATTTCAGAAGACATAAGGGTTCATCACTACATTGATAAATTTTTAAAATTAGTTTTTTTATGACATTCGTGTATCATAATTAAAATTTTTAGGTACATCTCATATATTTATTAATATACTTACGGCATCTCATGAAAACAAAATAACGATATTTAAGAAATTTAAAGTAATAGATTAGAGGTTTTGGGGCAAACGTTAATAAAAACAAGTTCTCAGTTTTTGTTATTTTCTAAAATTGTAATTAGTACTGATTAATCACCAAACAAACAACAATATCCAAACATCGATCCGATTCGATTATATCGTTGTAGTTTTTTTTTTATTAAATTAACGTTCACTCTGTGTTGCCGGAAACTACATCACATATTCAACGAAACCAATTACATTCGGACTTGACAGCACACGCAATAATATCAATTAGGCCTGATAGAGCGACAAAACTCTTAGGTAGGTATATTGTTAGACAGCCAATAAGTAGCTTCTGGGGAAAGAGTAATTTATAGCTTCCTATTTCAATGTTAATAACACTCCATACCCACGGTCAAGCGTGAAGAAAATTTGTAATAATTTACGTTACGCCAACTAGACAGCAAAGCAAATAAATTGATAGGCTTGATGATGATTACATCTTTAAATCCGATCCGAGATTTCCGTTTTAAATCTTAATATCACTTCCGCTGCTTATAAACGTCAGTATTACATATAAATCAATGTTTTATTTTGATGAGATAAGATATAATTGTACATATTCTCAAATTTGATAAGCGCCTATTCTGCCTTCAATGACTCCGGGTTCCCGCCTTGTCGTGGCGGAGGGGCTTAGTAACCATGGGGCCCAACACGGTGAGGCTAAGCGGAACCCACCCGGTCGGCCCGCGGCGAAGGGCCGTCCAAGACGGGCGCTCCAGGTTCGAGTTGGGATAACTTGAGCTCACCGGAGCGGCCGGGGGCCCGAGGGCGGCTTTATGCTGCGTCCTGCGGCCGGCTGCAAGGGCGGTTTTATATCGCCTCTGCAGCCGAGGCGGGGTTGCGGAGGACGTATCCTCCGCGACCACTGGTGTCGCACCGGCGATTCGGTGCGGGGGCCGCGAGGGAAGAGAAGTGTCGGTACTACGATGCGCCGCTCTCCCTATCCTCCGCGGCCGCTTACGGGTGGCGGCGGGCTTAACATCTGTCCGCCGCGGGGCGCCCGGAGAGGATATCTCCCAGGGCTCCTGTGGCCTCTGGGCGGAGGGTTCAATGGAATCCGTCGTCCACACAATGGAAGCCGAGGTGGGGGCGCGCAGCATATACCGGCGCGCCCTGCAGAGGGGGGGAGTTTATCCCTCACTACCGAGGTGGGGCTGCGAAAGCGGCCAGCTCCGGCGAGGGTCGCGGACGAAGGCACCAACCCGTACCCGTGACCCTTGCCATCAGACGACGAATCGGGAACATCGTGGGGGTTTTAGTCGGTGCAAGTCCGACATAACCCGTCCTTGCCCCCGCGAGGACGAGTATGCGTAGGGATTTCCCCCACGTAAAACTAAAAAAAATACGGATAACATGGCTTTATAGCTCCAATGAATAGGCACAGAACGAGTCTGGGTCTAGCGTAAACAATGTAACTGGTACCACACTGCTATAAGTATCGGTTACTTGTGACAAAATCATTAAATGAGTAAAAGCATTACATATATTATGTATACATTCAACATACTGGATAGTTCAACAGATAATTTAACATAGCGGATGACAAAAATACTTTTTAACGAAGGAATTTATTTAAACGTAGCTCCATTTTGCAAATTTATATTCCATTTCTACTCCTAGATTAACGCACCGGTTTGAATCACTTTCAAACAAAGCAATTCAGAGCACGCCGTTTAAGCATTTGAAGCAAAACAGTAACGCTGTGTGCCAGATAAGAGATTTCACTATCTTCATTTGCAAATTATATTGCTAACATTCGAATGTTATTAATTTTTTTTTATATTGTTATTAAAATAATTACTTAAATAAAAATAAAAAAAAATAATATTATATTATACAACAAAAAATCTTTTTATTCAATGAACCGAAGAAACGAGCGTAACGTTCATCTGACGGTAAGTGATACGCCCTCTTATAATAACGAGGCGCTAGTTAAGTTGGTACATACAACACCACATTGCGCTCGTCGCCTGAGACATAAATGTTCAGTAACGTTACCAAAAAGGCATTTGTCAAGGTTGATCACTTGCCTCTTTTGAATAAATTATGTTTTAATGGTATCAAAGACAATTCACTTCGCTGGTGTGCCTCTTACTTAAAGAATCGTACTCAAGGAGGCGTTATTAATGGTTTCGCTTCTTTCTGGGTCGTAGATACTTGCGGGATTCCACAGGGTTCTATACTTGAGCCATTACTTTTAATAATTTTTATTAACGACAATTTCTCATGTTTTGAACAGTGTAAGCTTTTATTATATGCCGACGACTTAAAGTTATACACAACCGTCACTTGTTCAAATGCCATATATTTAATACAGAGAGACCTGAATAGACTGGAAAATTACTGCTTAACGAACAAATTATTTTTAGCTCATAATAAATGCAAACATTTGTTTACTAAGAACAAAAATTTAGTTCCCGCTAATTTACATCTAGGACCACATAAATTAGAATCTAAATCGAGTGTACGTGACTTAGGGGTGACTCTGGACAAAAAACTTACGCTAGACAAACAAACATATTGAACAGATGAATATGTGAATCATAGTGTATGCTAGGATTTATTACCCGTATAACAAAATCTTTTAAGCGAAAAGACACCTTAGTATACCTTTACCAATCTTTGGTTTACCTCAACTTTAATACGTGTCTCCAATCTTTTTTTTTTTTTTAATCGCGGGGCAAATCTTCTTAAAAGATACCTTGCTTCTGGGGGGAAGACAAGGTTATGTGGGGCTTCTACCCTCTAAAACCCCCTCGGTGGTCTCCCTCAGTGCATTAGGAGGGGCTCCAGGATCTCCTACGGAACGCACCGGTGCCCCCCTGCACTCTCGATTAAACATTCCACGGAAGGGCAAAGCCCCCCGCTTTGCTACGGCAAATACAAGACCACAATGTATTTGCCGTCCTCCTAAGGCTCGCTTATTAAGCTCTGAGGGCCCCCACCCTCAAAGCCTACGAAACCGAGGACCCTTTTAGTCGCCTTGTACGACAGGCAGAGAATACCTTAGTCCTATTCTTAATAGCCCGGCACTACAGGGCTGACGGGTTGGAGCGTCTGTTGCTATCGCCCCGACGTCCTCGTCTATGGACGCAGTCGGCCCTCTCCCGACTTCGCTCGGCGGACTCCTTCTGCATCATAACAGTTTCACAGAAGGAAACCAACGCTATCCACCCATTTTTCTTTGCCAGTGCAGTTGATATCGCTACTAGCAAAGAAAGGTCATGCCCGATTTTGTGGATGAGAATTTTCCGTTCAGGCTCCCACGTAAGGTATTCTGCGAGCATATGCTGAGCGGAATCCAGCTTTCCACCACAATGGTGGCATTGCGTGGTTGGTTCACGTCCAATCCTATTCAGGTACTCACCAAAATACCCGTGTCCTGTGAGTACCTGAGTCAGCCTGAAGGTGACATGCGCCACTCCGCCAGATCTAAGCCAGGCTTCGAGGTTCGGCAGAAAAGCGCTTACTATACGCTGCCGTCAGTTCCGCGGCTCAGCAAGCCTTTCTCTTCACACCTCCAAAGCGCGGCGGCGCTCATGCCTGTGCACTTCCACTACATCCAGGGATTCGGCTTCTTCTCGATGAGAACGTAGACGCATATAAATCCGCGCGCCCCTTTCCGCCAGAATGTCCAGAGGTGGGAACCGGGCTAGGATAGTGGCTGCCTCAAATGATATCGTCCGATATCCCTGTGCGATACGAATGGCTATCTTCCGCTGCAGACTGTTGAATTTAGCCCGGCAACGTCGGCTGCCCGTCAACCGATCTGACCAAACCGGAGCGCCATAGAGAGCCATCGATCGCACAACACCCGAATAGAGGCGGCGGACTCCTTCCCCGGGACCTCCAAGATTGAGCAGTAGTCTATGCAGAGCACCTACTACCTTCTCAACCCTAGGGATCAGGCGGTTGAAGTATTCCTCGAACCTCCATCGACTGTCTAGAGTGAGACAGAGATATTTCATTACCGATCCCACTTCAACAGGCACGTCACCTACGCGAACCGAAAAGCTGGGAGGTTCCCTTGTTTTAGGGAGCTTGTGAAACCAAATCGCCTCGGACTTATGAGGCGCTATCCGGAGATCCAGCTCTTCGATTTTGTCCACAACGCAAGCCACTCCAATTTCGGCAAGTCGGATGGTGTCCTCGAAACTGTCTCCATTGGCCAATACTAATGTGTCATCCGCGTAACATACAACACATACTCCAGCGGAGAGATCGACTCTAAGGACGGCGTCATATGCAATGTTCCATAATAGAGGGCCCAATACAAAACCCTGTGGAACTCCGCAATTTACCTCTCTCCTATGAAATATGGTATCCCGACCCACATATTGGACGCATCTGTCTTTTAAGTAGGACCCGATAATGCGCTGTAAGTAGGGAGGCATGCGATGGTACGCCAGAGCTTCCCATATTACTCCCCATGGTAGTGAGTTAAAGGCGTTCACTACATCAAGGCTAACTGCCAATGCCACACCGCCTTGATCCATTGTTCGTTGCGACTGCTCCCGAATGCGGAGGATCGCATCCATGGTTGAGCCCACTCTTCGGAAACCAAACTGGCCATCCGACAGATCGGGGCCTTCTTGGTGGAGATGCAGATTGATGCGATCGGCAACTATTCTTTCGAACAATTTACCGGCCTCGTCCAACAGGCATATGGGTCGGTATACAGAAGGAGTGTCCGCGGTCCTACCATCTATCTTTAACAGCACCATCCGTGCTTCCTTCCAGCCCTGAGGGAATAGGCCAGCACTGAAGCAGCAGGTAAACAGGTTCCTCAGTCTATCTCCTAGTCCGGCGGCTATTGCTAGTACCCATGCGCGTCCGGGAATTCCGTCAGGACCTAGTGCAGTATTCCGGGCTTTGAGACGCTTTATGACTCGTCCTAACTCTTCGTTGGTCACACCCCATTCGTCGGACCAGACGAGCTGATTCGACGACTCCGTAGAAGGTGGTACTGGGCATTGTTAGTCAACAATGCCCAGTACCACCTTCTACGGAGTCGCTGGACACTCTCTTCCCAAGGAGTCCCTTGGGAAGAGAGTGTCCATCACTATTTCCATAAATAAAGGATCTAAGGTCTCTGTTAGTGGAGGAATCCAAGGTCTGAGTTTGCCCAAAACCATCTTGTATGGGCGTCCCCACGGGTACCTCTCCAGTTCCTCGAGCAGTTCGTTCCAAGACCGAGATCTAGCTGATTTAAAAGCCAGTTGGAGCGATTTAGTAGCGTCTCTGTACATCCTGTAGGCACGAGTCGTTTCGTCCACTGTGGCCCGTCGTCTCCTTCGGGTTCTTGTGTACTGACGTCGAGCGCGCAAGCAAACCTCGCGCAGTTGCGCTATAGCTGGCGACCACCAATAAACCGCCTTCGACTTAATAAGCTTTGTTCGAGGCATTGAGACATCACAAATGTATGTCATAGATTCCCGAAACCAAGTCGCTTCACTTACAGGATCGGACAACATTCCTTCGGCTATGCTTTCTGGCCAGGCCATGACGATGGCTGCTGCTTCGAGCATATCTGCATCGAGTCTCTTGAGGAACCACCGCCGCGGTAGGCTGCTGCTGTGGTTGCGAGCAGCATATTGTGAGGAGCCAAGCGTTAAATTAATCAAATAATATCGGTGATCAGAAAGAGTGACCGCTTCCTCCGCTACTCTCCAACCTATCACCATGCGCAAAGCAGAAGAGGTTGCCCATGATAGATCAACGATCGACTCTCCCTGCCATCGCACACAGGTGCTGACGGATCCATGGTTTAGGTGCCGAAGGTCAAGCCCAGCCGCCCACACTTGCAAAGTCTCCTCCCTAGTGCTGTTCCGAGAGGATCCCCACACTTTGGAGTGTGCATTGAAATCACCTAGAACAAGAACCGGACGTGGCTGACATCTGCGAATGCATTTGGCTACAGAGTCCAAGTAAACCTCGTAGGCGGCGCGTGTGCAGTTGGGAGAGACATAGCAGCCCACAACTGCAAGAGGCCCCCATCCGACAGCAACAAAACCTTGCCCGCTAAAAATTGAAGAACAGGGTCGGTCCCCCGTATGCCCATTCCAATAGATAGTGACCTTGCCATCTTCGCTACCAAACCAGCGAGGATGGTCTGGTACACGGTAAGGTTCGGCCGTTACGGTCAAAGCTACCGACCACTCCGCGAGGTGTTGCAGTAGCAGGTCCTGCGCCCCGCGGCAGCGATTCAGGTTAGCTTGGAGTATCTTTATCCTTCGATCGAAGGTGATACTTCCACATGCTCCTCTGCACTTTGGGGTGGCTCATTAGCAGGAGCCTGCTTTCTCCCTGTTTCTGTTCTCCTCCGCTTAGGTGCACATGCCTTAGCCCCCAGTCGGTGATTAGCTGGGCGTCCGAGATCCACGCACAGTGGACGTGTCTCCAATCTGGAGTCCTTTTTACTCGGTTTATGAGGCTAAAATTGGAAATGTACAGAAAAAGTTCGAGCGCATTATTAATTATCATCTGTGCTATCCCCGGGATTCCTATGACATTCTCTTAACAAAACACAATATTTTATGTAACAACTACTAGACCCAACAGCGGTCAACGTGCAACTCTTTATAAAATGTGTACTCACCTCATTAAAATCCTCAAAAGTACATATATGTTCTCATGCTCTCGTTATACTTATAAATCTCGTGTCAAAAGATTGCTCCACAATTTATAATCTCTGATTCAAATATGTAATTTTTCTTTTTCTTGTTTGAACACACTTTCATTGCTTTCTGTATACTCAAATACCAATGATCGCTTTATGTTGTTGCTTCTTCTGATGTTATCAATATTTTTATGAAAGAAACACCTGCGAAAGATTATAAAATACCAAATACGTTCACAGTGAGGTATTATAGAAGAAAACAATTGTAAATAGTTTTATATTCCATATGTTGTACTACTAATTATACTGTTATTATTACATACCATCTCAATTAAAGAACACAAATAGTAAACATATAATAACTTAAAACAATTCAAGAAAGACAGTAGGCAACGTGTGTTAACTTTTCATCCCACAATAGCTCTCTGTTGTGTTTCGACAAGGGCCCCTGTGGGAAATTGACAATTTTATATGAATCCTCTCGCATGATATACAGGCACTTAGATACATACATAGGAGATATACATGTAGATAATAATTTAGGCGATGTATTCATAGTCCATTGTATAATATTTTTTCTTCATCACCATCAGCCGATAAACGTTTATTGCAGTACATAGTATTTCTATCAAAAAATTCTACGCCGTTCGGTGGTTCGATTCCCGCATTCCAGAAATCGTTTCCCTGTCATCATCACTACAAAAAGAGAAGAACACAAAAGATTCTAAAAATATTAGTGGTATCCACAAAAGATATTTGATTTTTAAATGTACGATACAATTGCCGGAGCTAAATGTTGTATAAAATATGTCTGAATTCCAGTGAAGTGCTTTTAGAAACATTTTATTGCACTTCGCGTCATATCATACAGTCGCATTAAGCTCTTAAATGCACAACTCCATGTCTCTTTAAAAATACGTTAACATGTGAAAAAAAATATATTTTTTAATAGGAATTCTTCTTTTTATAATAGGAAATATTAAACTCTATGAGTAATTGTAAAAGGGATAAATCTAATTGTAATGTAGCAGTATAATGATTTATTTTCGTTATTACAATCTACGAAAACAGTTAGTCCTGCAATATGAATAAATTAGAAAATTTTGACATGTTAATCTATTTATTATCTCAATTAATTTGTTCTTTGCATTCCATTAAATAATTTCTCACATACACCTGAACTTCGGATGAGAAAACATTGTGAAACAGCAAAATATGAAAAAAACTAGTTTCGAGTAAACATATTGTATCGTTTATTGCCTTTTTCTTATATATAATTACTTTTAAATATTTTGAAAATAATATTTAGTACTCAGGTAATCATATTTTACGTGAACAGGATAATGCATAATATTCTTTTTAGTATGATTAATATTTATGTTTTGGCCATTAATTATTATTTTAATTTGTGATCGTCTCGATTAGGACCTTGTTCTACGTTGTGTTTATAGTAATACTCAGTTCTTTTAGGTTTATATAGAAGGATGAATATTTGTTAAGATAGTCTGATGCCGTTTGTGTGGTTTGTTTCCTTATTTACAATCCCTTCACGCTTGTAAAGGGTTCCACATCTTGTTACGGGCTTACAATATTTATTAGTTCTAAAGACCGCGACACAAGTGTTTAAGTTAGCATTCTCACATTTAAAAAAAAAAATGTGGGTATGGCATACGGCTCCAGTAAACAGACCCCGCCGTATGCGGTGAGCGCCAACCAAATACTGTACCACCCCCTCACCCTCCCCCCGAAACAGGGAGCGTTTAATTGGCCTCGGACCGCAGTCCACAGCAAGGTTTACTGGCGAACCAGTAGATGATCACTCGGCTCATTGTTAGTGCGTAAGCACAAACTGTGATCAGAGTACGTATGGCAATGTGAGTTGGCATCTCACAAGATACAACCGTAACCAGATATACAGTGTTTGTTCAGCGCACATTGCAGGACACATAATAGATATAAAGGGTACTCTGATCCAAAGGTTAGTCCATGTACGAGCCACCACATTGTAAAGTGTTGGAATTGACATCACCACCAACTACGTAGTCAGCGCGGATAGCAATCCGCGGAGTGCATTCAAAAGCTCATAGCTCACCTTATAGAAAGGCAAAGCGATTCCATCGCAGCCTTGAGAGATTGTACTCCCACCAGCTATCACCATACATTAAGTAAATGCATAACTCCGCTAACCACTGTAGTGAACATAGCCAATATATATTATTTTATTTTTATTATGAGCCATGAGGCACAGAGTCTCTGTCGTTGAGTAAAATTTTGTTTTGATCAAGTTTGTCTCGCCCACCGATAACTCGCCATATATCTTAAAACATACGGAGCTATTGAAACCTTCATTTGCAAATTTCATAAAATAGGGAGGGCAGACAGTCTGCAGCCCCGTCATCAAGGGACCCGACTTGGAACCATAACGCAAGGCGCAACCTTCAAAGGTGAAATGTAACCAAGAGATCGTTGAAGACGTCGTATCACTGAACTGCGACAGACATGCAATCGACTATCATCGGTGCACATCGTCAAAGGCGCACAAAATATCACAGCAGACATCAATATCTTGCAAAAGTCCTCAGCGAACCGCATCTGTAAGACGCATCAGTTCAGTAACGATGCAAACGTAACGCTACGACAAGACGCAATATTAATGTTTGATAAGCATCGTGGCAGCAGCTCGCATCTGCTTCCGCTACCTCATAATGCATCGACACAGTTCGAGTTGGCTTTGGAATAAACAAATGTTATTAAACACGACGTATCATAGTAGCAAGCCACTAACGCCGAGCAATCATGTATAATATCATAGAACTGAAGTCTTAAGACATTATTTTGAGTACTTCGATATCACCGAAGTGATATCTAACACTCTTCCCGAACCGGAGTATAATCAGGTAGACACTTAAATAACCACCAACTACACCCAGCCGGTATCTCACACTCCACCAATTTGATTCTATATGTTAAATATGCCATGCATCATTTTACACGGTTTCGAATCCATATACTTTATTAGTTTCATTTTTAAAGACCTTCCCACACTTACTTTATTATATTGTATTATAATTCATTATTATTTGCATTCTCATATTTTTTCGGAATTCGAACCGATATATGTTTTATAACTCATCACTAGAGACTTTCACACTTTTATACTTTCATAATTTTTCACCATACAATCATATTTGTCTTTTTATATTTTAGCATTTCAATCAGTATACTATACAGTACACTATTCCTATACATCTTTTCAGTATGTATTGGAGATCAATAATAATCTCCAAACAATAGTTCAATCAATTTGCACGTAGCAAATTTTCACATTCGACACGTACGCAGTACATGTCCGGACGGCCGCCGCTCGGCCGCCCCATGTGTACGTAGGAGCGCGAGTATGCGTCTCCGCCCCGCTCGCTCGCCCATACGGCCGGTTAATACAGAACCGTTCCTAATTACGTCCTTAGGACGTTTCACGAATACCCAACTATTGGACTTTAACTTTTTTATTATATTTATTATAATGAATCTTTTTCAAATTTAACTTAAAGAATATATATTCATATTTTAGACATAGAATAAAATTTGTTTAAAAGAATTTTAAATATTTTTTGTATAATTTTATATTTTAGGAACACATCTATTTCACTCTTTAACTTTCGTTGAATTATATTTTCATCTTTATAAATTTCAATACATTTTATTTGAGCTATTTAATATTTGATATTTTTTATAAACTCATTAATTTATTTTTATAAATTAATGTATCTCATTACAACAGGTTGGTGGTAATGGGATAGTTTTCTTTTGAGGTATCGATTGACTGATAGGGGTTGCACTACGGCATCGCGCTAATCTGTCATCGGTTCGTAAAAAAGGATCGTTAGTGAACTTTTTAGATTTGTTGCAAACATATAATGAGCACTTCCATGACATCTTCAAATCAGAAGTCATTGAGTTAGAGGAGTGTCTTTTGATTGTGAAGAGTATTCTTGAATATTGTTCAACAGTTTGGCGGCCTCACTTTGCTGTACATAGCTTGTGGTTGGAGCGAATTTAAGAGAGGTTTCTTTGGCACCTAGCTAGAAGCATCGGCAGAGATAGATAGTCGTAGTGATATTTTGGACTTAATATTCTTGTTTAAATTATTTAACAATACAATTGACTGCTCCTCGCGTCTATCCAGCTTCAATATTAGGGTACTTATGAGAATTCCAAGATGTGGAATTTCTACTCTATTGCTGCCACTGCGGAGATATGTTCTTGGTTGCAAGTCTCCTGTTGTCAGGGTTTGCAAGCTAATGAACTGCTGTAGTAAACTTGTCGACATCCATGAGGACTTATTGTATACATTTCGTAAAGTGTTGCACTGATGTCAATGATGACAATAACTTAACATCAAAAAGCTTTATTCAAACGACAAAATATTCATTTCGCCCAGAGAAAGTAATATGCGCTAATTCTCTGAAATTTGAGCGGTAATCGTTAGATTCAGTTGCAGTTCAGATAAAAATTACCTAAAAATTCAAAGAAATACGAATAAAAACAAGCTAAGTTATTTTATTTAAAAATGTATTTGTACACACAAAAAAAATTTACAAAAAGGAGGACTTAATGCCTAATGGCATTCTCACTCTAGGATTGAGCAAAAAGTAAAGGTATCATGCAAGTGTAAAAATATAACTATATACATATTCTAAATATGGTATTGGATTATAATAAGATTCCGTTATATTAAGTATTACATATAAAAAAAGAGTATCATAGAAACATAGTGATCCCACCACATTTACTTAAAGGAATCTTTACTACGAGCTGCCTGTATGTTAGATGGCAGCTGATTGCAAAGTCTTACAGATCTAGGAGCGAAGGAATTCTGAAGAGTTTGTCAGAGAGCAGTGTGAAGAGCGAGGCTAGCAGTGGACCAAAGACAGCTTTCGTGGGAATTTCCCTGGAATTCGAATTAGCGTTTTAAATATACGAAAAAACAGAGGCAACCAATTAAGTTGAGAACGGAAGGAATAAATGTGGTCAAACTTGCGTAGCCCAAAAATAAAAGGTATGCAGGTATTAAAAAGACGATCTAGTATACTTTGAATTACTAGAGAAACATCAGTGAAGCAAACGTCGGTATAGTTGAACAGCGGGATAGTCAGCTACCAATAATGATCGCTCGTCACATTGAAGGATTGACACAGTGATACCAAATTTGTTACACCAGTAAGAAATAGAGGACATGAATTTGCAAGTAATTGGCGTATAGATGGTATGAAATACGGTCGACGCTGTCGGTTGAAGCGCCGATTATTCGGCGAACCATTATCACTTGTTGAACTGGTCGGGTTTCAGAGGCTTATGGTCACCGCTGTACCCCATTATACAGTACCTGGTCGCACTTACATGACCGAGAAAGTTGTTCCTGATATATACAAAAGAATTAGTTCTAAAATAGAAGCCAGTATTTCACAGGCAATAGCATTATCAATGACATATGGTATATGGATATGTCAGCACAATAACCAGAGCTTTTTGAGCTTCACTGTGCACTGGATATCTCCAGACTTCAAACTGGAACGGCGATTTATCTATGAAACCGTTTCTCAGCTCACATTATGTTACCAATATTGCAAAAGAACTCAATGCTATTACAGAAACATAGAATATTCCTAAAAGTAAGATCTACTTATCCACGATAGTGGGGCTAATATAATATAATAAAAGGTGTGCGAGATGCAAGGTATGATTAAGGCAGGAGCTTTATTCATTAATTGCATCGAGCTATAGAGGAGTCGCTTAAATCTCAACCAGAAGTACTACAGATGGAAGCTGCTGCTAGACGAATTGTTACCCATTTTAACCATTCAGGCATAGCAGATCAGAAACTTAAATCCATTCAACAAGAACTTAACTTGCCTAACCATCAACTAGTACAAGATGTGAGCACACGCTGGAATTCAACAAATCATTTAATGGAGCGATTATGAGCTGTATTCTTGTACATTACAGATCATGAAACGTTAAATAATCTCAATCACATGCTCAATGGGAACTAATGGAACAATGTACCAAACTTCTCAGACCATTTGAAGAGATTACAAAAATAACTAACTCAGGTACTGCATCTGCACTGCATCTCTGAAGTAATTGCACATGCAGTTACTTTATTAAAATATCTGGGAAAGGATGAGACAGCTGAGAGAGTACCCAATTTAGTGACAATGAGATCCTCACTACAAACCGGTCTTGAAAAGCGGTTTAACTTTGATGAAAACAACAAATATCTGGTCGCTACGTTTCTTGATTCACGCTTCAAAACAAATTTCTTAGGTTTTGTTCAAGCAGAAAGAGCAAGACAAAAAATTCTTCTAGAAGCTCTGAAACTGAGTTGTACTGATAAATTTAGTAGTACCGATGACGATTCTTCTCCACTTCGTAACAAAATGAAAATGATAAGTCATTTGAAGTACAGGACAGTTTGTGGAACTGCTTTGAGGAAGTCGCTATAGATAATATGCGAAATAATAATGATGAGGAGAACGTAGAGAAGAATACTGTGGCAAAACGTAAACGTTTACTACCATCGACGAAAAGCGTAAACGTTTACTACCATCAAATGCTGAAAAGCTTGTTTTTATCCATCACAACTTACGACTGATGAAATTTATTTATTGTGTTTTTTTTTTCATTCTTTGGCCGAATACCGAATACCAAACAAAGTAGCTGAATAGGCCGAATATCGAATAGTAGCCGAAAATTCGTGGCATGTCCAGTTTATACTGATAGTCGCATTGAAGAACCCGCTTGTTCTTTCTCAAATATATAGTCTTTACCACAACATTACTCTACCTGTTTCCCCAGATTTCAAATCAACAGCCATATATGTCGTAATTGCGTCCAATAAGTAGTATCTGGCAATGACATTGGACCATCTATTGAACTTTATTCACAGCTTGAAAGAATTAGTGAGCGCTAAGTAATCGGATACCAGTATTACGTGTGTGCACTGAGTAATGTATACTCAACAGTTGCAAATGCAATTTGTGAAACAGTTTTATTAACTGATGCTATAAAACAACTACCTAAATCCTGCCAAACAAGAGTTCTACATGGCTCTATCGACCTATTCCAAAATATATTTAACAAAAGACGAATTTTCGATCGAATCAGAACCAGGTAGAAGTCATATAATGCGTAACAACGATTTAAAGGATCATGTTCAGATCTGGTTTGTTACAGGATTTTTACGTTTGCCAAAATCTTGTAAAGCATTTTATAAGACACTAACTTTTATGCCTAGTAATAGTATAACATTTAATATTACAACTTCCATATCTAATTTTAATATAATCAACGACGATTGTTGTATCCGCATGATATTGAATGATGAGATACCTAAAGTTACTATCGTGAAACTAATAGAATTTAATAGTTTAGATTGCTTGTTAAAAGCGAAAGCGAACTCATCTTAGCAATTTTGAGAAAAAGTTGAATAAAATAACTGACCTTTTTTATGTAGAGAAGTATAGCACACATTATGTATCTCTAACATATATCCTATCGGTCATTAGCTTTGTCTATTTCCTATTCAAAAGCAAAAAATATATGTTTTCTAGAACTCCTAATTGTTACATAATAATCTATAATAAATATTGTAACAATCAGAAAACGCTCAATACTTATATTTCTAAAGTGACTTACACTTCAGATTTAACCGACTCTGAAAATGATAGTGTAATAATATAAAGTCTCAAAAATGTATATAGCCTATAGTAGTGTACATGTTATAAATGTAAATGTTGTGTGAAAATGTTGTAAATAATAGGATAATGTAAAGCCCTGAATAATGATAATTTGATATAATAAATAAAAAAAAATATATAGAGTCTCTATCTATTCCGACCAAACGTAACTTACAGACATATTAAAATACAATTAAGAATTATTTTACTCATAAATCTATTATTTTAGTATTAGTTACTTGTATAATTGTAATGACCACATCCAAATCTCTTTCTCAATCTCTCAGATTTCTCATCATCTAACGGGAGGTTATAATAACAAATCATTCCACGAACTTGATATAAATTAAATCGCTAACTTCCCAATAGTTGTTTACTTCAGATCGGAACATTTCGTTGTAATTCAAATACAATGACATCGTTCTCGGTTTGCATTCCGACAACTGTTGACCCAACGATTCATTATATTTTAATGCATATTAAAGATACAGCTCAGAGTTAAACTTTGATGTGGACACTCCAAAATTAAAACATTTTATAATTGTTTTTTTTTAATATTCCTAATCAATCAAAATATTTTTTTAAAAAACCTTTTACTTCCGATTTCATAACAGCCCTACACTGATAAAATTTAATATAAACCGATAATAAAATTTGGAACTAGATGAAAACGCGTCTTAACTTATTCACATCCACCCAACGAATTAGTGTATTATTATAATTTAAAAAATCTGATAACATTCCATTTCATAACACAAAAAAAAACTTCTACAATTTAGAATGTAGTTAGACGTACTAAGATGTCCATCATAATGGCGATGAATTCAAAACAGGTTTTAACTCTATTCTCATAGCGATGTACAGGATGACCCATTTTGACCAATTTTTGTACTTTTACAATCAATTAAGAGTGGCGTGAAGCAGACGGGCGACACGCGCACGATATATAACTTCTTGAAAAATAATTCTTGAATAAAGAAATGTTCAGCATTTCTTTAGAGCAATTTAACATAAACAGTTATTCATACGTCACCGATAGACATTTAAGGCAATTTCATTACCAATTACATTAATCAGAACCGTCAGTATCATCAGAACAGTAACTAAATGGTGAGTTAAAAACTTCGGGGTAACCGTTTCATTCATTTTATGGTAATAACAGTAGTAAATAAATGCTGCAAGGTGATGCTTCTATATATCTATAAGAATTTACCGGCGGTTAAACCCTGTTCCTTAACAAACTAATTTCGCATAGCACAGACGTTCCATGGTCACCCGGTCGTTGAGTCCTTAGCCCTTGTAATTTCTTCTTATAGGATTATCAAAGTTTAATCTAAAATACGCTAAGAATAATAAACTTGTTCGAATATTAAATCAATAAAAATTGGATGACACGACATGTATGGAAGAATTTTTGAAAACCTAACGACCAGATATCAGGATCGTCAACGACAAAATGGCTTTGTAACAAATAAAAATGCCTAAGTAGGTAATTTTGTTTATTAAAAAAACTTTTATATTCTCTAATTTCAATATTCAGTAATAGGCTGTGTATATTTTATATAGTTTTTTTTTATGGTAACTACAAAAGTGCAAATTTATGTCTCACCCTGTATAATACACAATGTAATCGGATTCAATGACTTAGACGGTGATAAATGCTCGATGTACTAAGAAAATGCAATATAAATACATGCACAATGATTTAAAATTTTGACTGATACAGTTGTGTCCACTAGGAAAATGTTAAAATGGTTGTTGTTGGCTCTGGTAGTGATAAGGAAAGGAGCGGCTAGAGAGTCGCGGTTAGTTAATATAGAACAAGGTCCCGTTCGAGGATATAAGGAGTCCATTGGTGATATATTTGTATTTTACAGTATTCCGTACGCCACTGCTCCTTCTGGAGAACATAAATACAAGGTAAAGTACAATAACATTATTGTTTAATTAGTACAAAGGTAACGATAACAATACACGTCTCCTATTCTTTATTATACAAAAAGTAAGCAATTAATGTGGTTGGTACACGTTAAAAAATAATGTAATATTATTCAAATGGTCCTTACATTATCATTACAACAAGTATTTTAGGCTACAAAATTTTTTTTGTATTGTTTCATGATATAGTGATTTATTACGTTACATACCTGATTGATTTATGATTAAAATTATTTCCATATAATAATATGGTTTTTAACGTGTATTTTATTTGGAGGGTAGTTGGAATCACAAGCATTCACACTGTCTCTGTAAACAAAATTGAACTAAAATAAGACTAGTTATTAAAATTGCAAAAAAGTGTCGTAACAGTAAATCTAAAGCGCAACCAACTTGTGCAAGTGTAGACATCAAATCTTAAAGATTTCCTAGTGATAACTGGAAATTACTATGGTAAAAACTTGTAGTGCGTGGAGAAATTCTGTGCTTTACATTTACATCTGATACAGAAATTATTTTCAAACATTGCTTCGAAATTTAAAACTGGAATACTATAGAAAGGAAATTATTGATAATAAAAATAACCCACGAAAATTATGGCACAAGTTGAAAGAGCTATACGCCAACAGTACGTCAGTAAATCGGAATATTAACCTAATTAGGGACACGGCTGACCCATCGGCCTCTTTAAATCTGTGCAATACGCATTTTGCTTCGGTAGGCGAGACTTACGCAGAACAAATTATAAGAAAGATAGGGGTAAGTCAGGAATTAATTGTCAAAGGTTATAAATGTGCCAAATCAAACTCTAACACTTTCATTATGAGCCCCACAAACGAGACTGATTGAAGGCAAGTAATTCTTAGCCTCAAAGCTGATAGCTCTCCAGGTATTTTTCCGGAAATATGGAAGACGGCATCAATTACCCCAATATATAAAAATGGTCTCGATTACAACCCAGAAAATTATAGACCGATTGCTTTGCTTTGCGTGATATCAAAAATTCTAGAAAAAGTAGTAAATCTGCAACTGGTTCGATTTTTGGAAAATACCACATCATATCAAATCAGCGGCTTGGTTTTCGCCGTGGGAGGTCAACCGAAGATGCAGTCTCGTTTCTGGTAATTTGGGTTGCAGAATACATAAAGAAAGGTGAGCACTGCTTGGGTGTCTTTTTTGACCTATCTAGAGCCTTTGACACTGTCTCAACCGGCATACTCTTAAAAAAGTAGAGGCCGCGGGCATAAGAAGTATTGCACTCCAGTGGTTTCAAACTTATCTAACGCACAAAAAATAGTGTATAAAAATAAGTAATTATACCAGCGCCGAAATAGAAGTAAATTAAGGATTCCACAGGGGAGTATACTTGGACCTACGCTATTTAACTTATATGTAAACGACATAGTAGATCAAAAGCTCCCTAACGCAGATATAGTAGCCTACGCTGATGACACTGCTATTGTTTTCCATGACTCAACATGGGAGCAATTATTCATCACTGCAGAACAAGGTACGTATAAAATAGCCAGGGCATTAAATAACAACATTCTGACATTAAATGTCCAAAAAACAGCCTATTTAGCTTTCTCTAAATCAATCCGATCAGCTCCGCCAGTCGCTGCCACTTTAAAAATACATAACTGCTCATCTGTTGACATCCCCTATGACGACTGCAGCTGTAGTGAAATTGCGCGAGTAAAACAAATAAAATATCTCGGCGTGATCTTAGATGAAAACCTTACGTTTAGCAGCCATGTCTTAAATTTATCTTCTCGAGTGCGTAGTCTTATTTACACAATTAGGAGGATACGAGACACTGTGCCTCTGGACACCATGCGAATTGTTTACTTCGCCCTATGTCAGTCGATAAACCAATACTGCATTGGTGTCTGGGGTTGTGCTGGAATAACGGTATTTATAACTCTAGAAAAATCTCAGCGTGCCTTGATCAAGGTGGCGCTCAAAAAACCGAGCATGTACTCAACAGACGCTTTATACAAGGATTTCAAAGACTTAAGAGTGCGCCAGTTATACATCCTAGAAGCTAATCTAAAAGTACATAAGACAATTAAAATCCGACTAGATTACAAATTTAACAGGTAAACGAACATTTCGATTACCTATGCAAATGGCCAAATCGAAATTATAAAAAAGGAGCCCACTGTATGCACAAAGCCAAGTGTACAACAATGTTCAAAGAGAAATTGATATAAAAGACAGATCCCTGTACACCTGCAAGAAAACACTACAGAATCATTTAAGCAAACTGAACTACGAGGAAACCGAAGAGGCTGTCAGATAACGTCTATAGCATCACAAGGTGTAATACATCCAAACACATAGACACACGCGCGCGCATACACACGCGTACACGCACACACGCACACCACACACAAAACACACCCCAAATACTAACCCAATTTAATTTAGATATTGATAATATATAACAAGATTAACATGACGATAGCTGCTCCTTTTTATGTATATAATCACCATTTAACTGTTGATCAATTATAACCATTGTGATTATTTACTCTGCCTTGCGAAAACCGATTTTTGATTAGCTTTAAATTGTATACTTATAAAAGTCCCCTATAAATAGTTGTGAACTTGCGATTCAGGGTTTTGAGATACAAGCTTAGCTTCGTTCAAGATCAGCGGTTTCTCAGTGTATATGTAAATACTGCTAATAAATCATTATTATTATTATTTTTAAAAATAGTAGATTTAATGTCAACCTCAATGTTAATTTATAAACAACAATCACATTGTTGATGTTAATTTACAAACATTATTTCAGGCACCTCTTCCTCCACCCAAATGGTCAAAACAATTTAAAGCTGTTAATAGAAACATATCATGTCCCCAAATGCATATACGCGGAATGCCACTTCCAAACCTTTTGGAATTAGACGACTGTTTGATTGCAAACGTGTACGTACCTGATACAAGAAGACGTAACTTACCAGTTTTAGTTCATGTACACGGAGGTGCATATGTCGGGGGTCGTGGCGATATTTTTACACAAAAAAAATTAATAAGGGAGGCACAAATGATTGTAGTTAATTTTAATTATCGCCTTGGACCATATGGTTTCCTCTGTCTAGGTACACCGGACGTGCCTGGTAATGCCGGAATGAAAGATCAAGTTGCTTTACTGCGCTGGGTTAAAAAAAATATAGCTAGTTTTGGTGGCAATCCCGACGATGTAACTTTATACGGTTATAGCGCAGGTTCCTCTTCAATTGACCTACTTATACTTTCACCGATGACTCGCGGTTTATTTAATAAAGTAATACTTGAAAGCGGTGCCAGTCTTTCGGCTTTTAGTGTACAGTTTGATCCAATTAAAAATGCTAAGATTTACGCAAAGAGGTTAAACTTTATCAGCGATGATATCTATGCACTAGAAAACTTTTATAAAACAATTCCACGTGATGTTCTGCACTCAATAGACCTAATGAACGAAAAAGATTCTACATTTTTGTTCGCACCATGTATTGAGCGTGATTTGGGTGAAGAAAGATTTCTGGACGATTCACCAATAAATATACTAAAGAACGGTCGACAACAAAAGTTACCTACGTTGTTTGGTTTTACTGAAATGGAGGGTCTGTTTAGAGTACCACAATTTGATATCTGGAAACAAAGTATGAATAATAAGTTCTCCGATTTTTTACCAGCTGATCTTCGATTTGAAAATGAAGAAAAAAAAGAAGAGATTGCACAAAAAATCAAACTATTTTTCTTTGGAAAACATCCAGTTAATAATGAAACTATATTCAGATATATTGATTACTTTACGGATGTTTTTTTTGCTTATGCTACATTAAAATTGGTTCAGCTCCAAGTAGAATCAGGAAACAATAACATCTACTTATATGAATATAGATTTGTGGATGAATCTACACCAGTGATACCCCATACAATAATACGCGGTCCGAATCACTGTGCACAAACAGCTGCATTGGGGGATGGGGTATCGTATGAAAATGGTAACGAAGAAAGTATCTCAAAGGATTACAAAAACATGAAAAAGTTGTTGCGGAAAATGTGGGCAAATTTCATTATTACAGGGTAAGGTATAGTCAACACAACATTTTTGTACAGTTATATTACATTAAGATGGACAAGATTTAAAACCAATCATGACATTTAAATTGAAAACTGATTATTATTCGTAAAAAACCAGTCGCTTTGATTCATTTTCTACGGCTCTTACTAAAGTAAGCATGCATATGTAGATTTCTTGTTATGTAATCAGAAAAAAATATATTTTTTATTTCTTTTTTCTCTGATATCTTATCCAATTATTTACATCATTTTCACATTTATTTAGAACATATTCACATAGTGAAGCTTCAACCTTTCCCTCAAACTTACTGCTGTCGATGTATATTTTTACCGAATACATATTGTATACATACACAGAGTTTTGGTCTACCAAACCGTTAATATTTATGATTAATTTGCGAAGCTGAGTGAGGAGTCTCTGCAAATCCTACAACCCGCTCTACTTTACTTCATTTCTCCCCAGCAAACCTTAGTGTGATTTTCTGCACCATTTTATTACTCTTATTTTCACGGGATACTTTTTTCATCCAGCCTCATTCTTATTGCAGGCCACCAGGCGCCGTCGAAGGCCTCTTCTATATCCAATGACACAAGGGTGTACTGGTTTATAGGGGGCGTCCTCGATGCTCTTCTGGGGGTATCAGTCCGAATCGGGGAGTACTAATCCTCGGGAATATGTGCCATTTTAACCTTGCTACGGTCCTTGTATCCGGGATACACCCCAATACTGGTAGTAGACCTATTAGTCTATAAGCTTTGGGGTTGGTGTAACCGTTCTTGCCTGGCTTTCTTAATATTACTATTATGGCTTCCTTCGAAAAGTTCAGAAAGTGTGCAACTTGCAAACATAGTTTGTAGAGCGTCCGGACCCTGAGGTATTACCTTGCTGCAAATGCCTTCTTCTGTTTAAAAATACCTGTGTCTATTTTAAGTTATCGCCAATAATGTAAACGGCGGGTCATGGATTTCACCATAAACTATTTCGTTTACTTTTCCTGCCGCTTCTCTTACATGGCTATGGTTTTGATCGTCGGTTATAACGAGTTCCTCGGGGTAAAATTTCTCGGTCAGTAAGTTTGCCGATTCTTTGTGGTTCAGATGTTTTCGGTGATTTCTTTTTAAGGTCATATCTTCTTCTCTCGTGCCCCGTGGTCCGGTTGATTATGCTGTATATTTTTTTCCATAATCCTTCCTTGTTGTCTTCCAAAAACCTCTTTCCAGCACTAATTATGAGCGTTTTTGACATGGTCCTCATAATGTGCTTTATTTGGTATTCTTAATGACCTTGTCTCGCCAATGTGATGCAGTGTTACCGATCTTCTAAAAGTAACTATTTTCTGTTTCTTAACATCGAGCTCTTTGTTCACCATGGAATTTTTACGGTCTCGGACCTTATCTTTGTGGGCATACTTGCCCCAGAAGTTTGGATTATTGCCTTCGTATAAGTTTTCGCCAGTATTTCTAACTGGTCCTTGTGATGAACCTCCTTTATTGTCGCCACACTTATGTGGTTTCGGTTTTGGCCAATTCCTCAGCAAGTAGCGCCTAGTCAGCCTTTTTTGCATTATGAATCGTTGTTATTGACTAAGTAAAAAAGAAAGATGTTATAGTCTAAGCTCGAAACCGACCTTTCTAACCTCCAGTCGGCTATCAATTCCACAAGAACGTCGATGTACACCGTTATCTATGTGGCTTGTGATTACAATGCTACCTCCCACAATATCACATGTATGTGCATCGCCTTTGCTTAATACCTGGAGCCTAGATTAGTCCAGTGCACCGAACATCTTAAGCCTCTGAGATCATTTATGGTGCTTCTCCACCAGGTAATCTTAGCATTACAATCGCCTATTAGTATTCTTGTATTACCTAATTCACCGCAAAGGTTCTTTAACTTGTCTAGGTACTGCTCTATGGGTTTATCCGGTTCGAAGTAAAAGGACACCACGGCGATTCCTCAAGCTCTGGTTTGGATTTTAACCCCAACAATGTTTTGTTAGTGAGTTTCGAGCACTGGGAGAAGTCAATGTCATTATTAAACACAACGATTGCCGTTTTAATTGTCTTGGCTGCTCTATCAGTGCTTTAGAAAATTCTCTCACCGCTTTTATTTTTCATCCTCCTTATCCCGCTCACATAAGGTTCTTGGACAAGTGTTAGAGCGGCGGACCAGTGGCTCACTCTATCGTTAATTGTTTCGTATCCAACTCATTTCTTTGTAGGTTAGCTTGGGCGAGTAAATACCCTTCGGTGAGGATGTCTACCCGTGAGCTATTGACAACTATTAGGGGGACCGGAAAGTAATGTCGTTTTCTTACGCTAAATACAAACACACATTTTTAACGAGTCTTTATTTTTAATCAATGATGTATTCCCCATCATTGTCAATAACCTTTTGCCATCTAGTGAGTAAATTTTCAATCCCTGATCGATAAAAATTAATTGGTTTTTCGGCAAAATATCTAGAGATGGCATTTTGGATATCATCCAAATTTGCAAATGTTTTGCCACTTAAAAAGTGTTGCAGCGCTCGGAATAAGTGGAAATCCGATGGTGCAACATCGGGCGAATATGGTGGATGAGGCAGCACCTCCCACCCCAATTCATTAATTTTTTCTAGAGTTCGCCTTGCGCAGTGCGGTCTTGCATTGTCATGTTGGAGAATGACGCCTTTTCGGTTGACAATCGCTGACCACTTTTCAATTAAAGATTGATTGACTCGCTGCAATTGTTCGCTGTAGAGGTCTGCAGTAACAGTTTCTCCAGGTTTCAGTAATTCAAAATGAACAATGCCGCGAATACTCCACCAAACACACAAAAGCGCTTTTTTGGGGTGTAAACCTGGCTTAGCAGTACTCCGAGGGATTTCATTTGGAGAGAGCCACTGCCTTTTGCGTTTTGGGTTATCATACAGGACCCATTTCTCATCTCCTGTGATCAAGCGATCAAAAAACGCTTCTGTGTTGTGTCGTTGAAGCAATAAGTTGCATGTGATTGATCGGTTAGCCTTATTCTGTTCGGACAGATTATGCGGGACCCAAACACCTGCTCTGCTTACTTTTCCAATCTGCTTCAAATGTTCTTGGATGGTCGACCAAGGTTTGTTGAGACTGTTTGACAATTCCTCGATCGTCTGACACGGATTTGCTTCCACTTCCGCCCTTAACACGTCGTTGTCTAACGCTGATGGTCTTCCTGATCGATACGAGTCGGAAAGATCAAAATTACCCGATTTGAACTTGGAAAACCACCTTTGGCATTTACGAATGTCCAGTGCATTTGGATAAACATCGCAAATGTTTTTGGTAGCAACTGTTGCGTTATTTCCCTTGCGAAACTCAAAGAGCATGCAATGCCGGATGTGTACCTCTTCTGGTATTTGGCTGGCCATTTTACCCAAAATTACAAAAAAAAATTGTAATTCAATTGTCTATAAGTAAAGAAATCACTATAACCTCACAATGTCTTTGGTACGCCTCTGAACAAAACAATGAGCTGACAAATGACAATCAAGTATTGGCATGCGCAGAAACGACATTACTTTCCGGTCCCCCTAATATTAAATCGGCGTATGTCGCGAGTCAGAGACTTAGAGACCTGCCTATTCAGCTGCCGATATTTGGTAGCATCTTCAGGAGACTTCAGGACCAGTTCTCGTCTTTCGGTCATGAGGTTTAATGTGTGGTCGGAGATCGGCTTCTTCTTTCTGGTACGGGGGACTTTAAAGATCTTAAGTCCTGCCGTACGGACAGCATCTACGAACCTGGTGTTGCAATCGTCCACTTCAATGCACTCGCCTAAGGATGCAAAGCGATTTCGTAGTTCAAGCTGAAAGCTCTCGGGGTTTTGGAGTTGGATGGGCGCTGGCCGGAGCGTGGACTTCACCAGTCGAAATCGTTCGAGCTTTATGTTGATATTCAAGATGCCTCTCACGATTCGGTGATCGCTGCCCATTTTTAGAGCATTGATCACTGAGACATCCTTGAATATCTGCCTCTTCGTCGACATGATGAAGTCTATCTCATTTTTAGTGGCTCCATCAGGACTAATCCACGTCCACTTACGGCTGGCCCGCTCCTTGAAGAAGGAGTTCATTATATAGAGGCCCTCCTTCTCCATGAAGTCGGCGAGCATTTGACCTCGTGGATTTCTCTGTCCATATCCAAATTGCCCCACTTTCAGTTCTCCACTACTTCGCTGCCCTAGTTTTGCATTAAAGTCTCCCATGACAACGGTGTACTGAGTTTTGGAACTGTATATGGCTTTAGAAATATCCTCATACACAGTTACCACCTCGTCATCAGAGTGTGCCGTAGTCGGTGCATATACCTGTATGACCTTCAGCGAGTAACGCTTGGTAACTCTGAGTATCAGGTACGCTACCCTTGCTGACACACTAACGATGTCGACAACGTTATTCACAAGAGACTTGCGGACGATAAACCCGACGCCACCCTGGGACTGCTGGTCGCCCTCCCGGAAATAGAGCAGGTTGCCTGATTTAAGAGTTATCGTGTCCTCCCCCTCTCTTCGGACTTCGGATAACCCTACTATATCCCATCTTAACCTGCTCAATTCCTCCTCCAGCTCAATTATCTTCTCGTCGGTCCGCAGTGTACGCGTGTTGAGTGTTGCCAGGGCCAGATATTGTTGGTTTTGGTAGCCTGGCCGCTTCCGGAGATTCTTCGCACCCCTTGCCCCGCCGTTACCGTGACCGCTACCGTAGCCAGGAATAGCGGGGCCGCCGGAGACTAGGGGCCGGTTTTTATTTTGGGATCTCATCATAAGGGGGGAATTGCCATAATCGCCACGCTTGGCAGGCGGCTTGGCGATCGCAGTTACGGAGGCCCTATCGTGAAACGCTGCTGCCCGTCCCACGTCCGGGATTTCCCTCCGCTTCCTTGGATGGATATACCGCCATCGTTCGGTTGACTGATTGCATTTGATGAAGTGTAAATGTACTCAATAGTCATATACACTTCAGCAAATGGGCGGTGGGGTCGTCACTTCCCGACGCCGAAATTTAAAAGCTTTCGAAAATTATTCAAATTTCCTCGAAATGTATTTATTTTATGTATTGCCGAAACTTTTGAGAAATAAGAATTTTCAATAAAGGCAATTGCATACGATATAAGCGCGTAAAAAACTGGCGCAGTGAACTATGCAGACGTGCGTTCAGGACAGCAGATCATTCAGAACTGAAAAAAAAAATTATATCGAAACTCTTTTATTTCGTTCATCATTTCTTTATGTAAACCTTTATGTAAAATCTAATCAAATGTTAGTTATCATCACTGATATTTACGGATCGCACTTTATTATATCTCATACTTTTGAATACTATCTATATTTTTATTTTAATACTCATAGTGGGTTATATCATTATATTTCAGTAAACCCATACCGGAAAATACAAATCTTCCTTATTGGCCACCGGCTCAAGCTAACGGCGGACCGCACATGTCTATTGACAAGGTGTTAAAGCTACGGGGGCCGCTGTTACAGCAACGCTTCTTCTTTTGGAATGATATCTACGACAAATATTATTATACTCCCACACCACCAGCCGCTTAATTTCCCAAATAACGACGACGATTGATAACTGACTTATAAGGCCACATTTTCTTCTCTTCAGGTGTTATGTTGTTGTGTTATTTTTGATATCTGATTTAAGATACTCCAATAAATTATTAACTTATTGGAGTATCTTATATGGAAGAAATAAACACTACACATTTAGTACTGCGAGATTGAACAGGAATGCATTAGGTCTTTGTTGGGTTCAGTAATCTGTGCTAAGGGTTTTAAATAAACTTAAATCTATATAATAAGGGTGAAAGTGTAATAATTATAATAAAATGAGTATACAACACGCATAAAATTCTTTTTAATTTACACCCCGTACGTAATATAGTTTAATTTCCCATTACCCATACGTTCCATACGCCCCGAGAGCGCCGAAACATTATATATGTTTCGGCGCTCTCGGGGCGTATCGAACATGTTTAGTTAATTTTTTTATTGATGTGGTAAATATAACAGCAAACGATTTAAAATAATAGCAATAGTCAATGGCAATTGCTCAAAGACAGCCGAAACAATTAGATAATCACAGTTGCATAGCTGACTCCAAGTTTAGTTTCTTGTTAAAATAAATTATAATGTTTTTTAATTTTTAGTATTACTAATTGTATATTCACAAGCTGCTGTGCCATGGAGGCCGTTCAATTATACAAACGAATTAATGTTGTACGTCAGGCCCTATGTTTTAACAATAGACAAATGACGGTCACCGACCGAACAATTTTCAAAACTTAGACAGGCTTGATATAATAAATATTATATTATATTATCAACGCTAACAGCATTAGATTTAAATGATGTTAAAACATTTAAAACTTAAGATATTTCCGTATATTTTTTGGCTTTTTTTTATAGGTGAAACATCCAAAACATGGAATTCAGAAACAACTGAAGAAATTTTATAGAATATTTTATAAGGATGTAATAAGTAGTTTTTAAATAAACCAACAGATAGCGCCACCACGAACAATAGATCACACTATCGTTTATTATAGCGCAAATCCTTATAAGGATCGTACATCTTTGTGTACTGGGAGTTACTCAACAAGTCGTTACGGAGTATATAATTTTATTAATTAACTCGATTTCTGTGGACCTTTGTAATAATTTGAAAATCGATATAGTAACCAATCACGAAGTACACACCTGTATCATATATAATACTTAGTAACTTGCTCTGTATTAGAGGTGGGTTGTTATAACAGGACAAACATAATATCTGTCATTACTGTTACTGTTACGCAAAAATAACAGGACCAATTTCTGTTATAAAATAACAAGATTTATTTTTTTCTTCTTAACCATTCTTTGCATATTTTTTTATTGCTGAAATAAATCAATGTGATATAATTCATGTTCAAAATTAAAGAAGAAATGGTTAAATAAATCTTGGTATATATTTATATCATAAATTTAGCAAAAATACAAAATATAATAGAAATATCCATCATCATTCAAAGTTAGATCATTAGTTTAGTACTAAATAGAAATAAAAGAGGAGGAAGAAGATATCAATGGATAATTTTTATTATTTAGCATAATTAACAAAACAATTAACAATAACAATTTTTATTTAGACACACATTGACACAATATTTACTACAAGAAATTTAGAAAGCCCTTTACGTGTATATATATATGCCCTAACGTGTGCCTTCCAGATGCAATGTTGATCATAAATAATGCCCAGAAACCGTGTGCTCGGCACTTCTTCAACAACTTCTTGTTTGTAAGTTAAGTTATTATCTTTACATTTATAAGTTTTAAATTGAACGAATTTGGTTTTCATTAGATTTATTTTAAGGTTGTTTTGTTGTAGCCAATCCATGATCGAATGCAACGATGAGTTTATCTCAGCCTCATATGTTGTTTTGTTTTGGCATTTGTTCAAAACAGTTGTATCATCAGCGTATAGTGAACAGTGATGAGGAGTAACCTGCTGTAAATCGTTTATGTAAATTACGAATAAAAGCGGTCCCAATATACTCCCTTGAGGGATACCACAAGAATTGACTCTATACTTCGACCTTCCTTTTATTTTCACATAATCTATCGCCTTTTCAACCTCTGTACGTTACTTTCTGTCTTCCAGGTAGCTTTTTAGCTTATGATACTATTTTCCTCTTATTCCATATTTAGAAAGTTTTAGTAATAGGATGTTATGTTATACGAAATCAAAGGCTTTAGTCATATCTAGAAATAACCCAGTAATAGGCAGTTTGTTGTTTAAGCTCTCCGTTATGGTTTTTATAAAATTGAAACAGGCTAACGTTGTAGAGCAGATACTCCTGAAACTATAGATAGCAATAGAAGTATTTTATTTTTAACTCAATCAACCCACGAGACCAACGGGACGTTCACCTGATGGTGATACACGTGCCCATAACAACTTGGCGCTACTTAGGAAAGTAAACATATATTACCTTCGTCACTTGAGTAGTTATATTTATATGGTACGTCATTTGAACGATGTGACCGATCGATGTGGAGGTCTTTAAAGAGGCCTATGTTCAGCAGTAAACGTCTATCGTGTGATTATGATAATGATGGCATGACTGCGAAGTAACAACACCAAAAGAACAGCAGCTTTATCAATGCGTGCTTAAGACCAGCTGTGGACAATAGTCTGCAATATCGATGGTAAAGATTAATGAACACAGTTTCATTATGATTTAGGTTCATTATATAACAAGTTCCTAGTTAATTTTCGTCCGTTTAGACAAAAAGATTTTCGATGTTTCGACGACTCCCACAAGAGAGGCACGAGTGCTCAAATAATACGATGCTGTTATTCTAACAAATCTATTAAATACTATAATGAAATCGGAGTGACATAGTTACATTAAGAAGTATATAATATTTTATATTTGCGGCATAAGTTTTGAGAATTTTTTAATGTTTAGGTTAGTTCATTATTTGTAAGTACTAGTTTTAATAACATTTATTTCTAGTTACAGCGAAGGAGTGAAAACATGTTAAATCATTGACAGAAGGTAATAAGGTTATAAAACCTGGTGCTAAGTTTGTAACCATCCAAAATACATATAATTTATAACAGGTATGTATTAATAAATAATTTGGTAACAGTGCTTTCTTTTATCAATTAATTTCATAACTAAAATAATGTTTATTTACCTTAAAACATAAAAGCAGTTCTGTAATAAAAGTAAGTCGTGAATAGTCTTCTCCAAGTTCAATGGATTTCAGTCTTATTATTTAATAGAGATTAGCTGACATGCAACAATTTGTAAAATTAATTATTAAATCTTATAAATCTATCTATGTTAAAAAATTGAATAATAAGAAGTCAATAAGTTTTATTACCCTTATGGTGATAAAATTAAAAATCGCTACATGTATGTAAATGTAAAGCAGATTCGACGAGCCGTTTCCCCGTCGCTTAACTCCTATAATATATTCTACCTTATTTATAAATATTCAAATAATTTCGAAAATATAAACTCAAAGCATGATATATGTACAGTTGGATGGTACTACTGTAAGCAAGTATTAAGTCAATTCATTGAACATCACGCCCGGCTGGAGTCCGCTTAACAGATCAATGAACTAAATGTACGTTTAACAAAAATTGTGTTAGCTCTGCCTTGTTCTTTTATAGTTTATACATAGGTTCAAGTTTACGGCACCTTTATGTAGTGTTATATTTTGTTTTGCCTACTTTCGAAAATAGTATTAGTGTTATTAAAAATTACTATAAATTCAAAGTCTAATATAAAGAATATTAATTTGTGCCTTCGTATAAACATTTAAATTTGCATGGCGTAGACTTATAAAATTCAAGAACACGTCACAAGCTAAAATGTAAAAAAATTACATTATAGTCCTCATCATGAGATACTAAAACAAATAAATAATAAATCAGAGTAGTACATTTCATCGCCGCATAAGAGAACCTTATACAACTATAACATAACTATTACAGATGAATAAAATATAGATTAATATTTGTTATCATGACCCGGCCGACAAACGTCGACTGCTGTTCAAAAGATCAGATCGGTTCTGCGATATAAGTATTACTTAATAATTTTTCACTAGTTATATTTACAAGGTGCATCATTTGAAAAAACAAATAATCCAAATATAATAATGTATAACGTTAGTATTTACAAGCATCGACAATGTGAATTTTTTCTGTAACTGTTTTTGTTGTTCGAGCGGTATATTAAATGAAATTGTGAATTTCCCAAAGGGGCCCTTGATGAAATACAGTTGGAGCTGCAACTAAATGAAAGTTAACATACTACAGCCGTCTCGGCGTTGTGTAACTTTCGACATCGTATTCCAAGCGATTGTAGACGACATCGACATTTTACTTAACGGATACTGTACTTGAAGTGAACGAAATTACAACTTCGTCTATAGGAAACAAGATTTACTTAAAAACTGTACTTAAAATATTCACACATTCTTTTAAAGTTAAATGGTAATTTATATCCATTACACCGAGAATTTAGAATATTTAAACAACGTAATAATTTCACTGACTGCCTTTTAAAAGTAATACGGCAATGTTTGCGTATTGTAACTTTGCGGCATAATTAGAATAATACTAATAAAGTCTAATGACAGTTGTTAGTCTTAAACAAACTTCAATTCCTGTATTTATCTGTATAATTATCTATATTTTTGTATATCATTATCATTAGCCGATAGAACTCCACTGCTGGATATAGACATCCCTCAAAGATCTCCACATCGATCGGTCTCGCGTTACATTTGACGGGATTTAGACCATTTCCCACCCCGCTGACCCAATGTGGGTTTATAGACGCCAGAGGTTCGTCTGTTGATTAGCAGGTTGCACCTCGAGTAGGTGAGGTTGGCTTAGGTCCAGTGAGGTCCCGTGTGGAGTTGCCAGACCTTCTATCGGGCGCGTCCCCAGGTTGGCGGATAGGGGCACGCTACCCAGATATGGGTAGTATCGGAAAACCGACGTGGACCAAAACTGGCAGGGTTCGGGGCGTACCACCAGTTCATTAGAACTGAGAAACGGCCAAGGACATATTGTCCGCGAGGCGGGCCTACAAAGGTTCCAAGTCGCTCCTAGTACCCCTCTATTAAATAGAGGGGACTGAGGATGCGACGTGTGCGGTGATGTGCTAGGTGCATTTGGCTGCTGCCAACACCGGACAACCCGTAATCCCAGTAGGGACCGGGGGCTTTGCCAGGGGGGGTGGGAATTTCTGCAAGGCTGCGAGGAAGAAAACCTCTATACAAAAATAACCCCAATCCTAAGGTCGGGCTGTGCCGAAGGGATGAGTGGCTGGTGGGGAATCCAGTCATTAACAGACCGGGGGTTGTTTACTTTGCACTAATGCTTTACAAATATCTCTGTTTTGAGTGATTGCAAAGGATTAGTGTAGACATGAAAAGAATAGTTTGAGGGGTGGGGGTTTATTATTATCAGAGGGGGGCACTAGGGGGGAACAGTTGGGACCACACCCTATAAAGGAAAACCATGAAAGCAGGTAACAATGAAAAACTACCCCAGGGTGGTACCGGCATTGCCGGAGAATCCACCCCCGGGCCAGACCCGGGCTGCCCCATCGTATCTGGGGGGGGCACATTCCTGCATCTCGGCGATGCTTCTGCGTCGGCCGTGGATCCCTGCCCATCAAGGGATCAAATCACCGGAGAAGTGGTTGGGCCGGACATATCATCGTGTCCATCCAAAAACACACGTGGGAGATTAAAACGCGCCGTAATGACAACTGTCAAAGCGGTTAGTTACAGCGAAGGAGAGGACGTCTCGGACGTATCTGTGGCATCACAGTCGTCCAATAAAACGATGACTACAAAAATGCCTGCGCTGACAGGTAAAAGAAGGACCAAACCTCCAAGCCCTGATGCTATCGCTGCTAAATTCGTAGCAGTGTCGGCGGAGGACTCAGAGGACGGAAAAGCAGTGGAGGAATCAGAATT
Organism: Troides aeacus; assembly: GCA_033220335.2. Taxonomy (NCBI): domain Eukaryota; kingdom Metazoa; phylum Arthropoda; class Insecta; order Lepidoptera; family Papilionidae; genus Troides; species Troides aeacus. The sequence continues at coordinate 9,350,406 of CM067272.1, read as the reverse complement.
CTCGGAAGACTTATCTGATCCCTTTGTGATACCATTAAACACAAGAGCAAAGAAAAGTCTTCCGAACAAGGAAGAGTTGGCCCGATTTATGCGCATCTGTGCAGATCCACGACAACAAATTGATGCCAACCTTGAAGTGATTGAGAAAGTCGCGGATCGTTCCGGTAATCTTAAAGGAACGTACGTCCGGGGCTTGAGATTAGCTGCGCGCAATGTGAAAGCTGCAGCAGAAGAACTTTCACGGAGATACGGTAGCGAGTCTGGTGACTCTTACACTGAGAGGTTGGCTAGAGAGAATGCAGAGCTGCGGTCCCAGTTAACCCAATTAACCGCAAGACTCGACGGCCTAACGGAGGAGATCAACCACCTCCGTAAAGGTACTAGCCAACGTCCTGACTCTAAAGAAGCTGCACCTCGTCCTCCCAGGCGTGGTCATGCTATCTCTGGGTCTATGAATGACGGAGAAGGGCTCATGGAGCGCATATCTGCCACGATTGATATTAAGTTAGCTGCCTTTGAGGCTAAAATCTTTCCCGATAGAGCTATTAGGCCTCCGTTGGGTCAAAGGTATGGAGTCGAATCAAGGCCGCCAAAACCTGGGCCGCTATCGTTGGCAGAGATGAGGCCACCACAGCAGCCGGAGATACTTCCGCGGCGCCGATCCTCTTCGATAACCGCGCAAATTCCAACGCCGAGCAGTCTGACTAGTCCACAGCAACAAGCGAAAGGGAAACCTGCGCGACAATCACGGAAAAAACGGAGGAATAAACATCCACCAGTGGTGGACTTACCTCCGGTGATGAAAACACAAACGCTAGCGGCGTCGCCGCAGGCAACAACAAACACTTGGGCTGAGGTTTTGAGGAGACCCACCACAGAATCGAAAAATACCACGATTCCCAAGAGGCTGCGAAAGAAGCCTCCTCGTGCCCGGACTACTGCAGCTGTGACTGTAACTCTACCCGAAGGATCCTCCATTACATATGCTAAGGTAATGGAAACGGCCAAAGGCAAGATCCGGCTTTCGGACATCGGCGTCGAAAGTCTTCGCCAGAAACGAGCTCTTACAGGAGGGCTCCTATTAGAGATTGGTGGAGACGAGTGCAACCAGAAGGCAGATAGGCTAGCTGCAAAGATGCGAGAGGTCCTTTCTGATATAGGAGTGAAGATTAATCGTCCAGTTAAAACAGGAGACCTCCGTCTAAGAGATCTCGACGATGCCGTCAGCACGCGTGAAATCGCGGAAGCAGTTGCAGAGGCGGGTGGTTGCTCAGTGGATGATATTAAAGTCGGAGAGGTACACCGAACAAACACAAACATGGGCACGTGTTGGCTGCGGTGTCCAATTAATGTAATTCGGACATTGATGGCTACTGGACGTGTACGCATAGGCTGGGGATTGATTCGGGTGGAGCTACTGGATCCCAGACCTATGTACTGCTTCCGGTGCCTGGAAAAGGGACACGTTGGTAACAAGTGCCCGAACCAGGTCAACCGGAGCACACGTTGCTTCTGCTGTGGAGAATCTGGCCATAAGGCAAAAGAGTGTAAAGCAGTTACACTCAAATGCCCATTATGCTCGGATCTGGGGCGTCCCTCTAACCATAAATTTGGAAAGAGGTGCGTTCTATCGACGGAAAAAAGCGGTAGGAAGACTAAAAAAGCTCCTTTAGCTTGTACAAGTGCGGCAGCGATATTACCTACAGCTGCAACCTCGAGCTCATGCTCGAGAATGGAGGTTTATACGGCCTAAAGTTCACGGCGCTCAGAGTTCTTCAAGGCAACCTTAATCATTGCCGTAATGCACAGCATTTGCTGTTGCAAACGGTTAATGAGTGGAAGGTTGCCCTGGCAGTGATAGCGGAGCCTTATATCATACCCGAACATCCTCGCTGGTTTGGTGACGATACAGGCTCTGTAGCGATCTACTGGGGCGGCGGAGATGGTGCACGACCCTGCTCCTTAATCAGAGGACGGGGTTACGTTGCAGTGCAATGGGGAGTCGTAGTTGTAGTGGGTTGCTACGTGTCTCCGAATAGGTCTCTCGCCGACTACGAGGAGTACCTAGACGAGGTGGCAGTTTGTGTTCGTAGTTACCTACCTCGTCCGGTGATTGTTCTGGGGGACTTTAACGCTCACAACAGAGCATGGGGGAACCGCAGAGATGATCGAAGGGGAGACACGGTGTTAGAATGGGCGGCTGGATTGGATCTCCGTTTGGTAAATAGGGGGTCAGTTAGCACATGCGTGCGATGGCAGGGGGAGTCGGTTGTGGACTTAACATGGGCGACTCCTGCTGCGATTCGCATGTTATCGGGCTGGAGAGTTGCAGAAGAGGTGGTTACTCTTTCCGATCATCGCCACATCGTCTTTGATGTTGCAATGCGAGGGCCAGAAGGTAACTACTGCCGCAGAAAAAGCAGTCCAACGCGACGCTGGTGCTTAAAGCGACTTAACCGGGATATGGTTATGGCCGCCTCCTATATCGCGGCATGGCCTGATGCCGAAGAAGGCTCATCGGATCCGGAGGTGGAAGCAAAATGGTTCCAACACGCAGTCACGCAAATTTGCGATTCCTCAATGCCTAGGGCCAGTTGTTTAAAGCGCGGAGCTGTGTACTGGTGGTCTGAGGAAATTGCGCGTTTACGCGCAATTTGCCTGCGGAGCCGACGCCAATACACTAGAGCTCGAAGGAGAAATAGGCGAGCTCCAGACGATCAGATAGCCAGACTTTACGGCGAATATCGAGCGGCTACAAAGGCGCTACAAACTGAAATTTCTAGCGCAAGATCTCGGTCCTGGTATGAGCTCTTGGAGGGACTTGATAGAGATCCGTGGGGCCGTCCGTACAGGATGGTGCTGGGCAAGCTTCGCCCGTGGATGCCCCCAGTGACGGAAACTTTAGATCCGATTCTCTTGGAGAGAGTAATTAGTACTCTTTTTCCAAAGAACCGGACAAATCGCTTCACACACTATACGTCTTCGTGGGAGTGGGAGAGCGAAATGGAGGTAACTGAACAAGAGTTGGACCTAGCTGTGAACCGCTTGAAGCAGCGGAACACGGCACCAGGACCCGACGGAATCCCCGGACGGGTCTGGGTCTTAAGTCTGGCTGTTTTAGGGAACAGGTTGAGACAGTTATTTTCTAACTGCCTTCGTAAATCCAAATTTCCTAAACCCTGGAAGGAAGCCCGATTGGTCCTCTTAAAGAAAGACGGCAAGGCCTCAGAATCTCCATCTGCGTACCGTCCCATATGTCTATTGGACGAGGTCGGCAAGTTGTTCGAAAGGATTCTTGCTGTCCGTCTCAATCGGCATCTGTCGCGCGTCGGTCCGGATCTCGCCGAGAGCCAATTTGGCTTCCGACGCGAGCGTTCCACCGTAGACGCCATTTTACGCGTCCGCTCCCTGTCTGAACAATCTGTAGGCAAAGGTGGTGTAGCGTTGGCGATAAGCTTGGACATCGTCAACGCCTTTAATTCTCTGCCATGGGACGCGATTAAAGAGGCACTAATCCATCATCAAGTGCCTCTCTACCTGCAAGACGTGATCGCGGACTATTTGCGTGACAGGTACATTACGTACGTGGATCAACACGGAAATAGCATCCGAAAGGAAATTCTGCGAGGGGTTCCACAAGGATCAGTCCTCGGACCACTCTTGTGGAATCTGGCGTATGACGCTGTTTTGCGAGTTAGTCTCCCCGCAGAAGTAAATGTTGTATGTTATGCAGACGACACTTTGGTGATTGCCAGTGGAGACAACTTTGAAAGGGCCAGGGAGCTCGCCGAGCTTGGAGCGGAATCCGTCGTCGCTAAAATACACGAGTTAGGATTACAAATAGCGCCACACAAAACCGAGGCGCTATGGTTCCACAAAATGCCGAGGTCTAGGGAACCACCTAACTGGTGTGTCCAAGTAGGTGGGCACGATGTGGAAGTGGGCCGGTACATGAAGTACCTTGGCCTGACATTGGACAGTCGTTGGGGCTTCGAAGAACACTTCGAGCGTCTAGTACCCCGGATCGAGAGGATAGCCGGTGCAATGCACAGACTGCTACCCAATCTCGGGGGACCAGTAGAGGAAGTTCGCCGCCTCTATGCGGGAGTAATACGATCCGTAGCCTTATATGGCGCGCCAGTATGGGCTAAGAGGCTAGCCATCCGACGCTGTAGAACTAAAATCTATAGCGTTCAGCGAAGAATGGCCATAAGGATCGTACGAGGATACCGTACAATATCCTTCGAGGCGGCGACAGTCTTAGCTCGATTTCCACCTATGGATATTCTGGCGGATATGGATGCGAGGGTGTACGACCGCATCCGCGCCATCCGCCAGAGCGGTGGGAGTGAGCCAGACGAAGTACTCAAGACGGCTCGACGGCAGGAGCGGCGCAGGGCTCTTGCAGCGTGGCGCGATAAGCTCTCGGAAGAGAGGTATGCGCGCAAACGCGTTGTGGGGGCGATCTTGCCGGTCTTCGATGCCTGGATGCAACGACGCGGAGGAAGTCTCACCTACAGACTTACACAGATACTTACTGGGCACGGGTGTTTCGGTGATTATCTGTGCAAGATTGGACGAGAAGCGACGGCGAATTGTTTTCACTGCGGAGGAAGAGAGCTGGATTCCGCATCGCACACGCTCGCGGTTTGCCCGGCATGGGAACCGGAGCGGCGGATCCTGATAAACCAGATCGGGCAGAACCTCTCCTTGCCAGTAATCGTGTCGGCGATGCTGGGAGGAGACGTTGCATGGAGGGCCGTAGCCTCCTTTTGCGAAACTGTAATGGTACAAAAGGAGGCTGCTGAGCGGGCTAGAGAGAGGACAGATCCCGCTCGGAGAAGAAACCGTCGTGGCACTACCGTGCGTCAACACGTCGCACCGGTGAATGGTGCTCCCCTACCATAATGGGGCCTTTTGGGTTGTTGGCGATCAGGATGGGGGTTCTCATCGCCTTCTAAACGACCCTGAGGAGGACAATGGCTGGACGTGGTCGCCGGTCATTGAAATAATACTCACGAGGCTGGTAGGGTCTGTATAAGCAGACCCCGGGACGAGCTATCCCAGCATAGCGTTAGCGAGGCCGCGGTTGTGTTCCGAACGGAGATCCCGTGACCTCGCCAAACGCCGAAGGTGACCACCGAGGGGGTTTTAGTGGGTAAAAATCTCCACATAACTCTGACTTCCCCCCAGGAGGCAGAGTATCTTTTCGAAGATTTCCCCCGCGAAAAAAAAAAAAAAAAAAAAAAAAAAAAAAAAAAAAAAAAAAAAAAAAAAAAAAAAAAAAAAAGGTCCAGTGAGGTATTGTGATATGTGTGATATGAAACCAAGGGTGCCCCGTTTCATTAATTATGTTTCATTTATTATAAAATAACTTTCACTAGCATTTTCCATCTCTTCGTTGTCGTAAATAATAGTTTGCGTTTATTGTTGCGTTTGTTGTGTACAGCTTATATCGATTCATTTCATGAGTGTTCTTTGAGCTTTTGTTTAACTTAAAACACTCTGCAAAGAAACTTTCTTTTATACACTGTTCATGGATAAAATATGAACAGAAAATGATTATTGATTTATAGAGATACCACAAAGTGATCAATAATAAATTAAAACGTTTTCTACTTCTGTACAATGTTTTACCGATTGTTAATGAAATGCTATATGAACAAAACACTTGTATCGAGATTCTAGAAACATATTTTAGTTAAAATTCTAAAGAAAATTGTGAGAAGTATTCAACTTTGGTAAACGAACTATTTATTTTATGTATATGTTCATGTTTAGGGATTTTGATAATTTCTATTTCATTTGTAAGACTCACGTCGAATCTTTCACAAAAATAAATTAAACCCCAAGATGAAGAAACAGTGATAATATAATATATTTCAAAATCTGTGAATTTCTTGTTAAGCTTTGAGGTAAATTATTTTGATTATTTTTTATTGGTAAATGTATAACTTAACATTGTTTAATTTTTTTTTTTTTTTTATTTTTTATATTGTCACGCCTTTTTCCCAGTAGGGGTAGGCAGAGGTGTATAAACTACCCACATTTCGCCAGATGTGGTCAGATTAGGTCCCATGTAACAGGGAGCGAGCCTGTTGCCACTTTATTGGGACCACCACACACACACACACAAAGATGATTTCAGTGTGCGGGTTTCCTCACGATGTTTTCCTTCACCGTTTTTGTATCTCGCTGTTGTAACTAAAGTTCACAAATGTACATAACTTAAATATTAAGTCATTGGTACATGCCGAGGTTTGAACCCGCGACCTTCGGAATGAAAGCCGCACGCTCTAACCATTAGGCCAGCGAGCTACTCATTGTTTAACAACAACATTGTTTAAGGATGGTTAAATATTGTTTTAATTATTTAACTACGTTTTCGAATAGCTCTGTTCATGAAAAAAGTTAGCAAAAACACTAGTTTTTAACAAAGAAAATTAATTTTTCTTTGTTTTTAGAAAAACATAATTCTTTATTGTTTTTACTTTTTTGTACTACTGCAAATCTTTCTAAGGATGCTCTATAATTATATTGGTTTAATAGATAGAAAATCAAGTCATTACAAAAAGGTTACGATGTTTCAACTTCCCCGAATACGAAATCATTTAGTTGGAGTTAGAAGTGAAGCAAAAAAAGAGCCGAAATTGCTAACTTATAAACCTCACTTCTGCTTTTGATCTGCTGAATTTTCCAGTTTAACATTCAGTCGAACATTTAATCTAATATAGATATTCTTTTAATGTTTCCGCTTTATATGTTTATATACATCTACATTGTATTATCTATTATACAATTAAAAAAGACAACTTTATAATTTAAACAATATACGGAATGTGTATTAATGTTCTTGATATTAAAATTTTGTGAATCAAGTCTTCATTCTCTACTTTAAAACGTTGATCGGTTTTATTTAATAACGTGGTACGGCTTAGTTTGAATTTAAATTAATCTCATTACATTTGAAGATTTAAAAAAGTTTTGCTTTGCATACTCTTCAAAGTAAAATTCTGAGTATGTGGCAACGTGGACTTTATCCATGCTCTGTGGCAGTTTACACAAAATATTACAAAATGTTGTTTGCCTCTTTGTATGGCTTTCGCAGATTGTAATGAAGACTACGACTCTTTTCTTCTTTCTCTCATCATAAATTAAATACGAATATATTTATAAATATTCAGTAGTAATATATATAATGTTATCGCGAGTTAGTAGTGTACTTTACATTTATATATTGATTTAAAATTTCTAAAATATGAAACTTTTACTTTAAGAACGTGAAGAAATTTAAAATATAATATTTTGTGTTAATTGCATACGAAAATGTTTTTAATACTTGACAATATTACATCCAATACTTAGACCAATTTAAAAATTAATTGAATGTCCTATAAGTGCTATAAAACAATAAAGAACTAAAAATTTGATTTCAAACAAAAATATTAATGAAGGAATTCATGAATATTTCATAATTATTTTTTAAAAGTGATCCATTTTTATCATTTCGAAGTTTTAACATTGATAAAATGATCCTGAAAACCTGGACGGATGTAAGCTAGTAAACACATAATACGTCCGCGCAGAGATTCCGATACAGGCGAAGTTAGTCGGGGAAAGGGTCCGCGCCCGGCCGCGACGACCGAGTAGAGTCGCCGAAAAAGACTGCAGAACTAGATACACACAATGGGAAATATCGGCCGCCGGACGGCTACACTCCGCGTAGCATACTTGGTTTTTCTAAAACCGCAGGCCGTGGATCCAGGTCCACGAGCCCAGTGTCAGATGAGCTGTAAGAGTCACTATAGCTTGCAGCTCGGTCAATATCATGAATCTACACATAATATGTCTGTGTTTTTCCTACTTTACTGGTCTAAAGGTGATGTATAATGGACGTAAAGTAATATTTCCGTATATTTTTGGTCTTCCTTTTTTAGGTGAAATATCCAAAATTCTTCGAGATTCTCTGTTGCAGAGGTACATCTAGGTAGGTTCAACCAAAGCGCCTGGTTCTACCGCCAAACAAAGGTGGGTTGTAGTAAGTGAAATAACTAGGGTAAGGCGATGTGGTGCTTAGTATATTATCCTAACTAATGCCTCATTGTTATGGACAAGCGTACAAAATTATCTTCCGGAAACTTTCTGCCTATATCGTCGCTTTGATAACAACAAGATAATTGTACTTTTCCCAGCGAAAATGGGAGCCACATTATTTCCTAGTGAAGATTCACGCCCTATATATTGAAAGGCTTATAGCTTAGGGATATGAGCTTAAGCAACTTAGTCATTTGCTCGATGAAAATTTCTAAATTGCAGCTGACGCGATGGCGATAAATTTTGCAAATCGCTTTTATTTTTAACTTCATCTTGTACTTACTTGTACATACATAATTGAAATAATTCATATGTTTACAACTTTTTGTTCGTACACCTAATTACGAAATTATTAAAAAATAAGTCATTAATGCGGCGTACATAAACTATTCTTATTACAATAAAACATAACTATAATGAGCGCATAATTTCCAATTTGAACACGTAATTTTCAACTTGTTAGTAATGAGCTGCTTCCTATATGGTTATGTGATACAGGGTGGGTCAAAAGATTTTGAACCAAGTAACTACAATAATAATACGTATTTGAATACAATGTATATGAAAATGTACATTGAATTCAAATCAATGGTTATTTATAATAAAGTGGAAAGAAAAATTATATCTTAACAGTAATATTGTTGAAATATAATATATGCCATCTCTTCGCCGGCATTCCCTTAATCTGGCCTTAGATTTTCGAAAACACTTTTACAGATAGAGTTGACTAACATTGTCTGTCATACTGTTTTCGGAGAACGTAAAAATCTTTAATGTTTTCAAAATTTAATCCTTTTCCTTTAATTCTTGCCCCGGCTGTATATTAAAGGATGCAGAATTGGCCCAGATTACAATATTTACCGTGGAATTGTACCAGGTGTGGCCAAAACTATAATTTATATGATTGCCAAAAAAATCGATGTAATATATTATAATTGGGCAAAAATTTTATAATTGGTTACGCAATTTACATAGCAGATCGATTACATAAGTGCAAAACTTTGTGAACCACCTGTAAAAGTAAGTTAGATTGTATACAAACCGAATTGTGCTTATATTGCCTTTGACAGAGCCTCTAATCCTTACATTGTATCGTATTGCTGTTTGCGGAATGGTTATTACTAGCAAATAGATTGTTGTTATTTGTTTCGTTTTAATGAATTATTTCAGAAGACATAAGGGTTCATCACTACATTGATAAATTTTTAAAATTGGTTTTTTTATGACATTCGTGTATCATAATTAACATTTTTAGGTACATCTCATATCTTTATTACTTACGGCATCTCATGAAAACAAAATAACGACATTTAAGAAATTTAAAGTAATAGATTAGAGGTTTTGGGGCAAACGTTAATAAAAACAAGTTCTCAGTTTTTGTTATTTTCTAAAATTGTAATTAGTACTGATTAATCACCAAACAAACAACAATATCCAAACATCGATCCGATTCGATTATATCGTTGTAGTTTTTTTTTTATTAAATTAACGTTCACTCTGTGTTGCCGGAAACTACATCACATATTCAACGAAACCAATTACATTCGGACTTGACAGCACACGCAATAATATCAATTAGGCCTGATAGAGCGACAAAACTCTTAGGTAGGTATATTGTTAGACAGCCAATAAGTAGCTTCTGGGGAAAGAGTAATTTATAGCTTCCTATTTCAATGTTAATAACACCCTATACCCACGGTCAAGCGTGAAGAAAATTTGTAATAATTTACGTTACGCCAACTAGACAGCAAAGCAAATAAATTGATAGGCTTGATGATGATTACATCTTTAAATCCGATCCGAGATTTCCGTTTTAAATCTTAATATCACTTCCGCTACTTATAAAACGTCAGTATTACATATAAATCAATGTTTTGTTTTGATGAGATAAGATATAATTGTACTTATTCCCAAATTTGATAAGCGCCTATTCTGCCTTCATTGACTCTGTAGCAATGAGGATAGCATCCCCTCCAACGGGTTCCCGCCTTGTTGTGGCGGAGGGGCTTAGTAACCGTGGAGCCCAACACGGTGAAGCTAAGCGGAACCCACTCGGTCGGCCCGCGGCGAAGGGCCGGTCGAAGCGGCCGCTTCAGGTTCGAGTTGGGATAATTTGAGCTCACCGGGGGCCCGGGGGCGGCTTTATTCTGTGTCCTGCGGCCGGCTGCAAGGGCGGTTTTTTACCGCCTCTGCAGCCGAGGTGGGGTTGCGGAGGATGTATCCTCCGCGACCAACCGGTGTCGCACCGGCGATGTGGCGCGGGGCCGCGGGGAAAGAGGAGTGTCGGTATTACGATGCGCCGCTCTCCCTATCCTCCGCGGCCGCTTACGGGTGGCGGTGGGCTCAACATCTGTCCGCCGCGGGGAGCCTGGAGAGGAGCCCGGGGCTCCCGTTGCCTTTGGGCGGAGGGTTCGGGGGAATCCACCATCATCCACACAAAGGAAGCCGAGGTGGAGGCGCGCAGCATGTTCCGGCGCGCCCTGCAGGGGGAGTTTATCCCTCCCTACCGAGGTGGGGCGAAAACGGCCAGCGCCGGTGAGGGTCGCGGACGAAGGCACCAACCCGTACCCCTGATCCTTGCCACCACGCGACGAGTCGGGAACATCGTGGGGGTTTTAGTCAGTGCAAGTCCGACATAACCCGTTCTTGCCCCCGCGAGGACGAGTATGCGTAGGCATTTCCCCACGTAAAACTTAAAAAAAAAATGAGGATAGCATGGCTTTATAGCTCCAATGAATAGGCATAGAACGAGTCTGGGTCTAGCGTAAACAATGTAACTAGTGCCACATTGTTATAGGGATAACTTATTAGTGACAAAATCATTAAATGAGTAATAGCATTACATATGTATACGTTCAACATACTGGATAGTTCAACAGATAATTTAACATAGCGGATGACAGAAATCCTGTTTAACGAAGGAATTTATTTAAACGTAGCTCCATTTTGCAAACTTCCATTCCATTTCTACTCCTAGATAAACGCACCGGTTTGAATTACTTTCAAACAAAGCAATTCAGAGCACGCCGTTTAAGCATTTGAAACAAAACAGTAATGCTGTGGGCCGGATAAGAGATTTCACCATCTTCATCTGTAATTTATATTGCTAACATTCGAATGACATTAATTTTTTTTCTATATTCTTCTTAAAATAATGTCTTAAAAAAAAAAAAGAATAAATAATATTATACAAAAAAAATCTTTTTATTCAATGAACCAAAGAGACGAGCGTAACGTTCATCTGATGGTAAGTGATACGCCCTCTTATAATAAAGAGATGGTAGTTGTACAACAATAAATTGGTACATACAACACCACATTGCGCATGTCGCCTGAGACAAAAATGTTCAGTATCGTTACCAAAAAGGCATTTGTCAAGGTTGGTCACTTGCTTCTTTTGAATAAATTATGTTTTAATGGTCTCAAAGATAATTCACTTCGCTGGTGTGCCTCTTACTTAAAGAATCATACTCAAGGAGGCGTTATTAATGGTTTCGCTTCTTTCTGGGTCGTAGGTACTTGCGGGATTCCACAGGGTTCTGTTCTTGAGCCATTGCTTTTAGTAATTTTTATTAACGACAATTCCTCATGTTTTGAACAGTGTAAGCTTTTATTATATGCCGACGACTTAAAGTTATACTCAACCGTCGCTTGTTCAAATGACATAAATTTAATACAGAGAGACCTGGATAGACTGGAAAATTACTGCTTAACGAACAAATTATTTTTAGCTCATAATAAATGCAAACATATAACGTTTACTAAGAACAAAAATTTAATTCCCGCTAATTTACATCTAGGACCATATAAATTAGAATCTAAATCGAGTGTACGTGACTTAGGGGTGACTCTGGACAAAAAACTTACGCTAGACAAACAAACATTGAACAGATAATATGTGTAACAAAATCTTTTAAGCGAAAAGACACCTTAGAATACCTTTACCAATCTTTGGAGTTACCTCAACTTTAATACGTGTGAGGCTAAAATCTGAAATGTACAGAAAAAGTTCGAGCGCATTATTAATTATCATCTGTGCTATCCCCGGGATTCCTACGACATTCTCTTAACAAAACACAATATTTTATGTAACAACTACTAGACCCAACAGCGGTCAACGTGCAACTCTTTATAAAATGTGTACTCACCTCATTAAAATCCTCAACAGTACATATATGTTCTCATGCTCTCGTTATACTTATAAATCTCGTGTCAAAAGGTTGCTCCAAAATTTATAATCTCTGATTCAAATATGTAATTTTTCTTTTTCTTGTTTGAACACACTTTCATTGCTTTCTGTATACTCAAATACCCATGATCGCTTTATGTTGTTGCTTCTTCTGACGTTATCAATATTTTTATGAAAGAAACACCTGCGAAAGATTATAAAATACCAGTGTTAACTTTTCATCCCACAATAGCTCTCTGAGGTGTTTCGACAAGGGCCCCTGTGGGAAATTGACAATTTTATATGAATCCTCTCGCATGATATACAGGCACTTAGATACATACATAGGAGATATACATGTAGATAATAATTTAGGCGATGTATTCATAGTCCATTGTACAATATTTTTTCTTCATCACCATCAGCCGATAAACGTTTATTGCAGTACATAGTATTTCTATCAAAAAATTCTACGTCGTTCGGTGGTTCGATCCCCGCATTCCAGAAATCGTTTCTCTGTCATCATCACTACAAAAAGAGAAAAACACAAAAGATTCTAAAAATATTAGTGGTATCCACAAAAGATATTTGATTTTTAAATGTACGATACAATTGCCGGAGCTAAATGTTGTATAAAATATGTCTGAATTCCAGTGAAGTGCTTTTAGAAACATTTTATTGCACTTCGCGTCATTTCATACAGTCGCATTAAGCTCTTAAATGCACAACTCCATGTCTCTTTAAAAATACGTTAACATGTGAAAAAAAAAAATATTTTTTTCTTCTTTTTATAATAGGAAATATTAAACTCTATGAGTAATTGTAAAAGGCATAAATCTAATTGTAATGTAGCAGTATAATAATTTCTTTTCGTTATTACAATCTACGAAAACAGTTAGTCCTGCAATATGAATAAATTAGAAAATTTAGACATGTTAATCTATTTCTTATCTCGATTAATTTGTTCTTTGCATTCCATAAAATAATTTCACATACACTTGAACTTCTGATGAGAAAACATTGTGAAACAGCAAAATATAAAAAAACTAGTTTCGAGTAAATATTTAAAAATTATTATTATTATTTTTTATCGTTTATTGCCTTTTTCTTGTATATAATAACTTTTAAATATGTTTAAAATAATATTTAGTACTCAGGTAATCATATTTTACGTGAACAGGATAATGCATAATATTCTTTTTAGTATGATTAATGTTTATGTTTTGGCCATTAATTATTATTTTAATTTGTGATCGTCTCGATTAGGACCTTGTTCTACGTTGTGTTTATAGTAATACTCAGTTCTTTTAGGTTTATATAGAAGGATGAATATTTGTTAAGATAGTCTGATGCCGTTTGTGTGGTTTGTTTCCTTATTTACAATCCCTTTACGCTTGTAAAGGGTTCCACGTCTTGTTACGGGTTTACAATATTTATTAGTTCTAAAGACCGCGACACAAGTGTTTAAGTTAGCATCCTCACATTTAAAAAAAAAAATGTGGGTATGGCATACGGCTCCAGTAAACAGACCCCGCCGTATGCGGTGAGCGCCAACCAAATACTGTACCACCCCCTCACCCTCCCCCCGAAACAGGGAGCGTTTAAATGACCTCGGACCGCAGTCCACAGCAAGGTTTACTGGCGAACCAGTAGATGATCACTCGGCTCATTGTTAGTGCGTAAGCACAAACTGTGATCAGAGTACGTATGGCAATGTGAGTTGGCATCTCACAAGATACAACCGTAACCAGATATACAGTGTTTGTTCAGCGCACATTGCAGGACACATAATAGATATAAAGGGTACTCTGATCCAAAGGTTAGTCCATGTACGAGCCACCACATTGTAAAGTGTTGGAATTGACATCACCACCAACTACGTAGTCAGCGCGGATAGCAATCCGCGGAGTGCATTCAAAAGCTCATAGCTCACCTTATAGAAAGGCAAAGCGATTCCATCGCAGCCTTGAGAGATTGTACTCCCACCAGCTATCACCATACATTAAGTAAATGCATAACTCCGCTAACCACTGTAGTGAACATAGCCAATAAATATTATTTTATTTTTATTATGAGCCATGAGGCACAGAGTCTCTGTCGTTGAGTAAAATTTTGTTTTGATCAAGTTTGTCTCGCCCACCGATAACTCGCCATATATCTTAAAACATACGGAGCTATTGAAACCTTCATTTGCAAATTTCATAAAATAGGGAGGGCAGACAGTCTGCAGCCCCGTCATCAAGGGACCTGACTTGGAACCATAACGCAAGGCGCAACCTTCAAAGGTGAAATGTAACCAAGAGATCGTTGAAGACGTCGTATCACTGAACTGCGACAGACATGCAATCGACTATCATCGGTGCACATCGTCAAAGGCGCACAAAATATCACAGCAGACATCAATATCTTGCAAAAGTCCTCAGCGAACCGCATCTGTAAGACGCATCAGTTCAGTAACGATGCAAACGTAACGCTACGACAAGACGCAATATCAATGTTTGATAAGAATCGTGGCAGCAGCTCGCATCTGCTTCCGCTACCTCATAATGCATCGACACAGTTCGAGTTGGCTTTGGAATAAACAAATGTTATTAAACACGACGTATCATAGTAGCAAGCCACTAACGCCGAGCAATCATGTATAATATCATAGAACTGAAGTCTTAAGACATTATTTTGAGTACTTCGATATCACCGAAGTGATATCTAACACTCTTCCCGAACCGGAGTATAATCAGGTAGACACTTAAATAACCACCAACTACACCCAGCCGGTATCTCACACTCCACCAATTTGATTCTATATGTTAAATATGCCATGCATCATTTTACACGGTTTCGAATCCATATACTTTATTAGTTTCATTTTTAAAGACCTTCCCACACTTACTTTATTATATTGTATTATAATTCATTATTATTTGCATTCTCATATTTTTTCGGAATTCGAACCGATATATGTTTTATAACTCATCACTAGAGACTTTCACACTTTTATACTTTCATAATTTTTCACCATACAATCATATTTGTCTTTTTATATTTTAGCATTTCAATCAGTATACTATACAGTACACTATTCCTATACATCTTTTCAGTATGTATTGGAGATCAATAATAATCTCCAAACAATAATTCAATCAATTTGCACGTAGCAAATTTTCACATTCGACACGTACGCAGTACATGTCCGGACGGCCGCCGCTCGGCCGCCCCATGTGTACGTAGGAGCGCGAGTATGCGTCTCCGCCCCGCTCGCTCGCCCATACGGCCGGTTAATACAGAACCGTTCCTAATTACGTCCTTAGGACGTTTCACGAATACCCAACTATTGGACTTTAACTTTTTTATTATATTTATTATAATGAATCTTTTTCAAATTTAACTTAAAGAATATATATTCATATTTTAGACATAAAATAAAATTTGTTTAAAAGAATTTTAAATATTTTTTGTATAATTTTATATTTTAGGAACACATCTATTTCACTCTTTAACTTTCGTTGAATTATATTTTCATCTTTATAAATTTCAATACATTTTATTTGAGCTATTTATTATTTGATATTTTTTATAAACTCACTAATTTATTTTTATAAATTAATGTATCTCATTACAACAGGTTGGTGGTAATGAGATAGTTTTCTTTTGAGGTTTCGATTGACTGATAGGGGTTGCACTACGGCATCGCGCTAATCTGTCATCGGTTCGTAAAGAAGGATCGTTAGTGAACTTTTTAGATTTGTTGCAAACATAATATATAATGAGCACTTCCATGACTTCTTCAAATCAGAAGTCATTGAGTTAGAGGAGTGTATTTTGATTGTGAAGAGTATTCTTGAATATTGTTCAACAGTTTGGCGGCCTCACTTTGCTGTACATAGCTTGTGGTTGGAGCGAATTTAAGAGAGGTTTCTTTGGCACCTAGCTAGAAGCATCGGCAGAGATAGATAGTCGTAGTGATATTTTGGACTTAATATTGTTGTTTAAATTATTTAATAATACAATTGACTGCTCCTCGCGTCTATCCAGCTTCAATATTAGGGTACCTATGAGAATTCTAAGATATGGAATTTCTACTCTATTGCTGCCACTGCGGATATATGTTCTTGGTTGCAAGTCTCCTGTTGTCAGGGTTTGCAAGCTAATGAACTGCTGTAGTAAACTTGTCGACATCCATGAGGACTTATTGTATACATTTCGTAAAGTGTTGCACTCTTGCAAACCTGGTACTTTTACTTCTTTGGTTGCAATTATTTTTATTATTTCTGCTGGCGATAGATCCCTTGGGCCTTTTTGCTCACATTTTTCACATGTGTGTTAAGTAGGTCTCTGTTGCCAGAGACAGTCCACAGGGATGCCACCGTAAAAATGCTGCTTGTCGCAATATAGCAGTGTAATATAATTATGAACAAATCCAAAATTTACGCTAAACTAACAAATCAATGATGTCTATAACTTAACATCAAAAAGCTTTATTCAAACGACAAAATATTCATTTCGCCCAGAGAAAGTAATATGCGCTAATTCTCTGAAATTCGAGCGGTAATCGTTAGATTCAGTAGCAGTTCAGATAAAAATTACCTAAAAATTCAAAGAAATACGAATAAAAACAAGCTAAGTTATTTTATTTAAAAATGTATTTGTACACACAAAAAAAATGTACAAAAAGGAGGATTTAATGCCTAATGGCATTCTCACTCTAGGATTGAGCAAAAAGTAAAGGTATCATGCAAGTGTAAAAATATAACTATATACATATTCTAAATATGGTATTGGATTATAATAAGATTCCGTTATATTAAGTATTACATATAAAAAAAGAGTATCATAGAAACATAGTGATCCCACCACATTTACTTAAAGGAATCTTTACTACGAGCTGCCTGTATGTTAGATGGCAGCTGATTGCAAAGTCTTACAGATCTAGGAGCGAAGGAATTCTGAAGAGTTTGTCAGAGAGCAATGTGAAGAGCGAGGCTAGCAGTGGACCAAAGACAGCTTTCGTGGGAATTTCCCTGGAATTCGATATAGCGTTTTAAATATACGAAAAAACAGAGGCAACCAATTAAGTTGAGAACGGAAGGAATAAATGTGGTCAAACTTGCGTAGCCCAAAAATAAAAGGTATGCAGGTATTAAAAAGACGATCTAGTATACTTTGAATTACTAGAGAAACATCAGTGAAGCAAACGTCGGTATAGTTGAACAGCGGGATAGTCAGCTACCAATAATGATCGCTCGTCACATTGAAGGATTGACACAGTGATACCAAATTTGTTACACCAGTAAGAAATAGAGGACATGAATTTGCAAGTAATTGGCGTATAGATGGTATGAAATACGGTCGACGCTGTCGGCTGAAGCGCCGATTATTCGGCGAACCATTATCACTTGTTGAACTGGTCGGGTTTCAGAGGCTTATGGTCGCCGCTGTACCCCATTATACAGTACCTGGTCGCACTTACATGACCGAGAAAGTTGTTCCTGATATATACAAAAGAATTAGGTCTAAAATAGAAGCCAGTATTTCACAGGCAATAGCATTATCAATGACATATGGTATATGGATATGTCAGCACAATAACCAGAGCTTTTTGAGATTCACTGCGCACTGGATATCTCCAGACTTCAAACTGGAACGGCGATTTATCTATGAAACCGTTTCTCAGCTCACATTATGTTACCAATATTGCAAAAGAACTCAATGCTATTACAGAAACATAGAATATTCCTAAAAGTAAGATCTACTTATCCACGATAGTGGGGCTAATATAATATTATATAATAAAAGGTGTGCGAGATGCAAGGTATGATTAAGGCAGGAGCTTTATTCATTAATTGCATCGAGCTATAGAGGAGTCGCTTAAATCTCAACCAGAAGTACTACAGATGGAAGCTGCTGCTAGACGAATTGTTACCCATTTTAACCATTCAGGCATAGCAGATCAGAAACTTAAATCCATTCAACAAGAACTTAACTTGCCTAACCATCAACTAGTACAAGATGTGAGCACACGCTGGAATTCAATAAATCATTTAATGGAGCGATTACTAGAACAAAAACGAGCTGTATTCTTGTACATTACAGATCATGAAACGTTAAATAATCTCAATCACATGCTCAATGGGAACTAATGGAACAATGTACCAAACTTCTCAGACCATTTGAAGAGATTACAAAAATAACTAACTCAGGTACTGCATCTGTACTGCATCTCTGAAGTAATTGCACATGCAGTTACTTTATTAAAATATCTGGGAAAGGATGAGACAGCTGAGAGAGTACCCAATTTAGTGACAATGAGATCCTCACTACAAACCGGTCTTGAAAAGCGGTTTAACTTTGATGAAAACAACAAATATCTGGTCGCTACGTTTCTTGATTCACGCTTCAAAACAAATTTCTTAGGTTTTGTTCAAGCAGAAAGAGCAAGACAAAAAATTCTTCTAGAAGCTCTGAAACTGAGTTGTACTGATAAATTTAGTAGTACCGATGACGATTCTTCTCCACTTCGTAACAAAATGAAAATGATAAGTCATTTGAAGTACAGGACAGTTTGTGGAACTGCTTTGAGGAAGTCGCTATAGATAATATGCGAAATAATAATGATGAGGAGAACGTAGAGAAGAATACTGTGGCAAAACGTAAACGTTTACTACCATCGACGAAAAGCGTAAACGTTTACTACCATCAAATGCTGAAAAGCTTGTTTTTATCCATCACAACTTACGACTGATGAAATTTATTTATTGTGTTTTTTTTTTCATTCTTTGGCCGAATACCGAATACCAAACAAAGTAGCTGAATAGGCCGAATATCGAATAGTAGCCGAAAATTCGTGGCATGTCCAGTTTATACTGATAGTCGCATTGAAGAACCCGCTTGTTCTTTCTCAAATATATTATATAGTCTTTACCACAACATTACTCTACCTGTTTCCCCAGATTTCAAATCACCAGCCATATATGTCGTAATTGCGTCCAATAAGTAGTATCTGGGAATGACATTGGACCATCTATTGAACTTTATTCACAGCTTGAAAGAATTAGTGAGTGCTAAGTAATCGGATACCAGTATTACGTGTGTGCACTGAGTAATGTATACTCAACAGTTGCAGATGCAATTTGTGAAACAGTTTTATTAACTGATGCTATAAAACAACTCCCTAAATCCTGCCAAACAAGAGTTCTACATGGCTCTATCGACCTATTCCAAAATATATTTAACAAAAGACGAATTTTCGATCGAATCAGAACCAGGTAGAAGTCATATAATGCGTAACAACGATTTAAAGGATCATGTTCAGATCTGGTTTGTTACAGGATTTTTATGTTTGCCAAAATCTTGTAAAGCATTTTATAAGACACTAACTTTTATGCCTAGTGATAGTATAACATTTAATATTACAACTTCCATATCTACTTTTAATATAATCAACGACGATTGTTGTATCCGCATGACATTGAATGATGAGATACCTAAAGTTACTATCGTGAAACTATCAGAATTTAATAGTTTAGATTGCTTGTTAGAAGCGAAAGCGAACTTATCTTAGCGATTTTGAGAAAAAGTTGAATAAAATAACTGAACTTTTTTATGTAGAGAAGTATAGCACACATTATGTATCTCTAACATATACCCTATCGGTCATTAGCTTTGTCTATTTCCTATTCAAAAGCAAAAAATATATGATTTCTAGAACTCCTAATTGTTACATAATAATCTATAATAAATATTGTAACAATCAGAAAACGCTCAATACTTATATTTCTAAAGTGACTTACACTTCAGATTTAACCGACTCTGAAAATGATAGTGTAATAATATAAAGTCTCAAAAATGTATATAGCCTATAGTAGTGTACATGTTATAAATGTAAATGTTGTGTGAAAATGTTGTAAATAATAGGATAATGTAATGTAGGATAATAAACCCTGAATAATGATAATTTGATATAATAAATAAAAAAAAATATATGAAGTCTCTACCTATTCCGACCAAACGTAACTTACAGACATATTAAAATACAATTAAGACTTATTTTACTCATAAATCGATTATTTTAGTATTAGTTACTTGTATAATTGTAATGACCACATCCAAATCTCTTTCTCAATCTCTCAGATTTCTCATCACTTAATCTAACGGGAGGTTATAATAACAAATCATTCCACGAACTTGATATAAATTAAATCGCTAAGTTCCCAATAGTTGTTTACTTCAGATCGGAACATTTCGTTGTAATTCAAATACAATGACATCGTTCTCGGATTGCATTCCGCCAACTGTTGACCCCAACGATTCATTATATTTTAATGCATATTAAAGATACAGTTCAGAGTTAAACTTTTCTGTGGACACTTCAAAATTAAAACATTTTATAATTTTTTTTTTTTTAATATTCCTAATCAATAAAAATATTTTTTTAAAAAACCTTTTACTTCCGACCTCATAACAGCCCTATACTGATAAAATTTAATATAAACCGATAATAAAATTTGGAACTAGATGAAAACGCGTCTTAACTTCCACCACCACCCAACCATCCACCCAACGAATTAGCGTATTACTTTAATTTAAAAAATCTGTTAACATTCCATTTCATAACACAAAAAAAACTTCTACAATTTAGAATGTAGTTAGACGTACTAAGACGTCCATCATAATGGCGATGAATTCAAAACAAGTTTTAACTCTATTCTCATAGCGATGTACAGGATGACCCATAAATTTTTGTACTTTTATAATCAATTAAGAGTGGAGTGAAGCAGACGGGCGCACGATATATTACTTCTTGAAAAATCTCTGAACTTTTCTATAGAGCAATTTAACATAAACAGTTATTCATACGTCACCGCTAGACATTTAAGGCAATTTCATTACCAATTACATTAATCAGAACCGTCAGTATCATCAGAACAGTAACTAAATGGTGAGTTAAACAATTCGGGGTAACTGTTTCATTCATTTTATGGTAACAACAGTAGTAAATAAATGCTGCAAGGTGATGCATCTATATATCTATAAAAATTTCCCGGCGGTTAAACACTACGTTCCCGGTACGGTTCCTTAACAAACTAATTTCAATATTCAGTAATAGGTTGTGTATATTTTATGTAGTTTTTTTATGGTAACTACAAAAGTGCAAATTTATGTCTCATCCTGTATAATACACAATGTAATCGGATTCAATGACTTAGACGGTGATAAATGCTCGATGTACTAAGAAAATGCAATATAAATACATGCACAACGATTTAAAATTTTGACTGATACAGTTGTGTCCACTAGGAAAATGTTAAAATGGTTGTTGTTGGCTCTGGTAGTGATAAGGAAAGGAGCGGCTAGAGAGTCGCGGTTAGTTAATATAGAACAAGGTCCCGTTCGAGGATATAAGGAGTCCGTTGGTGATATATTTGTATTTTACAGTATTCCGTACGCCACTGCTCCTTCTGGAGAACATAAATACAAGGTAAAGTACAATAACATTAATGTTTAATTAGTACAAAGGTAACGATAACAATACACGTCTCCTATTCTTTATTATACAAAAAGTAAGCAATTAATGTGGTTGGCACACGTTAAAAAATAATGTAATATTATTAAAATGGTCCTTACATTGTAATTACAACAAGTATTTTAGGTTACAAAAATTTATTTTTTTATTGTTTCATTATATAGTGATGTATTACATTACATACCTAATTGATTTATGATTAAAATTATTTCCATATAATAGGTTGGGGAAAAAGAAATCCATTATTTTTATATGAACTTCAGGACTTTATTTAACATGCTTCGGATTGTCCGATTTGGGTCAAATATGCACCGTTTTGTTCTATGATTTGTTGCCATTTTAAAGGTAACTTCGTAATGCCTCTCTCGTAGAAGTCCTGCTCTCTATTTGCAAAAAACTCTAGTAGCCGATTTTCACAATCTTCCCTAGATGCCAATTTTTTATCACTAAAGAAATTTTGGAATGCAAGAAAAAGATGGTAATCGCTTGGTGCCAAGTCCGGACTGTATGGCGGGATGCATTAAAACTTCCCAACCAAGCTCCCGAAGTTTCTGGCGAGTCACTGTACACGTGTGTGTCCTAGCGTTGTCCTGGTGGAACACGACACCTCTCCTGTTGTCCAATTCTGGCCGTTTCTGGTCAATTGCTATCTTCAAACGGTCCAGTTGTTTACAGTAGAGATCAGAATTTAGTGCTTGGCCATATGGAAACAACTCATAATAAATAATCCCCTTCCAGTCCCACCAAATGCACAGCAGAACCTTCCTGGCCGTTAGTCCTGGTTTGGCCACCGTTTGAGGTGCTTCACCGCTCTTTGACCATGACCGTTTTCGCACAGGGTTATCGTATGTGATCAATTTCTCATCTCCAATCACCATCCGTTTAAGAAATGGG
Source organism: Troides aeacus (assembly GCA_033220335.2). Classification (NCBI taxonomy): domain Eukaryota; kingdom Metazoa; phylum Arthropoda; class Insecta; order Lepidoptera; family Papilionidae; genus Troides; species Troides aeacus. Next base: position 9,327,730 of record CM067272.1, on the reverse strand, counting down.
TCTATCTCATTCCGTTTGGCCAAGGTTTCGCAGATGGAAATTCGATCCATCATGTTTTTTTCTGTTAATTGGTGTGGCACCCAAACATCGAGCTTCTTTTTGAATCCAGCTTTGTGTAAATGGTTTAAAACTGTTTTGTGGTCCATTTTTAGCTCCTGGGCGATGTTACGACTGCTAACATGCCGGTCAACTTCGATCATTTCTCCAATTTTATCGACATTTTCGGCGACCGGCCTACCTGTGCGAGGTGCATCTTTAACATCAAAAATTCCTGAACGGAATCTACGAAACCAAAATTGCACATAATTGGCTGTTACAGTATCGGGTCCATAAACACCATTCACAATTTTAGCCGCCTGGCTTGCATTTTCGCCGTTGTCAAAGAAAAACTGTAAAATGTACCGAATTTTCTCTTTGTTCACTTCCATTTTTAACACCCTGTAACTCACAATTGAATGCACCAAACAAAAAACAGCAAAAGATTTTTTTTACTGCGAAATGTCACCTTTCCAACGAGCATAAATCTGAAACTTTTTGATACTTTACGAGACTTTATCACTACAGCCATCTACCGAAAAAATAATGGATTTCTTTTTCCCCAACCTAATATTAATATGGTTTTTAACGTGTATTTTTAAAACTAGTAGATTTAATGTCAACCTCAATGTTAACTTATAAACAACAATCACATTGCTAATGTTAATTTACAAACATTATTTCAGGCACCTCTTCCTCCACCCAAATGGTCAAAACAATTTAAAGCTGTTAATAGAAACATATCATGTCCTCAAATGCACATACGCGGAATGCTATTTCCAAACATTTTGGAATTAGACGACTGTTTGATTGCAAACGTGTACGTACCTGATACAAGAAGACGTAACTTACCAGTTTTAGTTCATGTACACGGAGGTGCATATGTCGGGGGTCGTGGCGATATTTTTACACAAAAAAATTTAATAAGGGAGGCACAAATGATTGTAGTTAATTTTAATTATCGCCTTGGTCCATATGGTTTCCTCTGTCTAGGTACACCGGACGTGCCTGGTAATGCCGGAATGAAAGATCAAGTTGCTTTACTGCGCTGGGTTAAAAAAAATATAGCTAGTTTTGGTGGCAATCCCGACGATGTAACTTTATACGGTTATAGCGCAGGTTCCTCTTCAGTTGACCTACTTATACTTTCACCGATGACTCGCGGTTTATTTAATAAAGTAATACTTGAAAGCGGTGCCAGTCTTTCGGCTTTTAGTGTACAGTTTGATCCAATTAAAAATGCTAAGATTTACGCAAAGAGGTTAAACTTTATCAGCGATGATATATATGCACTAGAGAACTTTTATAAAACAATTCCACGTGATGTTCTGCACTCAATAGACCTAATAAACGAAAAAGATTCTACATTTTTATTTGCACCATGTATTGAGCGTGATTTGGGTGAAGAAAGATTTCTGGACGATTCACCAATAAATATACTAAAGAACGGTCGACAACAAAAGTTACCTACGTTGTTTGGTTTTACTGAAATGGAGGGTCTGTTTAGAGTACCACAATTTGATATCTGGAAACAAAGTATGAATAATAAGTTCTCCGATTTTTTACCAGCTGATCTTCGATTTGAAAATGAAGAAAAAAAAGAAGAGATTGCACAAAAAATCAAAATATTTTTCTTTGGAAAACATCCAGTTAATAATGAAACTATATTCAGATATATTGATTACTTTACGGATGTTTTTTTTGCTTATGCTACATTAAAATTGGTTCAGCTCCAAGTAGAATCAGGAAACAATAACATCTACTTATATGAATATAGATTTGTGGATGAATCTGCACCAGTGATACCCCATACAATAATACGCGGTCCGAATCACTGTGCACAAACAGCTGCATTGGGGGATGGGGTATCATATGAAAATGGTAACGAAGAAAGTATCTCAAAGGATTACAAAAACATGAAAAAGTTGTTGCGGAAAATGTGGGCAAATTTCATTATTACAGGGTAAGGTATAGTCAACACAACATTTTTGTACAGTTTTATTACATTAAGATGGACAAGATTTAAAACTAATCATGACATTTAAATTGAAAACTGATTATTATTCGTAAAAAACCAGTCGCTTTGATTCATTTTCTACGGCTCTTAAAAAAGTAAGCATGCATATGTAGATTTCTTGTTATGTAATCAGAAAAAAAATATATTTTTTATTTCCCTTTTCTCTGATATCTTATCCAATTATTTACATCATTTTCACATTTATTTAGAACATATTCACTTTTAATTTAGTCTATTTACATTTTTTCTATATTTATTTTTATTTTATAATTATACTATATAATTATCTAATATTCACAGAATTAAACAGACTATTATTGTGGACATACTCGTGTGTATAAAGTAATGTTAAATTTTCCTTATTTCTATTGTTTACTATCTCACATATTTTAAAGCAATAATTTATGAAGTTACTTCTAAATAATTTATTTTTATTATCTCGAGTACATTAGCTCTACCTAGCATATGATACGTGACACTGGTGATCGTCTGGCTTCCTCCTGCTGTTACCAGGGCAGCAGCTTAGCTAATTCATCAGTACATACATTGCCAGTAACGTTAACTTAGATCTTGACCCAGAATAAAACACTAATCTTTGCTCTGGGCAAAGGCTTCCGCAAATTCTCCCTAGCCACCACTGTAAGAGGGTAGGGCGAACTATAATTCGTAACAGTATCGAGCGCGCCTCTAGACTCACTATAAAAACCATAACTAGATTCTGACCTTCTGAGGACTATTTTGGTTGCCTTACGTTTATTTGGTCAGGAGTTCTGCCTGATAGACTGTGCAGTACGCAGACATACAGCTTCCGGTTTTGGACCTCAGTCTCGACTTTCCGTATGAATAGTAAAACTTCAACCTTCCCCTCAAACTTACTGCTGTCGATGTATATTTTTACCAACTACATATTGTATATATCCACAGAATTTTGGTCTACCAAACCATTAATATTTATGATTCATTTGCGAAGCTGAGTGAGGAGTCTCTGCAAATCCTACAACCCGCTCTACTTTATTTCATTTCTCCTCAGCAAACCTTAGTGTAACTTTTCTGCACCATTTTATTACTGTTATTTTCACGGGATACTTTTCCTCATCCAGCCTCATTCTTATTGCAGGCCACCAGGCGCCGTTGAAGGCCTCTTCTATATCCAATGACACAAGGATGTACTAGTTTATAGGGGGCGTCCTTGATGCTCTTCTGGGGGTATCAGTCCGAATCGGGGAGTACTAATCCTCGGGAATATGTGCCATTTTAGCCTTGGTACCGTCTTTGTATCCAGGATCCACCCCAATACTGGCAGTAGACCTATTAGTCTATAAGCTTTGGGGTTGGTGTAACCGTTCTTGCCTGGCTTTCTTAATACTACTATTATGGCCTCCTTCGAAACGTTCAGAAAGTGTGCAACTTGCAAACATAGTTTGTATAGCGTCCGGACCCTGAAGTATTGCCTTGCTGCAAATGTCAGCCGTAAAATCATCGACTCCTGGGGCCTTCTTCTGTTTAAAAATACCTGTCTCTATTTTAAGTTATCGCCAATAATGTAAACGGCGGGTCATGGATTTCACCATAAACTATTTCGTTTACTTTTCCTGCCGATTCTCTTACATGGCAATGGTTTTGATTGTCGGTTATAACGAGATCCTCGGAGTAAAATTTCTCGGTCAGTTAGTTTGCCGATTCTTTGTGGTTCAGATGTTTTCCGACATTTCTTTTTAAGGTCCTATCTTCTTCTCTCGTGCCCCGTGGTCCGGTTGATTATGCTGTATATTTTTTTCCATAATCCTTCTTTGTTATGTCTTCCAAAAAACTCTTCCCAGCACTAATTATGAGCGTTTTTGACATGGTCCTCATAATCTGCTTTATTTGGTATTCTTAATGACCTTGTCTCGCCAATGTGATGCAGTGTTACCGATCTTCTAAAATTAACTATTATCTGTTTCTTAACATCGAGCTCTTTGTTCACCATGGAATTTTTACGGTCTCGGACCTTATCTTTGTGGGCATACTTACCCCAGAAGCTTGGATTATTGCCTTCGTATAAGTTTTCGCCAATATTTCTAACTGGTCCTTGTGATGACCCTCCTATATTGTCGCCACACTTATGTTGTCTTTGGTTTTGGCCAATTCCTCAGCAGGTAGCGCCTAGTCAGCCTTTTTTGCGTTATGAATCGTTGTTATTGACTAATTAAAAAAGAAAGATGTTATAGTCTAAGCTCGAAACCGACCTATCTAACCTCCAGTCGGCTATCAATCCCACAAGAACGTCGATGCACACCGTTATTTATGTGGCTTGTGATTACCATGCTACCTCCGACAATATCACATGTATGTGCATCGCCTTTGCTTGATACCTGGAGCCTAGATTAGTCCAGGGCACCGAACATCTTAAGCCTCTGAGATCTTTTATGGTGCTTCTCCACCAGGTAATCTTAGCATTACAATCGCCTATTAGTATTCTTGTATTACCTAATTCACCGCAAAAGTTCTTTAACTTGTCCAGGTACTGCTCTATGGGTTTATCCGGTTCGAAATAAAAGGACACCACGGCGATTCCTCAAGCACTGGTTTGGATTTTAACCACAACAATGTTTTGTTAGTGAGTTTCGGGCACTAGGAGAAGTCAATGTCATTATTAAACACAACGATTGCCGTTTTAATTGTCTTGGCTGCTCTAGCAGTGCTTTAGAAAATTCTCTCACCGCTTTTATTTTTCATCCTCCTTATCCCGCTCACATAAAGTTCTTGGACAAGTGTTAGAGCGGCGGACTAGTGGCTCACTCTATCGTTAATTGTTTCGTATCCAACTCATTTCTTTGTAGGTTAGCTTGGGCGAGTAAATACCCTTCGGTGAGGATGTCTACCCGTGAGCTATTGACAACTATATCAGCAATAAGCTATTTTAGCTCTGACAAGTGCTTCGCACTTTTTGCCCACTCAGCGCTAAATGCATTATGTTCTACTTGTCCTGTGATCAAGCGATCAAAAAACGCTTCTGTGTTGTGTCGTTGAAGCAATAAGTTGCATGTGATTGATCGGTTAGCCTTATTCTGTTCGGACAGATTATGCGGGACCCAAACACCTGCTCTGCTTACTTTTCCAATCTGCTTCAAATGTTCTTGGATGGTCGACCAAGGTTTGTTGAGACTGTTTGACAATTCCTCGATCGTCTGACACGGATTTGCTTCCACTTCCGCCCTTAACACGTCGTTGTCTAACGCTGATGGTCTTCCTGATCGATACGAGTCGGAAAGATCAAAATTACCCGATTTGAACTTGGAAAACCACCTTTGGCATTTACGAATGTCCAGTGCATTTGGATAAACATCGCAAATGTTTTTGGTAGCAACTGTTGCGTTATTTCCCTTGCGAAACTCAAAGAGCATGCAATGCCGGATGTGTACCTCTTCTGGTATTTGGCTGGCCATTTTACCCAAAATTACAAAAAAAAATTGTAATTCAATTGTCTATAAGTAAAGAAATCACTATAACCTCACAATGTCTTTGGTACGCCTCTGAACAAAACAATGAGCTGACAAATGACAATCAAGTATTGGCATGCGCAGAAACGACATTACTTTCCGGTCCCCCTATTATATCAGCAATAAGCTATTTTAGCTCTGACAAGTGCTTCGCACTTTCTGCCCACTCAGCGCTAAAGGCATTATGTTCTACTTGTCCAAACTTGGCTGCATTCCTATTGCAGCATCTTTGAACACCTTGTGCTTTCCAGCCCGCTTAGTCTTTTTACTATCGGGGCCACCGTGGTGACTGTACGTTTGCGTCCATGGCCATATCCTAAACAAACTGAGCACTGGATAAGCGGCGTTTGGTCCTCAACCCTGATGCGCTGCATATGTATATGTCATTTTCCTTAACCACTTGTGCGCAGTGTAGGTTTCTCGCTCTATGGCATCTTGATTTTTCATATTGTCGAGGTTGACATGGTTTGCAGCGTCTCTCAGTCGCTTTTTGTCTTTTTGCCAAGCTTCTTTGATTTTGCACTTGTCTACTATAGTTTACTCTCGAACTTTTGCCTGCATCTCTTCAATTATACACTGATCGTTTCTTGATGAAATAACGACCGAGTGCTTTACACTATTTGTCAATACTCGGTTTGTGGTGCTAGGCAAGTACCTCTATGTACTTGTGTGTCAGTCTTTGCTGTTTCATCACCTGCTTTAACATCTCTATTTCCAGATAAGTATTTTCTATCTTTTCCTCTTGTAATTTCTTGATTCCTTTTCCCTTCTTTCCTTATTCTTTTGTTCTTTCTCTGCTCTTATTTTATCTGTATTAAGACCTTTCCTATTTTTTCTGGTAATAGCGCTTTTGAGACTAGTGTTCTCTCTAGTAGCAGTTAGTTTGTTTCTTTTATCAGACGATAAAGGGTTGTCAACCGCTAGTATTGCAGCTTTTTTCAGCTTTTTCTTCATGTTACCAGTTTTATTAATGTTATTTTTTGCATACACCAGCAAATTTTTCGCCTTTGCCCTCCTACCGCTTGATTCTTTCTGGGTCAGCTGTGCCTCAGCTATCTCCACTATCCTGTTTTGATATTTGCGGAAGTTCACCTCTACCAGCTTCCAATTCCACGACAAAGCGTTGAATAATGTTCTCGTTGAAGCAGCTTTGAGAGTTAGTGCTAAGTCGTAGGATTTGCTGTAACTACCATCGCAGTTATCCTTCTTTGCTTGTGTACGAATAGTACTTACAGTGACGTTAATGTGGATAAATAACCTAAAAGACCCTGTTAATAAAATTTTTTTGAGTTGGGATAATGTTGGGGTCAAATACCACACGTACTTGTAACAGTTTTAATTTCTCCTAAAGTCTGGAAAATTACAACATATGTACAAATAGGAAAGTTACATCTATGGCTAATAAAAAGTAAAATGTAAAAGTTTCGAAAATTATTCAAATTTCCTCGAAATGTATTTATTTTATGTATTGCCGAAATTTTTGAGAAATAAGAATTTTCAATAAACGCAATTGCTTACGATATAAACGCGTAAAAAACGGGCGCAGAGAACTATGCAGACGTGCGTCCAGGACGGCAGATAGTTCAGATCTGAAAAAAATATATATTGAAACTCTTTTATTTCGTTCATCATTTCTTTATGTAATAGCTTGCGGTTATCTAATAAAATGTTAGTTATCAACACTGACATTTACGGATCGCACTTTATTATATCTCATACTTTTGAATACTATCTATATTTTTATTTTAATATTCATCACTATGAATGACCCACTGGTTATATCATTATATTTCAGTAAACCCATACCGGAGAATACAGATCTTCCTTATTGGCCACCGGCTCAAGCTAACGGCGGACCGCACATGTCTATCGACAAGGTGTTAAAACTACGGGGGCCGCTGTTACAGCAACGCTTCTTCTTTTGGAATGATATCTACGACAAATATTATTATACTCCCACACCACCAGCCGCTTAATTGCCCAAATAACGACGACGATTGATAACTTACTTATAAGGTCACATTTTCTTCTCTTCAGGTGTTAGGTTGTTGTGTTATTTTTGATATCTGATTTAAGATACTCTAATATATCATTAACTTATTTGTGGAAGAAATAAACACTACATATTTAGTACTGCGACGATGAACAGGAATGCATTAGGTGTTTGTTGGGTTCAGTATTCGGTGCTAAGGGTTTTGAATAAACTTAAATCTATATAATAAGGGTGAAAGTGTAATAATTATAATAAAACGAGTGTACAACACGCATAAAATTCTTTTTCATTTACACCCCGTACGTAATATAGTTTAAATTCCCATTCATATAATGTTTCGGCTCTCTCGAGGCGTATCGAAGAAGTTCAGTTAATTTTTTTATTGATGTGGTAAATATAACAGCAATCGATTTAAAATAATAAAAATAGTCAATGGCAATTGCCCAAAGACAGCCGAAACAATTAGATAATCACAGTTGCATAGCTGACTCCAAGTTTAGTTTCTTGTTAAAGTAAATTATAATGTTTTTTTAAGTTTTAGTATTACTAATTGTATATTCATAAGCTGCTATGCCATGGAGGCCGTTCAATTATACAAACGAATTAATGTTGTACGTCAGGCCCTATGTTTGAACAATAGACAAATGACGGACACTGACCAACAATACCCTCTACGCAATACTCGTTTTATTATATGTATTTATATTATTCATGAGAAACTAAGAGAAGTCTTAAAAGCCAAATAAATGCAAAAGTTTATACCCATCTTTAATTTACTGCATGCAGATAAAAATTATGTAATAATTAAGGCAATTATCTAAACAGGTTGGTAAAACATTGTTTGTACAAGCCAGAAAAAAACTTACTTCATTTTTCTTTATGGAAAATTCGCCGTAGCATTGATGTGATGCTTTGATGTATTGATCTAATTGTCGCTTAACATCGAGTTCAATTAAGATAAAGTGTTAAGCCATTGGCAGTAAAAGTATAAAACCACTAGTGATAAATCATTATAAAACTTTAAGTGACAAAATGTATATCAGAACTACACGCAATATACAGGGTGTCTGGTGGCAGATTTATGTTTTCAAATTTAAATAAAAAATAATATGTTTGACATATAATTTTACTAAAGATAATGTCATCCAAATGTCTTCCATCCTGTTGCACACACTGTTCGAAACGGAGCCTCGTATTCCGTGCCACACGCTGCAGTAAACTTGGTTCAATTGCGCTGATTTCTCGCCGAATATTTTCTTTTAAGTCCACAACAGTTCGCGGATTGTTGGCGTAAACTTTCTCTTTGAGGTAGCCCACAAAAAAAAATCCATTGGAGTTATGTCGGGTGACCTCGGTAGCTACGGGATGTCCCCAAAGCGACTAATCAGTTTTTGAGGGATATTTTCTCGCAACAAATCCATTGAAGCTCTGGCCGTGTGTGCGGTCGCACCATCCTGTTGAAACCACGTGTGTGATGAGAATGATGAATGAGCTCGCAGGTTCGGCAAAAAGAAATTCGAAATCATGAGCCGATAATTCTCACCATTGACATTCGTCGCTTGGCCCCGTGCATTTTCAAAAAAAAAATGGTCCGATTATCCCATTCGTGGATAAAGCGCACCAAACAGTTACCCTTGGGCAATGTAATGGTTTTTGGTGCTTCAGTCGAGGATTGCGAGTTCTTAGAGCCCAGTAACGGCAATTTTGCTTGTTTACGTGTCCGTTTAAATGAAAATGAGCCTCGTCGCTCCAAAAAATGGAATTCACAGTGCGAAAACGCTCCAACATGGTTTCACAAAAAAATTTGCGTGACGCAAAGTCATTTTTTTTTCAATTCTTGAATTATTTGAATTTTAAAAGGATGAAACTTCATATCTTTTTTCAAAATTTCATGCACAATTGCTCTTGGAAGTCCCAGTGAAGCTGCCCTTTTCCGTATCGAAAGTCGTGCATTTTCACGTAAACTGCGTTCAACCAGTTCAATGTTTTCGGGGGTCCTTGACGATCGACTAGGTCCTGGCCGTGGTGTGTTCATAGCCGAAGCAGTTGCGTGGAACCTCTCCACCCACGAACGAATTAAATTCACACTCGGCCCATCGCCTATCCGTCGAATATTGAAATGTGAACAAAACTGTCGGCGAGCGAGAACGTAAGAATCGTTACTCTTGAAAAATGCATCAATAGCGAACGCACGATGCTCACCCCACCACTGCGACATCGTGACTAAGAAATCCGCACGATCGGTGATTCTAATGACACCACCTTCCCCCCGCACTGTTTATAACTTATTGAGATATATTCGTTTTTAAAAAATATAAATCTGCCGCCAGTCATCCTTTATGTACAGTTGGATGGTACTACTGTATGCAAGTATTAAGTCAATTCATTGAACATCACGCCCGGCTGGAGTCCGCTTAACAGATCAATAAACTAAATGTACGTTTAACAAAGATTGTGTTAGCTCTGCCTTTTTCTTTTATAGTTTATACATAGGTTCAAGTTTAGAGCACCTTTATGTATTTTGTTTTGCCTACATTCGAAAATAGTATTAGTGTTATTTAAAATTACTATAAATTCAAATTCTAACATAAAGAATACTAATTAGTGCCTTCGTATAAACATTTAAATTTGCATGCCGTAGACTTATATAAATTGAAGAACACGTCACAAGGTAAAGTGTAAAAAATTTACATTATAGTCTTCATTCTATGTGAGATACTAAAACAATTAAATAATAAATCAGAGTAGTACATTTAATCGCCGGATAAGATTCTCTAACATCACTATTACAGATGAATAAAATATAGATTAATATTTGTTATCATGACCCGGCCGACAAAGGTCCACTGCTGTTCAAAAGATCCGATCGGTCCTTCGATATAAGTATTACTTAATAATTTTTCACTAGTTATATTTACAAGGTACATCATTTGAAAAAACAAATACTCCAAATATAATAATGTATAACGTTAGTATTCACAAACATCGAGAATGTGAATTTTTTCTGTAACTGTTTTGGTTGTTCGAGCGGGAGTAAATGAAATTGTGAATTTCCCAAAGGGGCCCTTGATGGAATACAGTTGGAGCTGCAACTGAATGAAAGTTAACATACTACAGCCGTCTCGGCGTTGTGTAACGTTCGACGTCGTATTCCAAGCGATAGTAGACGACATCGACATTTTACTTAACGGATATTGTACTTGAAGTGAACGAAATTACAACTTCGTCTATAGGAAACAAGATTTACTTAAAAACTGTACTTAAAATATTCACACATTCTTTTAAAGTTAAATGAAAGTTTATATCCATTACACTGAGAATTTAGAATATTTAAGCAACGTAATAATTTCACTGACTGCCTTTCAAAAGTAATGCGGCAATGTTTGTGCATTGTAACTTTGCGGCATAATTAAAATAATACTAATAAAGTCTAATGAAAGTTGTAAATCTTAAACAAACTTCAATTTCTATATTTATCTATATATATTTATCTTTATTGTTATATATCATTATCATTAGCCGATAGAGCTCCACTGCTGGATATAGATATCCCTCATAGATCTCCACATCGTTCGGTCTCGCGTTACATTTTAGGGGATTTACACCATTTCCCACCCCGCTGACCCAATATGAGTTGATAGACGCCAGAGGTTCATCTGTTGATTAGCAGGTTGCACCACGAGTAGGTGAGATTGGCTTAGGTCCAGTGAGATGTTGTGCGGGACCTCTTACACTCCTAATTTCACTTTGCTTCACATGTGATACGAAACCCAGGGTGCCCTGTTTCACTAATTATATTTCATTTATTATAAAATAACTTTCACTAGCATTTTCCAAATCTTCGTTGTCGTAAATAATAGTTTGCGTTTATTGTGTACAAGGTTATAATGCATTACGGCTGACATAACATATAACTTACATATATGTAGTAGTGTAACAGCAATATTACAAACAAACGGCCCTTCATCAATCAACTCTGCGCTTTAATTAACTTTTTTTTCCCTTTACATATCGCTTGAGAGTAAACAGCTGAGATACCAGATTACAGTAGGAAATTAATTGAGTAATAAAATCTTGGGCAAAATCAACAATATTTGAGTGTAAGAATACATAATATGTGATATAAGGGGAAGCAGGAAAATATCTTATTAATCAAATTTATATCTCATTATTAATATTAATTATATGAACTTTTCGCTAGGCTTATAAAAAGTTTAGTATTTTTATAGTTATTTGTATATATACGATTCATCGGTATATTGTTTTCATACTCTTTAGTATTCTTAAAGAGATTAAAACATTTTAATGGTACCGTTTGGTTGTTACAAACTTCATCTAGTCAAAATAAAATTTAAATTTAGGTTTTTAAAACTTTATATGTAACAACGTTTCTTTGTAAAAATGTTGTCTAATAAAAACTATATCGGATATTAACGTGTTCTAACAATTATTGCTATTAATTTTCCATTAATTAGTAAGCAAAAGGCAATGTAAGCGTAACATTTAAACACAGCAACAATTTAGAAGTGATGTTTTGTTTGTAAGTACAAACAAAATCTACAGCGGAACTTTGCCAAGTGGGCTTGAGAGTAACTTATCCAAGTAGACTCGTCAAGTCATTTACATATTTTTAAGGGAATTATTCAAGCAATCCTTATAATCTGTAGGTAGGCTGTATCCGTGTATCTACAATTTTCTAGTAGAAAAGTTATAATAAAGATGACATTAAAATATTCATATTTTTATTCTCAATGAAGTTAAATGACGTAGTGAACAAATTGTTTAGATTGTTCTCGACCGATTCTCTGAATCCATTAGAATTTAATCAAAAAAATAGTTTCATTCAGTTTAATTTTTCTTATTACGATTGTGAGGCTTAAATCGTTACGTAAAAATGTTATATAAAATGTCCATAACATGTCGCTACTCAGGATGATAAACACTTCAACACGCTGTGTTTGTCATAGCTTAAAAATTAAGCTTCTTCACAAAATATGTACGTAAACTGCGTCGACTTGTATAAAAAATTAGGTATTACTAGTGTAACCTTATACTACTTTCTTCTTAAATACTTTGAAAACCATATTTAGTACTCAGGTAATCATATTTTACGTGACCAGGATGATGTATAATATTCTTTTTAGTATGATTAATATTTATGTTTTGGCCATTAATTATTTATTTTAATTTGTGATCGTCTCGATTAGGACCTTGTTCTACGTTGTGTTTATAGTAATACTCAGTTCTTTTAGGTTTATGTAGAAGGATGAATATTTGTTAAGATAGTCTGATGTCGTTTGTGTGGTTTATTTTCTTATTTACAATCCCTTCAAGCTTGTAAAGGGCTTCACATCTTGTTACGGGTTTACAATATTTATTATTTCTAAGCTCGCTGGCCTAATGGTTAGAGCGTGCGGCCTTCATTCCGTAGGTCGCGGGTTCGAACCTCGGCTTGTACCAATGACTTAATATTTAAGTTATATACATTTGTGAACTTTAGTTACAACAGCGAGATACAAACGGTGAAGGAAAACATCGCGAGGAAACCCGTACACTGAAATCATCTTTGTGTGTGTGCGTGTGGTGGCCCCAATAAAGTGGGAACAGGCTCGCCCACTGTTACATGGGACCTAATCTGATCACATCTGGCGAAATGTGAGTGTTTATTCACCTCAAAAAATAATAATTCTTAAGACCCCGACACAAGTGTTTAACTTAGCGTCCTCACATTTAAAAAAAAAATGTGGGAATGGCATACGGCTCCAGTAAACAAACCAGCGGTGTGACGATAATCCAATTTAATGTTTCCTAAATCTACAACTTTTTAGTAGAAAAGTTATAATAAAGATATTAAAATATTCATATATTTATTCTCAATGAAGTTAAATGACGTAGTGAACAAATTGTTACCGGATAAACAAAGCGGTTGTACTAATGTCCATGAATATTTATTACATATATGTTTATGTTGTTATTATTTTTGATGCTAAACGTAAATGATCATCACGAATTCAAATATTTTCCTTTTAAACAAATCTAACTTTAGAAAAATAACCCCTATATGACTAGCTTTATAAAAAATCCAACTCATTAGGTTGCATGTCTTAAACCATGTATTAAAGCCATTTATATAATATTCCATACAGTTACAATATCTTAAAAAAAAATAAGCAATCATTAATACAAAATGTGAGGTAAATGAAAAATCCATAATATTTTCAAGATCTAAAGGAGAAAAAATTAGATTACATTGGAAAATGTTAAAATGAACATTTTTGAGAAATATTCATCTTAGATTTTTCTCGACCGATTCTCTGGATCCGTTAGAACTTATTCGAAAACCTAGTTTATCTTATAACGATTGTGAGGCTTAAAATCGTTACGTAAAAATGTTATATAAAATGCCCATAACATGTCGCTACTCAGGATGATAAACACTTCAGCACGCAGTGTTTGTCGCCATAGACTTAAAATTCTTCTTTAGCTTAAAAATAGCTTCTTCACAAAATATATAAACGTCGTCAATTTGTATAAAAAATTAGGTATTGCTAGCAATACTTTCGATCGTATATATAAGATGGTAAATAACGTTTTCTTTGTTTTTAGAAAAACATAATTGTTTATTGTTTTTACATTTATATACTACTGCAAATCAGTTCGCTATATTTGCTAACTTAAAAACCACACTTCTGCTTTCGATCTTCTGAATTTTCCAGTGTAATATTCAGTCGAACATTTAATCTAATATAGACATTCTTTTAGTGTTTCCGCTTTATCTGTGTTTGTACATCTACATTGTATTATCTATTATACAATTAAAAAAGACAACTTTATGATTTAAACAACATACGGGATGTGTATTAGTGCTCTTGATATTAAAATTTAGTGAATCGTCTTCATTCTCTACTTTAAAACAGCGCCATTTCTTTACTGTCTATGATAGTACTATTGACGTTGAAATGTTTTATTTAATAACGTGGTACGGTTTAGTTTGAATTTAAAATAATCTCATTACATTTGAAGATTTAAAAAAAATTTGCTTTGCTTCAAAGTAAAAGTCTGAGTATGTGGCAGGCTTTGAGCAGGTTATACAAAATTTTACAGAATCTTATTTGCCTCTTTGTATGGCTTTCGCAGATTGTAATAAAGTCTACGACTCTTCTTCTTTCCCTCATCGTAAATTAAATACGAATATATTTATAAATATTCAGTAGTATATAATGTTATTGCGAGTTAGTAGTACACTTTACATTAATATATTGTGTATATATTGATTGAATACATTACTGGTCTTTGATGAACAAAATATTATATTGGTAATTTCATAAAATTTTTAAAATAAAAAACTTTTACTTTTCTTCACAATTGCAAAGAAAAAAAATTCATTACGAATGTGAAGTATTTTTATATTTATAATATGAAGATTTGTGTCAATTGCATACGAAAATGTTTTACGAAGTTTTAACATTTATAAAATCTTCCTGGAAACATTGAGGGATGTATCCTAGTAAACACATAATATTTCTGTTTTTCTTCCGTTACTGGTCCAATGGTGATGTATAATGGAAGTAAAGTAATGTTTCCTTATATTTTTGATCTTCATTTTAAGGTGAAACATCCATAAGGTGAAATTCAAAACATCTAAAGAACTTTTATAGAAAATATTATAAGGTTTTAATTTTATAGTTTTCAAACAACCCAATAGATGGCGCCACCATGAACAATTTATCACGCTATCCTTTATCATAGCGCAAACTCTTATAAGGACCATACACCTTAGATCACATTAACTTACTCAACAAGTCATTACGGAGTATATAATTATATTATCCATCTTCTCTCTGAATCTTCGTAATACTGTTATACTTATTAACTCGATCTGTACTTTAATTCGTTCTGTAATTATCAATATTGTGCTGATATTGCTACGTGAGTTGTCATTTACCAAAGACACCCCTTCTGAATAACTCTACCTCTACCTTTGAATTGCCGGCGCTATTTTTACTTTTCTTGTTATTGATTTCGTTTAATTGAAATCCGACTGCGACATTCGTTTCATAGACAATGTATTTCCTCTTCTACACTTTTCAATCAATTTATAAACATGCTTAGGGTTATATAAGGGTCACGCGTTATTTTTAAATTATGTTTATAATTCCTTTAAATTTTTGACTCAGACCACTTTCATAATCAACACTAAATTGATTCCGTTGAACATTGAAACTAGAACCACTACCTAAGGGTTTATTTTTGACGATATCGTAAAAATTGCATTGATAAAATTTAGTTTAAAGTTATGCGGTGTGAAATATGTGAAAAACTCATTTTTTTTAATGTTTACTTACACCATATTCGTAATTATAGGCACAATTATCCCCTTTGTTGTAACTATCTGAACAGCGTCATTGATAAATGAAAAATTTTTCGTAATAAAAACTGAAAATTAACTCCCGATTGTAACTCCTCGACCTTGTTCAATTGTTTACTATTGAATACTTTATCGACTCGTTAATCTTTAGCTTTCATTCTGACCTATTCTTTTAAAGCTTTTCATTAAAAACGTTTTCCTATATCATTGCTATCATACACTCCACAGTAGTAATCATTATAACAATCGAATAAGATTAACGATTTCTTTAATATTAAATCTCGAATTTACGGATCTTGACGCGTTAGTCTAGCTATCTTATCCATGCATGAGAACACCAATTCTTGCCAAAAACATATAAGTAATTGACAATTCAATGAAGGTTGGGTTTTAATTCCGGTTTGGAATCCTATTATTAACAAAATCAATTTAAACAGCAAAGATTGCTCTAGCTGATTTCAACACACTTATTCACACCATTACCTTTACATATTTCTCATTTAATAAACCTGCACTAAATGCAGAATCTATTTCCAATTTCGTTTATGCTTATTGTCTTACTAATGTTATTACTATTGACTATTTCTCTTCTCCTACTTCTAAGTTAAATCTCTTTTTTGGACATATAGGAGGTCCTACTATTAAACATAAATATGTCAGAGATTGGACGACGCAATGATTCTTCTTCAAAAATCTTAATCGATTTGGGGGTATTCGGATACAGCCGTGGGTAACACAGAGGTTGTTGGCAGTTAAATATCAATGTCAATGTCATTTCGAGGAAGGATAAAAAGAGGAACGCGGAGCGAGAGCGGACAGTCTTTCCGAGGATAGATGGCGGTAAACATAAGTATAGCCGACCTTCATCCGACTATGTTGCTCTGTAATCACTCTGTTGGATTAAGAACCTATCGAGTATTATTTCTTAAAATCGACAATGAATTAAGATCGGAGGGAAGAAGAACACCCACATTCTACCACCCTCTCTTCGTTATCAGAAGTGGAATGCAATAGAGAAGAAAATCGGTACGGAGCACGTAGTACGTGGCACGTGGTTAGCAGTAAAATCGCAACTTCATGACGTTAATAGAGGTAATGAAAGTGCCGTAAACTATCGGGGACACCCGGCTACCTGAATTCAATCCAGACAAGGATAACGAGGATGCTCGCGCATGGATTACAACATGTGCTTCACGGTTCCAGAGTTGCAAGGAGCTTTGCTCATGATGGCTTTGAGTCGTGCGCTTAAAGGACAAGCTTCGGCCTGGCTGTCACTAGCGTCATTTCATGGGAATGACCAGAACCAACATCAAAGGTTTGTTTTCTGCCAGGTATGAGAGTACCAAAACTGCTGCTGCATTTGTGATTAATTTAAAAAACGGTAGACCAAAAAAACGAATGCCTAGCCTTTTATGCAGCTACATTGATGTCTTCTATTATGTCAAAGTGAAAAGGTCCTTCATTCGAACAAACTGTAGTATCCCCTATCCTAGCGCATTTCTCTCAATTCGAACCTTGGGTGCAGCGATCTTCCTTCACGGCAAATATTACTGTCAGAAACCGTCTACAGCAAAAACTAAAAGCTATCTCATTTTGGAAACGGCAATCATCCACACGATCACAGTCATAACCCAAAAAGATCTCGTTTTGCGACTGAAACTTCTTCTGCTAAATGCTACAATTGTGGCAAAGTGGGTCATACAGCAGTACATGACAATCGAGAATTGGAGTGAAGAATCAAGACGTAAAACAAAGGACACCAGTCGACGTCACCCTAGAGAGACTTTTTCTGCTGCTTCCGTTACTTGTTTCAGCAGCAGTGACAGAGGCAACTACGCAAACAACTATCCACGGCGGAGAAAAGCGAATCAACGTCTGAGTTGTCAACGCGCATAAGGGGATGACTCAACATGCTATGATTTAGGTGTGGAGATTCCAATGACCTCTGTCTAATCGAATGAAATTAATTTTAGTGGTGTACTCTTTCTAGTTGGTCAACATTATTTTATATGATATGTAATCACGCCTTTTTCCCAGTAGGGGTAGGCAGAGGTGAATGAACACCCACTTTTCGCTAGATGTGGTCAGATTAGGTCCCATGTAACAGGGGGCGAGCCTGTTGCCACTTTATTGGGCCACCACACACACACGCACAAAGATGATTTCAGTGTGCGGGTTTCCTCACGATGTTATCATTTTTAAACTGGTAATGGAACAAATCGCTCGATCTAGGTAATATGATCATTATATCGTTCAGTGGAGGAGGTAAGGTTACTGTCACTCAATGGAGGTGACTAGGTTATCGTCTCTCGATGGAGTTGGCATGAGTTGCTATCGCTCGATATAAGTGTCGTTGCTACAAGCAACGACACTTTTCGCTGACTAACGATTTTGATATTATTTACTAGTAAGATACTGCTTACTAATGAGCGAGTCGCGATAATAATATTATATGATAATCATGTTATAGAAATAAACTTGTTGTTAACCATGATGTAGTGTATTACGTAACGAACCCGATTGTTTAACTAAACGATAATCAGAATGGGCGGAGCTTAGACCTTCACATGCTGCAGAATATTATCTCAATTGCAGGAGCGTCACACAGGGACGTGTGACGTGTCAAGTTGGTCGTGTTGAAGCTTGCAAGGGAGAACGCAACGTCATATCTGAATCGATTTGGGCGTATTCGGATACGGTAGTGGGGAACACTGAGATTGATGACAGATAAATGTCAATGTCATTTCGAGGCCTTCTCATCGTCATAAAAAGAGAAACGCGAAGCGGGAGCAGACACTCGTTCGGAGGACAGACGACGGTGAACACGAGTATCCATCCGACTGTATCGTTTTGTAATCGGTTTATTGGATTAAGACCCTATCGAATATTATTTCTTAAAATCCACAATGAATAATGATCGAGAATAACGAAAAACACTCACATCCTACCACCCTCTCATCGTTAAATATATAATTATTAACTGTCCGTTGCTAGAGTACAATGCAGTGTAAAACTCAAGTACAACTTCTTTACAAAACTAAAGTATTTCCAATCCGCGGAACAATGTTCCAGCAGAAGAGGATACTTTTCAGTTTTGAAGAATTAAACTTTTACAGCGACTCGTCCCGGTGTTGTGTTTGAAACTAGGTTGCATTGAGAGTTTATTCGTGTAAACCTTTTGTTTTTCATTTGTTCTTACACACATTGTTAAAAATAACAACCTTTTAGAGTTAATTTGACACTTATTAACCAAAGACACGATTAAACCTTTCTGTCATATTCATTTTGTTGATTGAAATACATTATCGTATTTACTATGATATTTTCATTTCAATTACAACTAAGATAAGAAAAACTCTTATTTCTTGTCTGCGCCGACTAGCTATTTTCATTTCTCTGAGCAATAACTTACCACTTGAGAGCTTTCTAAACATTTGCATAAGATTTATATTTGGATCTCCAGCACTCTTCTTCCCTTATCTTTGTCCCACTCGTAAAAGTGTTATTATATATTATATTTTGTTCTTTAAATGTAATAACTACGAAATAATATTTCATTGTTATTACAGATGGGTGAAAATTAATATTATTTTGACTTCTTTTATAAGTACACTGTATTCTTATGGAAGCAAGTGCCGTAGAGAGTGCCGACCCATATCAAAAAGACAGCCTTGATTTGACCCGCGTTATCAATCAAATAAAGGCCGTTGAATACAGACTTCGACTAAAGCAATGTTACGTTAGAAATTATTTAAAAGCCATGAATGTAACATGTAAATACATAATGTATGTAGCATAAATATATCCTGTGAAAACTATTTAATAATCTATTTACTTTAGTGCGTAACTTTCTGTTTATGGAGGAAAATTAAAGTAAAATACCAACGCACAGGGAAGTAAAAACATTTTAATATATTTGTACACTTTGAGTTACATGTAATTTTAAATGTTCCGTAATGTAGATGATAGCCGGTACTTGTTATGTAAATATTAATCATATTGGTGTTTTACATTAAAATTTTAATAACTTTAATTATAGCTCCATTTAAATACCTTACTATCAAGTAGCAAAGTAAAAAGGCTATTCGATTGATGTTGCAATCATTTACTTACTCGCAAAACCTTACATATTTATTAGTATTTCTTGTTGCTTTTTAGTTTCACAAAGATTACATTAAATAAAAGACAACAAAACAATATTTTCATTCTTGTACTTGGCGCAGAGATTGTCGCCTTTAACGATTATGGAAATTCTTTGAAAACTGATTAAAATATAGTTCTATTAATACCTTCCCAATACTTTAATGTCTCAATTATGTCCATTTGATATCTTAAAATTGTTAGGTCCGCTGTACTCATATAAAATTTAGATATGGTCATGAAAGATGTAATACATTATTTACACTTGTGGAAAACTTAATAAACACCCTTTTCACGTTTATTCCGTAAAAATTTACACAATATTATCAAATACAATGGCTGCGATTCCCAATAGTAAACAACAACGCTACCTTCATTTCCCATATTTCGTAAACACGTTACTCATGAATATCCGACCGCAAATTACCAAGCGGCCCTTCCCCATCCGATCCTTCCTTACAAGTGCGACCTTCTATGTATTTAATTACGAAACCATACAGAAAATAAATTTTTATTCGAGAACAATATACATTAACTAATAAAAATAAATATAATATTCATATATTAATATAACTAAATTAAGAAACATGAAAGTAGGATTAATGCTGTGGAGATGAGAAGCCTGAGAAGTATAACTGGAGTGAAACGTGGAAAACAAGGTGAGGAACAGTGTGATAAGGAAGCGGTGCGGCGTGGTTGAAGATGTAGTGACAAGTATAGAGAAAGGGATGCTTAGATGGTTCGGCCATGTCGAAAGAATGGATGAAAGAAGATTAACGAAAGAAATATACAAGGTAAGAATGATTGGAAAAATCGGTGCAGGTCAACCTAGGCGGACATATTCCGATCAAATCGGAGATGTCCTAAAGAAAGGCCGGGTCAAAAGCACTCGCAACCGACGAGCATGCATAAGGACGCTTATGAAAGTGTAGGAAGCGAGAGAGGTGTGTCAGGATCGTAGCAGGTGGAGAGAGGTGGTCTCTGCCTACCCCACTGGGAACGAGACGTGATATATATGTACATGTGTAATAAATGTCTTCTCCTCGAGTATTTCTATGTGCTGTAACAGAGCCCAACGAAACCTCATTTTATTATAAAAAAAAAAAATAAAAACTTTGTTACAATTTAGACTAACAAAAGTTATAAGCAAAGCAAATATATAATATCTTTGCAGCGTAACATAAGTTCGTGATGAAGAGTTTAGTTTACAAACAAAACGAAACGGACTCAGAACTGGTACAACCATTTCGAAACTACGATTGGTAAAAACTGCGTTACTAGCGCAATATCTATGACAAGACAAAATCACTTACTTCCTCTCTTTGAAGTTACGAGCTCTTTTCCAAATCTTAATGCTTATTACAATAGTAATAATAATTAATTAAAGCATATTGTATAGTAAGACTCAAACTATTTCTTGCTCAAGCGAGTCTTTAATGTAAGTTTACGATATGACACTTTGGGGCACTGGCTTCTGTAAAGGTTTTACGACCTAACACTATATTGGTCTCGATGGAATCCTTTTACTTCCACCGCCATAAATCATAACATATAAAACTTTTAAACCACACATATTTTAGCAGATCATGAATCGTGCTTGTCTAAAATATTAATAACTATAAATAACTATAGTAAGATTTGGTCTTTCTTATCATAAATTGCTAGGTCTCTGTTACCTGCTGTGCTATAGCTAATAAAATTACCAGGGTTACGAGACATCTAATCTTTAAAGGCGATGATCACAATGTGTCTTCTGGCTTACTTCGTCAACCAAAACCGCTAATGAGTAAACGGTTTCATGTTTCATATTAACGAAAGCTTTCATCATTCAGTTTCCAACCTTAGCTTTATTGAACATTATGAGATTATTCGTATCTAGATTCTGTGATTTAATTAAATAAAAGCATAAATTCGTATAGCTCCGAAACTGAACTAGTTTCTATCTTTTAAGCAATCTTTCCGAACTTAACAGTTTTGAGGAGTAAAATTTTGCAAAGGAATCGAGGCAAGGGCTGCGGGTTTCTTCAAAGCTTTCATTGATTAAATTACGAAGTTTGTTTTTCTTTTTATCTCAACATTTCGGCTTATCTGCAAATATTTTCTTATTCCGTTGTTATTGTATTAACGTACTTATGTAAAAGGTATATATGTTAGTGTTTTATCATAGCGCTTTGACCTTACCATCAAAATACCACAGCTTTTTAGAGTGACGCTATGATTATAAGCTCCTACCAACCCGCATTAGAGGAGCGTGGTGGGAAAAGGCCCAAATCCCCGGAATTACGCGAACCGATCGATGTGGAGAACTTTGGAGGGGGTTCATATCCAGCAGTGGACGATGCTGTATATAAGAATTTATTAAGCATAATTTATATTGTGGTTAAGGTAACTAGGAAGAAGAAAAGAGAAAAAAAACTTACTATGTTTTTTATTGTATTAGAGTTTCTGCTTGTCATATAGACACCATCAGAGATGTTTTATCAATTATAACTTTTCCATAAACCTACATATGTTTTTCTTTAAATTATATTAAAGAATATAATTTTACAAATAAACATACAAATTTCGTGTTTTATTGTTCAAATGTTATAGATTATATTAGAAGAATATTTCGTAGTTATAAGTACAGTACATTTTCAACGGTATTAGACAGGAATAGTTTGCTATTTGCAGCACTACAAAGAACTGAATAAAAGTTAACAGAAAGTTTCAGAAGAACTTTCTATTATAGTCGTATTGCTTTTATTATGTACCTTTCAGTCGTTTCTAGGAATATTATCAGTGTAAACTACACCAAAATAATATCTTGTATTTACTCATATTTATGAGTGATTTTAAATACGTTTTTTTATGTTAAGTATGATGAAATAAAAATTTTTGCTTACCTTCGCAAACCAGTTTAACTCTGTAAACATACTGTCCTTGAGACGTTCATGTACTTGGACGATAACACCGATGCTGACAAATTATTCAACTTCGTTGCTATTCGTTTTATAAATAGGAAATAATTTCTCTTCGTGTCAAAATTGTTTGAAAAGCAAGAATGGATAGTCACTGTGCGGCTAAACAAAAGGAGGAAAAAGGTTAAATGTGCATATCCGTGACTCTCCGATTAGACAAGCTCCACGGACAGAGGTACTAAAAAAAATTCATTTGATTCCCGGAACAGTCTCGAAACTTGAAGAATTATTTATTTTTCCCGTGACAAGCTATATCTATTCTGGAATCAAACTGATGGTGATTCTCATGTTGAAGCGATACATCTAGGTAGGTTCAACCTGCGCGCCTGTTTCTACCGTCAAACAAAGGTGCGTAGTAGCTAGTGAAATTGCTAGGGCAAGGCGACGTAGTGCTTAATATATCACGCTAACTAGCGCCTCATTATTATGGACAAGCGTATAAAATTATCTTCCGATAAACGTTCTGCGTATACCGTCGCTTTGATAACAAGATAACTATAGCTTCCCTGTAAACATGACAGCCCCATTATGTCCTAGTGAACTTTCACGCCCTATATATTGAAAGGCTTACAGCTTAGGGATACAAGCTTAAGCGATCCAATCAATTGCTTGGTGAACATTTCTAAATAGTGGCTGACGCGATGGCGGTGCTTGTTAGTGCTCAGAATTCAACCATCCCGTTTGAATTATAACAGCATCGAGACCTGGATCTATATTTGCCGATATACAAATTGATATAAAGGTGAGAGATATTAAACTGAAGAAAAATAAATTCGCGACGAAAATATTGAAAGCAATTTTTCTCATAATCTCCTCACGAACAACGTGGAACGAATTTTGCAAATTGCTTTCATTTTTAACTTCACCTTGTATTTACTTGTACGTAGATAATTGGAATAATTCATGTTTTCAACTTATATACTTCGTACATTAATTTTTATGTGTAGGCATATCACCGGTATAAATTATTATATAATAACATGTAATTTTTTATACATCTACGAGTTGCGTAGTATTTCGAGTAGCGTAACAGCTAATATACTTATTCATAGTGACGATGTTGTTTCGTCGGATAACAACAATTTATTTACACCACTCTAACTACCGGTACCGATAACAAATATTTTGTCTTTATATAAAAATTTTGTATCAGTAATAAATACTTAAATTATGTAATATACTAAGCTGTTATTAGCGATATTGCATATGTACATTTCCCATACACACATAGATTATAAATATAGATTAAACTTAAATGACAGCAAGATAAGCTCGCTGTTTAATTAATTACGTTTAATATTAGGAGATAATGAAATTTTCAATTAAAGTATAAGCGAGATAAAACACAAGCGTGTTTCGTAGTCATTATAAATTAATCATAAATTAACTTTGCTAAACGGTTTTTCATACACTGGGTGCTGCATCTATAGCCTCTTCGTTACATAACCTAATTGGTTGCTTTGTGAAACAGAAGACCTACGTCCATTGCCGGAGCCATATAAGTAGTATATTTTTTAAAGGGAATTTGTTACTGAGCTTTAAACATTATTATTCATGTTATCATTATTCACACTTGTAAGAGTGAGAGTATTCTAGTCGGACATTCATCACCATCTATGGTCTCATGTGCTAGTTCGTCAGGACGTACAGTGCTCCTTTCACAGGTATATCCCTTACCTCTGCAACTGGTTGTATTACTCAGATGCTACTATATCTAAATTTATTAATTTTAAATCGAAAATGATTTGCATATCACACTGTTTGTGTCTTTATTATGTACATAAATTATTTTTATGACAATAAAACATAACTATAGTTAGCGTATAATTTCCAATTTGTACAAGAAACCTTCAATTTGTTAATAATGAGCTGCTTCATATCTGCTTATGTGATACATAGTGGACCAAAGGACTGCACTACAACAATAATACGTATAAGAATATAATACGTATAAGAATACAATGTATATGATTTTCATACATTAATTTCAAATCAATTGTTATTTGTAATAAAGAATGTGGAATAAAAAAATTATCTCTTAACAGTAATATCGATCAAATGTCACTATCTCGTCGCTGACATTTCCTTGATATGGCCTTAGATTTTCGAAAACCCTTTAACACAGAGAGCTGGACATATTAAGTTTTTTTCCATTTCCTGACGAACATTGTCTCTCAAACTTATTTTCGAAGAATGTAAAAATCTTTAATGTTTTCAAAATTTAATCTCTTTCTTTTAACTCTTGCACCAGCTGTGTGTGTACTAATTATTAAATTTATTAAAGATTTAACAAATTGGCCACTAACTTTGTAACTACACAAAACTTTGTGACCCGACCCACCTGTAAAAGTAAGTTAGATTGTATTAGTTTTTTTATTACATTCGTGTGTCGTAATTAACGTTTTAAGGTATATCTAATGAATTTTCTCCTTACGGCATCTCGTGAAAACAAAATAACGAGAAATAAGTAATTGAAAGTAATAATTTTTGGAGGAAACGTTAATGAAGACAAGTAATCACTTTCTGTTAATTACTAAAATAGTAATTAATTATGATTAAGCACCAAACAAAGAACAATATCCAGATATCGATTCGTTTCGATTACATCTTTGTATTTTTCTTATTGAAATTAACGTCCACTCTGTGTTCCCGGAAAGTTCGGGATAGATTTAAGGAAACCAATTACATTCGGACTCGATAGCACTCGCAATAATATCAATTAGGCCAGCTAGAGCGACAAATCTCTTATATTGGTATATTGTTAGATAGTCAATATAGTAGCTTCTGGCCAAAGAGTACTTTATGGCTTCCTATTTCAATGTTAATAACACCCTATACCCACGGTCAAGCGTGAAGAAAATTTATAATAATTTACGTTACGCCAACTAGACAGCAAAGCAAATAACTTGATAGCCGCGAACGTTGATGTAATGATTTCCGTTTGATATCATAATATCTGCTGGGCTACTTATAATATGTCAGTAATACATATAAATCAATGTTTTATATTGGTGCGTAAAGATATAATCCTACTTATTCGGAAATGTGGTAAACGTATATTTCTGCCATCATTGACCCCGCAGTAATGAGTACAACACAGCTTTATAGCTCCTGTCACTAGGTACAGAACGTAGCTAGGTCTAGCGTAAACGTTGTAAGTGGTATTACACTGTTATCGGTATCACTTGCTAGTGACAAAATCATTAAATGAGTAAACGCATTACATAAGAAACATTCAACACATTGGATAGTTCAAAAGATAATTTAACATAGCGGATGGCGGAAATCTTATTTAATAAAGCAAGAATTCATTTAAACGTAGCTCCATTTTGCAAACTTCCACTCCATTTCTACTTCCAGATTAACGCACCGGTTTGAAGTACTTTCAGACGAAGCAATTCAGCGCACGCCGTTAAAGCGTTTAAAGCAAAACAGTAACGCTGTGGGCCGGATAAGAGATTTCACTGTCTTCATTTGCAAATTACTTAAAATATAGAAAATAATGTTATTGTACAATTTTTTTTTTAATTATGAGACGAGGGTAACGATTATCTGTACATCAATGCCACATATCCTTTATTCTATTTGTTTGTGTTATATTTTCATTTCATCGGATAACTTTGAAATAAATTCCTGAAGTGAAAATGTTACGTACATTACATTTGTATTCAAATATAATAGTATCCAGATACTGCTACAAGTACTCTGTTCCCGAAGAAAATCTAGACACCACCACGTTTTCTGCCATCTAAGAGTAGTGTGCAAATATTACTGTGTGCCGGTTCGGCGTGACTTAACTTCTATCTTATCAAGGTGACGAGCGCGATGTCATTCTCTAACAATATCCTAACCAGCACCACATTATGTAATGAACAAACCAATCATCATAAAATTAAAGTCATAACCGTCTTACCGCTTTATTGTTTAAAAAAATCGTATGCTGCTCTATCTCTATCTGATATCGTATGATATCTGTAGCCACGGTGAAATTTCTCCCTGCTTATAATATCAACAGTGAAGCAGAAAGATTACTATCTACATCGAAACTACAACGTAATTATGATTTCATAATAACACAGACACGGGAACTTAATGAGGTTCAAGCATCACTTCAATACGAGTATCAGAAATATAGACAAATACAACAAAAAAGTATCTAATATTACTTAAACACAACTATTAAAGTCGCAGTATTTACGCGGAACGATTTAGGGTAACTGTTCCTAAAAGTCTGACTTTCTTACTTTCCTGCAAAGGCTTACCATACTTTGAGTGCTAAATGCGACTCGTTATGTGAAATGACGCAGAAAGCGATAAAATGTTTTTGAGAGTGCTGCAAGCCGCCGATGTGTTCAAATATTTCACACGACATTTAACAGAGGAAATCTTTTCGCGTTGGCAGTAAAAATACTTGTTAAGTAACGACCTATTGACAATCCTTAGAGAAACGAAGGTCGTCGTGTAAATAAAAATATATAACCAAAATAAACCTATTTGTTTTTTATCATATCGATCATTAATCGATAGACTTCCACAGCTGGGCGTAGCCTCCCACTAAGATCTCTATAACCACATCCTCTATATTAACGCACGACTATATCAACCATTCATATAGAGCTACTTCATTAATAGATATTACACGTTAACCACAGAAAGTAACAAAGAATTTTAAATGAAAATGTTTCTTTTTACGATTTTCTTCTTTCTTCTTCTTTCTTTACGATTAGATATTTTTTTTGACACAAATATTTTCAAGAAATACACCAACTATTCAATTCGCTATAGCTTTTGATATATTAAACTCTGAATAAAGGCTTCACTGATTGTGTATATATAACGGCCCGTTGCTTGAGTATTTATTTTTATTTATTTCAGATAAATAATTGTGATCCATATTAAGTTAGTTACAATTGTACTTAAAAGTAGTGTTAGTATACACCGATGCCAGCATAAGGCCTATTTACTTGACAGCGTGTAAATGAATCCAGCGAACTAGCATCGCTGAGTACCATCTATCTAACAACGCACGCAGGATGGCGCTGGTTCGTATCTCGGCATGTATCAGTGACTTTAAAATGTAAGTTATGTACATTTATGAACTTTAGTAACAATAGCGAAATACAAACGGTGAAGGAAAACTACTCGATTACGATTCTACTTACCTATAAATTGTTTAAAATATTTTATTATTTATCATAGCATATAATGATTTATGATAACATGATATAATTGGTATATTAATATTCCTACTAATATAGCCTGATGTAATAAGAAAATATTTTCAGTCAGAACTTTTGATAGAACTTTCAACTTTACCCATGTTTCACAAGTTACAACACACAAGACAATATTTAAGCTTAAAATATTTTTTACTTCCAAGGAAATTAAGTTGTATAGCGTAGCCTAAAGGTATATTTAGAACTTTAAAAGTAGTTAATGTCGATTGTTCATCTGCAAGCTTAAATTCGGTGAGTCGGATAAAGCTTAATAGAAAAACTACCAGCAAAAACTTTATTCGAAAAAAAATACTTTTAATTCATTCAATTCTTTTTCATAGAAATATGTGATACTGCGTACTAGTAAAACTATCACGTTATTAAACCGGAAGGTAATAAAAAAATTCTTCTTTGCCTAACATACAAGAGACATTTTCACAGACGCGATAACTCAAAATATAAGTATCAATTACCAACCAGGGTAGCCACAATAACTTGTTTTAAATTAAAAAGCTTTCTATTCTGTGGGTAATATAAACGCAAGCTATAATTTCATGCAATAAATTCAAATATTAACACCAAGCAACCTAATAATAGCTGGTGCACGATATAACAATTATCCCCGTAGTGCATGACTTGACGCCATTTCATATATTCACTGTACTTGCCGGAAGTATAAGTTATAACTAGCAAATATAATTAAAGGTAACAACATTGATGAAATAAAGTTAGGATGTAAAATATATTTTCTATAAACGATAAGTCACTTTTGCTAAGAGTTGATAAAATTTTATTGGTGGTAGTAGTCACCGCTGTGGGGTGATATTCAGCCGCCAAACTATAGTATACAAGCATCATTGTATTCTAATTGAAACGATTATGTCAACGTGACTTGTGAGTGATTACTAGCATAATTTTAATTAATCAGTATCGTGATTCTCTATAAGTACATGACATTTATATGTAATAATTTATAGGTGCCTTATATTAGCGTTAAGGTTTTGTAATCACAAAACATAAGCCTGTAATAGTTAATTAATAAATTCCTCACAAGATAATTCTTCTTTTGTTCGTATGAATTTCTATCTTATTTTAAAATTATTAAACATATAGTATGTATATTATGTTCCCATGAATCTTTATATCTTTGCAAACTGTGATAATTGTATTGTTCATACATTAGGCCTGATGTATAACACTCATTCGCTTATATAACTATACAGCCTCTGTCGCACAGCAGATAATACATTATATATATATACAATTAGTAATACAAATTATGAAAAAAAACTGTAATATACATAAACAAAAGACTAAACATGGAGTCGGCTATGCATTTGCGATGATCCCGTTTTTGCAGTGTTATATCCAATTCATATAGAGCAAACAGTAGTTATAAAAAAATAACAGACTGAAATCATTTAATATTTCTGTTAATCTAGATAATAAAATTGATAAATGTGATTGATTGTTTAAGAAGATTAATAAAATCTATATCGATTTTTTATTTACCACCTTTAGCATCTAGTTTTGGATTAATAAAAAAAATTATATAAACTAATATCTCAATCAACACCTCAGCAGAATAACATCTGAATACCTTATTGAAATAACAAAGTATCCATTTCGGCGGGAGAACGTAATTTGCGCTAAACAGCTGAAATTCAAGAAATCGATAATCGATAGATTCAGCTGCTGTTTAGTTAAAAATTACCTGAAAACTAAAAGAAATAACAATAAAAACACAAAAAGTTTTTAAATTAATTTAAAAAAAAATTGATATTTTTTAAAGTTTTTAGATCAAACTTTGACATTAAGAAAAATTAAATAAACTATTCGATTTTATAGCAAAAAGAAACATAAATAGAAGATTAGATTAATGTAAATACTAAAAATTTAAGTTGATATTTTAGTTTCTTTGATACTGACACAGTGTCGCAAAGAAGTTGATAATCAAAAATAAATAAGGCATAATACCTGACATATATAATATACTTAGTATCGAACACAATGCGAACAAATTATTAATGTAAATAGTTAATGATAAAACAAAGCTATGGAAGAGTATAAACTTTATAAGAAAATGAGTGAAGGAAATTGTGTACACGAGCAGAAGATAAATTAGAAAATAACACTTCGAAAATAAAATATTATATAAAATAAATATAAAGAACAAGAAATAGCACTAGAACAATGAGGGCCTTGAGTTATGTACGTCAAGTTAAAATGTACTAAACAAAAAATGACACAAAAAAACATTACAAACTTTGAAAATTTTGTAAGACGTACTAATATGTCCATCATAATGACCGTGAATTCATAATAGGTTTCGACTCCATTCTCATCGTACTGTCTTGTACTCACAGGCTGACCCATGAATTTTTGCACTTTTATAATCAATTTAGAATGACGATGTGGAAGAGATGCTCGCGATCCATATGTTGCTTCTTGAAATGTCTCTGAAGTTCTTCTGTAGAGCAACATAACATAAAATAATTATTCATACGTCGCCGCTAGCCGCTTATAATGATAGTGTTACAAATTACATGACATTAATCAGAACCGTCAGTGTCATCAGCGTGGTAACTAAATGGTGAGTTCAAAACTTCGGAGCAACCGGTTCGTCTATAAATAACATATAAACAAACACGGCAGCCTTAGAGCAGGAGAAGCGAGTTCTTCGGCGTACGGGTCCCCTATCGTAGTGGTAGAGCTCAATAGCTATGGCTTAGTCACCCACGGTGAAACTAAGAGTTCCGCGGCTATGCAAGCCTTTCTCTCCATACCTCCAAAGCGCATTGGCGCTCTTGCTAGTGCACTTCCACCGTATCCAGGGGTTCAGCTTGTCGCCGACGAGAACGCAAACGCGAATAATCCGTGCACACATTTCCGCCACAATGTTCAGAGGTGTAAACCGGGCTAGGACAATGGCGGCCTTAAAGGATACCGTTCGATATACTCGTGCGATACAATAGACAAGAGTCGGTATTGCGTTTCGTCGCTCTTCTTATCCTCCGCGGCAGTGTAACGGTTGGTGACGGAACCCAGGACCAGACGAGCCGCAGGGAGTCGGGAGGGCTTTCTATCTTGGATCCCATGGCCTATGGGTGACGGATTCGTTGGGATCCGTTGCCAACGTGACGATTAGAGGTCAAGAAGAGGGCGAGCTCTATGTTCCGGCACGCCTTTACTGAGTTGAAAAGAGGACTCTCTTCCCGAGATGGAGCTGCGCGGTGCCACCGGCGCTGGCGGAGTCGCAAAGGTGTCCAAAAACGTTACCCTGGCTCCGCCGTAAAGCGACGTCGGTGGAAAATTGTAGGGGTTTTAGTAACTGCATGTTAGATATAACCTGTCTTTGCCACCGCGGTAGAGGGCATACCTGAAAGAATTTCCTTCACACAAAACAACAAAAAGGGGAAGAGGAGTGAGTTTACTCTACAGAATATTTGATAAGGCTATGAGATTTGTCAAACCATAGTGACAGCATTTTGATAGTAATAATAGTTGAAAATAAATACAGCAAGGTCGCTGTACATCTATAATAGTTCATACGTGGTTAAATATTGTTCCTTAACAAATAATCTCGCTTAACGCAGACGTTCCACTGTCACCTCGTCGCCCAGTCCTTACTCCTAATGATTTCTTTTTATAGGGTTATCTTCAGTTTAAACTAAAAATTTACTAAGCACGATACACTTGTTTGAATATAAAATCATTGAAAAATGAGTAACACATACACCGTGTAAGCTGCTGCGTGGAAGAGTTTTTGAAAATCTAACGACTGGATATCAGGAAAGTCAATTTAAATATTCACCCTGTATAATACACAAAGTAATCGGATGACTGATTTACACGGTGATAAATACTCGATGTATTAGGAAAACACAGTATAAATAGATGCATAACGATTTTAAATTTTGACTGATACAGTTGTGTCCATTTGGAAAATGAATGTATTGTTGTTGTTGACGCTGGTAGTGATAGGAAAAGGAGCGGCTAAAGAGTCGCGGTTAGTGAATATAGAACAAGGTCCCGTTCGAGGATATAAGGAGTCCGGCGATGATATATTTGTATTTTACAGTATTCCCTACGCCACTGCTCCTACTGGAGAACATAAATACAAGGTAAAGTACAATGACATTATTGTTTAATTAATACAACATAACGATAACAATACATTTCTTTTCTTTATTATACAAAAAATTGACAATTAAGGTGGTTGGTACACGTTCAAAAATTAATATAAAATTATTAAAATGGTCCTTACATTGATATTACACCAAGTATTTTAGATTACAATAAATTATTTGTATGGTTTATTTATATAGTTATTTATTACATTACATATCTGATTGAGTTACGATTCAGTATTATTTCTACATAATAATACTAATAAGAGCCCGGCAGTCAACAGAAATTACTGCTGTTCTAGATACCATGAACTGTGATTAAAAATCATGATATTAGTGTATACACTGACAATCCAATCCAATCAGCCGGAAGACGTCCACTGCTGGACAAAGGCCTCCTCCAAAGATTATACATACACTGACAACATGATTATTATGGGCTATTTGAATTCCGTTGCAACTTCACTCCATTGGCTGGCACTGTTACGCAAGCATTCAATATGCGTTCGGCGACAAACTGACACACCGAAGCTGCATATGAATAAGATGGTTATTGATTTTTAAAACTAGTAGATTTTATGTCAACCTCAATGTTAATTCATAAACAATAATCACATTGTTGATGTTAATTTACAAACATTATTTCAGGCACCTCTACCTCCACCGACATGGTCAAAACCATTTGAAGCTGTAAATAAAAACATAACATGTCCCCAAATTAACTTACTCGGATTATTTCCTCCCAGCGATTTTAATACTGATGTAAACTGTTTGATCGCAAACGTTTACGTACCTGATACAAAAAGAGATAAATTACCGGTTTTAGTTCAGGTTCACGGAGGTGCATATTTCTTGGGTAGTGGCAATACCATTACACTAAAAAATTTTGTGAGAGAGGAAGAAATCGTAGTAGTTAATTTTAATTATCGCCTTGGTCCACATGGTTTCCTATGTCTAGGTACACCGGATGCACCCGGTAACGCCGGAATGAAAGATCAAGTTGCTTTACTGCGCTGGATTAAAAAAAATATAGCTAATTTTGGTGGAAATCCCGACGATGTAACTTTATCCGGTTACAGTGCAGGTTCCTCTTCAGTTGACCTGCATATACTTTCACCGATGTCACGCGGTTTATATAATAAAGTAATACCTGAAAGCGGTGCCAGTCTTTCGGCTTTTAGTGTACAGTTTGATCCAATTAAAAATGCTAAGAATTACGCAAAGAGATTAAACTTTACCAGCGATGACATCCAAGCACTAGAAAACTTTTATAAAACAGTTCCACAAGATGTTCTCCACTCGATCAACCTAATGAGCGAAAAAGATTCTACATTTTTATTTTCACCGTGTATTGAGCGTGATTTGGGTGAAGAAAGATTTCTAGCCGATTCACCAATAAATATACTAAAGAACGGTCGACAACAAAAGTTACCTATGTTGTTTGGTTTTACTGAAATGGACGGTCTATTTAGAATGCCACAATTTGATATCTGGCAAAACGATATGAGTAAAAACTTTTCCGATTTTCTACCAGCTGATCTTCGATTTGAAAACGATGAAGAAAAAGAAGAGATTGCACAAAAAATCCAAACATTCTTTTTTGGAAAACATTCAGTTAATAATGAAACTTTATTCAGATATATTGATTACTTTACGGATGTTTTATTTGCTTATGGTACGTTAAGATCGATTCAACTCCAAGTAGAATCAGGAAACAATAACATCTACTTATATGAATATAGATTTGTGGATGAGTCTGCACCAGTGATACCCCATACAATAATACGCGGTGCGGAACACTGTGCACAAACAACAGCATTGGCGGACGGTGCATCATCAGCTGATCCCAATGAAGATAATCTCTCAAAGGATTACAAAAATATGAAAAAGATGATGCGGAAAATGTGGGCAAATTTCATTATTACTGGGTAAGCTATAGTCAACACAATGATTTTATACAGCTTTATTACATTAAGACGGACAAGATTTTAAACTAATCATAACATTTAAATTGAAAACAGATTGTTTCTGAAAAAACAGTCGCTTTAAATAATTTTCTACGGCTTACGCACAAGTAAACACGTACATTTAAATTTCTTGTTTGGTAATAGAAAAAAAAATATTGAAACGCTTTTATTTCGTCTATCATTACCTTATATAAAAGCTTGCAGGTAACTAATAAAATGTTAATTTATCAACACAGAGAAATTTAGTGTTCAGATTTTATTCTATCAAATACTTTTAAATAGTTTCTAAATATGATTTTCAATACTCATAGTGGGTTGTCTTTATGTTTCAGTAAACCCGTACCTGAGGGATCAGATCTTCCTTATTGGCCACCGGCACAAGCTATCGGCGGACCGCACATGTCTATAGACGAGGCGTTAAAACTACGGGGGCCGCTGTTACAGCAACGCTTCTTCTTTTGGAATGATATCTACGACAAGTATTATTATACTCCCTCACCACCAGCCGCTTAATTGCCCAAATAAAAAACTGACTAAGCCCGCACTTTCTTCTCTTCATATGTCATGTTGGAATTTTTTTCCTTCTGATTTAAGATATTAATATAAATCATTAACTTATTAATGAAAGAAATAACCACTACATATTTAGTACTGCAAGGATGAACAGGAATTTATAAGCTGTTTGTTGCGTTCAGCTGCTAAGGGTTTTATGTAATCTTAAATCTATATAATAAGGGCACAATTACAATAAATACAATAAACATATATGATTATAAGAAATTGTGATAATTATAATAAAACGAGTATACAACACGCAGAAAATTAAATTTCATTTACAAACCGTAAGTAATGTAGTTTAAATGCCTATTTATATATAATATTTTGGCTCTGTTGACGCGTATCAATGATGTTTAGTTTTTTTTTGTATATTATTAATGTAGTAAATATAACAGCAAACATCTGGAGTCATAACTACTGGAGTTTTTCCGGAAATATGGAAGAAGGCATCAATTACCCCAATATATAAAAATAGACTCGATAACCACCCAGAAAATTATAGACCGATTGTTTTGCTTACCGTTATATCAAAAAAGTAGCCAAGGCAGTTCGGCAGATAACATCTATAGCATCATAAGGTGTATTACATTATTACGCACTCACACACACAAACACAACAACACACAAACCACACCCCAAACACTGACCCAATTTAATTTAGGAATTGGAAATATTATATATAACAAGATTAATGTGACGATTGCTGCTCGTTTTTATGTATGTAAATATTATTTAACTACTGATAAATTATAACCATTGTGATTATTTACTCATCCCTGAAAAAACGTAATTTTGTTTAGTTTTAAATTATATATTTAAAAATATCCCCAATAAATAGTTGTGAACTTGCGATACGCAGTCCTGAGATACAAGCTTAGCTTCGTTCAAGACCAGCGCTTTATCAGTTGTATTAATAAGTGTAAATACTGGTAATAAATTTTAATATTATTATTATTTTTGTGAAAGGTTTTATTCTCAGCTTTTAGGCTGGTAATAACTGCGTTTACGGGTCCAAGCCAAGTATATGCAGTATGAATTGTGTTTTTATTCGTCTTCTATTTGCATGAACTTTCTTACGATTCTACAAGAATTTAAAATTGGTGAGTATAGCGCGATTGTAGAAGAGTTTGTGCGTCGCATTTTCCAGAACAGTATCCGGTGCGTAGTTGTAGTAAGGAATGTTTGTATTCTGAATGAGTTTATATTTTACTGCTAGTTTTTAGTGAATTATATTTGCAACCTGGTTATGTCTGTGAGTGTAATCGGTTTGTGTAAATGTTGTGCAAGCTCCTGTGATGTGCTGAATGGTTTCTGATTGTGTGGGACATTTACGGCATTTATCGTTAGTGACTGTAGGATCTTTAATTATATATTTTTTGTATTTTTAATATGGATTATTTAGTCTTGTATCGCGATTATAAATCCTTCTGTTTCTGGAAATAAATTACCTATTTTAAACCACATATTTGACGCAAGAGTGAGAATGTTACAGATCATGTGGCTGTCGACCATGGAGAACCATCTTCTTCCAGTCTCCAATTTTCTTTTTCTGCGGTTCGTCACTGTGAGAGTGGTTTGTATCTTTTTGTTCATTTAAATTAAGTAATATGTAATTGATGTCATTCGTAACTACAGCCTTATGAATGTTACTCGTATAAGATTTTGTGTAAAAAAATGTTTTCAGGTCATTGATTTGCAACTTGTCATTGGGCCCGCGTGGTGACTATGGCCCATCGCCATCATATTGGGGGTAGGCCTGTGCCCCAACAGTGGAGACGTAAATTGGATATTGAGAGAATGTGATGAGAAATGTGATAAACTATTTTTTTTTTAATTTTGACTTAGGCCATATTCAATTAGTTTTTCGTAATAAAAAAAAAGAGAGAATTAACTTGCGATTAAAACTCCTCGATCTTGTTCAATTGTTCACTATTGAATACTTTATGGTTTCGTTAATATTTAACTTTCATTGTGACCTATTCTTTTAAAGCATAGGCATAAGCATAAGTATTTTTGTGTATCAGTGCTATTATATAATACATCCCATAGTAATAATCGTTATAACAATTGAATAAGATTAACTATTTCTTTTATTACTCCGAGGTTTCTAAAAAAATCTCTAATCTGTGAACATGTTTTAAATCTTCCTGACCATTACAGCAGATTTGATATATCACAAATCCATGCATGAGAACACCAGTTATTGCCAAAACCATATAAACAATTAATAATTCAATGAAGAAGGTTGGCCATTAACTCCGTTTCGGGAACCCAATATTAACAAAATCAAATTTTACAGCAAACATACCTCTTTAACTTAAACACACTATTCCATTACGTTTACATATTACTCACTTAATATACCTGCACTAAATACAGAATCTTTTTCCAATTTTTTGCTGCTGATTATCTTGCTAACATTAATACTATTTATTACTTCTTCTCCCCTCCTACTAAATTAGCTCTTTATTCGGGCTATACAGGAGATTCTACTATTAAATATCAATATATAATTATTAACTGTCTGTTGCTAGAGTACAATGCAGTGCAAAACTCAAGTACAACTTCTTTACAAACTAAAGTATTTCCAATCCGCGGAACAATGTTCCAGCAGAAGAAGATACTTTTCGGTTTTGAAGAATTAAACTTTTACAGAGACTCATCCCGGTGTTGTGTTTGAAACAAGGTTGCTTTGAGAGTTTATTCGTATAAACCTCTTGTTTTTTTTTATCTTTTATACGCACTGTTATTTTTCTTTTCGAGTTAAATTGACACTTATTAAACAAGGAGCTGTTGAAGTCTGATTGCTTAATTAATTGTAAAGGTAATGTACATATAGTCTAATAGATTAAACCTTTCTGTCATATTCATTTTATTGATTCAAATAGATCATCGTTTTTATTAAGATATTTTTAATTCAATCGAAACTAAGTTAAGAAAAATCCTTCTTATTTGTTGACTACGCTTATTAGCTAGCTATTTTAATTTTCCTGAGCAATAACTTGATAAACTTGCGATCTCTCTAAACATTTGCATACGATTTATATTTGGGTCTCCTATACTCTTCTTCCCTCATCTTTGCCCCACTCGTAAAAGTAGTATATTATTATATATTATATTTTATTCTTTAAATGTAATAACTACGAAATAATATTTTATTGTTGTTACAGATGTGTGAAAATTAATATTATAATGACTTCTTTTATGAGTACACTGTATTCTTATGGAAGCAAGTGTCGACTTATATCAAAAAGACAGCCATGAGTTGACCCACGTTATCAATCAAATAAAGGCCGTTGTACATAGACTTCGGCTAAAGCAATGTTACGTTAGAAATTATTTAAAAGTCATGAATATAATCTATAAATACATAATGTATGTAACATAAATTTAACCTCATAAAAGTATTTAATAATCCATTTACATTAGTGCGTAAATTTCTGTTTATGATAGAAAATTGAGAAAAATTATCAATGAACAGAAAGTTAAATACTTTTTTTCTCTAGATAAGTTTTTTTGAGTTACATATCATTTTAATTGTTCCGTAATGTGAATGATAGCTCGTACTTGTTATGTAAATGTTAATCATATTGGTACTTTACGTAATTATAGCTCTATTTAATTACTTTAAAAAAAAACAAAAAAGACTATTCGATAGATGTGCTAATCATTTACTCGCAAAAACTTACATAATAGGGGGACCGGAAAGTAATGTCGTTTCTGCGCATGCCAATACTTGATTGTCATTTGTCAGCTCATTGTTTTGTTCAGAGGCGTACCAAAGACATTGTGAGGTTATAGTGATTTCTTTACTTATAGACAATTGAATTACAATTTTTTTTTGTAATTTTGGGTAAAATGGCCAGCCAAATACCAGAAGAGGTACACATCCGGCATTGCATGCTCTTTGAGTTTCGCAAGGGAAATAACGCAACAGTTGCTACCAAAAACATTTGCGATGTTTATCCAAATGCACTGGACATTCGTAAATGCCAAAGGTGGTTTTCCAAGTTCAAATCGGGTAATTTTGATCTTTCCGACTCGTATCGATCAGGAAGACCATCAGCGTTAGACAACGACGTGTTAAGGGCGGAAGTGGAAGCAAATCCGTGTCAGACGATCGAGGAATTGTCAAACAGTCTCAACAAACCTTGGTCGACCATCCAAGAACATTTGAAGCAGATTGGAAAAGTAAGCAGAGCAGGTGTTTGGGTCCCGCATAATCTGTCCGAACAGAATAAGGCTAACCGATCAATCACATGCAACTTATTGCTTCAACGACACAACACAGAAGCGTTTTTTGATCGCTTGATCACAGAAGATGAGAAATGGGTCCTGTATGATAACCCAAAACGCAAAAGGCAGTGGCTGTCTCCAAATGAAATCCCTCGGAGTACTGCTAAGCCAGGTTTACACCCCAAAAAAGCGCTTTTGTGTGTTTGGTGGAGTATTCGCGGCATTGTTCATTTTGAATTACTGAAACCTGGAGAAACTGTTACTGCAGACCTCTACAGCGAACAATTGCAGCGAGTCAATCAATCTTTAATTGAAAAGTGGCCAGCGATTGTCAACCGAAAAGGCGTCATTCTCCAACATGACAATGCAAGACCGCACTGCGCAAGGCGAACTCTAGAAAAAATTAATGAATTGGGGTGGGAGGTGCTGCCTCATCCACCATATTCGCCCGATGTTGCACCATCGGATTTCCACTTATTCCGAGCGCTGCAACACTTTTTAAGTGGCAAAACATTTGCAAATTTGGATGATATCCAAAATGCCATCTCTAGATATTTTGCCGAAAAACCAATTAATTTTTATCGATCAGGGATTGAAAATTTACTCACTAGATGGCAAAAGGTTATTGACAATGATGGGGAATACATCATTGATTAAAAATAAAGACTCGTTAAAAATGTATGTTTGTATTTAGCGTAAGAAAACGACATTACTTTCCGGTCCCCCTAATATTTATTGGTATTTCTTGTTGCTTTTTTGTTTTACAAAGATTATATTAAATAAAAGACAACAAAACAATATTTTCATTCTCGTACTTGGCGCAGATTCTCGCTTTTAACGATTATAGAAATTCTTTGAAAATTGATTTATATAGAAATATCTATTAATACCTTCCCAATATTTTAATGTCAACATTATGTCCATTTGATATCATAAAGTTGTCTGTTTTCTCCATGTTTAGGTTGTACTCATATAATTTGAAAATTGGGGTATGGACTTAAAAGATGTAATACATTATTTACACTTGTCAAAAACATATTAAACAACACTTTTCACGTTTATCCCGTGAACGGTTACATAATATTATCAAATACAATGGCTGCGATTCCTAATAGGAAACAACAACGCTACCTTCAATACCCATATTTCGTAAGCATGTTACTCATTAATATCCGACCGTAAATTACCAAGCGGCCCTTGCCCATCCAATCCTTACAAGAACGACCTTCTTTGTATTTAATTATGAAACCATACAGAAAATAAGTTTTTATTCGAAAGCAATATACATTAAGTAATAAAAATTAATATACCTATCATTTCATGTGACTAAATAAATTTCTTTGTATTAAGTATTTCTATGTACTGTAACAGACAGAACACAACGAAACCTCATTTTATTTGAAGAAGGTTAAATAAAAAATAATTTGGACTAGCAGGAGTAATAAGCTAAGGTAATATATATATCTTTAAAGCCTAACAAGTTCCCGATGAAGAGTCGAGTTTACAATCAAAACGAAAACGGACTCGGAACTGGTGCAACCGTTTTGGAGGTACGGTTGGCAAAATCTCAGATACATGCATTATATTTATGATAAGACAAAACCACTTACTTCCGACTTTTGAACTTACGAGCCTTTTCCAAATCTCAATGCTTTTAACCTCATGTTGTGATAAGAATAACAGCATATTGTCTAATAGGACTCAAACTATTTCTTGCTCAAGCGAGTCGTTAATGTAAGTTTACGATATGACACCTTGGGGCACTGGCTTCTGTAAAGGTTTTACGACCTTACACTATATTGCACTCGGTGGAATTCTTTTACTTCCACAATCATAAATCATAAGATATAAGAACTTTAACCCCCACATAATTTAGCGGACGATTAAGCTTGCTTATCCAAAATATTCACATGTATAAATGCAATGAAGATAATAGCAGAGTGTCTTATCTATCTTACCATAAATTGCTAGGTCTCGGTTACCCGCTGTGCTGTAGCTAGTAAAATTACTAAGATTACGAGACAACATCTTATCTTTAAAAGCGATGATCACAATGTGTCTTCTTGCCTGCTTACTTCGTCAATCAAAAATTTTAATGAACATACGTTAATGAAAGCTTTCGTCATTCGGTTTCCAGCTATAGCTTTACTAAAAAAAATTATGGGGTTATTTTTAATATACTATCATTTAATTAAATAAAAGCATAAATACACATAATTCCAAAACTGAAGTAGTTTCTATCTTTTAGGCAATCTTTTTCAATTTTTCTCATTCCGTTGTTATTGCATTAATGAACTTATGTAAAAGGTATATATTTATGTTAAGTAGAGTATTTTATAATAGAGTGTTGTCCATACGAGCCCAAAAGTCACAGCTTTTTAAAGTGATGTTGTGAATAAGAAATTATTAAACATAATTTATATTGTGGTTAAGGTAACTAGGAAGAGGAAAAGAGAAATAAAACTTACTATGTCTTTTATTGTATTAGAGTTTCTGCTTGTCATATAGACACCATCAGTGATGTTTTATCAATTATAACTTTTCCATAAATCTACATACGTTTTTCTTTAAATAATATTAAAGAATATTATTTTACAAATAAATATATATACAAATTCGTCTTTTATTGTTCAAATATTATAGATTATATTAAAAGAATATTTCGTACTTATAAGTACAGTACATTTTCAACGGTATTAAACAGGAATACTTTGCTATTTGCAGCACTACAAAGAACTGAATAAAAGTTAACAAAAAGTTTCAGAAGAACTTTCTATTATAGTCGTATTGCTTTTATTATGTACCTTTCAGTCGTTTCTAGGAATAATATTAGTCTAAACTACGATAAAAAAAATATGTCGTAAGTATGTGAGATTTTGAAAGCATTTATTTTATGTTTAATATGATGAGGTAATAAATAATGTTTGCTTACCCTCGCAAACCACTTTACCTTTGTAAACATACTGTCGTTGAAGACGTTCATGTACTTGAACGAGAACACCGACGCCGACAAGTTATTCAACTTCTTTGCTATTCATTTTATAAATAGGACGTCGTGTCATAAATGTTTGTAAAGCAAGTATGGAAACTGTCTGTGCGACTAAACGGAAGGAGGAAAAAGATTTATTACATGTATATGTGTGTGACTCCGATTAAATAAGCTCCACGGACAGTGGTATTCTATAAAATTCATTGATTTCCCGGAACAATCTCGAAACTAGGAAAATTATTAATCTTCCCAGTGATAAACTATATGCGTTCTGGAATAAAACTGATGCAGATTCTTTATTGCAGCGTACATCTAGGTAGGATCAATCAAAGCGCCTGTTTCTACCACCAAACAAAAGTGCGTTGTAGCTACTGAAATAACTAGAGTAAGGCGATATGGTGCTTAGTAAGTATATCATCCTAACTAATGCCTCACTATTATGGACAAGAGTATAAAATCATGATCCTGTAAATGTTCTGCCTATACCATTGCTTTGATAACAACAAGATAGCAGCTTAACATAATTAATTATCTTTCCCAGCGGACATGACAGATGCATTATATTCTAATGAACTTTCGCGCCCTATGATATGATCATACCATATTGAAAGGCTTATACAGCTTAGGGATGAGCTTAAGGAACTTAGTCAACAAAATTTCTCAAATACCCGATCTCCTCCCAATACCCGACCATCACGTTTATATATATAACATAGCACACATACAGCATAGCATCGAGACATGGAGCTATATTTGTCGATATATGTATTGATATAAAGATGAGAGATATTAAACTGAAGATAAATAAATTCGCGATGAAAATATTGAAAGCTTTTTTCCTCATAATCTCCTCACGAACAATGTGGCACGAAATTTTCAAATTTCTTTCATTTTTAACTTCACTTTGTACTTACTTGTTCGTAGGTAATTGGAATAATCCATATTTTCAACTTATATTCCTCGTAAATCATACTTTTGTATTAATTATTAAATAATTATATGTAATTTTTACTGTTAACATTTCCGGTTTGTGCATAACAGTTTATGTACTTATTTATTGTGACGATGTTCTTTTATCTGACAGCAGCAAGTTATTTACTCCACTTTAACTACCCGTACCGATAATAACTATTTTGTATATCTATATATAATATATGTGTATAAATACTTAAATTAGATAAAATTTGTTGTTTGCGATATTTCATATGACCGTTTCTAACTTGAATCTTGAATGACAGCAGGATAAGCTCATATTAGGTTGGGGAAAATGTGTTTTCGCATTATAGTATGTATGAACTTGTAATAAAATTTCTTTGGCTATACTATTTGTTTCCAGCTGGTTTTAGTATCATTGAAAGTTTAAATTTTAAAGAACAATTCCAATTATTAGGAAAATGTGTGATTTTCATTTGTTTTTCGTACTGTCAAGATGAGTGAATCTAATGAAGAGATTCGATACATTTAAAAATTTTACTACAAAAAAGGTGAAAATGCAAAGTAAGCCGCGAAAAAAATTTGCGATGTTTATGGAGCTAGTGCAGTGTCTGTGACAGTAGCACAAATTTGGTTTAAGCGTTTTCAATCCGAAAATTTTGATATCAAAGATGCACGTCGCTCTGGTCGCTTATTACAGATAAAAAGGATGCCATTTTTGAAACAATGGAGCAAGATCGGCATATCAGTAGTTACGACATAGCTGAAGAACTGGGAATTGACCACAAAACAGTTTTGGCTCATTTGATGAAAACTGAGTACACAAAAAAGCTCGATATTTGGGTACCTCACGAGCTCACTGAAAGAAACCTAATAATGAACCGTGTACTCGTTTGTGATTCTTTATTAAGACGTAATCAAATTGAACCATTTTTGAAGAAGCTGATAACTGGCGATGAAAACTGGATCACGTACGACAAGAACGTACGAAAAAGGTCGTGGTCAAAAGCCGGTCAGGCTTCACAGACTGTGGCAAAACCCGAGTTAACTCGCAACAAGGTGATGCTGTATGTGTGGTGGGATCGGAAGGGCATTATTCATTATGAGCTGTTACCA
The DNA here is from genome assembly GCA_033220335.2 of Troides aeacus. Taxonomy (NCBI): domain Eukaryota; kingdom Metazoa; phylum Arthropoda; class Insecta; order Lepidoptera; family Papilionidae; genus Troides; species Troides aeacus. The sequence goes on along the minus strand of CM067272.1, from coordinate 9,283,589 downwards.
CCAGGCAGGACAGTCGATTCTGAACTTTACTGCGAACAACTGATGAGATTAGAGCAAGAAGTTGGGAGAGAGCGGCCGGAATTAATCAACAGAAGGGGTGTGGTTTTTCATCATGATAACGCTAGACCTCACACATCTTCAGCCACTCAGCAAAAATGAAGAATGTTTGGCTGGGAGGTGTTAATGCATCCGCCGTATAGTCCTGACCTTGCACCTCCAGACTTCCACCGGTTTCGGTCTCTTCAGAATTCTTTAGGCAGTGTCAGGTTAACATCACGAGAGGACTGCCAAAGTCACTTGTCGCGGTATTTTGATCAGAAGTTCCAAAATTTATATAGCAATGGGATCATGTCCCTACCTACAAGATGGCAAAAAGTTACCATCGAAATGGTACCTACATACTTTAGTTAAATATAAATAAACTATATTAAAATATGTTTTGAATTTGCTTAAAAAATGCGAAGAAACTTTTTCTCCGACCTAATAATAGGAGATAATGGAATTTTCAATTGAAATATACGTGAGATAAAGCACAAGCTAATTTCGTACTCATTATAAATTTATCAGACGCTAACTTCGTAAAACGGTTTTTTATACACTTGGTGCCGCCTTGGTTAACTTTTAAAACGAAGGACCTAAGTTCATCACCGGAGCCATATAATAAGTACAATTTTAAAAGTGAATTTTTTCAAAACAGATTTTACATACATACATACATATATATCACGCCTCGTTCCCAGTGGGGTAGGCAGAGACCACCTCTCTCCACCTGCTACGGTCCTGGCACACCTCTCTCGCTAAACAGATTTTAGCCAGGTATAAACGTTGCTATTCATATTATCTGTATTCATACTTATAAGAGTCAGTGAATTCTAGTCGGACATTCATCACCATCTATGACCTCATGCGTTAGTCCGTCAGAACGTACAGTGCTTCTTCCACCAGTTATTCTCTTTACCTCTGCAACTGGTTTTATTGTATTCGTCGCTCAGTTGCCACTTTATCTACAATTTAAAATATTGAAACGAAAATGACTTGCATATTACACTATTTTACATAACAATTACCGGTTCTCTTTTAACTAAGATCTCTGGAAGTTATTAAAGAATAAGTCATAAATGGAGGGTACATAAATCATTTCTATTACAATGAAACAATTATACTTAGCGTATAATTTTCAATTTATACAAGTAACCTTCAACTTGTTAGTAATGAGCTGTTTCATATCTGCTTATGTGATACAGGGTGGGCCAAAATACTACACTAATAGAACTACAATAATAATACGTATTTGAATGAATGCATCTGTATGAAAATGTGCATTGATTTCAAATCAATGGTTATTTATAATAATCTGGAAAAAAAAACTATCCCTTAACAGTAATATCGTTAAAAATGTGTGCCGTGCCATCTCGTCGCTGACATTCTCTTAATCTGACCATAGATTTTCAAAAACCCGTTGACACCGAGACCTGGGCATATTAAGTTTTCTTCCATTTCTCGACCAACATTGTCTCTAATACTATTATTTTCGGAGAATGTAAAATTCTTTAATGTTTTCAAAATTTAATCCTTTTCTTTTAATTTTCGCACCAGTTGTATATAAAAGGCAGATTTGTCTCAGATTACAATGTTTAACTCGAAATCATACCAGGTGTGGCCAAAACTGAAACTATTTTGTTAGCAAAATCGATGTAGTATATGCATTGATTTATATTAAACACTACATTTATTAAAGGTTTAACAAATATGGCACTAATTTTGTTATTCGTAACGCAATTTACAAAGAATGAAGACGCTCATGAAAGTGGAGGAAGCGAGAGAAGTGTGCCAGCATCGTAACAAGTGGAGATGGGTGGTCTCTGCCTACCCCACTGGAAACGAGGCGTGATATATATGTATGTATGCAATTTACATAGCAGATCGATTACAAAACTTTGTGCTTCGTGGAAAACTTTGTGACCCACCTGTAAAAGTAAGTTAGATTGTATACAAACAGAATTGTGCTTAAATTACCTTTGACAGAGCCTCTAATCCTTACATTGTATCGCATTTCTGTTTGCGGAATGATTATTACTAGCTAATGGATTGATTAAGTTTTCTTTTGTATCATAAAATATAAAAGAAAACACAAAAGTAAATAATAATGTACACTACATAAATAAATTTCATTTATTTTTAAAATTAGCTTTTTTATTATGTTCGTGTGTCATAAAAAACGTTTTTAGGTACATCTTATATATTAATTACCTACGGCAGAAATAAGTAATTGAACGTAATAAATTTTTAGGGCAAAGGTAATTATAACAAGTTCTCACTTTCTGTTAATTTCTTAAATAGTAATTAATAATGATTAAGTACCAAACAAAGAACAATATCCAGACATCAATTCGTTTCGATTAAATCTTTGTCGTTTTTTTATTGAAATAAACGTTTTGCCGGAAACTTCGGCATATATAGCACTTCGGCATAAGAAAACCAATTACACTCGGACTCGATAGCACTGGTATATCAATTAGGCCTGACAGTGCGACTAAACTCTTATATAGGTATTATATTCTTGCCAATAATAGTAGCTTTCGGAGGAAAATAATTAATCGCTTCCTATATAAATTTTAACATCCTGTACCCACGGTCAAGCATGAAGAATATTTGTAATAATTTACGTTATGCCAACTAGACAGCAAAGCAAATAACTTGGTAGCCTTGATGATGTAATCTACGCTACACACAGCTCCGCTACTTATAAAACATCAGCAATTAATATAAATGAATATTTTATTTTGGGCCACAAAGATATAATTCTACTTATTTGGAAATTTGGTGAGCGCCTGTTTCTGCTATCAATGACTCTGAAACAATGAGGATAGCATGGCTTTATAACTCCTATCACTAGGCACAGCTGAGTCTAGCGTATTCATTGTAACTAGTACCACACTGTTATAAGTACCACTTACTAGTGACAAAATCATTAAATGAGTAAACGCATTACATATGAAACATTCAACATATTGGATAGTTCAAAAGATAATTTAACATAACAGATGGCGGAAATCTTATTTAACAAATGCAAGAATGTATTTAAACGTAGCTCTATTTTGCAAATTTTCACTCCATTTCTACTCCCAGATTAACGCACGGGTTTGAAGTACTTTCAGACAAAGCAATTCAGCGCACGCCGTTAAAGCATTTGAAGCAAAACAATAAAGCTGTGGGCCGGATAAGAGATTCCACTGTGTACATTTGCAAATTTCATTGCTAACATTCGAATTATATTAAATACTCTTTTCTTTATTCTTATTAAAACAATTACGTAAATAAAAATATATTGTGTAAAAAAAACTATTCAATTAACCGTAGAGACGGGCGTAACATTTATCTGATGGTAAGTGATACGCCCTCTTATAACGCGGCGCTAGTTAGGTTGGTACATACAGCACCACGTAGCGCTCGTCGCCTGAGACATAAAATGTAGTGTCACGTTGCCACTGTAATTATACTAGCTTTTTTTTATTGTGATATTTGCGCCGTAATTTTATTGACAACTATTGCGGCTTCATCGGACGCAGGCTTCGCGGATCTGGTATCCGCGAGCTAAAATTATACTAGCTATAACGCCCTATAAACCGGAACAAAGTTACGTTGGCACGACACTGTTTGGCGACAGAAATCGGCGCGGCGATGATGCCTACCTAAACGGTCTCCGACAATAGAGACCTACCAGCAGTGAGTGCGAAAATATGGAAAACATTATTTAATATCATCACATTACATCATCAGCAGATATACGTCCACAGCTGGACATAAGTCTCCCCTAAAGATCTAAACGTTTGTAAGGGTTCATAGGTGGGGATTTGGGCCGTTCCCAACCACGCTGCTCCAATGCGAGTTGGTCGGAGCCGGACCCTCATGTGTTGATTAGCAGGTTGCACCACGGGCAGGTGTGGTTGGCTTGGGTCCCGTGAATTGTTGAACCCTTACACCTCATATTTTACTATGACATTATGATAATTAATAAAAGCAAGCAAACGTGTTTGTATTTTATTACAAGTATTTTTTTGATCGAGAGGTAACATAAAAGAACAACGCACAGCACAATAAAATTATATAAGCTATTACATAGCCGCTCCTAATAAAAACCGCTTCCCTTTTGAAATAAATATATTTAAAATAAAACTGTGCATTCTCTAAGATACTTTGCTAAACAATTTATCAAACCCCATAAAAAAAAAAGAAAAGATATCTGTAAAAAAATCCTGATCAAATTTTACTACTAACATGTTTTGTATATTATATTAATATTAGCTATTCCTTGCCCGCTTTGTTGGCTGTAATATAAAATGAGACATGAAATTTGCCTGAAATATTCCTTGTCATTACACTAGCTACAACGTCTTTCAATCCGAAACACAGTAATGCTTGTACAGTATTGTTTGACGGCATAAATAGCAGCTGCGGTGGTACCTATCTAGTCGATCTCAGGCAATATACACCTACCCACCAGTATACACTCAACACATTATTCAGTACAGTGGATGGTGAAGCAGTAGACAATACAGCAGAGAACGTAGATTGACGTAGATTTCATGCTGTTATTCGGTGAGATAAACGATTTTGCAGAAACTGGGAATATTGCTGTGTTCAGTAAAATCGCAGGGAATCGAAGCGTGAACCCAGCGATAGTGCACCGTGTGCCCCTTCAATGCCCACACTCGATTACAATCTGTCATTCGAAACTAGATTTTCGCCCCGGAGCCCCGACCCGTAAGCTTCTTTGGGAGCGACAGTTCAATCTCTCGCTAGAATCAATCTTCTAACAACTTGTGTTTTCCCATTTCAAATGTTAAGTTATTTTCGTGCTATTTTCTTTACTTTTTCAAGAAACAGTCACATCTCAGTTTCCAAGCGTGGTCGTTCGCTAAGGTCGACGATAACGGAGCTCGAACTTCCAATAAAGCAACATTGCGAAGGAAAGCGAAATGTTTTAACTCCACTTAAACATCTGATTAAACCGAACTCGGACAAGGAATTTCTACTCCAAGACTAGCCTTTTTTATAGAATAGATTTTTTTATTGTACGAACTCTCGAATACACTCATATAATGCTTAGTATAATAAAAACATTGAATGAAGTTATAAAAATACCGTGCGATAAAGTCTAAATTGACATAGAATTTTTCACGCTAGATATATAAATAATTTTTTGGATTTTTGTGTATCGGTTTGCAAAATAATATTAAGAGATTTTCGAGGAAGGATCGAGTTGGAAATTCCATCGACCGTTAAAGTAACACTCTCGCAGCCGGCGAATAAAAAGCCAGCCTGAATCCTTACAGAAACCGTACCAAATAAATATAAATCAGATTCTTTTCATTTAAATACCCAACGAAAACCCTTTTCCTACGGAAAATTCCTATACAATATAAACAAATGTTAAAGCGAATAAAAATAACAATACCATTTTTAATATATGTTTCAAACCTGGGATTCAGTTTATTTTAGAAGGTATGAATTATACCGTTATTTTTACATACCATCTCAATTAAAGAGCATAAATAGTAAACAAATAATAACTAAAAGCAATTCAAGACAAACAGTAGGCAACGCGTGTTAACTTTTCATCCCACAATAGTTCTCTGTTGGATTTCGACAAGGGCTGCTGTGGGAAATTGACAATTTTATGTGAATCCTCTCGCATGATATACAGGCTCGTAGCTTTGGAGTTATACATGTAAATAATATTTTAGGCTATTTGTATACAATGAACTAGGATGTATTCATAGTTCATTGTATACAAATTTTTCTTCATCATCATCAACTGGTAACCGTGTATTGCTGAACAGAGGACTCCCATTAAAAAACTCCACACCGTTCGGTGGTTCGCTTCCCGCATCCCGGATATCACTTCCCTGTCATCATTACCAAAACAAGAGAACAACACAAAACTTTTTAAATATGTTAGTGGTCTCCTTGAAAGATATTTGATTTTTAAATATACGGTACAATTGCCGGAGCTAAATGTTGTATAAAATATGTCTGAATTCTACTGAAGTGCTTTCAGAAACATTTTATCGCACTTCGCGTCATTTCACACGAGTCGCATTAAGCTCTTAAATGCACAACTCCATGTCCCTTTATGAGCACATTAACATTTGAAAAAAATCATATTTTTTCTTTAATTTATAATACAAAATATTAAACTCAATGAGTTATATTTAGTTGAGTTACTGTAAACAGCATAAACCTAATCGTAATGTAGCAGTATAATAATTTCTTTTCGTCATTACAATTTTTGAATCTCGGCATGTACTGATGACTTTAATATTTAAGTTATGTACATTTGTGTACTTTAGCAACAAAAGCGAAATACAAACGGTTATGCCTCTAGTGCGTGGGCAAGTGCAACAAAAAAATTAGGAGTGCAAAAGCATTTGAATAATATACAAAGAGCCTTTGCGCTGAAGATAATTAAAGCGTACAGAACCGTTTCCTTCAACTCGGCCTTGGTCCTGTCTGAATACTACCTCTCGATCTTAGAATCAGAGAAGCAGCTGCACTCTATGAAACTAAGAGAGGAGTGCCCCGGGCAGAATTAAAGGACAGGAAGTTGAAACGATTCGCTGCATTTTGCGAAAATCCACATCCGGCTGAACAAATGAGTCTGGAGTTTCAAAGACTGGAAAACAAAGTTCAGCTTGATAATCATAATATGCAAACGATCCGTATTTTCACGGATGGCAGTAAAATTAACAGCAGTATTGGAGCAGCGCTATCCGTGTGGACTAACGATGTTGAAACTAAAACCGTCAAATTGAAACTGTCACCGTATTGCACAGTTTACCAAGCAGAACTTCTGGCCATCAGTGAAGCTACTAAAATAGTATTAACAAGCAAAGAACAGAGCTTCGGAATATATAGTGACTCGCGATCAGCACTGGAATCGGTTGTAAACAACGAATCAACGCATCTTTTAGCTATACAGTCGCGAACAAATATTAAAGCTAGTAAACTCCAAAACAAGGAGATTTCTCTGTTCTGGGTTAAAGCTCACGCAGGTTTAACAGGTAACGAAAGAGCTGATTATCTTGCTAAAGAGGCAGCGCAAAATTAAAAACTAAGCCAAAATACGACTTGTGCCCGATTTCATTCGTCAAACGTCAAATCCGTATAGACACGTTGCACGAATGGAACCGGCGCTATAAAGAAAGTAAAACAGCCAGTGTCACCAAGCGCTTTCTTCTGGATGCCATTGAGGCATATGGACCCATGAAGCAAATGGAAATGGACAAATTGCTCACGCAGGTGCTCACGTGTCATGGTGGATTTTCGGAGTAAATCGCATCGCGATTGTTGAGTGCCCGGTGTTCGGAAGAAAGCGAGCTGACTTAGAAATATGATAGAGTTAAACACAAAAATAGATGTAAGAAAATTGAGTTATCTAATTAGCAATAAGGAAATTAGGAACATGTTTCTAGAATACTGTAAATACGTTGCACAGAGAACTGTAAATAGAAATAAGTGATTTTAAATAAGCATGTAAATTCATTAAAGCACTAATTATGTATGTAGACAAAAATTCTGACCCGAGTCAGAAGATATTAGTATAAATAAATAAAAAAAAAATACAAACGGTGAAGAAAAAAATTGTGGGGAAACCTGCACATGAATTAGAATTTATTCTAAGGTGTGTGAAGTCACCAATCCGCATTGGGCCCGGTTGGTGACTATGGCCCATCGACCTCATATTGAGAGTAGTCCTGTGCCCCAACAGTAGAGAAGTAAATTGGCTGTTGAACAAAAATATTACAATTTTCGATGGCAGTTAGTCCTGCAATATAAATAATAGAAAAAGTTTAAACATGTCAGTTTATTTCTTATATCAATTAAATTAATGGGAGAACATTATGAAACAGAAAGATATAAAAATAACTGGTTTCGAGTAAACATGCCATCAAGCAAAAAATACACCTTATTGGGTTTTTTGAACTCCTTCGACTAGCTACTATAACTGTATTAAAAATCAGCTGCCAAAACAGTATTGCTGTTTTTCGTTTTATTCTACATTTATGTCCAATAAGGCGACTCGTTTTTCCTGCTACTGCAGACTACGCAGCATCTGCTCTTATCTATCTCCGGGATGATAATGACAAAATGATTAACTAATTTAAAAGAAAAAACAATATTAATCACTTTCTAATTGCATTTAATCTTAAAGGATTGTAGTATTTAAAACGATAATAATAAATAATATTTATTACAATATAAAGTACTCCGCAACGTCAACTACAAACCTATGATAGTGTTAATTGCTGTGTCCCAGTTGTCAATATATGCCAGAGTATTTCCGGCGTCCACATTTAACCATCATCGGCCTCATCGTCACTAAACATCATAAGAAATTGGAAAAATTGTGTGTGGATTAAAAAAAAATACCATGTCCTATAATAACAGAATAAGAGGCGCTTAAAACTCCAGAAAAGTATACGTTGCACATAAAGCAAAAGTTCTTCGACGACTCTTGTACTGAAACATCTTTGATTATTATCTGATGATATATTATGCTGGTGGTCATTTGTCTCACTGACAGCTCATGTATAAATAATCTTAGGTATTATTGCATTAAATATTTATTTCAAAGAATCCTCGTTAGGAAATCGCATTACCTTTTACGAATGTTACAAGCGGCTTAAGCAACGGCTTCAAGATCGTGAGAACTGTTAATGATTTATCCATGTTACGGGGCTTTCATTCTATACAAAGCTTGAAAAATTAAAGCTTTATCTTTAAATACCATTTTAATTCATTTTTGTAAATAGGGGCACAAGATTTCTTTCTCGACAAAGTTATTAAATTTATAGTAAACATTAGGCAAGTCGTCTAATTAAGATAACCAAACAACAGGTGAAAACACTCCAACCGCAACTACATAAAGAAACATCTCGAAGAAAAAATCATCAGTTATTCCTGTGACATATACCAACGGTCTGTGTTCATTGGCCAACATGCCAAGCGCGCCTAGAATATGTAACTGGGAAGACTTATAGACAGCAATGGACATCAATAAGTATTTTTTTTATTCTACGAAACGACGAGACCAACCGGGCGGTCACCTAATGGTAAGTGATACACCTGCTCATAACAACGTGGAGCTAGTTAGGATGATGTACACTGCACCGCATTGCCCTCGTTGTCTCAGACATAAGACGTTAAGTCTCGTTACTCAAGTAATTTTACTAGTTACAACGCCCTTCAAATGGAAACAGAGTAGTTTTTGCACACTACTGATTGATAGCAGAGATAGGCGCTGCGGTGGTATCTGTCTAGACTGTCTCCGGCAACTATCAATAAAATTTTATATATCTGGTCTATAATTCTATTTTATGATTATGTTATCTTTATAATCATTATTATCAGATTTAATTTATAATTACATATTTATCATCATTATTCCTATATCTTCTAATTTATTGTTTAATTAAAAGTGGAACAAGGATTACTTATTGCATTTGTCATTACAGGACATCAAAATTGATAACCAAAATAAAAATGCACGATGTAATAAAATTGGTATTATTAATATAGTGAAGTATATTTTAATTTAACTATAACCATAATTAACTTAACTAGGCTGGACACATGCCTACTCCATAGATCTCTACTCCAATCGGTTCTGAGCTGTCGGCCATTGTCAACACATCAAATTTTTCCAATTATGTTAATAATGATAATTGAGGCTATTGAACATTTACCTTTTATCACTGCACTGCCGGTCTACTGGTCTCGGTCAGATACCGTCGGTGATTGAATTTCGACAGTGTCTAATATATTTTCTTTAGAACAAAAAACTTAAATTATTTAGCTTACTAAAAATTATCCCATGTTGCTTGTTATATAGTAAAGTTGCCAGATTACCTCACAACAGGAAATCTTATGTGGTTCTATAAGCATTTGAAAAAATAAATTTACTTTAGTAAAAAACTTGCATGCAATCATTATTTAAATTATTACATTTAATATTTGTTATTAAATTAGAGCAATAATGTAATAAATATAAATCATGTGTTTTATCAGTTCTTCATGATAAATATGTTATTAATAACGACTCCATATCAGGTCTTAGATATACATACAATTAAGCGAATTGTGTGCAAAGCAATAAATTCAATTATTAATTTTGAATAGCAAATATTATTAATAAGAATATGCGAACATAGTATTTAAGATTTATAGCTTTAAACTCTCTACGTGATCTTCAATGAGACCTCGGTGTGACCCCATTCTGACTGACCTCCTCCGTTAGGTCGTTGCAAACGTTCCTCGAGGGTGCTCACGGTACCACGGCGTGGGGCACTGTGTCGCTTTGCACGCTGCTACAAGCTCACAGAGGATTTTAATAACTTTCAACTTGTCCTCTTCCATATTTAGATCTAAGTTTATACAAACCTTGTAGCCACATTATTTATTAACATTGTATTGTACTGTTAACTAAATGTACTCAGCCACTTTAAGGCAAAAAGTCACATTTAGAACAGTTGTTACGAATACTGATTAATTCTTCACAGATCGCCCTTACTTTAGACCACTTATATAAATACCTTGGCAAAGCGTATTTTAAATAATTAAAGTAAAACTATGTTATAGTACAAAATAGTCTGTTGTTGGTGTAATAAAACTATCATCTTGCCCCGAAAACGGTGAACGCTACATGTTGCTAAAACTATGTAATAATATAAATTTTGAGATCGTGATGCAGAATACATTATCTATAAAATGTAACCTTATTTTATTCTGTAAACACCTGGTTTTAAGTTATGATAATTTTGAATCAAACAACTTTTTTTATTAAATTTAATGACAAATCGTACATAAAATTTATATAGTAGATAATTTGCCTCTACAGCTACTACTCTAGTCAGAAAACCTTTCAAAAGCTTCTGAGAACAAATATACTACAGTGATATCCAGGTATTTGGACTACTCAGAAATGTAACAAGTATAATATTCACATATCAACCAGATAATATGCAATTAATTAAACGTTACACACATTTTCTTATCTTACGATTACACTGAGTAATTTCAATCTCGACATATTTTCTTTTCCAGTTACCCTTATAAAAGGCGATAGCAAAATAATAAAATAAAGACACTATCTTATGTAAATAAATCTGTTTGTTATATAAGTTGTTTTTCTCGATTCTAATGATCGTGACAACCTCTATCTATTATTCTTGTCCATAACATGTTACGCCATTACATCCAATTTAGGTCTGGTAACTATTATGGTCAACTAAGGGATTAATAAAAATATTATTAATGAAAAATCTATTTAATTATTAATAATAGAAGAAGGATTCCCAATCACAATATTGGTTCGGTGTACTTTACAATGCTGAATAAAATCCGTAGTAATTTTGTGGAACGTTGTTTTTTGCACATTTATTGTTCACTTGCTACTAACACAATCTGACTGTGTTTCTTTAATTTAACCTATGGATATCAATTTCCATACTTTTGTGTTTCATTTCAGTATTATGTTTCATATAATGGGAAAAAAAAATGCTTTCAAAAGTCGAGGAAGAGTGTCCGTTAAGCGTTTGTTTTATAATTAAAAACATGCCACATATCCTTTATTCTACTTGTTTGTATTATTCTTAGTTGTTATTTTTTCATTTCAGCGGATGAGTTTAAAATACATTCGTGAAGTGAAAATGTTACGTACATTAAGGTTGGTATTCAAATATATGGCATCCAGATAATGCTACTATGCTGTTGCCGGAGAAAATCCAGCCACAACCATCGCTAAAAGCATGCATCAACTATGAGTCCAACATACATATAGCTACTGGTGTTCACTACATGTGGACAAGTACAGTTTGGCCTTAATGTGTAAGCAGCCACGGCTATGGCACACTATAAACAGTCCGATGATAATCCTGTAGCGTGACATGTGTATGTGGAAGAGCTTTTTCTTGGGATGTTTAACACCAGACCGCCGTCGTGCGCCCATTTACACAGCATATCAAAATCACTGTCTTGATGTCTTTTTCTTTTGTAATTAAGGTTTTGTAATATAGTTTACATGCATATTCTATATTATAATGCTCAAGAAGAGCATATTGTAACATGTTGTGAAAGAACTGCTGCTAAGCGTAATATCTACTATATAATAGGATAGGCAATTGTTGTATATACAAAATATGTATTATACAATAGTCATAATAAATGATTGCTTTAAAATTTCGTAGCGAATTCACTTACCTGTAAAATGTTTAAACATGTTTTATTATTTATCATAGTATGTAATGATATAATGATTATTGTAACATGATGTAATTACTATATTAATATTTATTAAATATTAATATATTACTCTTTGTGGGACTTGCCATAAGTCATCACTGGCAACAGGCACGAATTAAAGACCTTTGTCCTTAGACACTGTGGTAGTTGAGACGAAAATATGCTGCGTAGCGTCCCGAACACTGCCCAGCCGAGTTGGAGTCGTCGATTGACCTCATTCTGGAAATTGGACTTACCAAGCTAAACTATTTGTCCGAGATAATTTGCCAAAATATTCGACAAAAACTTCCAATACAGGACCTGCAATCATAACTGGCGTGGGTACAATATGGGTAATTGACATAATTTTTGTTATCTCCAAATTGATATTAAGGCCCACGCACTGAGGTACTCTCTCCGCTCGTTCTGTATTAAGATGTTCAAGACTTCATGTAGAATTAGGAAACAATAACATCTATTTTTTTTTATATTATCACGCCTTTTTCCCAATAGGGGTAGGCAGAGGTGAATAAACACCCACTTTTCGCCAGATGTGTCGGTCAGATTAGGTCCCATGTAACAGGGGGCGAGCCTGTTGCCACTTTTACTGGGACCACCACACACACACAAAGATGATATCAGTGGGCGAGTTTCCTCATGATATTTTCCTTCACCGTTTGTATCTCGCTGTTATAACTTAAGTTCACAAATGTACATAACTTAAATATTAAGTCATTGGTACACGCCGAGATTCGAACCCGCGACCTTCGGAATGAAAGCCGCACGCTCTAATCATTAGGCCAGCGAGACTTCTAACATCTATTTATACTATATATTTTTCTTTTTCATTAATACTATTTAAATGTTAAAAACGGATTTTTGTTTACACTTATTTCTCACCAAAGTTTTTACCGTTTGTTAAAATATTTATAAATAGTGGCACATGTATACAAACAATCCAGTTATAGGTGAGGTGAACTGGATTGTTTTTTTTTTTATCAAAGTATTTACTATATTTTTTTTAATGACAAGACTTGTCACGTTGACAAGTTTCCATTGTTTAATTTAATTTACTATTGCACAACTACTATTATATATTACTGTAATGTGGAAAGGCTATATTTCTTTTTAAAAAAAGGTATTTTTTTGTTGTTATAAATATTTCAACAAAACCGGTGTTTATATATTTATTCCCTAATCTATATATATATTATATATTAATTATTTTTTATATGTATATTGAGAGTGTAAAACGATCACTCTAAATAATTATAGATAATTGTTACTTGTTATCTTTTCAACTAGAGTAGTTCTTAATTGATAACGTTTATTGCATTATAGCATCACTTATAAAGGCGTAAATAATTTTTAATTTATGTGCATACAGGTAGGTCATTTGGATAATGTTATCTCAGTTAAGAGATATTTTATAAATATCACATTTAAAAAAAGTATACAAGTAATTTCGAATTCTATGTCCATAATTCTAGTTTTCTTTTGTAAACAAAAGTACGATTTATAGTAAGTAAAGAAAGGATATATAAGAATATAAGAAGTAAAACCATTGTAATTACTTCAACATCACACGTAAATCCTCATATAATTATGTTGTGTAATAAATAACGATCAACGAATAAATACAAAATGTACGCTAAATTAACACATCAATGATGTCAGTAACTCAACATCTAAAAACCTTATTCGAAACACAAAATATCCAATTCGACCAAAGTGAGTAATATGCGCTAAAACACTGGTACAAGTAATCGTTACATTCAGTTAAAAATACAAAGAAATGGAAATAGCAACACATGTTACATGGGACGTAATCTGACCACATCTGACGAAAAGTGGGTGTTTATTCGCCTCTGCCTACTCCTACTGGGAAAAAAAGGCGTGATAATATAATACATAACACGTTAAGATATTAACTTAATTTAAAAAATCTGTTAACATTCGATTTCATTAAACAAAAAAAAACTTTAACAATTTAAGATGTAGTAAGACGTACTAATGTCCATCATAATGGCAATGAATTCAAAACCGGTTTCGACACAATTCTCATAGCGATGTACAGGATGACCCATGAATTATTCCACTTTTATAATCAATTAAGAGGCCACTCGCAAGCGATACATTACCTTTTAAAATATCTGTAAAGTTTTCTATTGACAATATAAAATAAACAGTTGTACATACCTCACCGCTAACCACTTTTAGCGATATCATTACCAATTACATTAATCAGAACCATCAGTTGTCATCAGCATAGTAACTAATTGGTGAGTTAAAAACTTAGGAGCAACCGGTTAGACAAATATTATATAAACAAACACGGCAGCCTTCGAGCACCTGTCTTTGCCCCTGCGAGAGCAAGCATACTGAAAGCATTTCCCCCACGCAAAACGTATAAGGAGAAGCGAGTTATCTCTGCAGAATGTGTGATAAGGCTATGAGATTTTTTCCAATCATAGTTACAGCATTTTGATAGTGATATTAGTAGTAAATAAATGCAGCAAGGATGCTGCTATACATCTATAAAAATTCATCCGTGGTTAACCACAGAGTTTAAACTCTGTATCTTAATAATCTAATTTCGATTAGCGCAGAAGATCCATGGTCACCCCATCGCCCAGTCCTTACTAATTTCTTTTCATAGGATTGTCAAGTTTAATCTAAAATATGCTAAGGTCAATAAAATAATATCATCCATCCAATCAGCCGGAAGACGTCCACTGCTGGACGAAAGCCTCTCCCAAAGATTTCCACTCAGACCAGTCCTCAATAAAATAATATGTTGTTGTTTAAATATAAAATCATCAAAAAGTGCATAACCCGTCCAACGATAGAATAGAAGAGTTTTTGAAAACCTAACTTTCAGATATCAGAGTCGTCAACGACAAGATGGCTATCAACGCAATTTTATTTTGAAAAACAGAAACTATTTTATATTCTTTAATTTGAATATCCTCCAATACGTTGTGTATATATAATAATATATAGTTACTTTTTAATGGTAACTACAAAAGTGCAAAATGATATCTCACCCTGTATAAATGATATAGTAATCTGACGCAGTGACTTAGACAATGATAATTACTCGATGTACTAGGAAAATGCGATGTAAATACATGCATAACGATTTCTAAAGTTGATTGATACAGTTGTTTCCACTAGGAAAATGATAAAATGGTTGTTGTTGACTCTGGTAGTGATAGGAAAAGGAGTGGCTAAAGAGTCACGGTTAGTGAATATAGAACAAGGTCCCGTTCGAGGATATAAGGAGTCCGGCGATGATATATTTGTATTTTACAGTATTCCCTACGCCACTGCTCCTACTGGAGAACATAAATACAAGGTAAAGTACAATAACATTATTGTTAAATAGTACAACGTAAACGATAACAATATACGACTTCTTTTCTTCTATACCCAAAATAAACAATTAATGTGCTTGGTACACGTTTAAAAACGAATATAATAGTATTAAAATGGATCTTACATTGTTATCTTATTTTGTTATCAAGTATTTCAGGTTACTAAAATTTATTTGTATTCTTTAATTATATTACTTATCTGATTGATTAATAGTTAGGTATTATTTCCATATAATAACATAGTTTTTAGTTTTTAACAAGTATTTTTAAGACTACCTTTTATGTCAACCACAATGTTAATTTATAAACAATAATCACATTGTTGATGTTAATTTGCGAACATTATTTCAGGCACCTCTTCCTCCATCAAATTGGTCAAAACCATTTGAAGCCATTAATAGAAACATAACATGTCCCCAAATGAACTTCCCCGGATTAACACTTCCAAACATTTTGGAATTAGACGACTGTTTGATCGCAAACATATACGTACCTGATACAAAACGAGATAAATTGCCAGTTTTAGTTCAAGTTCACGGAGGTGCATATGTCTTGGGTCGTAGCGATGTCTTTACACTAAAAAATTTAATAAGAGAGGCACATATTATAGTAGTTAATTTTAATTATCGCCTTGGTCCACATGGTTTTCTCTGTCTAGGTACACCGGATGTGCCTGGTAACGCCGGAATGAAAGATCAAGTTGCTTTACTGCGTTGGGTTAAGAAAAATATTGTTAGTTTTGGTGGAAATCCCGACGATGTAACATTATCCGGTTATAGCGCAGGTTCCTCTTCAGTTGACCTACTTATACTTTCGCCGATGACTCGCGGTTTATTTAATAAAGTAATACCTGAAAGCGGTGCCAGTCTTTCGGCTTTTAGTGTACAGTTTGATCCAATTAAAAATGCTAAGAATTACGCAAAGAGATTAAACTTTACAAGAGATGACATCCATGCACTAGAAAACTTTTATAAAACAGTTCCACGAGATGTTCTGCACTCAATAAACGTAATCAACGAAAAAGATTCTACTTTTTTATTCGCACCATGTGTTGAGCGTGATTTGGGTGAAGAAAGATTTTTGGACGATTCACCAATAAATATTCTAAAGAACGGTCGACAACAAAAGTTACCTATGTTGTTTGGTTTTACTGAAATGGAGGGTCTGTTTAGAATGCCACAATTTGATGTCTGGCAAAACGATATGAATAATAACTTTTCCGATTTTCTACCAGCTGATCTCCGTTTTGAAAACGAAGAAAAAAAAGAGGAGATTGCACAAAAAATCAAAACATTCTTCTTTGGAAAACTTCCAGTTAATAATGAAACTATATTCAGATATATTGATTACTTTACGGATGTTTTTTTTTCTTATGCTACATTAAGATCGATTCAGCTCCAAGTAGAATCAGGAAACAATAACATCTACTTATATGAATATAGATTTGTGGATGAATCTGCACCAGTGATACCCCATACAATAATACGCGGTGCGGAACACTGTGCACAAACATTTGCATTAGTGGATGGTGCATCATTAGAAAATCTTAATGAAGAAAGTCTCTCAAAGGATTACAAAGACATGAAACAGTTGATACGGAAAATTTGGGCAAATTTTATTATTACAGGGTAAGCTATAGTCAACATAATATTTTTGTACAGTTATATTACATTAAGATGGATAAGATTTAAAACTAATCATAACATTTAAGTTGAAAAATTATTATACTTCTAAATAATTTATTTTTTATTATCTCGAGTAGTTTAGCTATATCTATTCTTAAGCCTGTATCTGGCTCAAATTCATACGTCAAGCCTTTATGTATAAGACACTCTGTCAGTAAATGAGGAGCCGTTTCCTCCACGGCCTCGTCACATTTGCACGAAGGGGCCTTCTGACACTTGAAGCTATTTAAGTATTGGGAGAATCCGCCGTGGCCAATAAATATCTGGGTTAACTGCCCAGTTGGCTAAACCTTCTTTATTAACTGATATGCCTCTGATGCGTTCGGGAAAAATAACATATTGATTGACGCGGTGCTGCCCTCGCTGTATCGGGCACTCCATCTCATAATCCAGGCATCTCGAAGATAACGTCTAACATATGATACTGGCACTGCTCATAATCTGGCTTCTTCCTACTGTTAAGGGCAGCAGCTCGGTTAATTCAGCAGTATACACATATGCGCTGTTTTGTTTGCTGCGTATTGTCATATCTTTTATACAAGCGCTTTTCAGCTTCGACGCTGTCCAGAAGTCGCCGAGTGCTCTGCGTATTCAATACAATAATGTGTTCAGGGCGCTGTTGGGACTGCCCCGCTTATGTAGCGCATCACAATTGTTCATACGCATTGACAGATTCCAGGCCAAGTTGCGCAAAATATCTGCTTCTAATGCGCAGGCTGTGGGACTGCACCAACAATATTATGCAGGTATTTGTGAGTAAACCGGACTCGCAAATACTCAAATATGTGAATGAATTGATGATTGGGCATTTACAAGTCAACTTGCAGGTGTCGTAAATACCCAAACAATAACTTGTATGTGCTACTAACATTAGTTTTTAAGAGATTTTGTACTAGACTAACTATTGAATCTATGATATCTGAATAAAGAATTATATTATTATTATTATATGCTGGAACGCCAGCTTTGACCCAGAATAATACACAAATCTTTGTTCTAGGCAAAAGTTTTCCGCAAATTCTCCCTAGCAACCACTGCAAGAGCGTGGAACGAGCCATGATTCGTAACTGTATCGAGCGCGTACTTCTGAGGACTATTTTGATTGCGTCACATTTGACCAGGAGTTCCATCTAACAGACTGTGCAGTACGCGGAAACACATAGATTTCCGATTTTGAATCTTAGCCTCGTCTTTCCATATGAAAAGTGGGGGTTCGACCTTCCCCTCAAACTCCCCACTGCTGTCGGTGTATATTTTCACCGTCTGCATGTTATGCTCATCCACAGATTTTTGGTCTAGCAAACATATAAGTTTAAGATTCATTGATGAAGCTGATTGAATCTCTGCAAAACCTACGACCATCTCTACTTCTGTATCGCTTAGTAGTGCCTCGAACAACCCTCTCTTAGTCTCATACTAGTCAAACCCCTTCTGAATTCTGGGATCTAGAGGTAGTATCCCATATAATAACAGAGCCAAATGTAGAGAGACGGAGCGGTACGATTTGCAGTTTCATCTCAAATCATATCTGTACGGTGATGTGTTGCTACAGAATCGGCAGATTCTTGCTTGCTGATACCCATGCCGCAGCCGCATATAGCACAATCGGCTTCACCGCAGCTACGTAGAATGATTCCAGTCTCACTCTTATTACAAGGCACCAGGCGCTGTCGAAGACTCCGTCTATATCCAATGACACTAAGGTTTACTAGTTTATAGAAGGCGTTCTCGGTGCTCTTCTGGAGTATGAATTCAAACTGGCAAGTACTAATCCTCGGTAGTATGTGCCATTTTTACCCCGCTACCATCATTGTCTCCAGGATCTACCCCAAGACTGGCAGTAGACCTATTGGTCTATAAGTATTGAAATTGGTATAACCGTTCTTGCCTGGATTTCTTAATACCACTGTTATGGCCTCCTTCGAAATGTTCGGAGAGTTTGCAACGGGCAAACATTTTTTTTAAAAGGGAAGTAAAGCGTACAGATCCTGAAATATGATCTTGGTGCACATGTCAGCCGTAAAACCATCAACTTCTGCGGCCTTCTTCAGGTTAAAAATGCCTATTGCGGTTTTAAGTTCCGAAAATCATGGATTTTACCATAAACCAACTCATTTGCTTTCTCTGCCATGCCTCTAATCCAGCTATGGTCTTGATCGTCAGTTACGACGAGATTCTCGGGCTAGAATATCTCGATCAATAAGTTTGCCGATACTATGGGGCTCAGATGTTTTCCGTCGTCTGTTTTTAGGGTCATATCTTCTTCTCTCGTGTCCGATGGTTGATAAACATGTATATTCCTTCCCATAATCCATTTTTGTTCTGTCTTCCATGAAACTCTTTCCAGCTCTATATACAGGCTTTTCTAGCGTGGCCTACATAATCTGCTTTCTTCTCCAGGTATTCTTTAACGACCTTGTCTCGCCAATGTGGTGCAGTGTTTCCGAGCTTTCTTGTAAAAGTAACTATTTTCTGTTTCATAACATGGAGCTTTTTGTTTCACCATTGAATTTTTACGGTATTGGACCTTATCTTCGTGGGCATACCCCTATTGCCCCGCATGCCTGTGTTATCGCCTTGGTATAAGTTTCCGCAAGTATTTCCAACTGGTCCTGGTGATTCACCTCGTTTATTGTCGCCACACTTATGTTGTCTTTGGTGAATTCCTCAGCAAGTCAGTCAGTCTAGTCAATCTTTTTTGTGTGATAAAGCCGACTTTTCCTCTCCACTCTGAAATCGACTAAGTCAAGCTGGAAGGTGTTATTGTCTAAGCTCGTTACCGATTTATCTACCTTCCAGTCGGCTATTTATCCAACAGGATTATCGGTGCACATCGATGTCTATGTGGCTCGTGAGCACCATATTACCTTCCACAATATCATATGTATGTGCATCGCCTGTGTTTAATATCTCGAGCCTAAACTCTTCCAGGTCTCCGAACATCTCACCGCCTCTGAAATCTTTTTTAGTGCTTCCCCACCAAGTAATCTTAGCATTACAATTGCCTCCTATAATAGTCTCGTATTACCGAATTCACAGCAGATGTTCTTTAGCCTGTCCAGGTATGAGCGTATGGTTTTTCCGGTTCGAATTAATAGGACACCACGGCAATTTCCCAACCACTGGTTCGGATATTAACAACAACAATGTTCTTGTTAATGAGTTTCGAATACTGGAAGACTTCAATTATTAAAGACAACGATTGCTGCTTCAATTGTCTTGTCTGCTGTATCACTGCTCTAAAAAATTCTCGCACTGCGGTTATTTTTCATTCACAGGTCCCCATTATAATCTCCTGAAGGCACCGAGAATGTCTTCGTCAGTACTATATGTTGTCAACCACTAGTATTTCAGCGTTTTTCAGTCCTTTCTTCATGTTACAAGACTTATTAAAGTAGTTCTTTGCATACAATAACCAATCTTTCACCTCTGCCCTCCTAGCGCCTGATTCTCTCTTTCTTCGCTGGGGCACCTGTGCCTTCTCAGCTATTTCCATTGTTGATATCTGTGTTGTATTCTCGGGTTCCAAAGAAAACCCATCATTCTGTTTTGATATATGCTGAGGTCCAACTCTAGCAGCTTCCAATTCCGCAACAAAGCGTCGAACAATATTACGCGTTAAAGCAGCTTCGAGAATTTGCTGGAACGGCCAAAGCAGTTTCCTTTCTTTACTGGTGTATGTCGATGAATACCCTAAAAAACCTGTTAAATAAAAATTTCTCGAGTTGTGAAAATATTAGGGTCAAATTCCACACGTACTTATAATACTTCAAATTTCTCCTAAAGTTCGGAAATTTACAATATATGTAGGAAAGCTACATCTTTGACTAATAACGTAAAGGTAAAATGTGAAAGCTTTTTGAAATAATTAAAATTTCCTCAAAATGTTTTATTTTATGTACTGCCAAAATTAGCTTTGGACGTTGTTTTTTTATTATTTATTTATCAGTTATTTCAGAAGTTATCGCGTTTGAATATACAATTTTAAATGATAATAAACCTCTCTCTATACTTAAATGAAAATAAACCTAAAATGTTACGATATCCAGCTTGCGATTTTTTATTCTTGATTTTCAGCACCAGCTTTACAGTAGAATGGCAGTCCCACTTTGAAGATCACTGATCAACAGACTTAATAGAATGATAGTCTAGTTTTAATAATTTTTTTAAACAAAAGCTGAACAAATTTTATGCACCAGTTACGTAGCGGTGTTATTATGCAGCAACTATTCCACAACTCACTATTGTTACTGTACCGAACTTTACGAGCGCAGTGTACTAAGGAGACGTGCGTTCAGAACTGCTGATCCATTAGAACTAAAAAATATATATATTGTAACGTTTTTATTTCGTCTATCGTTTTATTATATAAAAGCTTGCAAGTAACTAATAAAATGTTAGTTTATCAACACAATGAAATTTAATGGTCAAATTTTATTCTATCAAATAGTTTCTAAATGTTAATTTCAATACTCATAGTGCGTTATGTCGTTATGTTTCAGTAAACCCATACCGGAGGGAGCAGATCTTCCTTATTGGCCACCGGCTCAAGCTAACGGCGGACCGCACATGTCTTTAGACAAGGCGATAAAGCTACGGGGGCCGCTGTTACAGCAACGCTTCCTCTTTTGGAATGATATCTACGACAAATATTATTATACTCCCTCAGCACCAGCCGCTTAAATGCTCGAATAAAAAAATAGCTTAGAAGCCTATATTTTTTCTCCTAACATTTGTAAATTTGTAGTATCAGTTGTAATATTTTATCTTTGACTTAAAATACGCCAATAAGTCATTAACTTATTGGTGGAAGAAATAGACACTGCGTATTTACTACTGCGAAGATGAATAGGAATGCATGAAGTGTTTGTTGTATGCAGTATTCGCTGCTAAATGTTTTATTTATACGTCATAAATAAAATATATTCTTAGAGAACGGAGATTGCCGGGTTTTAATTACTATATCTAATCTTTAGTAAGCTCACATTTAAACAACATTTCCTCCATGTTCTATAGTTGATCGGCATTTGTTAGAAACATCTAGATATATTTTTTTTTAACAAGCAATTCAAGTAATGTACCAAATTATACAATTTCATCGAGTAGGAAAAATAGTTAAACGTAGCAAGAGATATAGGATTCTGTTTACATTTTTTGTAAATAATTTTGAGAATACGAACACTAGTTTCATAAATCAATCACGGTTTCATTTTTATAATTTAATCAATTACGCTCTGCTTTATTAAAATAAATAAAATTATATATTTTTTTTCTTTGTGTTTTATTTAGTTTTTTTAGTGTTGATTTTCTTTTAAATATTTTTACTTTTTTTGTTGTTACTGGCCACAAACAGAAAATCAGCGCTGTAGCTTTTAATTGCAGCATACAGCTGAGTTGGATGCCATTTCGGTGTGTAATTTAATATATGTTAAATTTTTATGTACCGAATAAAAGTTTTTCTTTCTTTCTCTCTTTTTGCTTTCAATTTTTTTTTTTATGTTATCACGCCTCTTTTCCCAGTAGGAGTAGGCAGAGGCAAATAAACACCCACTTTTCGCCGGATTGGTCAGATTAGGACCCATGTAACAGGGAGCGAGCCTGTTGCCACTTTATTGGGGCCACCACACACACACACAAAAATGATTTCAATGTGCGGGTTTCCTCACGATGTTTTTCTTCACCGTGTGTATCTTGCTGTTGTAACTAAAGTTCACAAATGTACATAACTTAAATTTTAAATCTATTAATTATTAAATCATCGGTACATGCCAAGATTCGAACCCGCGACCTTCGGAATGAAAGCCGCACGCTCTAACCATTAAGCCAGCGAGCTACTCAATTTATACAACAGTCAGTTTTAAGCCACATTTGAAATTGTAAAAAATCATAGTACGAAAATATTTTCGACGCAGATCCATTTTTTAAAGCGTCAAGAAAATTTAAATTAGCAAAACATTGTAGAAATAAATTCGAACAGTGGTATTTTTACTTTTAAATAATCGAAGTTTTTAAAATAATCACAAGTGGCCAGTGTCTTATACATAAAAACTTTTTTTCGCAAAACTTTGAGTGGTCTGGTACGCAATGTTAAAATAAATCTATGTAAGAATATAAACTTTATTAGAAAACAAGGAATGAATGAAAATGAATGCTTCGGTAGAAGAAGAATTATAAAATAACACTACGGAACTAAAATATAATATAAAAGTAAATAATTAGAACAAGAAATAGAAATAGAACAATGAAGGCCTTGAGTTATGTACGTCAGCAAAGATAATTTATACAAAAAAAATTACAAAGAAAGATGTCAACTATTAAAAATGTAGAAGGAGGTACTAAGATGTCAGTCATAATGGTTATGAATTCATAACTAGTGTCAACTCTATTCTTATTGTGGTGTACAGGATGACCCATAAATTTTTGCACTTTTATTATCAATTTAAAGTGGCTTCGTAGTTTGTAGCAGAAAGGCCACTTACGAACGATATGTTGCTTCCTGAAATATGTCTAAAGTTCTTCTGTAGAGAAACTAATATAAATAATTAATCAAACGTCGCTGCTAGCCACTCATAATTTTAGTATTACCAATTACATGATATTAAACAGAACCGTCAGTATCATTATGGTGCTAACTAAATGGTGAGTTAAAAACTTCGGTGCAACTTCGTCTAAATAATATACAAACAAACATAGCAGCCTTGGAGCAGGAGGAGCAAGTTCCTCTCCAAACAGATTCAGTATTGCGATTCGTTGCTCTCTCTCTACCCTGTGCGACTAAGCGGTGCCGTACCGATGATGCCACGGCGGTAAAGTCGCAGGGGATGACGAGAATCGTCATTACGTTTCTCTGCTCTACCTATCTTCAGTGGCTGTATAACAGTTGGCGGCGGAACTTAAGACCAGAAGCGTCGCAGAAAGTCGGGAGAGTTCTCTCTTGTGGCTCCCATGGCCTCTGGGTGACTTTTTCGAGTAGATCCATTGCTCGCGTGACGATAAGAGATAGAGAAATGTTCTGGCAGACCCTTAAAGAGATGGAAAGAAGGGGCTCTCTCTCCGAGCTGTACGGTGCAGCAGACGCTGGCGAGATCGCAAAGGTATACGAAAGCGTTCCCGTGGCTCCGCTGTAAAGCGACGACGGTGGAAAATCATGGGGTTTTAATAGGTGCAAGTCAGATATAACCTGTCGGCCCCCGGGAGTGTAGACGTACCTTAAAGTTTTTCCCCCACACAAAACAAAAAAAATGAGGGAGAGCGAATTATCTTTGCATAATATGTGATAAGGCTCGACAAGACTGTGGTGCACGTTCTGACTTCCTATCTGTTATTTGGGATAGATAACCTTAACTGTAAAATGAAGATTGGAAGAAGGATAGAAACGGAAGTCATTGCCTCTCTGATGAGTGGGGACAAAAGTCGCAAAATATTTGTGGGATACTGTAGGAGAGTCATCGGAAAAACAATAAAAATGAACAGTGTAAATAAAAACTAAAATAAATAATTGTAATAAATAATATACAAGTAAGTAGCAGTTAAAATAAAGTATAATAAACAAAAATTAAGAGTTAAAAGTAAAAACAAAAAAAAACTGGAAGAAGAAATAATGCATAATTAAGAAGTATAAAATGATGATACAGGGGTGATTAATTTTCAGGCACTCCCCCCCTCTTCCCAGAAATAAACACAAGAAGAAGACAGTCTTCACAAATTCACAGAAGAGTGACTTAAAGAAATGGAATGCAGGACAATAGAGAAGAGAAGTTTGAGAGAAGAGCAGAGTATAAAAGATGAGTAGAATGAAAGACGAAAATGTGGAAATTAGAAATAAGATAATCTTATGGTAATTGTACATTGTATATAAAAGCCCTGACCCAAAATAAGCAGAAAAACGAATTAAAAAAAATATATGATAAGGGTATAAGATTTTTTCCAATTATATAATAGTTACAGTATTTTAATGGCAGTAATAGTCGAAAATAAATCCAGTAAAGCGATGCTGCTAAACATCTATAAGAATTCATCTGTGGTTAAAAATTATTCCTTAACAAACTAATCTCGCATAGCCAGACGTTCCACCGTGATCCCGTCGCTCTAATACATTGTGTATATAATATATAGTTTCATTTATGGTAATTACAAAAGAGCAAAATTATGGCCATCCTGTATAATACAGGAAGTAATCCGATCACTGACTTAGACTGTGATAAATACTCGATGTATTAGGAAAACACAGTATAAATAGATGCATAACGATTTTAAATTTTGACTGATACAGTTGTGTCCATTTGGAAAATGAATGTATTGTTGTTGTTGACGCTGGTAGTGATAGGAAAAGGAGCGGCTAAAGAGTCGCGGTTAGTGAATATAGAACAAGGTCCTGTTCGAGGGTATAAGGAGTGCGGCGATAATATATTTGTATTTTACAGTATTCCCTACGCCACTGCTCCTACTGGAGAACATAAATATAAGGTAAAGTACAATAACGTTATTGTTTAATTAGTACAACGTTAACGTAAGCGGAGGTTTAAAAAAAAGCTATTTTTATTTAAGACTATTTAATTAAAATTAAATCACAATCTATTCTAAATAGGTCGATCCAGCTCTACGTTGGATATTACACTACGATATATTCTCTTGCCATACCGTACAACGTCAATGGTCTTGGTGTCCTGTTACTTGGCACGGCTCTACTGCTAAGGAGTTGCATCTAATGCAACTCCTTGTCAGTACCAGTATCAACAAGTCTACACCTGTGTGAATCGTAATTTATGTAACTCAAGCGGATTTTATGTAATACGGGTCCGTAACACCTCACCCCGAAGAACAGCGACTATGGACGACCTTAGTCATGAGCTGGGAGAGTATTCTTTGATGACTAAGGCTCTTCTGGTTAAACCCTATAATTATTAAATTTAGTCTTCTATTTTTCATATATAAGTTTCAAAGTAAATGTGCTTATAATTATGACAATAAGATAAAGCGGCCCCGTTGTATGGTATACAGTATAGTCCTTTGTTAGATGCAGTAGTTGCGACTGGAATTTTTTTGTATTCATATCATGTTTTATATTAATGAAGTTGAATTTGGCAGCTTCATCTCTAGTTTCATTATTTTCAGAGCGTGTTCTTTTAATCAGTTTTTTAATTAGCTATCGTGAACAACGATTTTTCTATGTAGCACTTCAGTGGTATAACGGTGATGTGATTGCCTTTATATATTATATTATATTTCATAAAGATTTCGCCCACAGGAAAGGCGCATTTTTGTTGCCTTCGGAAAAACGAGGCTGTATTTAACGTCGTCCATTATTTCATCTGCTGGCCTTTCTAATAGGATTTTTACAGGTTTACATAATACTTTTCTCTTTTGTGTAGTAACTAGTCCATGAGTGAAATCATCAGGCATTGTATTTTGGCGTGTACAAGAATTTCGTCATGCGGCCTAATATTTTGTTTTATTTTGGTAGTGAAAGTTAAATGTTTTCGTTCAATATAAAATATGTCAGAATAATTTACATGTAGGTATTCTAAATTGGCTCACTCCGCAATATTTACGTGAACTCGGAAAAGAAGTGAAAGCGGTACGAAGTCCAGCCAAAACCTCTTTATTTCGATGTGACAAAATTTTAGTGCATTTGTCAGTGATTTTAAATATTTCGGTGTCTTCTGTTCATTCCATTGAAAAAATTATATCGTTGGAAGGGTAGTTAATAATTTCAGCCCAACCTCGATTATTATTAACTTTAGTTAAACAATCTGATATCAAACAATTGCAAATGATTTAGCTGTGGACCGGTAACCTTACTCATTTTGGTGACTTAGTGGGTATACCTACATTTCGATAGAAATTTGCGCAGTACAAGTAATAAGTAATTTGTTACGAAGGTGAATATTAGAACCTCAAATGTCAAATAAGTCACAGCCTAGTAATCAGTCGAAATAATTGTGAAATTTGTATATGTACAAAGTTTCGTTGTCTCTTTCGTCGAACTCTAAAGGACATGTGATGGCAATGGAGTGATAATTGCTACTAGTTACATGAACGTTAGTAACTTAAAAAGGATCATAGATAAAAAGGGATATGATAAAAATGTTTGCTTACTGCTTCAGGATTAATGAATGATTGATTAGCGCCTATATCTATTAGACATTTTAAAGGAGGATTACCCGAGTGTTTTTGTTTCTGTGTTGGAATTTTTTTTTTAATTTTCACATTTTGATAATGTAGGATTTCGATCTATTATACTTCCTGTACGATTAGAGTGTCCGTGTAGTTTTAGTCATAATTATTATAGTCAAGATATTAGCCGTAAGTATAGTAGTCTTGATTATAGTCGGAATAGTCATGTTCATAGTAAAAATCTGTATAATAATCGTAATTGTAATCTTTTTCGTTAAAATTAACCTCTCGTGTTTTAAAATAATTAGTCGGTATAATGTTACACAGGTTATCTCCAGTCATGTCCTGTCAATGGTAAAGGTTTCGATACAAACGGGGTAACGCCGCTCATAAAAGTAGGGCATGATTTATTATTATAGTTAGAACCCTGCGATTGTTATCATGGTCTGCTAGCAATTCTGAATATTTTATGGGTGTAATTTGGTGGTGAAGCACGCATAATTTGTTGAGTACGTGTGGGACCACGTGGTGGATACATTTGCAGTTAATTAAGTCTCCATGCTGGTGCTACATATAATGGTATAAGAGATAGCTTAGTTGGATTTAGGATATTAGTAACGTATGGTATTATTGGTCCTGGCATGTTAAAGGTTGAAGATTATGGAGTAAAAATATTTAAGGGTCGGTTATTGTTATGGGATATTTTTAACTATTCCTTCCGATTATGTCAGATTTCATTACAATGTTGAATATACAGAGTATTTAATTCTTCTTTTTTATTATTGTAAAATCTTACAAAGAGATATATAATATATAAGGCGGGCCTAATATCTGTTGGCATTCTCTACCAGCCAACCTTCGGTGAGGTGAGATGTTGTGGTTGTGAACGTAATAACTTAAACTATAGTAATGATATATATATATAAATATATATAATATATTACTCTAAGATGTCTACATTAGCTTAAGGAGGTGCAGAGTAATGCAGGCTGAATTGTAAATGAGTTCTCATAGAACCCAAAGGCGTGACTAGGAATAGAGATCTTATTCAGGATAGAAGATCGATGGTATCTATCGTGGGAAGAAAAGAGATTTTGGAATTTTTCTTTAAGATAAGAGGAGAGAACGGATTTCTCAATATAGAGAAGAAAACAAGAAAAATTCTAGAATCGCGCCTTTGTCGAATCTTGAGCCAGTTAAGTTGGAAACGATGTTTAGAGATATAGTCGTACTTACATAAATCAAAAAAGAATCCGAATTATTAGGTTCAGAGATAAGTCCGGATAACACATATTTGCATAATCAACGATCGGTAAAATGAGTAGACACTCATATTCGATCGAGACGATCATGCATAATCTTACACATAATCGGAAGACAAAGTTTCAGCCGAAACACCAAGCGTAAGGAGCAGGTCACTTTGTGACTGATTTCTACGACGTCCAATCGAATGTGCTATCTATGAGTAACCCTAAATTTTTCACAGTATTACTTAATGGTATAACTTAATCATTGTAATAAATAGATTCAATTTTGGCAGCATTAATCCTCGCCAGTATCTTTGCACTATCAATAATGGTTGTTTGGCATTTGGAGGGTTGACATGACAGAAACTCTGAAGTTTGATAACCTTTCTCTAATTTCCTTTAAATTTCTGTTGATTTGAGCAATCCGACATTAGGTTCTCAACATTAGTTTGTATATAGAGTTGCGACTCATCAGTACACAGGTGATACGAGCAGTCGCATTTAGAGTTGATTAAGTTTATAAAAATTGAAAACATAATAGGTATACTTTCCTGTATACGGCCTTTCGGTACACAAGTATTAACGTCTGCCAGGCTTAAGGAATTATCTCCAATTATGACAGATTGCTACCGCCCACGAAGATATGATGAAACACATTCCAAGGATGAAGTTGCAAAGTTATCAAAAGAAAGGATGCAAAGTAAAATATCGTGATCAACTGTGTTGAAAGCTTTAGAAAAGTCTATTAACACTATTATTGTGACTTTTGTCTCCTTCTTGTGCCTCAATTCGAATTCAAGTGCCTCTTCCATATTTATTGGACATATGCATCTAACCTTATATCTCAAATGATTTTTAAAACTTCGTAAATAAGCCTGAAGGGTTAGTTTTTTATATAAAAAGTGTTTCTTGTCAATATTCTTCCGTATAGTCTCGTGTAAGCTAACGTGTCATTCTCATACGAAATAAAATTTGTACACGTTCATAAAATTCTTGTGGTGTAGTACAACTCTGTGTCTGTAAGAACAAGTCAATATATAATATAATGCGGTTTCATCACGATGATCTGCGAAATTGTTTACGAGAACGTTCTTTATTTACACCCACATTTTCAGTATTCCATTCAAATTCACAAGCCTGGCTGCGAGGCCCGTTATCTTATTTAATATGCCGTTTAAAAGAGAATGATTTAAAATTTCGTTTCCGGAACCATTTCTGATATATTCCAAAAGTAATTGATCGCACAAGTTAATAAAACGCATGAGGAATTATGAGGGGCCGTCGAACTCGTACGACACTAAGAGCTTTATAAATTACGTCTATATCTGTTGAATGCGTCATTGTACGATTACCTAAACCTCTATTCTCGTCTTTCATAGTAAATCTTGAACGTCTGAAGCTATCTATTACTTTTTTCTCGCGGAAAGAAAATTTAATAGTTTAATTTGACCGTATAAAAATTTATAAAGCTAGGATAACTTAAGAAATTGGAAAAGGTAAGAATTCAAAGACACAAGCACTTACCACATAGCTTTTTCTTACCGAATCAAGTACTAGATTCGCCTCCTGGTCTAGTGCTGATAATTCGGCTAGTTAGGAACTGCTCGAAGTAAGAATCCTACCGACAGGGCCAATTACGTGGACTCCAGCCGGGTTGTTAAAAAAAAAAACTAATTTTATTTAAGACTATATAATTAAAATTAAATTATAATCGAAACTTATTCTAAATAAGTCAATCTAACTCGATGTTCGATATTACACTATGACATATTCCCTAACCATCCCGTGGGGCCCGGTGTCTCCAAGGAACTTGGTGTCTTTTTACTTAGCGTGAATGTAGACCCGTGTGAATCGAAATTAATGCAACTCAGCAACTTTTATATATTAGGGGTCCGTAACAAGTATACTTGTTACCAATTAAACAATAATAGTATTGTTTAATTGGTAAAAAGATAACGATAAAAATATACGACTTCTTATGTTTAATACACCAAAAATAAACAATTTATGTTGTTAATACACATTTCTAAAAATTAATATAACATTATTAAAATGGTCCTTTATTATTATACGAATTTTTTTGGTTAACAAAATAATTTCTTTTATATAATTAAATTAAAGACTTATTATATTATATACATGTGCTTGATTTTTATTGCATCAAGTAAATTTACACACAATATTTTTTTTTGTGTTTGAACTCAATATTAATTTTTAAACAATGTTTATATTGTTGATGTTAATATACAAACATTATTTCAGGCACCTCTTCCTCCACCAAAATGGTCAAAACCATTTGAAGCAGTTAATAAAAACATAACATGTCCCCAAAAGAACTTACCTGGATCAGCATCGGACAACTGTTTGATTGCAAACGTATACGTACCTGATACAAAACGAAATAAATTACCGGTTTTAGTTCAGATTCACGGAGGTGCATATGTCTTGGGTCGTGGCGATACCTTCAAACTTAAAAATTTAATAAGAGAGGCACAAATCATAGTAGTTAATTTTAATTATCGCCTAGGTCCACAAGGTTTCCTCTGTCTAGGTACACCGGACGCACCTGGTAACGCCGGAATGAAAGATCAAGTTGCTTTACTACGCTGGGTTAAGAAAAATATAGCTAGTTTTGGTGGAAATCCCGACGATGTAACTGTATCCGGTTACAGTGCAGGTGCTTCTTCAGTTGACCTACATATACTTTCACCGATGACACACGGTTTATTTAATAAAGTAATACCTGAAAGCGGTGCCAGTCTTTCGGCTTATAATATAGAGTTTGATCCAATTAAAAATGCTAAGAATTACGCAAAGAGGTTAAACTTTACCAGCGATGACATCCATGAACTAGAAAACTTTTATAAAACAGTTCCACAAGATGTTCTGTACTCCATAAGCCTAGTGAACGAAAAAGATTCTACATTTTTATTCGCACCATGTGTTGAGCGTGATTTAGGGGAAGAAAGATATCTGGACGATTCACCAATGAATATATTAAAGAACGGTCGACAACAAAAGTTACCTACGTTGTTTGGTTTTACTGAAATGGAGGGTCTATACAGAATGCCAAAATTTGATATCTGGCAAAACGATATGAATAATAACTTTTCCGATTTTCTACCAGCTGATATTCGATTTGAAAACGAAGAAAAAAAAGAGGAGATTGCACAAAAAATTAAAACATTCTTCTTTGGAAAAAATCCAGTTAATAATGAAACTATATTCAGATATATTGATTACTTTACGGATGTTTTTTTTTCTTATGCTACATTAAAATCGATTCAACTCCAAGTAGAATCAGGAAACGATAACATCTACTTATATGAATATAGATTTGTGGATGATTCTGCACCAGTGATACCCCATACAATAATACGCGGTGCGGATCACTGTGCACAAACATTTGCATTGGGGGATGGGGCAACATTAGAAAATCCTAATGAAGAAAGGCTCTCAAAGGATTACAAAAATGTGAAAAAGTTGATGCGGAAAATGTGGGCAAATTTCATTACTACAGGGTAAGCTATAATCAACACAATGATTTTATACAGCTTTATTACATTAAGATGGACAAGATTTAAAACTAATCAAAACATTTAAAATGAAAACATTATTATTACTGAAAAACAGTCGCTTTAAATAATTTTCTACGGCCTACACAAAAGTAAACACACATACGTAAATTTCTTGTTTAGTAATAAAAAAATATTAAAGCGCTTTTATTTCGCTATCGTTTTATTGTATAAATGCTTGCAGGTAACTAATAAAATGTTAGTTTATCAACACAATGAAATTTAGTGGTCAAATTTTATTCTATCAAATAGTTTCTAAATGTTAGTTTCAATACTCATAGTGGGTTGTCTTTATGTTTCAGTAAACCCATACCGGAGGGAACAACAGATCTTCCTTATTGGCCACCGGCTCAAGCTAACGGCGGACCGCACATGTCTATAGACAAGGCGTTAAAACTACGGGGGCCGCTGTTACAGCAACGCTTCTTCTTTTGGAATGATATCTACGACAAATATTATTATACTCCTTCACCACCGGCCGCTCAAATGCCCAAATAAAAAAATGGCTTATAAGGCCACATTTTTTTCTCTTCACATGTTATATTGTATCATTAACTTATTAATGGCAGAAATATACACTACATATTTAGTACCGGGAGAATACGGAATACATAAGGTGTGTTTTGTGCTCAGTATTCGCTGCTAAGAGTTTTATGTAAACTGTATTTATAATAAGAGTGAAATTACAATAAATTCAATAAATATTTATGGTTATGAGAAATTGTAATAATTATAATAAAAAGGGTATACTATACGCAGAAATTTCATTTTCATTAACAAACCATACGTAATATTGTTTAAACTCCCATTCATAAAATATTTCTCTCTCTATCGACGCATATTGAAGATGTTTAGTTTTTTTTTGTATATTATTAATGTGGTAAATATGGCAGACGATTTATAGTAATGGCAAGGGTCAATAGCAATGGCCCATGAACAGCCGAAACAATGAAATAATCACAGATGCGTAGCCGTCTCCAAGTTTAGATTTTTGTTAATATGAAATATAATTTCTTTCATAATTCGTGTAACTAATTGTATATTCTTAATGTATTAGCCGCTGTGCTACGACGGCGGTTTAGTAATACAAACGAATGAGTGTTGTACATCAGGAAAAGAATGAATTTCGTTACGTGTTACGGGCCATGACTTGCGGCAGCTAACCTTTATGAGCCACGGTCATATTATTACTCATCATCGTGTGAAATTAAAATCAATTGTTAACCTATTAGCAATACAATGAATGATATAAAATGAACATGCAAAAAAATTCAAATAATGTAACATATCATAGAACCTCAAAGAGTAAGAAAAATAAGTTAACTGCTTTTACTGTGACAAATTAAATTTTAGGCCCATTTTTCGAGATCTGGCTTAAAATGCTAAAGTAAAATATCATCAAAATTGTCGATTTTGTTAAGATTTTTTTAAATAATTTTGTTATATAAGGTTGTCAAATATCTCCCTTCCGCTTTTTTGCTCTTCATTCAATGCTTTATAAAAAGGGTTACAGTGATCGGATTTAGTTCAAATATGCGCCGTTTTGTTCGATAATCTGTTTCCATCTAGACGGCAACTTCATAATACCTCCCTCGTAGAAGCCCCCCTCCTTATTTGCGAAGAACTCGGACAGCCACTTTTCACAAGCCTCTTTTGAGTTCAACTTTACACCACCAAGGGCGTTCACCATGGACAGGAACAGGTGGTAATCACTTGGCGCTATGTCCGGGCTATATGGTGGATGCGATAAAACCTCCCATCCAAGCTCCCGTAGCTTCTGACGAGTCATCAACGAAGTGTGTGGTCTGGCGTTGTCCTGGTGGAACACTACACCCTTCCTGTTGGCCAATTCTGGACGCTTCTGGTCGATCGCCTGCTTCAAGCGGTCCAGTTGTTCGCAGTAGATGGTAGAATTAAGCGTCTGGCCATATCGGAGCAGCTCATAGTGGATGATTCCCTTCCAATCCCACCAAACACACAGCAAAACCTTCCTGGCCGTCAATCCCGGCTTGGCCACTGTTTGGGACGATTCACCGGCCTCCGACCACGACCGTTTTCGCTTGATATTGTCGTACGTGATCCATTTTTCGTCGCCAGTCACCATCCGCTTCAAGAATGGGTCGAGTTCGTTCCGTTTCAGCAGCATATCGCAGGCGTTGATTCGGTCCAGAAGGTTTTTTTGCGTCAAATCATGCGGCACCCAAACATCAAGCTTTTTTTTGTATCCAGCCTTCTGCAGATGGTTTAAAATGGTTTGGTGACTAACTCCCATCTCCTGGGCGATGTCACGAGATGCCACATGCCGGTCTAACTCGATGTAGTCCATGATTTGATCGGTATTTGTCGTCACAGGTCTTCCGCCGGCTGGCTTATCCATGGTGTCGTTTTCACCGGCTCTGAATCGTCGAAACCGTTCCTCCGCGGTTCGAAGTGATAGAGTACCATCCCCCAAAACACCATTAATCTCACGGAACGTTTCTCTAGCGGATTTGCCTTTAACGAAGGAAAACTTTAAAATAGCGCGAATTTCGGCGTTAGTGAACTCCATGTTTATACGTCTATAACTGTTGAACGCAATATCCAAACTAATTATGCATAGCGTCGTTTTGTAGGTTATGTCAAGACCTTTCAAATTATGTATAGTATTGCCAGATACGAGCTCTGTAGCGCTTTGTACATAGCCGCGAAATTCAAAAGACAAAAAGGCGGAAGGGAGATATTTGACAACCTAAAAACTTATTGTTACATTTGGAAAGTATTTTATCAATAATTAAATAGGGGGTTCACATTTGTAACAATCCTATAGAAAAGCAGTTCAAATTATGACCTTCAGAAGTTGAGAAAACGAACACTAGTTTCATAAATCAATTTATATTATTAGGGGGACCGGAAAGTAATGTCGTTTTCTTACGCTAAATACAAACACATACATTTTTAACGAGTCTTTATTTTTAATCAATGATGTATTCCCCATCATTGTCAATAACCTTTTGCCATCTAGTGAGTAAATTTTCAATCCCTGATCGATAAAAATTAATTGGTTTTTCGGCAAAATATCTAGAGATGGCATTTTGGATATCATCCAAATTTGCAAATGTTTTGCCACTTAAAAAGTGTTGCAGCGCTCGGAATAAGTGGAAATCCGATGGTGCAACATCGGGCGAATATGGTGGATGAGGCAGCACCTCCCACCCCAATTCATTAATTTTTTCTAGAGTTCGCCTTGCGCAGTGCGGTCTTGCATTGTCATGTTGGAGAATGACGCCTTTTCGGTTGACAATCGCTGGCCACTTTTCAATTAAAGATTGATTGACTCGCTGCAATTGTTCGCTGTAGAGGTCTGCAGTAACAGTTTCTCCAGGTTTCAGTAATTCAAAATGAACAATGCCGCGAATACTCCACCAAACACACAAAAGCGCTTTTTTGGGGTGTAAACCTGGCTTAGCAGTACTCCGAGGGATTTCATTTGGAGAGAGCCACTGCCTTTTGCGTTTTGGGTTATCATACAGGACCCATTTCTCATCTCCTGTTATCAAGCGATCAAAAAACGCTTCTGTGTTGTGTCGTTGAAGCAATAAGTTGCATGTGATTGATCGGTTAGCCTTATTCTGTTCGGACAGATTATGCGGGACCCAAACACCTGCTCTGCTTACTTTTCCAATCTGCTTCAAATGTTCTTGGATGGTCGACCAAGATTTGTTGAGACTGTTTGACAATTCCTCGATCGTCTGACACGGATTTGCTTCCACTTCCGCCCTTAACACGTCGTTGTCTAACGCTGATGGTCTTCCTGATCGATACGAGTCGGAAAGATCAAAATTACCCGATTTGAACTTGGAAAACCACCTTTGGCATTTACGAATGTCCAGTGCATTTGGATAAACATCGCAAATGTTTTTGGTAGCAACTGTTGCGTTATTTCCCTTGCGAAACTCAAAGAGCATGCAATGCCGGATGTGTACCTCTTCTGGTATTTGGCTGGCCATTTTACCCAAAATTACAAAAAAAAAATTGTAATTCAATTGTCTATAAGTAAATAAATCACTATAACCTCACAATGTCTTTGGTACGCCTCTGAACAAAACAATGAGCTGACAAATGACAATCAAGTATTGGCATGCGCAGAAACGACATTACTTTCCGGTCCCCCTATTATTTATTATGATATCAAGATATTATACTAACCATACTAGAGTACCCGCACTACAATGCTATAGTACCCTTATTAATACTGCCCGGCTCGTTTTAGTTATTTCTACAGTATAATGTCTTACTGTATTGTACCTAGAGGCAAGATTGCGAACATTCAGTCTATATTTATTAATATACTCTAACTCACTCTAGCTCCCGTTTCGAAATCTGTTTCATAGGACGAATATACTGTCAATTAAATCACAATATGTATCTAATGTAGTAATATTCTGTATATCCGTCAAAATATAAATTTGTACGCTAATTAAGATGATTTACAATGTAGATAGATTAGAAATCAAGATAAACATGTATCACGTTGTTGTCGTCTACACAAGTTTGATGGGACCTTTATGAATATGGGTATGAACATACCGATCCCACAAATATTCATTACTTTGCCCCATATGGCGTTGACGATTAATCGAATAACGACAATGTATGTAACAACACATTTATTCTCAACCAGTACGTTACTCAGAATGTAACGCACTTTTTTTATATTCTTGTTGTAGACAGGGCTGCAAGCTACAGCGGCTCTTACAGCTCATCTGACACTGGGCTCGTGGACTCGGATCCACGGCCTGAGTTTCTATAAACTAAAATGCGCTACGCGTGATGTAGCTATCTGGGGGATGATTGTATGTGTCTGGTTCTTGTAGTGCTTTATCTGGCGATTCTACTCGGTCGTCGAGGCCGGGCGCGGGCCCGTTCCCTGACTACCTTCGCCTGTATCGGAATTTCTGGGCGGTGAGGGCCGCCCACGATCGCGGGTGTACTTAGTGTACGCGGTGTGTGAGTAGCTGCGGCGCCGCGTTCTGAAGCGAGGGCGGCGTGATGATGATATTCGGAGCGTGTTGGTGGTGTCCGAAGTGTGTGTGGTGACGTCGGTGTTGTCGGTGACTGTGGGCGTGTGTGTGGTTTGCGGGACCCCTTGGGATGTCGGAATAAGCGCGTGCCGCGGTCTGCGCTTTTTCGTCCTGGGATTCGGAGGTAGCTCGTAGTTGGCCGCGCTGGCCACCAGAGGGTTGGGATGAGTTGCCGCCTTGGCAAAGTAGGTCGCGGAGCACTCTCTGAAGTGCTCCTTGATCGTTGGGAGTTTAAGGTCGCTGTGGATGTCCACATTGCGCTGGTACCATTCGGCACCAGTCGCGGTGCGGGTGAAACGGTTCTGGAGGGTCTGTAGAGGTTTGAGACGGTCTTCGGGCGAATGGGCGAAGACAACGCTTGCGTAAGACATTATAGGTCTTACGCATACCTTGTAAAGGTGAAGCTTGTGTCTGAGAGAGAGCTTACTCTTCTTACACAGCAGGGGGTATAGCTTGCCCAGTACTTGGGCCGCTTTCTTTCTCGCCTCACGGATGTGGGCGATGAAATTGAGTCTGGAGTCGAGCGTGACGCCGAGGTATTTGACCGATTTCTTCCATGGGATGGACTGGCCGAAGAGAGAGATTTGACCGAGTTCATGGCCGCGTTTTTTCGCCAACTTGACAAGCGTCGATGGCTTTCGGTGGGTGAAGTGAATGGCTTCACTTTTCTCCGGGTTTACGTCGATTCGCCACGTCCGGAACCACTCGCCTAGGCGGGTGGTCGCGTTCTGAAGGCGCATCGTTATAAGACCCGGATATCTGCCGGAGTGATAGAGAGCGGTGTCGTCCGCGAAAAGGGCCATCCTGACAAAGGGGTCTCTAGGTATGTCGCTCGTGTAGAGCGAGAAGAGTAGCGGGGAAAGGCAAGAGCCTTGGGGGACGCCGGCTTTAATCGGCCGGGGCGAGGAGAGAGCGTACTCGGCGCGAAAGCGGAATGAACGATTCGAGAGAAAGTCTCGAATGACGGTGACTAGACGGTCTGGCACTTTTTGAGTGTAAAGCTTGTATAACAAGCCTTCGTGCCAGACTTTGTCAAACGCCTTGGCGACATCGAATAGGACGGCGCAGGTGTCGATCGTAAATTTGTGCTCCAGACCGACCAGGATGTGCTCGGTCAGTCGGTGCACTTGGTGAACGCAAGAGTGGTTGCTCCTGAAACCGAACTGTTCGTCGGGGAGGAGGTTGTTCTCTGCGGTGTAATGGCTCAGACGCTCTAGGATGATGCGCTCGTACAGTTTGCCCAAGGTGTTCAGTAGGCTGATCGGACGGTAGCTGTTGGGTAGGTTTCTCGGCTTTCCGGGCTTCGGAATACCTATCACTACGGCCTCTTTCCAGGCGTCTGGAAAGGAGCAGTCGGCTAGCAGGGCGTTGAATATGGCCACTAGCAGACCGACGATCGGGGGCGGGAGACCTTTCACAACTCTATTGGAGATGTTGTCGGGTCCCGGGGCTGATCTGGTTTTCAGCCTCTTTATGATGTCAACGACCTCACCGGGGGAGACCGGTTTTAGTGGAGGACCCTCTGGTGGGAGAGTTGCCCTACGGCGCACCTCGTCCTCGACCAACTTAAGGTGATCGGGGTCCACTGGTGCGGTAGAGGGAGTGCATTGGCTCTCTAGACTGTCGGCGAGACAATCCGCTTTTTCGGCATCCTCCGACGCAAGGGAGGAACCATCGCTCATTACAAGGGGAGGCATGCGGGCCATGTTCTCCGCTTTGAGACTGCGAGCCAAACGCCAAAAGTTGGCGCTCGAAGGCTCTATGTCGCAAAGCAGGTTGTCCCATCTGTCGGATCTGAGATCGGATATGCGCTCTTTTACCTGCCTTTGAAGGCGGCGCAGTTTTATCCTGAGTTCCTCGGATCTGTATCGTGAGTAGAGTCTCATTGTGGCGTTTTTCGCTCTTATCAGCCGACGAATACCCGCCGGGAAGGACCCGAGCAGGTAGTCCGACTCGGGTACCGTTCTCGATGATTCCTCGACGGCTGCGGCGATGTGCTTTGTTAACGAGTCGATCGCTCGGTTTGCAGCGCCGAGCGAGTCGATCGTATCGGGGATTCCGTCTAGATGCTGGGGGTTCGCGGCCTTGAGTTTGACCTCGAGGCTGCGCCAGTTGACGATGGTTTTGGTCAGAGGGACCTCACCAGCGGGCCGGCCCAGCTTCATAAGAACCGGGCGGTGGTCGGATCTGAGATCGTCTATGGTCTCGATCGAGTGCAGCGGGATTGTGACATTGTTGAACAACGCAATGTCTAATGTAGATGGGTTATGAGACGCGACGGTAGGGTACCGCGTCGGGGTTTGCGGAGCTACAATGTTAAACTTGAGCTTATCCGCAAGATTGGAGAGGATTTTACCATTCCGGTTTGACTTGTTCGGGTCCCAGGTGCTATGCCTGCTGTTGAGATCGCCAGCGAGGATAACAGCCGGGCCTAGGTCGAGAAGGGTTCTTATGTCTGTTTCCCGCAATTCTTTTGTCGGGGACAGATAGACGGACGCTAGGACGATCGGTTGATGACCGGTGAGGGAGATTTTACACGCCGAGACTTCTATTTTGGCGAGGGTTGGACTAACAAGTGGTACGCAGTGCAAGGACCGCTTGAAATAAATGAGTGTGCCGCCTCCTGGGGCGGTCAGCCTGTCGTGGCGGATGATGTGGTATTTTGCGATTTTCGGGTCGCGGTGGAACGGTTTGAGAAACGTTTCCTGGATGAGCATGACGTCGACGTCATGGTTCCTGAGAAACAGGCTTATTTCCTCCTCTTGAGAGCGGATGCTGTCTGCGTTGAAGTACGCGACAGTCAGCGAGCGGGGTTTAACTCTTCCTAAGATCCGGTGTATTTCCATAACGGTTGAGTGAGATGGAACACCAAAGGTCTCGGACAGAATCCTGGGCTGTGGCTAAACGAAGGGTTCTTCGAGTGCAGCGAGAGTGTCGGCGTGCTCGATGCAGGCCCTCAACCTATCATGCGAGCTTTTCGCGGCTCGCAATTTTTCTCCTAAGAGAAGAATGTCTTTGATACTCACCTTTGATATGTAGGCGAGAATGTTCTGTAGCTCCGAAGGCGGAGCTGTTTGGCTGGGAGCAGCCTGTGGTTTCGGCGGCCCCGACAAAGGGGCGGCTTTTGGAGCCTCGGCGGCTTTTGGCTTAAAGAG
Organism: Troides aeacus; assembly: GCA_033220335.2. Taxonomy (NCBI): domain Eukaryota; kingdom Metazoa; phylum Arthropoda; class Insecta; order Lepidoptera; family Papilionidae; genus Troides; species Troides aeacus. The sequence goes on along the minus strand of CM067272.1, from coordinate 9,243,092 downwards.
CGGTTTGCTCCACGCCGACACCGCCGGCGGAACGGCCGGCTGTGCGGGCGGTGGCCTGGACGAGGCAGATGGCTGCGGTGCAGCCTTTGTGGGGGCGGTGGTGCGCCGTTGTGCGGCCCCGGGTTGCCTACGCGGGGCTTTGGTGCACCCGCGATAATTCGCGGGGTGTCCCTCGGTTTTGCAAAGGACGCAGCTCGGTGGGTTTGTTGCTTCCGTGGTGCGGGAGCATTCTTTCGTCCCGTGGTCCCCGGTGCATTTGACGCACCTCGGGCGGGCGAAGCAATTACGGGCTGAGTGCCCGTAAAGTTGGCATCGGTGGCATTGGCCAATGATGCCTTTTTTGTGCGGGACCTCAACGCTTACACTGGTGAGGTTGCACAGGCGGGTGATGCTGAAAATCTTTTTACCCTCCGGAGAGAGCTCGAGACTTGTCATTATCAGTGGGAGTGCGGCCTTTGTTCGCATGCTAGTCATGCGACGGGCTTCCAGCACTGGAAAATTTTGGTTTTTCAGGTCGTCGACGACCTCGGAGATGTCGATCTCCGTTGGGATTCCGCGTATGACAACGCGGAGGTGCTTCTCCTCGGGGAGAGCGAAGGTGTGGAAGCCGAGTCCGGCGTTCCGCAGGTGCCTGGTGGCAGCCCGGAAGTCGTCAACCGTTTGGAGGTTGATGCGGATGCCCTGCGCGGTGTTCTGCGCTTTGGGGCATGTGATTTTGTGGTCCGCGAACCACCTGGAAACATCGTTCCACTTGGACTTGTCCTGGAGGACAATCGGGGGAGGCGGCTTCGGGCCGCGTTTCTCGGGCGGGGCCGAGGTGTTGGGAGGGTGCGCAAGAGGCGCAACCTTTTTTGCCGGCGTGCTGGTCGGCGAGGAGCGGTCCGAGTTTGACTCGGAGGGCCGCTTAGAAGCGCGTTTGCGCTTCTTGACGTAGAGGGTGAAGCCCTCTTCGTCGGTGGTCTTGGAGAGTGGACGGTCCACCTCCATATCGCTGCCGCTAGCGGAGCCCTCCGAGTCGGATTCGGAGGAGGCGGGCAGCTCGGGCTTGGAAGGCCCCGCCATGGGGGCCCTCGCCTTGTTGTGCGCTCGAGACGCGGGGGTCGGGTCCGGAGAGGCCGGGCTGTCCGTGTCAAAGCGCGCGGGAAGGGCAGAGGCCGAATTGGAGAATTGTTCCCAGACTTCTGGGAACTGTTTGCGTGCAAAGCACGCAAATTGTTTCATTAAGGCGTCCGTTTGCACGGACGCCATTTTGTGTGTAGCCGCCCCGCCGTGCGGCGGGGGGTTGTGTGCTTATTCGAGCAGGGGACCTAGCCGTCGCCTAATGCGACAGACTCTACGTAATAACCTCGCCTCTGAGGCGATTTAAAAAAAAAAGCTACTTACAGTGCCGGAACCAGGCTCCGGCAGAGTTTTCGCGTTCTGATACACTAATTCACAGCACTATCACTGCACTGCACTGACGCGCGCAAGCGCAAATGGCGGCCGCCTAAGCGGCGTTGTGACGCGCACGAGCACGGGCGAGTCGCACTGAGCGGGCGTAACGGTAACGCGCACTGGGAGCGGACGCATGGGACGTCCGATCGGTACGGCGGGCAGAACCCGAATTCCGAATGTAATCTCGTAACGCACTTTAGATGAGAGAGAAGAATATATACACTCGCGAGCAACTGAATCGACTCAAGCCATATATTGGTATAAAAGTTTGAATTTACGGAAAACGGCTTTTCGGATTTGTGTAAAAGTTTTTTTATTCGACAGACTGATAATTTTTTTCATAATACTGCAATTTCAACAATAAACAATACAGCAACCCTCCCACCAGAAGGTCCCCCCCACTAAAACCGGTCTCCCCCAGTGAGGTCGTTGAGATCATTAAGAGACTGAAAGCCAGATCATTCCCAGGCTCCGACATCATCTCCAATAGAGTGGTGAAAAGTCTCCCGCCCCCGATCATCGGTCTGCTAGTGGTCGTATTCAACGCCTTACTAGGTGACTACTCCTTCCCAGACGCCTGTGAAGAGGCCGTAGTGATAGATATTCCGAAGCCCGGATAGCCGAGGAACTTACCCAACAGCTACCGTCCGATCAGCCTACTGAACACCTTGAACAAACTTTACGAGCGCATCATTCTAGAGCGTCTGCGCCATTTCACCGCAGAGAACAACCTCTTCCCCGACGAACAGTTCGGGTTCAGGAGTAGCCACTCTTGCGTCTTTAAAGAAATATTGTTCTTTGTTGTCTTATTAATATGTTATATATTGTAGATCAACTTGAGGAAGTAATGAAAACTCATTTTTTTAATATTTTATATGAATCAAACGATTCCCCTTACCAAAGACTAGTTATAACATCGTCATCGTGGGTCGTAATAGACTAAGGAAACAATAATAACAGGAAAACGGCAGGAGTTTTCTCTATAACCATTATGAGTAAAATGTTCTCACCAGCTTTATGTCAGACATAACGAGCATGTAGTGCAAATGTGTCTTTTTGGGGAGGCTTATCGATAACATAAATAAGTTAGAATGATAACAATGATAATGAAATTATACTAAAAACTCTTATACTTCTGCTTCATTATAACATATTGTTCATTATTTCTACTTCTTTACAATTCGATCCTATGTCCAGAACTTGATGGAAGTGGTGGTGATGGGTTACTGTAATGTTTCTCATAGATCTGATCCCAAAAAATTGCGCGATGCTGTAATAGCGGACCCCGTAGTTTCAATGTCTTGTCTATAGACATGTGCGGTCCGGCGTTAACTCGAGTCGGGGGCCAATAAGGAAGATCAGCTCCCTCTGGTATAGGTTTACTGAAACATTGACATTTTAAATGTACTGCTACGGGAATCATTGAAGATAAACAACAAATTAATGACGGTTTTCATCGCCAAACAGAAGTGTGCAACATTACAACATGAAATCCAAAGTAAATAAAAATAAGATTTCGCATTTGAAAAGAATATACTTAATGCCTTAACATAATTCTAATGCTTACTTTTGTATACATTCTTAAATGTCTTCATTGTTTATAAATTTATAAAGAGCAACACGTTAAGGAAAGATTTTAATAATTAAAACTAAGTTAATGCACAAGACAGGAAACTAGTATTGAATAGAAGCCACAGTTGTACTTTTCACCTTGCTCTTTTTATTAATTGTATACATCTCCGTGTAAATTTGTTAAATAGTGCATTTTACCACTACTAAAAGTACTTTGTGACTAATATAAATTTTACAATAACTTTATAAATATGATTCTATTTCATGATATGTTAAAGCGTGTAAGATCGCTAATATTTGTTTTTGATTTGGTATTCTACTAAGAAATTAAATTTTTCTTTTACTTTCTTATAACTTACCCCGTAGTGATGAAGGTTGCCCATAATTTTCGTGTTAACTTTTTCATATGCTTATAATCGTCAGATATATTTTCCTCATTAGAACTCTGAAAAGAGATACCATCTACAACTCCAAGGGTTTGTGCACAATGATCTGCACCACGCACCTCTGTATAGGGTATCAAAGGTGCAGACACATCCGCAAACATGTATTGATATAGGTAGATGTTATTATTTCCCGATTCTACTTGAAGCCTTACAGATCTTAGAGCAGAATAAGCAAAAGTAACGTCTGTAAAGTAATCAATATATCTAAATATAGTTTCTTTACTAACTGGCTGTTGACCAAAATAATAAGTTTTGATTTTTTGTGCTACTTCTTCTTTTATTGCCTCGTTATCAAAACGCAAATCACCCGGTAAAAAATCGGAAAACTTATTATTCATTTCATCTTTCCACAAATCAAAAAGTGGTATTCTTAATAGTCCTTCCATTTCGGCAAAGCCATATAACATAGGTAACTTTTGCTGTCGACCGTTCTTTAATATGTTATAAGGTGAATCGTCCAGAAATCTTTCCTCTCCTATATCTCGTTCAACACACGGCGAAAAAAACATTACTGTGTCTTTTGTAGTCAATAGATTGATTGAGTTGAGAATATCTCTTGGAACTGACTTATAAAACTTTTCTAAAGCGTATACGTCATCACTGTGATCTGTAAAGTTTATCATCTTTGCATAGGTTTTAGCATTTTCAATTGGGTCTACCTGTACACTAAAAACTGAAAGACTGGCACCGCTTTCAGGTATAACTTTATTAAATAAACCGTGAGTCATAGGTGAAAGTGTGAGCAAGTCAACTGAAGCAGCACCTGCACTGTATCCAGTTATAGTTACATCGTCAGAATTTCCACCAAAACTAGCAATGTTTTTCTTAACCCAGCGTAGTAAAGCTACTTGGTCTTTCATGCCTGCATTACCTGGCACGTCTGGTGTACCTAAACATAGGAAACCATTAGCGCCAAGGCGATTGTTAAAGTTAACCACTACCATTGGGTACTCTCGTATTAAGTTTTTTGGTGTTGCAAACTCGCCATTCCCAATTTGGTATGCTCCACCGTGGAAGTATATCAAAACCGGTAATTTGTCTCGTCTTATGTCAGGAACATACACATTTGCAATTAAACAGTCGTCTATCGGAGTGCCGTTTGAAATTGTTATTCCGGGAAACTTCATTTGTGGACATATTATATTCCTATTAACGGCTTCAAATGGCTCTGTCCAAGTCGGGGGAGGAAGAGGAGCCTATAAAAAAGAATTAAAACATCGTTTTCATTATTATATAATTCTATTAGGGTTTAATTTTTTTTTTTGTAACAAATTTTCTCAAACCTTCCAACCAACCGTTATAGAAAAATAACATTAATGGAGTAGGATTTTTACTGCCTTTATTGTTGTAATCGACATACAGACGGCGCTATAACATATCAGATTTATTAATAAATGATAAAACTTAATCATTAGGATAAGGTCTGCGGAGTTTACCTAGTCATTATGTAAATTATTACATTAAAATTAAATTCGTTCATTAAAGTCGTAATTATAAAAAACAATGTAAATTATTCAATATACCTAGACTTCTTTATTTTAACATATTTCTGCGTAAGCGTGTCTGGTGTTGATAAATTTCCAATCGTTCAATGACACGTTCATTAATTTAGTCGTCAAAACTTTAAATAATAAAAGTAGTCAAAGGCTAAATCTATCCTTATTGAATAAAATTTCGGTCTATTTAAATAATAATTGATCTGCAACTTACCTTAAACATTTGTGTACCAGTTGGTGCAGTGGCATAGGGGATTCCATAAAATACAAACATTTCTTCGCCGGGCTCTTTATATCCTCGAACGGGACCTTGTGCTATATTAACCAATCGTGATTCTTTAGCCGCTCCTTTTTCTATTATTATTATTAGAGAAAACAAGAAATATTTCCACATTTTGTGATGGACAATATTACTTCATTCAAAATTCAAATTTGTTATGATATTATTTAATTAAATTTCAACGTTTCCTACTGTGTCCTGTTTTTATAGATAGCATTTATCATTGAACAATTACTACAGTGTGAGATAATGAGATAGTAAAATATATGTTTTGAACTTGCAGAGTCATTACAACATTTAAATTTTTTTATGAATATTATCCAAAAAACAATTTATATTGTAAAATAGCAAATGATAACATAACTACTGATATTTTTCTAAAATCATACTCTATTGTCTATTCCATTGAGCAGTTAAGATAATATGTGTATATTGTCTTAACTGCTCAATGGGTACATTTTAAATTTTGCTGCTGCATATGTCTGGGAATTTTTTAACCAAAGAGGCTAATGGTTTTAAAGACAACAGGTTAGATAAACCTGTTAAAGATCGCAGAACATCACTAGATATTAGGGGGACCGGAAAGTAATGTCGTTTCTGCGCATGCCAATACTTGATTGTCATTTGTCAGCTCATTGTTTTGTTCAGAGGCGTACCAAAGACATTGTGAGGTTATAGTGATTTCTTTACTTATAGACAATTGAATTACAATTTTTTTTTGTAATTTTGGGTAAAATGGCCAGCCAAATACCAGAAGAGGTACACATCCGGCATTGCATGCTCTTTGAGTTTCGCAAGGGAAATAACGCAACAGTTGCTACCAAAAACATTTGCGATGTTTATCCAAATGCACTGGACATTCGTAAATGCCAAAGGTGGTTTTCCAAGTTCAAATCGGGTAATTTTGATCTTTCCGACTCGTATCGATCAGGAAGACCATCAGCGTTAGACAACGACGTGTTAAGGGCGGAAGTGGAAGCAAATCCGTGTCAGACGATCGAGGAATTGTCAAACAGTCTCAACAAACCTTGGTCGACCATCCAAGAACATTTGAAGCAGATTGGAAAAGTAAGCAGAGCAGGTGTTTGGGTCCCGCATAATCTGTCCGAACAGAATAAGGCTAACCGATCAATCACATGCAACTTATTGCTTCAACGACACAACACAGAAGCGTTTTTTGATCGCTTGATCACAGGAGATGAGAAATGGGTCCTGTATGATAACCCAAAACGCAAAAGGCAGTGGCTCTCTCCAAATGAAATCCCTCGGAGTACTGCTAAGCCAGGTTTACACCCCAAAAAAGCGCTTTTGTGTGTTTGGTGGAGTATTCGCGGCATTGTTCATTTTGAATTACTGAAACCTGGAGAAACTGTTACTGCAGACCTCTACAGCGAACAATTGCAGCGAGTCAATCAATCTTTAATTGAAAAGTGGCCAGCGATTGTCAACCGAAAAGGCGTCATTCTCCAACATGACAATGCAAGACCGCACTGCGCAAGGCGAACTCTAGAAAAAATTAATGAATTGGGGTGGGAGGTGCTGCCTCATCCACCATATTCGCCCGATGTTGCACCATCGGATTTCCACTTATTCCGAGCGCTGCAACACTTTTTAAGTGGCAAAACATTTGCAAATTTGGATGATATCCAAAATGCCATCTCTAGATATTTTGCCGAAAAACCAATTAATTTTTATCGATCAGGGATTGAAAATTTACTCACTAGATGGCAAAAGGTTATTGACAATGATGGGGAATACATCATTGATTAAAAATAAAGACTCGTTAAAAATGTATGTGTTTGTATTTAGCGTAAGAAAACGACATTACTTTCCGGTCCACCTAATACATGTGATTACAGACCAGTTGCGTCGCGCTGCGCAGAAGTAACGACAATACCCTAATATAATGATAATTATTAGCACCATCACAAAAGCAACTGAATTTGTAGTAACATAACTTGATCAAATGTGACTAGAAAATAAGTTAATCAAAACTGGCACATGATTAGTGTATGCATGGCGAATAATTCTTTGTGTGCATATTTGTATGAATTTATTACCAGTTAATAAGTTGCGTACTATATCAATTTACAAATAATCCTGCGTTTGATGCTAATTGTCAAATATAGTGTAGAAAAAGAAAATTACTATTTCTACATATTTTGCACTAAGCATATGTAAGGTTGAAAGAATCACACCTTGATTTCATAACATTTATATCAATTAAAAAATATTCTTTGCTTAGTTGTGTTGAATGTTAAACAATATCATTGCTTTGAAACGGTTGGTTTTAATGAGCATAAAATCACTAGCTACATGACAAGACGTCATAGTTCCAAGGAAGTTGACCTTGTTAATGCTGAAGTGACTAGAGCACTATTTTTATATATAGGATTGCCAAATATCTCACTTCCGCCTTTTTGTCTTTTGAATTTCGCGGCTATGTACAACGGCTCGTATCTGGCAATACTATACATAATTTGAAAGGTCTTGACATAACCTACAAAACGACGCTATGCATAATTAGTTTGGATATTGCGTTATAGACGTGTAAACATATAGTTCACTAACGCCGAAATTTGCGCTATTTTAAAGTTTTCCTTCGTTAAAGGCAAATCCGCTAGAGAAACGTTCCGTGAGATTAATGGTGTTTTGGGGGATGGTACTCTATCACTTCGAACCGCGGAGGAATGGTTTCGACGATTCAGAGCCGGTGAAAACGACACCATGGATAAGCCAGCCGGCGGAAGACCTGTGACGACAAATACCGATCAAATCATGGACTACATCGAGTTAGACCGACATGTGGCATCTCGTGACATCGCCCAGGAGATGGGAGTTAGTCACCAAACCATTTTAAACCATCTGCAGAAGGCTGGATACAAAAAAAAGCTTGATGTTTGGGTGCCGCATGATTTGACGCAAAAAAACCTTCTGGACCGAATCAACGCCTGCGATATGCTGCTGAAACGGAACGAACTCGACCCATTCTTGAAGCGGATGGTGACTGGCGACGAAAAATGGATCACATACGACAATATCAAGCGAAAACGGTCGTGGTCGAATGCCGGTGAATCGTCCCAAACAGTGGCCAAGCCGGGATTGACGGCCAGGAAGGTTTTGCTGTGTGTTTGGTGGGATTGGAAGGGAATCATCCACTATGAGCTGCTCCCATATGGCCAGACGCTTAATTCTACCATCTACTGCGAACAACTGGACCGCTTGAAGCAGGCGATCGACCAGAAGCGTCCAGAATTGGCCAACAGGAAGGGTGTAGTGTTCCATCAGGACAACGCCAGACCACACACTTCGTTGATGACTCGTCAGAAGCTACGGGAGCTCGGATGGGAGGTTTTATCGCATCCACCATATAGCCCGGACATAGCGCCAAGTGATTACCACCTGTTCCTGTCCATAGTGAACGCCCTTGGTGGTGTAAAGTTGAACTCAAAAGAGGCTTGTGAAAAGTGGCTGTCCGAGTTCTTCGCAAATAAGGAGGGGCTTCTACGAGGGAGGTATTATGAAGTTGCCGTCTAGATGGAAACAGATTATCGAACAAAACGGCGCATATTTGAACTAAATCCGATCACTGTAACACTTTTTATAAAGCATTGAATAAAGAGCAAAAAAGCGGAAGGGAGATATTTGCCAACCTTATATATACTTACGCTGATGTTAATGAATTACTAAATAAGATAGAACAATCTACTCTACATCCGTTATATTGATGTTTATATGTTTCGTTACATATAATAATCATATTGTACCATTTTTTTTATTGTACTTAAAATATTCTTACCCCGTTATTGCTTTATATTTCTTGTTCCTAAGGAACAGATCGCTATAGCAAGTTCCTCTTTTTAAAATTTTCTTCTTACTCCTTTGTGCTCTATGACAAATCTTTTACGTATTCGTTTATTAAGTACTAAAATTAGTGTATAATGTTATTTTATTTATTATTATAAACAATTGTAGGAATATATACAAGTATCAATATATAATATAAGATTTATTACTATAAAGTTTATATAATTCTTAAATAATAGTTTTTTTTGTTTCTGTATATTTTTGGGTAAAAATTTTATTATTTAATTTGTTTTCAGTATATATATCAAGGAATAGATTACAATTCGCTTCTGTGTGAAGAATAAGGTGCAGGTGGTGAGGAGATATTATAATATTTCTCGTAGATCTCATCCCAAAATAAAACACGATGCTGTAACAGCGGCCCTCGTAGTTTTGTCTTGTCAATAGACATGTAGAGGTCCGCCATTAGCTCGAATCTGCGGCCAAAAAGGAAAATCTGTTCCCTCCGGTACAGGTTTACTGAAACGATAAGATGTTAATATTATAATATTTTTTTTTAATACCGACACTCTAGAAGTTTGTTTATGATATCTTTATTGTATTACTAGGTTTTTCTAAACACATTATCTTAAATGTCAGTAACGTATACATGCATTATAATAAATTTTTAACAAGTTTCCCTATTATAGTATTTATATTCCTTGCTATCAGAAAAACGTTCTGTTGATTCTGGTGACTTTACTGTATGAAATTTTTCACATAAGTGAGACAGTCGTATTTCCAATCTACATGTCTTCAACAGACATAAAAATTCAAACTATTACATTGGTTAAATTTCATGGAGATAACATCTTTACTAGATTTAAATAACTATACTTTATAATTAAAATGTTATTTTTACGCTTTTAAAACTTTCTTTTTAAAATAATATATACTTACATAAATTTAAAGACGATTAATTTTGTTATCACTTACCCTGTAGTGATAAAATTTGCCCATACTTTACGTATTAACTTCTTCACATTTTTATATACGTTCGACAGATTTCCTTCATCAGAATTTGTAAACGTACCATCTAGAAATGTAAATGTTTGTGCACCTCTGCATAGGGTATCAATGGTGCAGATTCGTCTACATACATAGGTATGTAGACAATTGAATTGAATATAGATTCATTTTCCTAACCCAGCGTAGTAAAGCAACTTGGTCTTTCATGCCGACGATACGGGGTACGTTCGGTGTACTCAAACAGAAAACCATGAGGCCCAAGTCGATAATTAAAATTAACCACAACCATTGAGTACTAAGTTATCAAATTTTTTTGGAATAAATACAATTAGATAATTTAATATAAAAGTTGTTACAATAATTTAATACTGGAAATAAAAATGGATTTTTTCTACAACTATACTCAAATATAAAAAAATACACCTTAATATGCAAAATTTATCTACCGTCAGCTTACAAAACGTACATGTAAATATAATTTTTAGACTATGTTTTTTTAGGAGTTCAGCTAATACTTTATAAATGTTTATAATACATATAAGACTTACTTATATAAGACCTGTCACTCGCTAATGATATATACAAAAAAAACCGAAAAGATTATGATTTTTAAAACTGCATGTACATTATGCTTTATTTAAAACAACAACGTAAATTGATCAAGATACATAGATTTCTTTATGAACTCTGCAATATCAAGTTGCGTAATCCTGAAACCATAATATGGGCAAAAATTTACAAACTGTAGACGTTACTTTCAGACTATAAAATAGAACTCCTTTAGTGTGAATTTGGTATAATTAAAAATATCAATATGCAACTTAACTTATGTTTTTGTATCCTAATAGGAGCAGTGGCATATGGTATTCCATAAAATGCGAACACATTCTTACCAGGCTCCTTGTACCCACGAATGGGACCTTGTGCTACATTCAACAATCGCGACTCTTTAGCCGCTACTGTTTCCACTACTATTAACGCGAACAATAAATATTTCCGGATTTTGTTATGGACGCTTTTGTTCTCATCATATCCTACAATTGTAATGAAGTTATTAAATTTAATTTAAACATCTATATAAAAAAAAATATCTTTAGATCTTGTTTTTGTACAATTTCGATGAGATTTTGAAACATGCATAGTCATCATGACTTTGCATACATATAACAACGAAAAAATATGTACATTTTTCACACTGTCGTTAGCACTACCTTTGTTTTCAAACTATTTCTTTTCATCTATGAGATACTCGGTTAACACAATCCATATGAAACTCCCGAATTAAGTTGTATCAAATGCTATGAAATAAAATATTTTAGCAATTATTAATAAATTGCTTATCTTTCTTCTTTCTCCTGCCCTTTTCCCAGCTATGTGGGGTCGGCACAGTATGTACTTTCCTTCCATATCCCTCTATCAGCCGTCATATCCGAATTCACTCTCTTCTTGCACATGTTGTCTTTCACACAATCCATTCACACTTTCTTAGGTCTTCCGCTAGCCTTATAACCATCCATTTTCATTCTCATTACTTTCTTTGTTATATGTCCTTTATCCCTCCGCACAACATTCCTGTACCACGTTAACCTCTTGCTCCTCAATTTCTCTGTCACTGGAGCAACTTTCAGACTTCCTCTAATATACTCATTCTTGATTTTATCCATCCTTGTCACACCGCACATCCATCTTAACACTCGCATCTCAGCCACATGTAATCTCCTTTCATCCGAACCCTTGGTGGCCCAACACTCAGCTCCATACAATAGGATAGGTCTAACGACCGATTGTAGATCTGTTCTTTAAGTTTAAGGGGCATTCGTGCGTCACAAGTCGTTCCAGTAACCTGTCGCTATTTCATCCATCTTGCATTTTTTCGGCTTCTCACATCTCGATCAATATCGCCGTCGCATTGTATGAGGGAATCTAGGTACTTGAAATCGGAGCAGGTTGGTAGGGATACATTTAAGGCGATTGGAGAGAAGCTGGTGGGATCGCCGAAGTCATAGAACAAATGTTCAGTTTTGGTCCTGCTGATCTTGAGCCCAGCTTTCGCTAATTTATTTCGCCATTTTTCCAACCGGCCTTTTTCCTTATTAATAAATTACTTATAATTTACTAAAACTTAAACTTAAACTTCTTAAGCCTAACATCGTTTTATCCGATGGACATAGGTCTCTTGTAATATTTTCCACAAAATACGATCTTGCTTTGTTTGAGTCCAGTGGCTCCCAGCGATTCCTTTAATGTCGTCTTCTACTTAGAAAAGGTCTGCTAATAACCTATAGTATTGGCTGTTATAATTACCAATATTTGTCATAATTCACACCAAGCTTAGATAAAAAAACTATACATACATTAAATATTTCAAGAGTTTAAATAGTTTCAAGAAATATAGTTGACTAAAATCGGGAGAAACAAATGGATTCAAATTCCGCTCGTTTTCTTTATATTTTATACTGTTCCCGCAGTCGTTAGACTACCTGATAAGTTAAGTTTTAAAAAGAAATTAAGTGTCACGGATTCAATAGCTTTTCAGTAATATTCATCGGAATACTCCTACAGAACCCTAAAACTTCTTTTTTTAATAAAATACACCTTCCATCATCGACTACGTCGATGGAAGTTCAATCAAGGTCTGCGGTCTTATCCATTTTTGATAAAGCAATACGTATGTATTAAATAAACTATCAAAAGTAATAGTCAACACATAATTCACTTATCCACCACCAATCATGGTTTGTGATAATATGAATGTATCATAACCTAATTGGTTTATTTATTTATTTTTTATTCTATTAAGCGACGAGACGAACGCGACGTTCACCTGTATCACATACAGGTGAACGTCGCGTTCTACAGTGTCGTTGATTAGAATGATAGACACACCGCAACATTGTGTTCGTCGCCTTGAGACAGATGTAAAGATTCATAACCCCATTCATTTCACTAGCTACAACGTCCTTCGAACACTATATATTTATACAATACTGATTGAGGGAAAAAAATACAGTTGTACCTACTTAGGTACTCGCCGGCAACTGAGACCTGCCACCAGTGATCATAAGCTAAATGTTCTATTGTTATCTTGTTCTGGTTGAATTATTCATGTAAAAACTTTTTCATTACAGTGATGGTGTTAGATTTAAATTAATTCAATTACTTTTACAGTCATATGAAATAAAACTATAACCTTGTCAAAAAAAAAAAATATTAATAAATTCATCATAATTCAGTTTTTTTCCGAGACTGTGGCGTAGGCGGTGGTGAAGGGAAACTGTAGTATTTTTGATAAATTTCTTCCCAAAAGAGGTAACGTTGCTGCACCAATGGCCCTCGTAGTTTTATTGTCTTGTCAATAGACATGTGAGGTCCGCCGTTAGCTCGAGTCGATGGCCAAGGAGGAAGATCTTCTCCCTCTCGTATCGGTTTACTAAAAAGTTTTACATGAAATCATAAATATAATAAAAGTAGCATTAGTAGTTAGTTTTAAACATAACTTTCGCTTACCCTGTAGTTATAAAAGTTGTCCACAATTTGCGAACTAACTTTTTAACATTTTTGTAATCATTTGACAAACTTTCTTCATTTAAATGTTTAAATGACCCACCATCAACAACACCCCAAGTTTGTGCACAGTGGTCTGCACCACGAACTTCTGTGTAAGGTATTAACGGCGCGGACTCATCCACAAAACTATATTCATATAAATATATATTATTATTCCCAGATTCTACTTGGAGGTTTACAGATCTCAAGGCAGGATATGCAAAAACAATGTCTGTAAAATAATCTATATATCTAAAGATTGTTTCGTTACTAACTGATTTTTGTCCAAAGTAGAACTCTTTAACTCTGTGGGCAACTTCTTCTTTTTCCGCCTCGCTGTCAAAGCGTAAATCATCTGGTAAAAAGTCAGAAAACTTCTCGTTCATACCATCTTTCCATACCTCAAAAAATGATATTCTAAACAAACCTTCCATTTCGGCAAAACCATATAACATGGGTAGCTTTTGTTGCCGACCGTTTTTTAATATATTTACAGGAGAGTCATCAAGAAATATCTCTTCTCCCATATCACGTTCTAAACAAGGTGAAAAATTCATTGTCGTTTCTTTTAGAGCCATTAGATTTATCGAGTGCAGAACATCTCTCGAAACGGTTTTATAAAAGTTTTCCAGAGCATACACATCATCACTGTCACCCGTGAAATTTAACATTTTAGCATAATTTTTAGCATTTTCAATCGGATTTATTTGAACACTAAAACCTGCAAGATTAGAACCGCTTTCTGGTATAACCTTATTAAATAATCCGAGTGTCATCGGTGACAGTATGAGCAGGTCAACTGCTGATGAACCGGCACTGCATCCACCTATAGTTACATCGTCAGGATTTCCACCAAAACTGGCGATATTTTTCTTAACCCAACGAAGTAAGGCGACCTGATCTTTCATGCCTGCATTACCTGGTGCATCTTCCGTACCTAAACAGAGAAAACCATGGGGTCCAAGACGGTAATTAAAATTTACAACTATCATTGGATACTCTCTTATCAAGTTTTTTGGTGTAGTGAAATCGCCGTGACCTATTTGATAACCTCCACCGTGGACATGTACTAATACCGGTAACATATCTTGTTTTATATCAGGTACATATACATTTGCAATTAAACAATCGTCTAATTGAATCGAATTTGGAAATACGACACCAGGGAAATCCATTTGTGGACATATTATTTTTCTATTAACAGCTTCGAATGGTTCTGTCCAATTTGGCGGAGGAAGAGGTGCCTACAACAAAGTTTTTTTGTTTTAAATTGTCGATAATTAATTACAGTCAAATATGATAAAAGGAATTAATTAACGATAATAACAACATTATATATGTAAATAAAACCTCTAATAATATTCAACTAATTACTATGAAAATGCATCGATTACGACGCTTACGTTTGTATAATAATTGAGTTGTGTAAAACAAATGCAAATATTCTCTATGGAACTTAAAAAACAAACTCGTCACTAACCGGTTATGCCGCTTTCGACTCCTCCGACGGAAATTAAGTCAGATAATTTTTTTATCAAAGATAGACAAATCATTTACTAGTGCATTAATACCATAACAATATACTGCTATTAGATTCTAAATTGAATTACATTTTTTTTTCAAATAGTTTCTTTAAAGCGTTAATTGATTTAAAGCAAAGACATTGAGTTGACTTACTTTAAACTTGTGTATTCCTATAGGAGCGGTGGCGTAAGGAATTCCGTAAAATACGAACATATCATCGCCGGGCTGCTTGTACCCTCGAACGGGGCCTTGAGCTATATTCACCAACAGCGATTCATTAGCTTCACCCGTACCCATCATTGTTAGTGTTAATAACAACCATTTCAACATTTCGTACTGGACACGTTAGTTCCGCTCACAACTCAAACTCGTTATGTTGTACATATCAGGTTTTAATAGCACATCGTTATTTTTTATCGCCATTAGACTTTGTGATTATAAAAAAACATCAGATATCTTGAGCCACTATTTTAACATCGTCGCCTCTCAGCGGTATTATTTTTATTTACCTACTTGTATGTATTAAATATTATTTTCACCACTAATGTGTTATTTATCTAAAAAAACACAATTAAATTAATACCATAACAATGACTCATCAGTTAAAATGAATCTTTAATTTTTATCTTACTAACTGCAATAGCGTTTCAAATAAAACTGTGCTAAATAGAATATAGATAAATCTATTGTCTACCGAGCATAGTAAATTGTTGAGAATTTAATTTTGACTTGCTAAAGGCATTTCGTCGAAGAAATGCTGCTACATACAGGAAGTTTAACTAATAAAGCAAATTCTTCCCGCGTAACGATTCGAAAACCCTTTTAACATGCTTTCAATCTTTTACCCCCAGGGTTTACAACATTTACCTCAATATTTATTCTGTAATTTTCAAACAGCTACTACTATGATGAACTATTATGATGATGATAAGTAGCATAATCACTCATAAAATTAAGTTAATAGTTTAATATTCTATAACAAAAAAATATCGATCACTTATCTACATCAATCCAAATGGAGTACGCATTTATGAATGATTCAATTACTACATCTATTTTCTATTAGTGAAAACTTCTTTTTGCCTTTATAAGAATATTAAAATTTAGATTCTATGGTCGTATCCTTACCAATTGTACACTTCAAGTGGCAACCCTTATAACATTGGATTGCAATATTCTTTAAAACTTCTCCTTGTACTTTGATACAGTTCGTGTATTTGGCTATTTACAATCATTTCAAAGAATTAATTTAATTGCCTCCGTGGCACATTGATAATACGATTGCCTTGTAACAAATAAAGCCCGGTTCCATTCTGGAGCAAAAGGTTTTGTTTGCGGAACTTTATTAACGGAAGAGTTTTTGGTAACCCTTGCTGCCTACCATTTTCGTACTGTATATCTGCCGCCATAACATTCCTGTCTGCTGTCAATATCAAGTATCCAATTCGAATGAACACTTTGCCCAGACACTAAGCAAATCAAGTGATAGCCCATTGTTGATAAAAAAATCGTACGTACTATAATATGGTGTAAAGTTTTTCATTTTTCTCGTAATATTTATTTACTCTTTAATAATGGATTTGAAATACAATATTCTGCAAAGCCCCACTTGCGGGTTCACAAAATTTGATACTAAAAATACCAAGGTTTGCTAGGGGGCTTCAATTTCAAATATATCAATCTTACAAAAAACTTTTAGTTATATGTATTGGCGGCGAAACATGAAAAATTGATCATGTGATTTACAAAGCCAATAAAACAAATTTCTTTAGTAATATTATTTATTCTTATATCATTGATGCTTTATTACATATGTTACCACACAGTATCTATACATTTGTTTTCAAACCTTCATTATGGGAAAGCCGTAATATTCACTTATATGACAAATTTAAACAGTAGCACATAAGGAAAAACATAGGTATATACTTACATTCTTAACACAAATGCGGATCAATGTTACTATGTAAGAGAAAAAAAACAAAGTTACATGTTAACTAGCTTGCTTTATAAAATAATCGTTTGATCAAAGCACGCTTCTGCTCGAAATAAAATTTATCGCTAAACTACATTATACATACTTCTTTATATATTGTATATAAAGTATTATCATAAATTAAAGATTTGACAACCCTTAAGTATTCGATGATTAAACCTAAGGTTTTGAACTTTATTATAATTTAAACAAATAATTAATAAAAACAATAGTCAACTTTTCTTAGTCATACATTGACTATTGTCTAAAAGCCAGAAGTTAATTACACAACATTCATTTAAAAATATCATCAGAGAATATAAAACATAATAATTACAAATGAATATTACGTATATTTTAAAAAAAACCCACATCTTAATTTTATGTAATTTCAGACAAACATATCATGATATTGACTTATGAAAGAACTGGTACTCTTTATAATCATCGTTAACATACACAATTATATTACTCTTTTAATATGATTTATATTATGCATTTTAATAAATGTATATATTTTTTTAAAAAACGTCCTACTGATGCGCTCGCTCATAAACAAGCCCTATTTAGATTGATATGTTCAGACCCACTTTATTCTTGACACAAGATATCAAGTCTCGTTACCTCAGTGATTTTAATAGCTACAACATTCTTAAAAAAGAAACGGCCATGTATGGACTACTGTTTGGCAGTAGAAATAGGAGCTCCGGTGGATCCTACGGTTACCATCAGGTGACCGTCTAACTTGTCTCATTGCTTCGTTATATAAAAAAATACATACATGTCGATATAAATAAAACGTCTTACGAAATTTGTATAATTAAAATTATAACAAGCATTTGATATTACTGATGTTTAAGCAAAGAATCTATAAATAATAAATAAACAAGGAATGAACAATAAAAGTCATCTTTGTAAACATTTGATTATGACATTTTTTTACAATCATGCATTAAATGCTGAAGCTGAAATAAATGTTACATTTGCTTGCTATTGATTTAACTTTATCAAAGGTTAACAAACATTTAGCTTTATTTAACTCTTTGTTAACAAACACTCGAACAAGTTAATACAATTTATTAAAATAATAATAAATTGTATTTATAACACATATTTTTTAACTATGATTGGACAACATATTTTGGCTCCATTCATGTTGACAGCGTTAACACAGTAGTGCTGTTATTGCGTTTATAATATGGATGTTATATCAGTATAAAAACACTATAGCCAAACCAATGTTACAACATGTTTTACTGGGTTAACGATTGACCACATTGCATCAGAGGTTGTAGATTAAAATAGGTATATAGTAGCATGATTATAAAAATGATTTTTAGTTTGACATTAATCTTACTAAACTCATGGAAACTGAAGAGATTACTGTAAATTATTAATAAAACTATTTATTAAAAGAAACATGTTAATAGCAACATAGTAAAGAAGCGAATATAATATATAAAAATTCATATACTTATTTATAATGGTATCTCTATTGGCAAATGGATTTTAAATAATGTATATTAATTATAATTAAATACACAAAAGCTCTATGAATAATTCAGTATGTCACCGCATAGTTAAAAAGGTACAATATGAATACCTTTAAGCTAAGCCCCCTTCACAAGGTTAAAAACACTTCTTCTCAATTATAATCATCATCACAATGCTACACAATAATTTAAAATTGTACTTTCAATATCAATATCAAGAATATTCAAGTAATACAATATAATATAAGGTGACTTTTTTTTATTGATTCAATTATAGGAAAAAGTCATGATATATAATAGAACATCATCATTATCAGTTGATAAACATCCACTACTGGACATATGCCTCCTTAAAGATCTTCACATTGATTTCTCTGATATAGACCATACAAGTAAGAAGTTGAAAATATTCTAAAATGTAATACCAAATTTTTTTTTTAAATATAAGCAATGTTATTACGACAAGTCTCAAACTCAATGACTCAAGATTTCACAAAAGTCACTCATCCAACGCAGTGTCCTAGTACACAAACCACATGTTATTCTTTTTTTATATCTGTTAAAGCAGGGACTGCTCAACCATTATTTTCTCATATCCAGAAGGAGGCGGATACCGGAAGTTATCTAAGATTATATCCAAAATTGCGCCATCGTCAACTGTAAAATAATTATTGCAAAATTACTATAAACTGTCAACCACCAAATTTTTTTTTTATATTATGACGCCTTTTTCCCAGCAGGGGTAGGCAGAGGTGAATAATCACCCACATTTCGCCAGATGTGGTTGGATTTGGTCCCATGTAACAGGGAGCGACTGCCACTTTACTGGGGTCACCACACACACCCACAAAGATGATTGCAGTGTGAAGGTTTCCTCACGATGTTTTCCTTCACCGTTTGTATCGCGCTATTGTAACTAAAGTTCACAAATGTACATAACTTAAATATTAAGTCATCCATCGGTACATGCCGAAATTAGAACCCACGACCTTCGGAATGAAAGCCGCACGCGCTAACCATTAAGCCAGCGAGCTACCAAATTTTAATCTATTGATAATTTATTTGAACATACATTTTATTCAATGAATTAATAAAATAAGCACTTCAACTCATAATGACAATAGTATGAACAAACACAATTTTACTTATCCACCATATTGTTATAGGCCATATTAATTACTAATCAAGTAAACAACCAAAGTGTTTCCATAGTGAAATAAAAATAAAATGACTAAAAATTTGTTTAATAATCTTCTTGTATGAATGAAATAATCTGCCTTGTTATAAAAATAAAAATTTTGAGTCCCATGATCACATTATGACTTCATAGTGCAATCATAATCATAATGACTTAAAATACATATTGAAAAATTGGTTTCTCACCATAAAGAGCTGGATAAACAGTTCCCTTAATATTTCTCACTGGAATCTCCATATTCTTGCCATTGAGGAAAAAATTCATTTCTACATGATCATAAGCTATTCCAATCACATCACCTTCTACTGGCATCACTGCTACCACACTCTCCGTCTCCTTCTCATTGTCAGGTTTCTCACTCTCTGTATGATTAGGTGACTCTGTTGATACTAACAATTCAGTGGTGGGAGATTCAGATGAAGCAGGCCTTAGATGATACAATTCCACATTGTCATGTCTCACTGTACCATCGCTGTTGAGGCACCATGACTCCTTATCCAAGCCTCCTAAAGAATTAAAACATTGATATAAACTCCTATTGCTAGAACCTAAAGTAACTTAAATGTATTACAATATTTTTACTAGTATATATCTTTAATTATGACATATCGCAAAACCCCATACTTACGAAATGTTATTTAAAATTCTCTCCAACTGTCTATGAGAACAATGAGTTTTAATAATAATACAATTACATGACTGTAATTATATTTGGCTGTGTCATCACACTGACCTTCGCTTAACACACTGTTTGAATATGAATGCACATGTTATATAGTTAAGCAAATTAGGAATATGCCATATTGAGTAAAAAATAATTAAAAATTTGTTATTTGAGAATTAAACCTCAATCAACATTTTTAATTTAACTTTTTATTGTTCAAGAAATTAATTCAAAAACAAGGTTGTAAATTTAAATATTTGAAGATAATATTTTTAATCTGAATGAATGTGGCATATAACTTCATAGGAACATTTTTATGTTAGTGCAAGAATCATATTGGAACATCAACTCATAAAATTTCAAACTAGGCATGCCTAAAGTGGAGAAGATTGTTGCAAATTTAACTACCAAATATACATATATAAAGAAGAGAGATTTATTTAATTTTACCATGAACTCTATTGAGATCAGTTTCTCTAGTAGCCAGTCCTACTGCCCACACTCCTCCTTGCTGTAGTTTCACTTCAAAGTAAGCCTTATTTTGCACCAATGGTGCATTACCAAGGGTACAACCAGAACCACATGCCCGTTGTCCGCTTTTAACCAAAACAACCTCATGACCTGAAATTTTAAATATTAGGTGATGTTAAGCAATAAAAAAGCACATGAATTTAAAAATAAATTGTTTTCAAACATCTGTGATATTTACACATTTAAAATACAGATTTGTATAACATCAATAGTAATAAACATTGCAAATTATACCCTGTATAGATGACACAAAATTAAGTTTTATTTAAATTTAATTAAAGAAAGAAACTATTGAATGATACAAGTTATTGAGTTAAGCAAAATAGTCCAATCCACAAAAATCTAAAAAGACGAGTGATCAATTATGAGCTGAATTAATTTTTTGGCATCTATTAGATTACACAGTTTAGTATGTTAAGAAAACAAATTCTGTTTTTTGTTAATGGTTCAAGTGCCATATGCACTTAATGATGACTACCGACTTGGAAAAACAACATTCACATTTTAAATTCTAAAATAAAGTTAATATGTACACTGAACTTAATTATTTTCCTATCGAAGCTTATAACTACTATAGTCCTTTTAAATCGTTAGGGACTGAAATAGCATTATAAAACTGTATTGAAAAACTGACTATTTCAATAAACATATTATTTTACCAAGAAATGACAACACAAAGAGCGAATATATTGAAATTAATATAATAAATACCCATATGCAAGGAATCTAGTTGTATTGGGTTCTCTTTTATTCGTACGGGAACACTGGAAGTTAATGTAAATCCATTTATACATCCTTTAAGACAACAAAACATGTTTATCATAGCAAGTATGTGCTCTTATAAACAAAAATCAATACAAATTTTTGTCTTGAAACTTTTTTCAACAAAATCTATTTACTTCACATTCATTCATCTCATTCACTTAATCCGTTAGCTGTCATTTTGAAATGACGTTTGACATCAATTTTTTTTAAAGTGATGACATTCGCTATGTAAAGCCTTACAAAAAATTAAATAACTTTTTTCAGATCTTTCAAATTATAATTTACTGATTTTATTTGTGACGTTAAATTTTAAATATAAATTTTGTTTCTATTCAAAACTATTAACTTGTAACTAGGTAAATTTTGAGGACCCTATTGTAATATACATACATGATTACGTATACTACGAAAGTGTTCGAAGTGTTCATGTCAGCCGGTTAATTTATTAACTTTTACACGAGTAAAACATTATTATTCGTTTTTTGATATATACTAGAAACTAATAAATAGCAAAATGCAATCCGACTGTTTATTTTATTATTTCAAAATTAATAATGTTACGTAAAATCACACATAGCTAATAAATAAATCTATTTATTTCGGTCCACAATATTCGGGAACATCTAATATATATCTAATGTTCTTGAAAGCAACAAGTAACACTGAGCCACTTGATCGTTACTCCACGCCGCCCATATTTTATAAAACACTTTCATAATTGCAAATGAAATAACCAAAAATATATTTTATACTTATTGCATTTTCCTTCCATGTATATGAGCAATGCATCTTTAATTTTATTACCATGTCATGTCACATATCTAAATTCCCTTTTTTTTAATTTAATAAAAAATTCCTTTGCGTATATCTCACATTGACCCATTGTCTTACATAATATTGTATTTCATGAATTCATCTTAATGTCATTCGATTTCATAGTAAATAAAATTAGTTACTTACTGAAACATTTTAAATCTTGTAAATATTTTTGGCGCTTGGAAGGCGTAAATATTTCCACGAAGCAAGTACATTGAGCACATTATTTTGCAACTATTTCCAAATACCGCAAATATGCAGCATATTAATTCGAACATATGCAGGCTTTAAAATATATAATTGTTATTCCGCAGCAGAAACAGATACTAAATTAAGAAATCAAGCCTAAATTAAGAAAGAAGCCTACAAACACTAAATATTTTTACAAAGTATAGTTTAAGATAACTTTAAGATATTAAATTAGTTATAGGAATATATTCATATATTTATTATTTATTATATTAATTAATATTTAATTTATATCTTCTTAGATGCATTACTGTTAAATGTTTATTCAGCAATGTGTATTTAGTTTGAATATGGTTCCTATCAAGTGGGGAGAGGTGGTCTCTGCCTACCCCACTGGGAACAAGGCGTGATATATATGTATGTACGGGTCCTTTAAGCTGTCATTCAATTTACTGTCCTTCCTAATGTTATTACGTTTACTCTTTTTTTATGAAATTATTTTAATCTTTATGACAGTGGTTTGTTATTTCTGAAATTACTATGCATGATAAAGAATTATACTATAAAATAAAGTCTAATATTTATTTTTCTGTAATGAAATTTAATTCGGAATCTTTTAATGTAGTATCAATAGGCTACTTCTAGACTAACAGCCTTGTCGTGTAACACTACATTGCCGCTTACCAAAAGATAAAATTGTAGTCAATCGCTATATTGAATAATTAAAAAAGGCTCTATAAATAATATATTTATAACTAATAAACATAAATATGAACATACAGATATCGGTCTGTCTATAAACGTTTTATATTTGTAAATAACACGAATTCTGGGAAGGTGCGATGTCAAAGCGACGATAAGATCAATACCACACAACCCGTTACGGCTATGGGTCCTTAATATAAAGATCGCACGCGCCACATTTATAATACATACGAAATGAAAATATGAATGCTTTATTTAAATTATTATGAGAATTAAATTAAGTGGTTTTGGTTGATTTTACAACGATACATAAACAACAGTCTTAGAATGGAGGGTAAATGGATTGATAACAAATGATATGAAGCATAAAAATATCTCTCCAGTATCGATGCTTAGAGTTACTTCTCTCTTCCATACTGCGCTATTGCCAAAACTATAGCAGGTAGAAATGACTAATAGATTTCCTGCTCATTGTAAATTTTTCACCTCGCATGAAAATAGAAAAGTATTATAAGTTTAACGTGTATGATAGTAACTATATATAATGATTGCAGTTAATTAGCTAAATCCATTTTAATTCTCGAGTTTTATTAGAAGCTTATAATATCTGTTCAAGTTAGGTTTTTTTGGTTTTATTATATAAAAGTCCGTTAATAATTTTTATTTCTAAATCATTTGTTTATAACTGACTGTAAAAAGTCGTTACGACATCATGTGTGACATGACTTTAATGAAACAGAAATAAACTAAACTGCACACGCGCTGCTAAGTCAATTGACTATACATCAATTAGCCATCTCAATTCAATAAGATAAATAAATTAATCAAGGTTATCAGACAATTAACCTATAACTTTTACGATCATTATCTATGTTTACTTATTTTTAAATCAATATAGACTTTAACAATCCAAGAAGTCAATTTAAATTACCGGAAAGTGTAGAGAAATAATTAGTTACATAAGTATAGATTTTGAGATAATCATGATTATCTTTTTATTTCCGTATTTTTTTTCGACAAATGGGCGAGACGAACGAGACGTTAACTTTAAGGTAAATAAGAAACCAAAACAATGTAGGGCTAGTTAGGAAGATGTACAGAATAAGCTTTCGTCCATTTGGGATAAACATGATGTGTTGTTACGCAAGTCATTTTATTATTAAACGCCTTTTAGACTAGGACATAATACTGTTTGGCAGCAGAAATACCTAATCCGGTAATACCTTCTAAGAAGGTCTCGAGCAAAAGGAACCTGCCACACTCTAAACATGCAAGCTGAATCATAGATGTTTGACACAAATACGCGATTCACAGTCAACCTGATACTATATCGAAAAACTTTTTTGAAAATGAATGCTGAATGTTTTTGTTATTCCTGGTTTTTTAGTTATCCTATATCCCTTTGAGAAAAGTAGAAGTAGATAATAATTTAAATAAATTTGTTAACCATTGTTAATAGAAACAGTTTATGCCCAAAATTTTGTAGTAAAGCCAACCTGCGCAAAGAAAGCCTCCATTAGCATTGCCGACACGTATTCCGACAACGCTCTGCCAACAGAATGTACTAGAAATATTAACTAGGATTCCTTTTTTATTTTCTAATGATTCTAATCCAAAAAAAACATTTTTGTAGTAATTATAAATTTTTAAAGACAGCACAAGTAGCTTAGGGCTTCAAAATAATTTAAAACCATATATTGTTTAAAAACAATCATTTACATGCGATTTACAATTTTTTTGGTTCAGCAACTATCACCTTATTGTGAGCGATACGCGCACCCGTAGTAATGTGACGATAGTTAGGATGCTATACACTACACTATATTGTGGTTATCGCTTTGAGACATAATATATTAATTCTCGTTACCTCAGTTATTGAACTTGTTACAATAATATCAAAACTAGAACAAACTAATGTTTGCATAATACTATTGCGCGACAGAATTTTTAAACTAAAAATTGTAAGCATTAAAAAGAGATCATACATTTTTTTCTAAATGTAACTGTAACGTTTTAAAATGCTATGTATGTTCTAAGAATACATGGTGAATTAGTCAGCCCAAAGACCGTTAGAGTTACGCCTAGAATTACCCTACGAGGGTTGGATCATGATGCGTGCTCGTCTCCTCTATATAAAACGACAGCGCAGCGTCAACGCATCAGTTTGTGACCGATTCGGAAGGCAGACACATACTGTAAGTAAAACCTTTATTATTTTTATCAAAATTTTATCAATAATTATTATTTTAACTGTTTATTTTATATTACAATTTGACACTTAAAAATATTTTTAATGGTCATAAACGGTTTTTAAAATATCAAACGTAATGTAATGATACTATAAAAATAGATAAATATAGGATTTATTGGGATGGAAGCTATGAGAGGAACGAACTACTTAGTCACGGGGGCAAGGTCGCTTTCTATTCGACCCGGGACCGGTCTTTATTCCCTATACTCCTTGCTTCGAAGCTTGCACAATATTCGTGACGAAAAGAAAGAAAGTTTGTTTATCAACAACCGTATGCTGTACATATTTTCTCCACTTAAATCTTGATGTTAGTTAATAAAATTGCAATGAAACATTATAATTTTTTTAAAAAAAACACGCTATGAAAGACACAAAAAAACATTATTAAATCTATTAGTGACCTTTCAGTAATAATAATATTGACATTCGGCGCAAAGTGTATCCGTTTTCATTATCATAATACATAAAAAAGTATAAATCATTTTTCTAGCTACTTACCACACATTACTTTAATATGCTAACTCGAATCGCAAATTTTTAGTATACGTTAAATTTCGTTCGTTGAACCTAACTGTTACTAGTATATAATAATAAACGATATAATTATAAATATATCCGGTTCTTTGGTATTTTATTTGAGTGTTGTCAAAACTGCCGAATTTTTAAAATGTTTATCGTTATATAAGTAATTCCTATAAAAACGCTTTTCTTTATTTGGTATACTAATTCTTAACAGAGTATGGAGGCGAGGTTTTTGTTTGGGCTCGCATTGCTGGCGATAGCGAACGCTCAGTTCCCCAACGGGCGTATCCTGGAACCGCCGGTGCCATCCCTTTGTTTCAATAGAGTTATCCACGAAAGATATGCCGACAGTGAGTATATATTACTGTATATTATATTTAAAATCTCCTTGACTGGTAAAATAATATTAAAGAAATTGTGAGGTATAACTAAACCTATTTCACACAATTTTCCGAAATGGAATTCATTTATTAGTAGCTGACTTTAAACGATGCTATACACATCATTTAATTTTAATGTCATATAATATATTATATTTTGTAAAAATTACAATCTCTCACATTGTACATCACAGAAGGTAAGTAAATAAAACTGTTCAATTTAATAAAAACGAAACCTTAGCATAAAATCAAAATTTATCATTACAAGTATTTTCTTCTATTGCCTTCTGACCTTGTCATTCCTGAAATGATTTTTACAAAAACAGATGTATAGATTAAGTAAATGCATACGCTCCTTAATAAGATCATAAGCTGACATCTTTATTTGGAAACTGGAAATCCCCGACTTAAACACATCCTTTAAGCTACACTAAATCGTACATTGAGCAGAACACTGCGTGATGTTTACACACATTAACACCAGGATCTTACGTCTAATTCATCGCTGACTGAGTATAACAGTTTCGTCGCTATTACTGATATTGTATAACAAAATTCTCGATCTAACATTTGTTAAATTTCCATCATGTTATCCTTTACGACAAACAGGTTGCAATACAGAAAACAACATTTTTAAGAGTCGGCGCTTATCTATTTATTAATAATGTAATTGGAATTTGATTATTCGTATTAGTAATCGTCAATATCCTAACGTACGAGTACGTTCTATGTATCTATGACATAATTTTCGATTTTATTTAACTCACTGCTCCCGGTCCGATTTGCTGTCCGTAATATAAAATTAAACTGCAAATGACTTTTTATAACAACAATGAAAATAATTATAAAAGTTAATTACAAATAAAATAATATATTTAAAAAATAAATAGCCTATAACCATTCCGCGTCGAATGCTTGTGTTCCTGTGTCGATACGTTCACTAGTTTTCAGGTGATTGCGGAACAAAGAAAACCCAACTCATTTTCATTATACTTATATAGATAAATTATCGTTAAAAATATTGTAAAAAAATCTGAAACAGTTCGATTGGTATCGTAAATTTTGTAATGTATTCACTATGGGTAACGTGCTTTTGTTATTATTAAGGACATTTCATGTATTATTCAATTAATAACATTATTATCAAATAAATTGAAAAGTACATGAAAAACTAGCAACTTGAGACAGTTTGTTTAAAAAACGTTAAAGAATAATTAAAATTCAAGTATTATTTTTCAAAGTTCGCTATAGAGCAGACCGCTACTTGCGATAACCTTCACACCACCTGTTCTTTTACATAGAAAAAAACGACATCACGGAACTTTCGGTTTGTGTATAACAACCATGGTATCTTAATTTATCTAGCTTTAGATTAATTCGACGCGCGTCTAGAATTATTCCTTTTAATTAAAAATATACATAAATTTATATTTTATTACATTACATACATAAAAGAAGTTAAATTGTTTAAATAACGTCAAATAATACACCACATAATTTGACTATAACTTTTATAACGAATGTTTACGATTTTAATAATATTGGTTACATTAATCAATTATTGAATATTAACATAATATTGAATAATGCTATTTTCGAAAAATTTAAATAAATATATTACGGAAATGTTGTTTACTAAAACCGGTTTTTGTGGAAGGGAAAGTGAATACACTGTCGAATTAAAAAAAATAATAATTAATTGATCTTTGTTGGAAAGTTGACCCCTTGTTTTTATAAGATAAAATGACATTCACAATTATATGTCTGGACGGAAAAAAAAAAGATTTATCAATCTCTATTACTCACGTCGAACTGAGGAATGTATACAATTTTTATTCCTATATATCATATAATATTCCGCACACATTGTCTTAATAATTTAGATGTGACTTATACTAATTTAATGACTAAAATAAAAATAGGTATCTTATATATAAAAATAGATATACTTCCCGGTTTTAAAAAAACTGTATCTCCTAAACAGCACTTTGGTCATACGTATATTTTTAACTCGCTATGTCCCCCGTAGACAAGCAAAAATTTGTTCGTGCTTATGACATAATCTCTCCGTACACTAAAACGACCAACTTCAAGTTTTATCTCGGTGACTTACCCGGATGTTAGATAACGTAACCTGTTTCAAACCTGGAATTTGTGTTATTCCCCAACGCGATAAAAGCGTAAAGAAAAAGTAAGATGCCATGATTAAGATTAAAAATACAAAAGTTCAAGTTGGTTTGTTTAAAAATAATCAGTTTGAAAATTATCATTAATTCGTGAAAGGACCTAAATCTTTCACCACTTACAATAAAGGAATGGGGAACTGTTACAATAGTTTCTTTATTAATATAACGAATGCATTAGTTAATATCAATCTATTGTATTGATAATAAATAATTTTGTATAAGTTATGTAATATAGTTTCTCCATATTAAATATTTTGTATCGTATAATAAAGTAACAACAATCCGCTGTGTAATTTACACAAAGGGGAAGGTTCTTTTTCATAAATCCTGTTACTACATAAATACAGTTATTAAAATTTTATACTTTTTACACTTAGTATAATAAGATTAATATTTAACATGATTCGTACAGCCCGGATAGCTCAGTCGGTAGAGCATTGGACTTTTAATCCAAGGGTCCAGGGTTCAAGTCCCTGTTCGGGCGACCCCTCTTTTTTTATTTACAATAAATTTAAAATCACTGTTTTTAAAGTATTGACAATAATCTTTTAGTTTTTTTTTTTATTTTAAGTGTATACTTACTGACGCCTAAATTCGCTAGTCGAAGAGGCACCTTAAGAAGAAGAATTTCAAATGTATTTTCTTTCTTCAAAAATAATATCTTTATCATCTTAAAACACACATGTTTTGATAAGACTAAAAATGTTATTTAGTTTTATAAGTTAAGGTGTCAATGTAAATAAATTTTGCATACTTATATCATATTGTAAACTTATGTTAAAAATTGAGTTTTAAATATTTTGATTATTTTTAAATGCATAAAACATTACATTAATAATAACATTAAATGGTATGTAATGCATTACGAAGGGATCTTAAGCTGTTGAAGTTACCAAGATAACCGAGACTTAACATATTACATACTATCATAGGTCTCTGTTGCCGGAAACCGTGTAAATGGGTGCCACCGCAGCATCTATTGGCGCCTTCAAACAATACTGTGCAACCATTACTGTGTTCCGGTTTGAAGGGAGCTTTAGCTTATGTAATTATATGGACGAACGCAATATGGTGCTGTATATGTCATCCTCACTTAGTATAAAGAACGCGATATATATAAGTGAATATTATTTTACAATTACATACCGACAAAGTATCAAACTAAAAACAAAAAAATACTTACGCATATTCTTTTACGATATGTGTAAATTAAAGAAACGTTTTGCTAATGTAATATTTATGGCACAGATAAGGGATATTTCTTCTCATGGCGGGACCCGGCACTCCGTGGCGTAGAGGAGGACTGGTTGAGCGCCAGAAATTACTGCCGACAACGTTGTATGGACCTCGTATCACTGGAAACCAGTGATGAGAACGAATGGGTGAAAGCACGCATCGTTCAAGACAAGGTACCTTTTTTTATAACATCGCTAATAATATTTTCATATCCTCGCTACAAGCTTATGCTTTGAAGGTTCAAG
The DNA here is from genome assembly GCA_033220335.2 of Troides aeacus. Lineage (NCBI taxonomy): Eukaryota > Metazoa > Arthropoda > Insecta > Lepidoptera > Papilionidae > Troides > Troides aeacus. The sequence continues at coordinate 9,212,823 of CM067272.1, read as the reverse complement.
ATAATGTAACTTAATAATCAATAATTTCAACGCATACAAAGGGGGCATTTTGTTTAAAAAATAATGTATACAAATACTCAATATATTATATTGCTGTGTTAAGATCACTATATATTGTCCAATGTTTACTGGTGGTAGATCTCTGTTGGAGACCATCTAGGTAGGTACAACCGCAGCCGCCAAACAGTACTGTGCGGATACTACAGTGATCCGGTTTGTAGCTAGTGAAATTATCGGGGTAACGAGACTGAACATCTTACGTCCCAGGCGATGAGCGTAATGTGATGCAGTATATATCATCCTAACTAGCGCCACATTGTTATACGCAGTCGTATCACTTATCATCAGGTGATCGTGTCGCTAGTCCCGTCGCTTAATTAAACACAAAAAAGTGTAGTAACTCTTTTCTATACACCATCCTCGTCACAAAACCTTAAACGCTTTGTTTAAAATTCACCGGTTGTTTAGGTTATTTACATGCGTTTAGGGACAATTGAGGGAAACCGTTTAGCATTAGTGACGATGAATCCTCAACCTTGACCTGCATGTCCACAGTGTGTCTTGGATATTAGTAAATTCGTCACGTGGTGACCATGTCACGAGTTCTATTGGAAAACCGAATGGTCCCCAACTATTTTAACCGTGACATGAAAATGTAATATTTTCAAAAGCAAATGCAAATAGTATTAGAAAGTGAGAGACTTTTTGCAGCAATCCATGATAATTTATTTTTTTGTTTTGCCATCGTACCTGCTCTGTTAGTTTAATACTAAAAGAACACCTTTATTAACGGTTATTTCAGTCGCGTACACAAATGGCACCGTTACGACACTGGCGTTTTTAAATATTTTCCCTTTTCAGATTTCACTGTTTGTTATCGATGAAACGGTGTCTTGTTACGTGGGAAAAGATTTTTCCTCGCACTATATACACTTTGTTCATGTTGTCGATACTTGTACGTTAACAGCCGTGTACTCGTAACAACAATTCGGTATTGGTTGTTGTTAATTATAAAAGTTTATTATTAATTTCATGTGGATTGCATAGAAAGAATTAGGGTTTCACATATATGATAAACAAATAAATCTTCACTTATACCTTAAAGGTACATAAAAGCTTCAATTAAAATATATCTGAATTTCTGCTTAATTAAAGAGACAAGAACCAGGTTGAGGAATGAATATAGCAACTTACTTAATTTTTTGCGTATATGAAATAATTGAAAGCTATAGATAGCACTTTGTCCGAACTAAATTATAATCCGGATAGAATACTACACACATATATCATATATTCAAAGGTACATAATCAACATTTCGATTTTTCTAATTTCTTTTTTATAGAAATGAATGTGAAGAATGTTATTGGTATAGACAATGACTGGGTTTCTTTTTTCTTTAAACCAACGATATATCATTTAAAAAGCAATGTAAATTTAATCCTAACTTAGAAATATACTTTATCTTCTTCTATAATAATATAATACCAAGCCTATTAAAGTAATCAACATTTGTTTCATTTCTAGTTTACTAACCGTATATAGAAACTGACATGATGTCGCATTTCACGTTTTGCAGCCATTATTCTAGGGTTATGTTTGTAACATTTTTATACTTAAACAAAATATTAATATAGCACTGGAAATATAGTACTTACTATGGAAATAACAATAATTAGACGATTTTAAAGTACGTTAATGATAGATCTTTATAGTGACTTAAAACAATTTATAACTATCATTGAACCCTGGGCTTATATATAGCATTTTTTAGATGATGAAGCGCGCTTTAATATACAATATACGCCAATTTATTGTGTTATCGATTTATTCAACGGGTTGAATAACAGTAAATTTTCAATGAGTGGGATCAGGAGGCTATGTACTAAGGCTAGTCACAAATTCGCTCTCAAACAAGTTCAGTACATACATTGTATGACAGTAATTAAACCAAGATTTATATATATATGAACAAGTTATTGTCTTACTAAAAGCATTTCGATGAAAATATTTATGTGTATCTACTTCAATTTTGTTTACAGGTCAAATATATCTGGACGTCGGGTCGCCTGTGCGATTTTAAGGGATGTAATCGTCCCGACCTGCTACCCAATGAAATCAATGGGTGGTTCTGGACTGCTGAATTACAGAAACTGGCGCCCACCACAAACCGCCAACAGAATGACTGGTCCGAAGGTGGCGGCATCGGAAAACCCCAACCAGACAACAGGGTATGAAAACAATAATTCGTACACTCAATATGATGTCGCTCTGGTAGTGTTTTTAGAGAGCGGCGAGTCGACTGTGGACTCGAAACTAGTACCTGTCTGTTATAGGTAGGCGGCACCTCAAGCAAGTTTAGTACGAGCCAAACAAAAGAAAACTAAACTAGCTACCTTTGTCACATCTCTCACCAGATACTATAAACTAAGACAGTACAGACTAAATAAAAAAAACCGTAACGAAAATACAAAAGCGTGTAATAAGGCAGCGTTACGTAAGCCGTCCGTGGTGATGAATCATTCCGTGTACAGTTAAGTAATGTTTATCACAAAATGTCTCCCCTGACAACGGGGCATCCGCGCCGGATGCAAACGCAGTGAAAACGAAAGCGGTGTAAATATTTATGGGGCTGCGAAATATTCGCCGAAGGGCATACCCGCATGTTCCGGTAACTTTCTACGGTTCAACAAAGCCTCATCGGTATTCTTTATGCGTCAACGTTGAATTCTGTTTGCGCGTCACTTTCGCCAGAGTTGCAGCACCAAGCCTACATACATACGTAATCTGCCTTGCGCGGATCTTCCACATCCGTTTTTTTGTCCCTCGATAGCCTTCAACGATAGGCTTGACGTATTATGTGTGATTACGTTACTTATGTAACGACGACTATAACCTTGCCGAAATTAAAATAAACATTACGACTTGTTAAGAAAACGTGATAATAAACCGTGTAATGAACCTGTAAGTTTAGACCATGAAACATAAAATGAATATTAAACACTCCTCTTTAAGTTCTATCCGCTAGATCTGGAAGCCTTCTATGACAAGAAGAAAGTCGAGGCCAATTGTCCAGCAAAATTTAAAACTGTTTTTCTTGGAACATATTGTGTTCCTCATTTCCTAATGACGTATTCCTACACCGGAAGTTTAGGTTTAGAGAGAATCAAACCTACGCCAAATCAAAACGAACATAGCTTAAGCTACCGCGGCTTTTGTATATCTATTCTAACAAATAAATATTATGTTATAAATGTCACGGTAATATTTTTCTTAAAATTATTTGAACATTATCAACTGAAATGCAGCGGTATATTAAGTGTAGTTATAATTTAAAAACCGGTATAAAAAAAAGTGAATTATGGTGTACGGATTCCAGAGATCAAACAAAAATACGCATAGAAAGGGAATCATAACAAAATCTCTTTAAGCAACCCTTAGCGATTAATTTATTTTGTTCTATTGTTATTCAAGGCATTATCCTTTCGGTTTCATAAAAAAAAAACTTTTTATACAGGAGTTGCAGCAAGGTGGTGCTGCAGAACATTGCGTTGCCATCCTGAACAACTTCTACAACGACGGTGTCCACTGGCACGATGTGGCATGCCACCACCGCAAACCTTTCGTTTGTGAAGAAAACGACGCCCTCCTCAAATACGTCAGATACACAAATCCCAATCTACGTATTTAATTCGAAAATTAACACAACACTGTAATGAATGTCACGAACTTTAAGTACATAGAATTAGCTATTGAATTGTGGACATACTTTTTTGTTGCAGTTAGTAATGTTAAATGTACACACACAATGGTTGGAATATATAATACAAACGTAGAAATAAAAAATATTAACAAACAGCCAACTAGGATAACGCTTTTGGAGCGTTTAGAATACAATTTTCTACATTTTTTATTAGTTTTAAGGTATACCTCATTATTTTTCGTATTTATTGCAGTATTGTAAATCTTTATAGCAGTCTTTAATTGAAACGCAACAAATTTCTCTTTTAAGTATTTGTAATAAAATATTAAGACTGTATCTCTAATGGATTTTCATTAAAAAAAAATCTCTCATGAAAGCAAATTTATATGAAATTTTTTTACCTATTAACAACTTATCCATCAATTACAATTTCACATCCATTCTTACTTTAAACAGCCATTGACGGTGATTATCATTTCATGTATCATCTGATATTTTAGTATAATTTTACAAGTGCTAATGTTTATTTATATGGAGAAAGCATGTGCTTTAACAACAAAAAATAAACAGCTTTTAGTTATCTTGAATTAACTTAATTTTCATCAACTTAGACAGTCATAAAACTTTCAGAGCAATGAGTGTGTTAACAGTTTACGACCTACATATACTGTCACAAAATCTAGATAATATAATGCCAATCGTATTTAATTCCAATAAACAACCATGTCCATCTTTTTTGTTACCACCTCTAAGATTATTAGCTTTGTAAATGTCCATATTGTTGCAAACAACTAAATATTTCAAAAATAGCCATCTTGAAACAACTTGGTTATGATCACCTCCTTCCCAAAATTCCCTTAATTTTCATTATTATGCAGCAAAAAGTTAACATCCAAAAATAACACTTGGTAGTTTATAGAAATAAAAGAAAATTTTATGTAAGGTTTATAATTACACTTAAATTTCAGTATTATGTAATCCATATTATGATGGTAAAGTCAGTCTAAAACGATATTGAACAGTCCTGGGCCCTTGCTTCTTGTTCATAACAAACCATAAACACATATTGCAGAAAAAGATGACAGTTAAAATTATTGTTATATGCATCATTCGATACAATCGCAGAAAGCTTAACTTCAAACTTAAACTGAAACAAATTCATACTTTACACTTTCATAAATTCACATTTATTGCTATAAACATTTAAGAAATATGTTAAGCAGTGCCGACAATATAAATTTGAATAAAATTTGTAAAATAATAAGTTAATGGAATGAAATATCAATGGCTTGATGTCATTACCATCATCTATTGAACAATAGCTTAAGACATTTCAATGTGTTGAAATAATTAATACTCACTCCCGGTTTGCAAAATCATCAATATCAGATACTAAAGACATGTTAGAGCTAGGAGGATCAGGTAATAGTGAAAAATCCTTATCAAATTGCTCTTGAAGGCAACAAATTCTTTCCATAACAAATAGCAAGAGTATTGCCCAGAAATACTCAAATTCAAAAACCATGTCTGTCATTTTTTCCCTTCAACCATAATAATATGATAGCCAAACTTAGTTTTAACAGGAGGGTTGGTGTATATCGGATTGGCAACAGATGATATTGGCAGGGCAAATGCAGCATCCTGAAAGGGTCCAACCATTGAGCCACGGGTCATCCAACCCAAGTCTCCGCCCTGACGTGCCTTATCTTCACTATATGCTGCTGCTACATCTGGGAACTTTTGTCCGGCTTTTAATTTTTCTAAAGCTTCCAAACATTTAGACTGTTTTTCACATAAAATATGACGCACTTTGACAGCTGTCCCACCTTTTTTCTCTTTTGCAGCAGATTCTAAAATTAAACCTCTTTCTTAAACATACATTTTCAAAGCTTTGGCGAATGCACAAATCGTGCCGGAGCAAAAAATAATTAAGAAAGAAGAATTTCAAAGCAGGACATGATTCAATTAAAATTCAAGTTTATTTAACAATTTATTCGACAATCTAACCTAACCTTTCGCATCGCCGCCAGATTTCCCGCTACTTTTACTACCTCCTCCAGCTTTATTTCCTTTTTCTGGTAGCTTTTTGGGGGGCATTTTGTATTATATGAAGATACTATTTATAAGACTTACTTTTCGAAAATTATATTTGATAACACATATCAATGATGTCAACAATTTCAAGACATAATATCACTTAAAATAACGCTCTAATTCGATAGAAAAAGAGCTTATAATCGAAAAGTAGAAATTTGTTATATTTTTAACAAACCTGCAAAAGTGTACATAAAAATTATGTCAATTTAATTGCCAAGGTATGTTTCTAAATCATTATATGTATTAAAATAACATAATTGAAATTTATGTTTCGCTTATATATTACATACCTCTTTAAAAGGAGAACAGAATTTCAGATTATTTAAGAAAAATCTCAATATGTTTATTATAATATACGTATTTTAATTTATTCGGCATAAACTGTTTCAAATTAAAAATAAATAAATAAGGAGATTTAGGTAAAATGTATTTATTTTGAAATATGACGATTTATCGAGAAATGTTTAGTAATTATTATTTTAAAATATAGGTAATAATAATTTGTAACAGTCTGTTGTTTACTCTGTCTTATTTAATAAAGATCTGTGGACTTATTTATGTATGTGTAAGATATGTCAAAAACAATTTATTTTATTGTTAGAGTAATCAAGTACAAGTAGCAAATATTTTTGTTTTTATTCTAACGGTAATTCAAAAACTCAATAAATATCAAATATTTTCAAGCGTTACCATGTATTTATAGTATTTAATTAAATAAGAGGTAATGAACTCCTTTTACTTCGACGTAATGACGTGACTCTTAACACTCATTGCTTATTTTGATCTTAATTTTTAGACCAAAGTGTTCATCCTGTTACAATGGGGATAATGTACGAAAAACGGCCTTTAAAAAGGCCTCGTTTGGGGCCTCCCGATGTGTACCCACAAGAACCTCGGCAAAAAGAGGACGAACTTACATCTACTAACGTTAAACATGGTTTTTCTACTACACCACAATCTAGTGATGAATTCGGTACTGCTAGAAACTTCAACTATTCTGCATCTAAAGTAAGTAACGTACATAATATGTATTAATAGATAGTAGTATTGAAACTTAAATAAAATTTTTGATTTACCAAAATTATTCATTCTGGTTAAACCTATATATTAATATTTCAAAAAAATATTGGTGCCTTACTTATATTTTAAATGTAACAGTGTAATCGAACATTATTATTACTCTTAAAATATTTGCTTAAATTATAACTTTGTATTATATAGATAGGACAGTTTTTTTCGAGCATTTTATCTAAAAAAGAAGAATTAAATACTCTACCAGACTGTGGCAGAAAGAGACAGCAAGTGAATCCTAAAGATAATTTTTGGCCAGCTACTGCAAGGACTAAGGCCCAAATTGAAGCTTGGTTTAAGGACTTAGCAGGTACAAAAATTTATATATAAAGTGTGTTTTGGTTTTAAGTTTATATTGGAGTTAGTACTTGTACTGGTTAATAACAATGAAAAAAATAAAATAAAGTGTACTCACTTAAAATTTATAATTACATAACATTATAAACATTAAATATGAAGCTGTTAATGACAAATTTTATGTTCTTTTTTATACTTAATGTTTTTGTATACTTTGTACTCCTACTTTTTTTAATAATAAATTACATTGTTATTATTCTCAATTTTTATTTTGTGTTATTGTTCATAACAGGAAGTAAACCACTTGCAATTCTGGCTAAAAAAGCTCCAAACTTCAATAAAAAAGAGGAAATATTCATAACACTCACAGAATATCAAGTGGCAATGCCTAGAGCAGCTTGGTTCATAAAATTAAGTTCAGCATACACAGTAGCTGTTTCGGAGGCAAAAATTAAAAAGAGACAATTACCAGATCCTACTACAGGTAAGACACTAATCAATGTACCAGATAGCTTCATTATAGGATCATTTTGCTATAACTTAAATTATAACTTGGGGAAACTCTCATACGAAACTACATAACACAGCTTTAACAATATAGAAATATTATGAAATCCTTTTAATGACACTGTATTTTGTGTTATTACATAAACTGCTGGGAAGAATTATTCTTTCAAATTTATGTTTATCATTATATACCAATTATATTTTTTTTTTTGCAGAATGGACAACAACATTAATAAAGTTTCTGAAAGATCAAATACCTAAACTAGCAGAGCACTACCAAGGTGGAGTACCTGGAAATCCATTAGAAAAAACTCCACCTTCTTTACAATCTGGTAGTATATTTATATTAAAGTAATAAATAATATTAAGTAAAAAGATATTTAAGTATTTAAGGCAGTAGTAATCATGTGTTTTGTAAATAAGTATAGTTTTTTCTCTTCATTTTAAATTTAGTTGTTAATGTTTAATGAGAATAGTCCTTGAGAGTAATAAATAATACAATTACCTAACATTTTTTTAAATGAGTAATTGTAGTGAAATCTAAACATTGCCATTTAAAATTTATTTAAGGGAATGAAGGGAAAAAATAAATAAATATTCAAAATAATTGTATGTATTTTAATTCAACTTTTTCAGTTTATTTTTAATTCTGTTTTTAATATTTGTCAGGTCAGGGAACCCCTAGTCACAATTCATCTGGTAACCAACCAGGTGGATCTACACCCAACTCTTCAGTGTCGAATTCTATGCATTCACCAGGAAACTCAAGTGGTAAATAATGTTTCAAAATTGTTAGTTCTCTTAGTCTTCATCCTTTTAGATCTTACTATACATTACCATGATTTGCAAGCAATAATACCCAAAGGTTTGATAAATTTAACAACTGCCATAAATCGTGTACTGGCAGAAGCTGCAACTTTTGTTTGCTTTATATAAAAAAAAAACATGTACATTGATGATGATTAAGAAAGTCACGCTTCATGGAGGTTATTCTTAAAAAATAAGATAAAGCACTTCAGGGGAAAAATTCTGCCTACACATACTGTTACAAAATTTTTAAATTAGAGCCAAAAATATAAAATACTATTGCATAATATATGAAGTAAACAAGTATTTCCTTATTTTAATAATTTGTGTACAAGATTGAACAGTGTGTCATGGTGTTATGCTATTATTATTTTTTTTCAATATCCTTACTGTGTTGACAATGAGGCTATAAATAGTGAAGCATGCCTGGCCAAAATAATCTGGATCTTATATTTCGACTAATGGAGTTCGGCAATGCTGCGTGCCAGTACGCTAGTTCAATTTGAAAAAACTGTACCCGGTAGTCATCTATATTTAATCTTTCAATAGTTTTAGGTTCAGGAGAAAGTACAGATTGGCGACAGGCTCTAAAACTATGGAATTATTGCTGTCGTCTGGCAAGGTACATGTTAGATGAAGGCTTATTGGATCGTCACGATTTTCTTACATGGATAATAGAATTACTTGACAAAAGAGCACCTGAAGATGGCCTGCTCAGGTAATACCTGAAAACATTGTTTAAATTCAATTATATTAAAAAAATATTTAAGAACTATGTATAACATTTTTTGTACAGGTTATTTCTTCCATTAGCTCTGCAGCATATGAGTGAATTTGTTTGTTGTGAAGGACTCTCCCGTCGCTTAGCCACTTCATGTGCAAAAAAAGCTGCAGCCATATGCTCCGTGCTGTCCGACGCTACACTACGCACTCTTAACCAACCTGCAGTCTTTTCTAAGACTATAGATGGAAATGGTAGTGTGTTCTTTTTTTATTATTCCAAAAAGTAACGAGATGGGCAGAATGCCTATCTGATGGTAAATGATACACTTGCCCATAGCAATATCATGCTAAATAGGGTGGTATTAACAGTACTGAATTGTGCTTGTTGCCTTGTGTCTTAAAATTTTAAATCTCGATGACAATAATTTTACTAACTGCTGCCATTCGAAGTGGAAAATAATAATATTTGTACACTACTATTTGGCTGCAGTAATAGGTATTTTGGTGGAGTGTATTGGTATTTTGTACTTTTAAATCGTTGTTTGACATTGTGTGGAAGATCATAAAACGTATTTTATTTTTTTTGTTGTCTAGATACAAATGGAGTGCCGATGTCACCAGCATTAGAAAATACAAATGGCGATGTGAAACCGAATATTGCTCAAATTAAACGCTCGGGAACTCCCGGCGATCAAAGTCAAGGCACTCCAAATCCGAATCATTCCATTGGAACACCAAATCCAAATCATTCCATAGGCACACCAATTCCAATGGGTACACCTAATCCACAGCCGATGGAAGTACAAGTGAAAGAAGAGAATGGATCTCCCCCCAGAGATCAAAAGACTATTCTGAACACTGTGATAACTTCAGCTTTAAATCCAGTCCAAGTAGGATTTAGTGAAATATTAAGCTGTGCCTATCATAGGGATATTATAATACAGTTAGGTACAATAGTACAGGTATGTTCTTTATAATTTCTTGCTTTTTGTATTTTTTATCAAACTTAAATTTGTAGTCCCAGAATTGAAGCAGACCTCTACAGCACAAAGCAAGCCCGATTAACCTCCACATCATGCCAGTCATTATAATTACAAATTGTATAAAAATTTATTAATTGTCTATCCCAACATTTCTTTTACATAACCATTTAAACATTGATGAGTAAAATTAATTTCAGATAGTATGCATAGAGTGTCCAACTGCAATGGTGTGGTCAGGGTGTGGTTCATCCATGCAAGGCTCTCCTCTCGACTTACTTCCTCTTCCACCATCGGCTCTACCAATGCCTCATATGGATTCGATTATTACAGAGCAACACAGAAAGTTGGTGAGTGTTCTTAAACTTTATTAACTTAAATAGATTTGCTTTTTATATATAACTTTAAGTATATTTTAACTTAAAGATTGCATTAGACAAATAATGATGTTAATTTAGGTACTTTTTAAGTAAGCAAAATCAAATTTCCAAATGCAACTTAAACAATAATAAAATAAAGGTCACAAATGCTTATTGACATGGGCATAAACTGAAATTAAATAGAAAAATATTTGTTTTCTAGAATTTTTTTGAAAAGGGCAAGTAAACATGATAATTATTATTTATTCCATACCTGTTGCTGCAGTGCAGTAATTAATTGCCTAGTATCACACTGATCCATGGATCAGTTGAAATAATCTGAGCGAGTGCGCTTTGCTATGGCGTCATTGTAACTTATAACCTCTTTACTTATTAAATTAAATTTAGTTAAGCACATTTACTTCTTTTTGTTCCCATTGTTTCCTATATTTATGTTGAACATATTCTTATTTGCATGGCCATAGGTTTATGAAGCCGAACAAGAAATTGCAGCGAGAAGTAAAAAAGCTGAAAGCAAATGGTGTACTGACAAATGGCAAACAAGTTCACAGGGTAAAATTCAATTCTGATAAATATATTTTCTATAATATTTTATTTGTCTATGGCAGAACTACTTGTCCTATTAGTTTACTGGTGGTAGATATCCGTTGCGGCTATTTCAGCCGTAAATAGTAAACACATTGCTACATTCCGGTACATAACATTATAATTAATCTAGTTTTATTATTTTTACGCTAGCACCAGGTGAAAGACGCGTTCAGTTCGTGACTTTGTCAAATAAAATAAACTGAAACAAAAATTTTGAATATTCTAATAATGTTTCTGTAAATATTGATTGAGGATTTTCTTACTTCCAGCTCGCGTCTTAGCTGTATTAGAAGCTTTGGACCGTCATTGTTTCGACCGCGTGGATCAAAATAATAACCTTGATACCTTATACAAAGAAGTATTTGCCAATTGCACGCCTCCATCAAAAGATTCGGCGACTGATACGAAAGATCCGGTATTTTTTTTTAACTATAATTGAGCTAACTTATACCACAATTTTATGGCGTTATGACAATGACGCCGTAGATATCGGGTTCTTATATGCTGACAACCAAACCAGCAATGCAGTTATGGACGCATATTTATGTTTGTAGAAGGCTTAGTGGTATATGTGGCTCGAGAGTCGAAACTAAGGACCTTCGTGTTTCTGTTTGACAAGGGCTTAGCCACTACGCCAAGGAGGAAATTGGGGCTAAATCCATCTATAACAAACAAAATCAAATTTACTGTATTGGTTGTACATACCCTGTCTTGATTGAAGAATGAAACATTCGACGGGCTCGTGAAAGATATGTGTTTATAGGAGTGGGCGTGTTCGTACGCCGTTGTACGCGTGCTGTGCGAATGGGCCGTGTGCGGTGCGCGCTGGGGTGAACATCGCGCTATTGCCGCCGCCGCGCTCCTCGACCGTCGCCAGCAGTTGTTGCATCTACACCATGATCATCATACAGGTTATAACGTGAATTTGTCGACAACAATTTTTCTAGTTCTTTTTTAACTCTGAAAGTGAAGTTATAAATAATAAACAGTCCTTTTAATGTGTAGTGGAAATGCTGTGATATAAACACGCATTATACAATTATAATAACCCACGTTATACAGTTTCCGTTATTGTAATTTAAAATTTTACGATTAACAATAAATACTTATTTGAAAAAAAAAATAAATTATAAATCAACGTTTATTTTTCAGGATCTGATGACAAAGAATCTATAAGTTCAGCCATAGGCCTCTACAATGGACCGCCCATCTTCCAAAATCTTCTTCTACGGTTTTTGGATAATGATGCGCCAGTGTTAGGCAAGTAAACAAAATAATGTGATTAATATTATGCTTTTTAGCTCATTGTTTTTTTACTTTTATTTCCTACCTACTCCATTGGTAGACTGGACGAGAATGTTTTGTGGCATTATATCTACATATTGATTTATCTATTTCTGTTGTATTTTTTCTTCTGTTAACTGAGCAAAAACAGTTTTTTTTTTAATAAAATAAAGCCACTAGACGAGCGGGATGGCTCCCTGATGCGTTCACCCATAACAACATGGCGCTAGTTCGTCGCCTGAGACAAGATGTTCAGTCTCATTACCCAGTAATTACCCGAACACGGTAAAGTATGCACACTACTGTTTGGCGGCAGAAACAGACGCTGGGCTGGTATCTACCTATACAATATCTGGCCACAAAGACCTACCATTAGTTTTAATTAAATAAATGATTAATTACTGTTAAGATGTGAAATTTAAAATAAAATAATTTATATGTCTCATCCAACTACGGAAAACATTTAGATACTTGTTTTTAACCTCTGACCTTTAAACAGGTGTTATAAAAGTTAACCTATGTTTCTATGTCTGAGTTGCATAAAGTCTTTTTTGTTTATGAGTCTAACTTATTAATAAACAAATGTCTTTGTCTAGGATATTTTAAAAAAATTATGTAATCGTAAAATTAATTTGCATGATTCTGCAAATGTACAATAGTATTTTTAATTCCAGATGAGAGTCCAAACGCACCTCCTGGAAATAGACAACAGTTCGCTAACTTGGTTCACCTTTTCGGTGAACTGATTCGAAGGGATGTTTTTTCTCACGACGCCTATATGTGCACGCTGATTTCACGAGGTACCTTATTATATATATTGGTAATTGTTTCATTAGTTGCATCTAAAATCCTAAAACTATGTATGTTTGTGAGTATGTACACCCATATGCATGAAAACAAATTAATGGTTTATTCAAGTGATCCAAACACTCCAGAAACTCCAACAATCCCTCTGTTTTTGCCAAGCTCAGAGAACCAAAGAATTTAACTCTTTGTGCATCCACACTAGAAGCATCTTTCAACTATTTTATTATTCTACAATGCAATGGGTAAACATGTTTACCTCTAAGTGAATATCTCATCTACTAGTAGTCTTATTTTAGGCGATCTTATATCACCTACTGAACCCACTTCATCTGGTGGAAGCGGCAATCACACGGTGGCGCCCCCAGCAAACAGCACAGGCACCAATCACAATATAGATGATGATATTTTTGCTGGAATTGATCTCAAACCTAAAATGGTGGTTAGTTAAGTTCTCTTTTACACTAGCTAATATTCAAGAACTTTGTATGAGAATTTAATTTTATTTACAGTTACGAATATTCATTATCATAATGAATGTTTTGATAACAGTTTTTGCACGTAAGTTCTGTTATTTTTTAGTTAAAATCCATAGATAGTTTTATGATACCATAAAGTGCCATATTTTATCACAGGAAAACGTGCGGATGGATTTAGATGATTCCAAAATCGATGATGATCTCGATAAGCTGTTACAACACATAAAAGAGGACCAACAAAACTCAATGGATGCACCTGATAGTCCTAAAGATCCTGGTGAACCATCGCACAGGCAATTAAAAATATTTATTTTATTATTTTAGAAGTTTCAGATAATAACAAATAATAAACTAATTTATCTTTTAATTAACGCAGTGTTAATTCACCAATGATGGGACCAAGCGGGATGAGTATTGCTAGCATGCAGAGTATGGGAATAGGCCCGATGTCTGTACCAGGTAATTATTATTAAAATAGTGTCTATATATTATTAAAAATAAATACAAATAAAATGCAAATGCTACAGGAATATCAGAGCTAGTATCGCAAAGTGATATAAAGAGAACTAAAACCAGTAAATAAATATGTTACATTATCAGGAGAAGAAAACTGAAAACATTGTCATATTTAAAGTTCTTTGCCTGTGTGAATGGGCTGAAGATTAGATAAAAACGAAAGAATAGGGATAGATAGATTGTGTGAAAATGTATATGCGTAAAAAAGGCGTGGAATGTTAGTTGACAGATAGGAATAGAAGAAGACAAATTACTTGAAAATTAATGATATTCAGGCATGCGCAGTAATAGCGCGTGCGGAGGCGGTGGCGTGACGGTGAGCGGAGGCAGTAGCACTCCGGCCTCGCGGCACTACCATTACACTATGCATTTCCCTCTACCACCCGCCGAGCCTGATCACACCCCACACGATGCCAATCAGCGACACATTCTGCTGTACGGTGTCGGAAGGCAGAGAGATGACGCAAAACACGCCGTTAAAAAAATGACCAAAGGTTAGTTGATAATCGCTAAATCAGAATCTAACAATCAATTTACTCCATAATAATATTTGTATTCTCACATGATACAGACTTATGGAAACAGTTATGCTACTCATTTATGTAATAAATAAAATTCTAAACTAACTAATCCACTAAAAATGCAGTTACACACATAGCCCTTTAAGCTTGTAAACAAAGCTTTGTCCAGGTGTGAATTGCCGACGACTAATAATAACGCACAATATATTTGCTCTTTTCAGGAAAACTAAGAAAAATTATGCTTCTTTAAAGTTAAAATCTCTAAGATGACATACAATATACATCTTCAGTCAATCATACAATAAAGTACTTCACCTATGCTTAATATCAATAAAAAATTATTTGATCCATATTAATTTTAATAACTACTATTTTTAACATTTATCTTATTCACTCAAAGTTAGGAAATCATTGATTATTTACAGAAATATGCAAGTTATTTTCCAAGAAGTTTTCTATTGATGTGGCAGAAGGAGGAAAAATAAAAAAGCATTCGAGAAGTGAATTTAACTTCGAAGCGGTTACACATAAGTTTCAGGTCACTTAACATTTTATGATTTGGATTAGATTTTTGACCACGCACAAAAAAATTACCTATATTCATAGAAAACTTTATTTTCTAGGCTATGTCAATGTACGAGCAAGGTGCGGTGTCGTGGGCAGTAGGCGGGGCAGTTTGCGAAGCGCTCGCTGCGTACGCTGCAGGCGCGACTACGTACCTACCGCAGCCCGAACACGTCGCCTTTGCGCTCGACCTCATGGAGATTGCACTCAACGTGCACGGACTAATCGAAACATGCATACAGGTACATCCCAATCCTCGAAAAAAAATTGTTTAATTAAAGCTACAACATAAGCAATATGTTCTACTAGGAAAACGCCTACCCATTCAGCTTAAACCTCTAGACGTAAAGATTCTTCTCTCTTTAATTGTTATTTTACTAGTTAATGACCTTCAAATTAAAACAATACTGATAGCACTAATTAGCGCCAAAAATAAACGCTTTAGTGGTCTTGAAAACTGATGTACAGGCATATGTATTACAATAACATTATAAAATACATATGAATAACTCGAAGACATCTAAAATTACTTTTATTCTTAATTCTATATTCTTCATAATAGTAACATTTATTCTAATAAATGTACATAGCAGTAGTAATAAATCATTAGAAATATACTTTCGAAATGTTACTGATATAGTTTTATTTAATCTACAATGAGCTATTATAAGTTTTTAACAAATGTAATAACTAAAATAAATTTACAGATACTAAAAGAACTGTCAGAAGTAGAGGGTGCTCTTATAACGCGAGGCGCACCGAGCAGCGGTCTGGCGGCGCCCAGAGCTTATACATCCGCGTTAGCCTTGTGTACTGTCGGAGCGTTGAGGCGGTACCACTCCTGCTTACTTTGTAAGACTTGATGTTTAAAAATAAATCAAAACTAAAACAAACAAAAAAAAACAGATGCAAAGATTTTTTAAGTTTACAATTTCAAAATTATGCCGCAATCTATATTTTTCAATTAAAACAATATTATGTGTGACAAGTTATTGATTACATGAATATAGTATTATTACATATACTATCTAGCTCTAGTAGTAACAACACGTAATGGACATTTTTATAAAAGTTGCCTGACTAAGTTACGATTTATAACTTTAGCTGCTACACTGCACTCGAACTAGACGCAGATTCTATTTCAAGTGAATTTAAGCTTCCGGCAAAGAAAAACATCGTTAGGAAACTGATATATTTCTAAAACTTTTGTGGACTTTTGAATCCCGCTGCGTCGCATTTGGTCAACATAGTGGCTAAATAGCCTTAACTCGTTGCATTACGAGAGGTTTTGATTCCCAGTAATGGTAACATATAAAAAAATAAAAAAGGGTTGTTTATTAACAAACATATGACTACAGCAAAAAACTTTATTGTTGTTGACATTTATTTTCTCATTAGTATAGATAACTATTTTAATTTTACAGTATGTGTGGAGCAAACGTCAGCTGTGTTCGAACAGTTGTGTCGTTTGGTGAAGTGCGTAGTGAATCCGGGGGACTGTGGGTCGGCCGAACGTTGCGTACTGGCGCAACTTCACGACTTATACAAAGCGGCGGCCCACTTGTGTCACGCCCCGCACGCAGATACCTTCGCCAATGCATACCCTAAGATCAAGTAAATATTCTTTTTAGTTCGCTGTTCATTGATCTTTTGTTTATTCGACGAAGCGACGAGACGTGCAAGACATTCACTTGCTAAAAAGTTATATACCCTTTAATAATTATGTGGTGCTAGTTAAGATGCTGATGTGAACACTGTACCATATTATGCTCGTCGTCTTAAAGTATAAGATGTTAAGTCATTTCCTTTTTGTTTACATATTACTCTTTAGCGGCAGAAATAGGCGCTGCGGACCACTGCAGGTACTAACCAGTCTCCGGCAACTGAGACCGACAGCTCTCAGTTTTCTTGACTTGTATTGTTATGTTCTCATGTCAAAGGCCATCTAATTAGGTACCTCCGCAGCGGCTATATCTGCATGCATTAGTGTGAGTTCTGTATCCATTGCTTTATTTATAACTTATTTATCATGGTGATGAATCTAATAAATATCTTAACTTAATTACTTTATTACACACGGTCAAACATCTTATGTGAACATGCTCGTCTCAACTTACCTTAAAACAAAATAGCATTTTCTTAATCACATGTGGTTAAACTAGTTTGTGAATGTAAAAATCATTTCTTATATTTTCAGGCAAGCGCTATATTCGCAATTGCAGCCCATGCCTTCCAATTACGTATACAACCCACAATTTCTAAGCGAGTTCTTTACGAATCCACGTAAAGGTTTGTATGAATTTCATTTTATGATATATAAAAATTTGTGTCAATTTGTCAATTAATTGATTATCGTCATTATCAAGTGGAACAGCTCACTGGTGGAGGAAAGCATCTCCATACCTATTGGTTCTTCCAATCCATAATAACTAGGATGTTGTTGATGACCATAGTTCTGCAGATCTTCAAATATCTGTTCGAATGACAAACTACCTTTTGTTAGTTCAATATTATATTTTTAAAAAATCTAATTATCAGTGACTAAATCTTCTATTTGTGTGAAGGTATATTTTGTTTTATATAAACAGACCTTTAATGTTCCTCTATCTATTTGGACTCGTGGCCGACGCTCACATGAATGTATCAAGGTCATTATAGTCCACGCTAGGCAAATACGAGTTTCTTAATATCTTAGGTCGACGATATCTGTTCTTTTTTAAACTATCCTCACGATATTTTCGTTCAGACAGAATCAAATTCGAGGCTCTTCGTGACATATAGGGTCGTACAACAATCTTACAAATTGAGCTATCACGACGTTATTCATTTTACATTTGTTACAGGTAAAATAGAAATCGCATGGGCTCGTCAGGTTGCCGAATCTCCAGCTAATAGATATAGTTTTGTATGTTCAGCGATGTTGGCAGTCTGTCGCGAAGTGGACAATGATCGGTAAGCAACATCATTAGGTAGCAAATCTTATCATCCCTCCATTACCATCTTATACATCACTATATATATTATTATTTCTTGGTTTATTGTAGATATTTTTTAAAAAAATTATTAAAAATGGCACAAAACAGTTTCCTTTAAAAATTTATATGATGGAATCTATTACCAAAATAACTGTACGTGCTGTATACCCATGGTAAAAGGCTAATAAATCTTAAAATGTAGCTAGTGTTGTACTCATAGTTTGAGATTGCCTCTGTGGCAGTTTGATTAATCGAGATCTCAGGAGCGATTCTATGGCAATATTAAGGTTTTTTCCGAACCCGTCTGGCTAACACTAGTATTGCTGTAATCTGGCTGTCAAGTTTTAAAAATCAATTTATTCTGAGCGATCACGCTTAAACATCCGCGGCCTCAATGTCACAGCACTAAAAATTAAGGTGAAGTGGTGGCCGATTGCAAATTAAAAAAAAACTCATACAACGTGTTCACGCGCTTAATATTTGTAACATTTACAGAGTAAATGAGCTGGGCGTGCTGTGCGCAGAGATGACGGCATGGTGCAGCGGTCTCGCGGCGGAGTGGTTGGGGGCGCTGGTAGCTTTGTGTGGGGCGCAACACTATCCAGCAGCACCGCATGCTGCGCCGCCACCTCTCTACCCCGACCTACTAAACCATCGAGACTTGCACGACGCTGCCGCCCACGACGCACTCGCAGTGTTTACATCTATACTCGTTGGTAAGTACTACTTAGTCATGGCAGCAGCGCCAACCATATTGCTTCATAGAATGTTTAACTATTTTTTACACCAGTTTATATAACAGAAACAAAATATTATTTATCGCCAAAAGTCCATAATAATTAGGCCGTTGCCTAGTAACTTTTTGTTTATTCAAGTGTAATCTAAACAAAGTATTACTTTTTTTTAGCCCGTCACTGCTTCTCGCTTGAAGATTTTGTAAGGCACGCGGCATTACCATCGTTGGTGAAGGCAAGCGGAGGCGGCGGTGTGTCCAACAACCCGGCCAACGCACCCTCGCCTGACACAGGCGCAAGGCTAACGTGTCACTTACTACTAAGATTATTCAAAACTGTTGATACACCACAACCAGGTAAATATTATTTTTATATAGAAATCAGCTAAATACTAGGGGGGAACTTCACAATGTACAGTATTTTTATAAACATTACTGTCATGCAAATTTTTAAGAACGGAAGGCAAGATTCTATGCTGCCTCGTTACTTATAAACTTTACAGCTAGTTATTACATATTTATCATTATCAGCAGAATGAGGCCCGCTCGTAAACATAGGCTTCCTTTAAGGATCTCACAACGATCGGTCCTGAGTTGCACAAATTGAGCGGCTTCCCGCGCCCTATTCCAGATCATCTGCATCCTTTAAGAGGGGCTTAACCAACACTGTTTGCCGGTGTTCAGCTGCCACTGCATTAGTCTACTGCCCAATCGGCCGCTAATCCTTGGAGCAATGTATAAAACATATCGGATAATGAAAATTAAAAACGGAATACGGCAATGCTTTTATAGCGGGTTGCAAAAAAATCTATCTACATGTGGCTTCGGAATCGAACCGCTTGCCTTAATACGAAAAATTTAAATTCAATATTATATTGATGTTTCTTCAGGTTTATACAGCGTGTCCACCTCCCCGGGGCCGGGCGGTGGTGCAGCAGGCGTGCGGCTCTCATGTGACCGCCACCTACTCGCCGCCGCGCACAAGAACATCGGCGTCGGGCCCGTGCTCGCCGCGCTCAAAGCCATACTCAGTCAGTTCTTCTTCTTCTTACTAGACCCGGTCCCATCTTTACTTGGGGTCAGCCCTCCTAGTTATTCTTCTAAATCTATCTCTATTTTCCATATTATTCTCTAGATCTTTATTGATCATCGTCAACCAAGTAGTTGAGGATCACCCAGGGCCTCTCTTTTTAGTTTCGATATCCCGCACTACCCTAGGCATATGCGTTGTAGGTCTTCGCATAACATGGCCGTACCAGTGCAGGGGTCTCTATTATTTTCTCTTGAACCAGTTTTACTTTAATACTCAGTCAGTTACAAATTAAAATTATATCTTTACGCAAAGCTACGTAACTCGTTATATCTTAAGAAAAAGATATGATTCGTTAGTAATGGCCATTATCCAGTAATGGATCCAACTTTGATAAGAATCCAACTGGAAGGTTTGCAGTTTCGATCCATTATTAATTTTGGATTTCCAAAGAAAGACAACATCGTGATAAAACGGACATATTGCAAAAATTACGTAATTTTTCTTCTACAACGGTTATCTCATTGTCCACAAAAATTTGACCTCAATATCACGCAATATTACAACTCATATGGTAAAGCGTGTTTAACCAAAATATTCCGACTCTTAATATTGACAGCCGGAATACTGCATTACTACTGTAGCGGCTGATTAACTTAATGAGAATAATAGTTAGCCAGGTATGTTCGGAAAAATCCAACCTCCAACGAAACTATAAAACTTGTGGCTGCAGATCGAACCAGGAACCATGTTACTAAGCAAGCGATTAGTCACTATGCCGCGGAAGCAGTAAACTATTTGGGAATGTATTCTTAGTAATTATTAAATTTATGCAAATGTTAATTAGTTATTATTGTACAGTGGTAGGCGATTCGACCGCTCGTGATGGCGGCAAGGCTTGCGGCAAAAAATCCAGCGAGTTGTCACATATCTTAGGTACTAGTGACACTGTACCTACTGACGCACAGCTTGACCTCATGTCGTAAGTATCCTATTACATTCAAATACTTTACTAGTTATATATTTTTTATTCGACTAAGTGACAAGATGTGCAAGACGTTCACCAGATGATAATCGATACGACTTCCCATTACAATAATGACGCTAGTTATGATAATAAACACTGACTGCACAACATTGTGCTCATCGCGTTAAGATTTTAGGTTTCGTTATCCCAGTAATTTGACTAGTTTCAACGTACCTCAAACCTGGACACTAATGTTTAACATTACTGTTTTGCGACAGAAATAGGCGCTGCGGTGGTACCTACACAGACGATCTACGGCAATGGAGTTCAATGAATAGTATAATTTTAGGATATGTTTAATTGTAAATTCAACATCAGAAATAAACAAAAAATATTATTACTTTATCAAAATAATTCTAATTTCACAAGAAATTACGGATGAACCTTTTTATGTAAAAAAATTAATGCACTGTATTTGTGTTGCGTGTACATGTTTATGTGTATACGCTTTCAACATAAAAATTGTGTTTCAACATAAAAAACGAGATTTTGTTATTCTTCTTTACTATAGTGTACTTGTTACCATCACACAAGTATAATTATTATAACTTACGTAACGAACATAACAGTTAAAATTTAATCTTGTGTTTGTCAATGATAAAGATTTGAAGACACGGTGAAATTGCTTACAAAGTTAATAATAAATATTGACGCTAGACATTTTTTTATTCTTAGGATGGTAGAATCAGAGATGAGTGGGGGCCATAGAACTCCTAGGTTTGTTTTTATTTTAATATTGAGTTGTATTGTCGCACATCCTTTGCAACACATACAGTCACACGCACGTACCCGGCACGGAGGTGCGAACTAAGTCGTTCTGTCACAACTCTCACCCGCTTCGCTTCTACCCGTGTCCGTTCACCGTTACCATTCTCATCTCCAATCTTTGGACGTGTTGACGATGGGATTTGATCTATGTGTAGATGCTTCTCTTCCACCTTCGTCGGTTTAGACGATACTTTGAACGTAACTTTTATTAATTAATCGCCCTGGGTAATTCATTTCATGAAATAAATTGGTTGGAATACGTCTATAACTCACTTCTTCGTGAGGTTATTATAATATAACACATAGTTAAAAAAGTATGTCAAAGCTGCCTAACTATAACAAAAAATTACGTTCACTGGGTGTCTGTTTGTGATGTCTTGTAATTTCTCCTTCTTCGTTTTGTACATTATTTTCTATAACTCATTAAATAAACCAATATTCCTTAAGTATATTCTTAAAACTGAATAAAATGTAGCAAAGCTCTTGTAAATTTTAAAATAATTTAAGAAACATAAGATTTCAATTAAAAAAATGTATCGTTATGACTTTTTTTTATTAATATGTCTTAATATACACTGTAACATGTTTACATAACTAATACATCATATTTTATTTTATTAAAAATTAACTTATATTCTGCACTGGCCTAAAGTAATAAAAATCAAGTGATTATCACCGCAGGGGCAGTGGTGGTGTTGGCTCCACTTTGTTAGATTCATCTCAATCACTCTCTTCGTTGGCGAGGAGGGTCTTAGCAGAGATCTGCTCAGAGGAATGGGTGTTGCAGAAATGCTTACAAAACCCGGATGAGCTCTGTCATCCAGACATGCTACTGGATTCCATGCTAACACCACGGCAGGCACAGAGGTATAGTGAATATTTTAGATTCTTAAACTAGACTAATTTTCTGTTTTGTTATCACTAACATAATGAATTCTTGCTATTATATAATAAATCGCTGTACTGTGCAGTTAAAAAAATCCATAAAAAGCATAGTTTTAAAATAGCTTATAAAATTCTTAGTTAAAACTACTTAGACATTGATATAAACTTTGTATAACAATTTTATTGAATGAAAGAATGAAAATTAGATAACCGAAATTCCGTTATCTAGGACCACGACTGGGTTTAGAGTTAATGATAAAATCTATTGTAGAGTATTACATATGCACGTAAAATTATATCGTATCATTTGTTGCAGATTATTACATATGATATGTTATCCAGATTCAGCAAGTCATACCCATCCAGATCTCGATCAGAAAACAATGATTACAAGATTATTAGAGGTTGGTCCGAATTTAACATTTTAATATTAATAACATAGAAATATTTTGCAGATTAGTTATCAGCTTGCTGATCCAGAACCTCCATAAAATTGTAATAGATGAAAAGACCCTCGTAATACTCAACAACAAAGTTAAAAGTGCTTTAATTATTAATTTTTATACCTTCACTTGATTTTTCTATTGAATTCTCTTAAAAGTTTAACATGTGTGTAACATATGGTACTTGTACATTTATTATATAAAATATTTAGAATCTGGAGCAATGGTCGCTTCGCATGTCCTGGCTGGACCTCCAGCTGATGTTCAAACAATTTCCCAACGGATCCTCTGAACTAAGCGCGTGGCTCGATACGGTAGCTCGCGCCGTTATCAACGTTTTCCAACAGCCCGCACCTCCACCACCAGATAAGGACAGGTATATTAGTATAATAATAATAATAATAATGATTTATTAGCAGTATACTTGAACGAAGCTAAGCTTGTACCTCAAGACCCTAGTATTAAATACTAGTCATCGTTTTATAATAATAATTAACAGCTCAATTAATGTCCCTCCTGCTGGAACGTGATGTTTTCTCTCACGAGGAGTATGGGTTAGAAATTATTACATGTCCGCAAATGATGCTATTTTCGTGGAACAAAAAAATATATATTTTTTTATATTGTCACGCCTTTTCACCAGTAAGAGTAGGCGAATAAACTCCCACTTTTCGCTAGATGTCGTCAGATTAGGTCCCATGTAACAGGGGACGAGCCTGTTGCCACTTTATTGAGGCCACCGCACACAAAGATGATTTCAATGTGCGGGTTTCCTCACGATGTTTTCCTTCACCGTTTGTAATTCGCTGTTGTAACTAAAGTTCACAAATGTATTTATGTAAAAATGATCCCTTAATTAAATTATGGCAGACTCTGTATTCAATAAATGATCTTTGAATTTAACTTAGACGTGAGCTATATCTAAGATTAAATAAATAATCCCATAGGATGGGGACGGACCGAGGTGTAGTGAGCACCAGCAAGTGGTCGGAGTCAGTGTGGCTGGTGGCGCCGTTAGTCGCTAAGCTACCCGCTGCTGTACAGGGACGAGTTCTGAAACAAGCTGGACAGGTTGTAATATACATACCTCAATTGTGAATAACATTACCTGCTTAACACAAATATAAATATTAGTTAGATTTCACAGCTGTTAAGATCGATTCATACATAAACAGTTCCCAGTGAAGCTAATTTGTTAAGTGATCGTTTTTTTTGCGCCTCGGATCAGATGCCTCATATATCAAATGTTTCTTTGAGATTCTCATCAGGCCGTCGGTGCACCGGGCAGGTGGTAAGTTTTATAACCCCTATTAAATATCTTTTATATATTTAGATTTTAGAGAGCGGTTGGGTTGCGGGATGCAGTGGAAACTGCTCGAGCGGCGGTGGAGGCGGTGGAGGCTCGCATCGGGATTGCAAGAGCCATCAAAGCCCGAGTTACAAAGGGTTATTGATATTTGTTTAATATGGGATATTCAGAGAATAGTGAATAGGCTTATTCTAGACTTAACCAGTAAACACTAGTAAAACAATAGTAAACACTGCATTTACCATTATAATATTTTTTTCTTGTCAATTAAATCAATGAAAAGTATCGAAAACAATCACATGATATAAATAAATGAATTGGTGTAGCCGCCGTTTCATTAATAATAATAAAGCTCTGGATATATGCGAAATAATAGGTTGGGGAAAAAGTCTTTTCGCATTATAGTATGTATGAACTTGTAATAAAATCTCTTTGGCTATACTATTTGTATCCGACTGATTTTGGTATCATTGAAAGTTTAAATTTTAAAGAACATAATTCCAAATTCAAATTAGGAAAATGTGTGATTTTCATTTGTTTTTCGTACTGTCAAGATGAGTGAATCTGATGAAGAAATTCGATACATTTTAAAATTTTACTACAAAAAGAGTAAAAATGCAACGCAAGCCGCGAAAAAAATTGCGATGTTTATGGAGATAGTGCAGTGTCTGTGAGAGTAGCACAAATTTGGTTTACGCGTTTTCAATCCGGAAATTTTGATGTCAAAGATGCACGTCGCTCTGGTCGCCCTATTACGGATAAAATGGATGCCATTTTTGAAAAAGTTGAGCTAGATCGGCATATCAGTAGTTACGACCTAGCTGAAGAACTGGGAATTGACCACAAAACAGTTTTAGCGCATTTGAAAAAAACTGGGTACACAAAAAAGCTCGACATTTAGGTACCTCACGAGCTCACTGAAAGAAACCTAATAATGAACCGTGTACTTGTTTATGATTCTTTATTACGACGTAATGAAAACGAACCATTTTTGAAGAAACTGATAACTGGTGATGAAAAGTAGATCACGTACGACAAGAACTTGCGAAAAAGGTCGTGGTCAAAGGCCGGTCAAGCTTCACAGACTGTGTAAAATCCCGGGTTGACTTGCAACAACGTGATGCTGTGTCTGTGGTGGGATTGGTGGGGCATTATTCATTATGAGCTGCTACCATCATGCAGGACCATCGATTCTGAACTCTACTGCGAACAACTGATGAGATTAAAGCTAGAAGTTGAGAGAAAGCGACCGGAATTAATCAACAGAAGGGGTGTGGTTTTTCATCATGATAACGCTAGAACTGACACATCTCTAGCCACTTTCATGCATCCGCCGTATAGTCCTGACTTTGGACCTTCAGATTACCACCTGTTTCGATCTCTTCAGAATTCGTTAGGCAGTGTCAGGTTAACATCACGAGAGGACTGCCAAAATCACTTGTCGCGGTATTTTGATCAGAAGTCCCAAAATATCTATAGCAATGGGATCATGTCCCTACCTACAAGATGGCAAAAAGTTACCATCAAAATGGTACCTACATACTTTAGTTAAATATAAATAAACCATATTAAAATTTGTTTTGAATTTTCTTAAAAAATGCTAAGAAACTTTTTCCCCAACCTAATATTAGAAGATAATGAAATTTTCAATTGAAAAATACGGGAGATAAAGCACAAGCTAATTTTGTACTCATTATAAATTTATCAGAAACTAACTGCGTAAAACGGTTTTTCATACACTTGGTGACCCCGACCTAATAATATTTATGACTTAGCTAAAAAATAAAAAATACTTGTGTTATAGATCTGCGGCTGGTGGAGGCGGGGGTAAGCGTGGTGTTAGCGGCAACGCGTGCGCGTGTGGTGGAGCCACCAGCGTGCGGCTGGCTAACGAACCACTTCTCTCCCTTGTTCTCACATGCTTGCGCCACCAGGACGACCAAAAGGTACGAACAAATAAAATCATCATCATATTTTAAAAAATATTAAAATATCTTACATCGTTCAGAATAAAGTTTGCTAGAAAACAAATTTATTTAAAGACATAACATCAGTTATCTTTTAAATTTGTAACTTTAAATAATTTTATTATCATTAATATTTTATACTATCTTTTTTTACCCCCAACCTTTTGTGTGCTTTTTGAAACAAACCCGTGCTTTGTGGAACATTTTATAAGAGACCTATGTCCAGCAGCGGACGTCCATCGGTTAAAATAATGTCGATGTTCTTTTTCACTTCTATAAATAAAAATGTGGGCTTAATACAACAAAGTATTCTTTTCCAGTTGACCCTTTTAAGTTGTTAAAAAGAAATGTAAAATGGAACCAAAATTTTAAAATAAATCTTGTTTTTGAATAATATTTATTCAAATTGTGTTTTGAACTACATTTACTACTACACTACGTTTTAACGCGTTTCAAATCTTATCTATCAGAGAAACAAAGCTGTCAATTTATAATAATGACTAATCCAAAAAACCTAGCTGATATAAATGTAACGACAAGCGACAAGCTGATATAAATGTAAAGACAAGCGCAGAATCAGACGAATGGTGGCCTGGCAGAATCTGGTTAAGATTGCAGGCAGTCGGATGTAGGATGCATCATAACAGATTGGAGAGGCTTACATGTATCGATGGTCGACAGTTGGCTGAAATATTTAGTTCACAGATTCCGTATCCGCAAGTTCCTGAATCCGATGAAGCAGTAAAATTCGTCAAGAAGACGAACATCGTACGAAAACAAAATGATGACGGTAAAAAAACTCACGAGTGTAAATCGCTTCCAGGAGAGCCTGTTGAGCTCGATCCATGGGCAGTTGCAACACTACCTCAGCCACGCGCGCGACCACGAGCGAGCCGCGTGCGTCGACACGTGGCAGGATGAAATCGCACCGGAGGCGCTGCAGCTGCGATTCTCCCTTGCAGGTGGCATGTTCGACGCGATCCGCCGGTCCTACCAGCTCACCTCCGACTGGGCCGTGCTCCTCACGCAACTCGTGGCGCATCAGGTCATCGATGCCTACAATAATAGGTAACTATGATATATCATGTCCATGAAGAAAGGGAAAAACACATACCCTGATATGTTTTTCCTTTTTTATGTTGTGATTTCATTTTAATGATTTCTCACTTTGCATATAGCCTTATGTACGAATAAAAAAAAAATTATATATTTATTATTTGTGGAGAATAGTAAAGATCTAACATATTCTTTTAAATAGTTTTTTAAATATTGTATTTTTTCCAATTGAATTTCACTACTTATCTCAAAATGATGTTAGTAGAAATTTAGGCCAGAAAAATGTTTTCTCTATGTCTTTCTTGTGTCTTACAATATGGCGTTATAGCAATTAAAATTCACCGTCCATCCTGTCACTTGAGTGTATATACATAATAACCATCTATTGCTATGAACATATATACTCTATAAAATTGTAGTTTCACATGAACAGTTCATAACCAGTAATATTTTTGACTTTAATGGAAATGAAAAATATACTCACGTTATTTTTATATTAATTTTTAACAGATAATTAAAAATGTGTATAGACGT